>CM031964.1:25686521-26286521 GCA_018749465.1 Paracanthobrama guichenoti | reverse complement strand
ACACCTGTCCCTAACTTTACCCGTTTTTCATTACAATATGAACACAATACGTACATTGTACTTATATTTTAATGTAAGTACATAGTAGTTAAGGCCACCTAATATAAAGTGGGGCTACAAAATTAACTATATCATCGTTATCGTGAAGCACAATTCATAAAACTCACAACCCACAACATTATTGCGATTTTAAATATTTTCGCTCTATTTTCAACTTCCTGGTTTAAATTTGTCTTCATGTCAATGTCATAGGTTGTGGCGTTTTCTCGTACTATAGTATGCCGATGACTCATCTGTGTCTCATAATTATTCATGAGACTGTGTGTCTTTATCCTATGAGAAGACGCGTTGCTTAATTCATGACAGCACGCGTTAATAGGCATTTTCCTCTGACTGTTGCTTCAAACAGTGAGATGGCATACAGTAAGTGAGAGATGCATTAATGGATCAAAAACTAGTGTTTTTTTCTGCTTTGTATGAGTGTCTGCGTTGCCTACGTTCTCTTCAAAAGATCCTGAGTCTTCACACAAACGCGATTCATCCACACTGTGAGTGTAACCGCTCTTTACTGCCATTTAACCGACCTAACGGCATATAAAACTCCACAAAATAAACCTCAAACGTTATCAAAGTTATGCAACAGCGTGTTCATATATATTTTCGGTGTAGAGAACAAATGGCTGTGCATTTAATTGTGCATTGAATTATAGCTGTCACAGGATATATATGTATTTGTGTAACGGCGAGCTTACAAATCCATGTGTATATTGTGTTAACTGTAACTTAACTCAACTTACAGCATGCATTTGTGGGAAGGTTTGATGGTTTTTTTGCCGTTGATGTGCTGTCAGTCTCCCCTCATCCCACTCCACAAACCACGCCACTTTTATAGCATTTTTCAAAACTGTGGTGAGAACTGACTGCTGCTGAAACAGGGGGTTTCATGACCCTTTAAGAGTATAACCTGTATCACCAACAGTAATGTAACAGGTGAGCAGATGAGGCTGTTTTAAGAATCCTTCACTCTCTCATAGCATTAGACACGTTTTACTGCTGCAGTCTTTCTTGTCAGTCATGTTGTATTCTGTGTTCTGGAAGTGTACATTTGGCATCATGTAGACAGCTTGTAATCATGTAAATTCTATATTCACTATGTATGTTTTCATATAGCACTCAGCTGACACGTTTGTTTGAAGGACAGCATTGGGCAGGATGTGGAATAGTGTGTTTTGTCAAAAAAAAAAAAAAAAAAAAGGGGTTTATCCGATTAATCAATTAATCGAAATAAATAAATAAATAAAATAATCGGCCACCTAATCAATTACCAAAATAATCGTTAGTTGCAGCCCTACAATATGCTTCAGAAGGCCTTTGTAAACCCTCAGAGTCGTGTGGAGTACATTTATAATGGATGGATGCACTTTTCTGGGCTTCAAATTTTGGGCTGCCATTCACTGCCATTATAAAGCTTGGAAGAGCCAGGACATTTTTTTTTCTGATTGTATTTGTCTGAAAGAAGAAAGTCATGTACACCTTGGATGGTTTGAGGGGGAGTAATTTTTGGGTGAACTATCGCTTTAAATCAACTAAACATGTCCGGTTGCTTGAAAATAACTGAAATTCCAGCTGACATTCCCAGATGACCTCAGTGAATAAAAATCCTCTCAGACTAAAGGACATCTCAAGTTACAGGTGATGTCATGACATGAAGGTTTAGGATTTTACACGGTCTCGTAATGGATCAATAATGCAGGACCATGGGTAGTTTATTTCAGACAGTGGCTTGTTTCATTGCTTAGATTCGTTGACTACATCTGACTATCTGTATCTCTATTTCTTAGCAACATGTAAATATGTAGCCATTACCTTCCTAATGTTTTAATAAAGCTCAAATGTGACCCTGGACCACAAAACCAGTGATAAGTCGCATTGGTATATTTGTGGCAATAGCCAACAATACATTGTATGGGTCAAAATTATCAATTTATCTTTTATGCCAAAAATCATTAGGATATTAAGTAAGATTATGTTCCATGAAGATATTCTGTAAATTTACTACTGTAAATATATCAAAAATTTATTATTAATAGAAATATTTGTTGCTAAGGACTTCATCTGGACAACTTTAAAGGCGATTTTCTCAGTATTTAGATTTTTTTTGCACCCTCAGATTCAAGATTTTTAAATAGTTGTATCTCGGCCAAATCTTGTCCTATCCTAACAAACCACACATCAATGGAAAGCTTTCATATGATGTATAAATCTCATTAAAAAATTACCCTTATGACTGGTTTTGTGGTCCAGGGTCACAAATGTAAATCAGCATTAACATCAAACATCCAGTTTGAAACAAGCGTACAGTCTTACAACGAAATGTCCTTGAAAGACTGCAAAAATTGAAAACAAACATCTCCAAGGCATTGCACATTCAAAATAGCAACCATTAAATCGGCAATGAAGTTTGTGTCATTACAAAAGCTCATCAAGCAATCAATTCCAGCTCATGGGCATTTAATAGCCTTACATTATAGACAAACATGAGAACAAAACAGACAAGCACATATAAACACGCACGCAACTTTACACGCAAAGATTAAGTCACGTTTCTACTCCAATGTGAGACTTATGTAATGATACATTCAGTACTCATCATCAACGTAATCATCTATTATTGACACAGGGATGACGAAATATATAACAAAACGATACATTTAAGAATATGTCCAAAAATAAACTCAATACCATTATGTTATTATACACCAGTGACCTTTAGCAAACATCATGTAATAACATCATCATACATGTGCTAAACCACGCATTACATCCCTAAATAAGTCATTTAACGTAACAGCAATACTTACAAACCTTTAAAAACAGATAATGACAGGAAACGAGCATGAGGTCATTATATTTATAAACATACCTGATGTAAATTCCTCCCCAAGGAAAGCCGTCTTGTTTATACCTCGTCCTTCTTTCGCGACGATTTGATGTAAGTCCTTATTAATACGCGAGGAAATAAATAAGTGAATGTTTTGGTTTAAAATCCTCCTGATGTCCTTCGCGTTAGCACGCCGGCTAATATCTTCAGCTGTTATCAACTAACCCGATTTAATATGATCTAACTACACTATCCACTGACCATCTGTATTTCAAAACTGTAAATAAAAACCTGATAATGATGTTAAGATGTCACAGTTTTACTATTTTATCTGCTAAACCCCTTTTCACTCGTCTAGTGTGTGGATGCTAAAGCTGATGCTAACCCACACAAACAGTACTCGAAAACCTGTTAAAAAAATACATCCAGATTTAAAATAATAATTGAAATGAGGAGCTGAGAAACATTAGCTGGCTTATTTAGTTGAGTTTAAAAGCTGAATAAATCATTGGTTGTGATCTCATCTCGTCCGTGCAGATCTGATGGCTAATCCTGAGAAATTAAAGTATTTAATCTTGCAAATAAAATCATAAAAATATCGATTCCCTCTTTATCTTTACCAAACCCTGCTTCATCTATCACTAACAGAGAATTTATATATTGGTATTTAAGGGAATCTCATTTAACCTGGCCTCTCTTTTTCTATAATAGTATAATAAACCTCATCAAATAAAGGTGCAATATCGTCTTATAAACACTAACTTAACTAATTAATATACCCGACTAGCAAGTGCATTAATTCGCATTTAAAGCCTTTTTCTCGCTGAAACACGCTCTGAGTATGTGCAGACGCCTGAGATACTGAAATAGTAGCACAAACTGACAGCCAGTCAGTCAGACTCCAACAGCAGGAGCATCACACACTGCCCTCTACTGATAAAACCACCACAACCACCTCTATCAAGACTCAAACTTTATTCTTGGCATCGCCATCGTGTTAACAGACATATACACACAAAATAAAGGAATAGCAATAAGAGAACAACAATGTGTTTTTCTAATATAAATCTATACAACTATTGTGGAGGAGCAAGAAGCTGAAAATATCAGATAGGGAAAGCTCTGGCTTCCTGTGGACGGGGCCCCAGATATTTTGTTGTAAATTTAAAAGTAACGCATTACTATACTAGTTACTTGGGGAAAGTAATCTGATTACATAACTCAAGCTACTTGTAATGCGTTACCATCAACACTGGTAATGAAGATCAAAATTTGTAGCTTTACAATACATTTCTTGATGAATTACAGTTTTTCTCAGTCACGTTGTTGCATTTCTCAGATCAGAAATGAAATTCTCAAAACTACTTGTTCATCTAGTCCACATCATCATAGTCACTTGTGCACATCATAAAACTTTTATTTCTTAAACCTTTGTTTCTCATTGTTTTGAACAAGTTGCGATTGCTTTGGTAGTCATGCAAATGATTATGTACAGTTGTCTGCTGTTTCTCAATTTATTATATAGTTCTCTGTGCAACAGTCTTACCCCTCAAAACATCTACAAACCCGATTCCAAAAAAGTTGGGACACTGTACAAATTGTGAATAAAAACAGAATGCAATGATGTGGAAGTTTCAGATTTCAATATTTTATTCAGAATACAACATAGATGACATATCAAATGTTTAAACTGAGAAAATGTACAAACCCGATTCCAAAAAATTTGGGACACTATACAAATTGTGAATAAAAAAGGAATGCAATAATTTACAAATCTTGTCAATCATGTTGCCAATTGACCTAATAAGTTGAAAATTGGTCCTCCAGTTGTTCCTTATATGTACATTTAACTTTCCCAGCCTCTTATTGCTACCTGTCCCAACTTTTTTGGAATGTGTAGCTCTCATGAAATCCAAAATGAGCCAATATTTGACATGACATTTCAAAATGTCTCACTTTCAACATTTGATATGTTATCTATATTCTATTGTGAATAAAATATAAGTTTAAAAGATTTGTAAATTGTTGCATTCCTTTTTTATTCACAATTTGTACAGTATCCCAACTTTTTTGGAATCGGGTTTGTAGTTATTAGTTCATCAAATAAGTCATTAAATGCAAAATGGTTGATCTAGTCATAAACTGTCAAGCATATTTTCTACACATTTCTATTAGACTTTTTGTAAATGTGCCATGAATCAATGAATTGTGCAGGTGAATCTTGACTTTCACTAATGAAGAGAATGTAGATCAACCAATCAGAAACCAGTTCTCTGAAATAGCTCAAAGCTGCATCTCATGAACCTTCAATTGGCAAGCATATATACAGAGTAGTTACACAAGAGTTACAAATTCTGACAATGGATGAACATCCAGGAAATGATCAGGGTCAACAGCTGAGAGGAAGAAGAGGAGTAAGGATGTGTGGTGGAAGGGTAGGGAGGCAAAACAGAGGAAGAGGTCAAGGACATAGGTGCATATCAGATGAAATAAGGTTGTCAATCATGGCCACAATGGCTGAGGCGGGTCGAAGGGTGCAGCCAATTATTGGGAGATCGACCGTATCCTCAATAATTCAAACGTTTCATAGAGGGAACAGGTATGTCAACTAATGTGCAATGTACTGTTATACTGTATACTTGTTGTAATGATTCATAATACAGTACAGTCCATTTGTATTTTGCAGCATACAGCAAATACTTTATACAGATACAAATTGCAACACACAAACACACACATATTTTTTTAAATATACTTGTGTGCGTTTTTTTTTTTTATGTGGAAAAAAATCATGTGTTTTGCATTCCTGCATTTCCCCCCCAAAGGACTGTAAGATTACCTCACAGGGGTGGCTCCTCCTTCACAGGAGGAGGCTATTTGCACCATGGTCAGAGCAAACAATGCTATTAGACTAAGGGAGATACGGAGTGCCATTACAGAAGACAACATCTTTGAAAACATCCAATTTGTTAACATCTCAACTATTGACAGGGTGCTGAAAATACACCACGAGCAAGAAACAGCTGTACCTTGTACCATTCGAAAGGAATTATGACAGCGTGAAGGAGCAACGGTACCAGTATATACAGGTAAAATATCTATATGTATATATGTATAGGTTCCAAGATGGCGCCGCCGTGTTCGGTCGCCGTTCAGGTCGCTCCGCGAAGACTGTGCTTTTATTTATTATTTTACTCTCTTTTGCTCTCAATTTTTATAAATGTATCATCTGCATTGATCTGCTATGACAGCAAAACACTTTTGGACATTGGTTACCGCTACACTGGACTGTTTCAGGACACTTTCACCAATCCTCTGTGGCCATCTGAGATTCTTCGGAACACCGAGTTGAACAATGGCCAGAGTCGACGGCGAAGAATCAAGAAAAACGTGCTGGGGGAAAACGTGCTGGGATTCGCAACAGACTGAGAAAAAGGGGATTCAGCCCACCTCTCCCGAGCATTCTGCTCGCAAATGTCCAATCCTTGGAGAATAAGATGGACGATCTTAGAGCCAGGATAAGTTTTCAACGGGACATGAGAGACTGTAACATCTATTGTTTGTCCGAAACATGGCTCACGCCCGTGGTCCCGGACACAGCTGTGACGCCGTCGGAGAACTTCTCTGTTTTTCGGATGGGCAGAACAGCCGAGGCCGGTAAATCTAAAGGCGGTGGAGTGTGTTTCATGATCAACAAGAAATGGTGCGACCCCAGGAACATCACCATTCTTTCGCAATCCTGCTTGCCTCATTTGCCGCCAAATGATTTAACAATCATTTGCCACCCATTCTATCTGCCGAGGGAGTTTTCCTCGGTCATCGCCACTTCCATTTACATTCCACCACAGGCAGACACAGGGCTGGCTTTATCTGGCCTTCATGATGTTACCAGCGGCTTCATAAACAAACACCCCGATGCTGCTTTCATCGTCGCGGGCGATTTTAACAAAGCAAACCTAAAGAAAGTCTTGCCAAACTTTCACCAGCACGTCTCCTGTCCTACACGAGGAGCAAACACACTGGATCATTGCTACTCTCCGTTTAAAAACACCTATAAAGCTCGCTCACTACCAGCTTTTGGCAAATCGGATCATGCCGGCATTTTCCTCACACCTGAATACAGACAAAGGCTCGTTCAGGAACCCCCGGTGAGGCGGGAACTTAAATGCTGGTCACCCCATTCAGAGACCGCGCTACAGGCAGCTCTTGATGATGTCGACTGGGACATGTTCCGGCGAGTTCATCTGACATCAGCGAGTTCACGGATGTGGCGCTTTGCTTCATCAACACGCTTACAGAGCAAGCCACACAAACAATAACAATAACGTCCTTCTCAAATCAGGAACCGTGGGTGGACAATTCAGTCCGCGCTGCAGTGAACACACGCACTGCCGGATACATTGCCGGTCTCCTAACAGGGAATATGAATGACTATAAATCATCCTGCTATGCCCTCCGACGCGCTGTTAAAGCCGCAAAGCTCCGTTATAAGGATCGAGTGGAGTCTTATTTCCAACTCAACGACTCACGGCGCATGTGGCAGGGTCTGAGGTCCATCTGCTCTTTTGGATTTAAATCCTCTGCAGAGGTGGGAGCTGATCCGTTGCTTGTGAACGAGTTAAACTCTTTCTACGCTCGCTTTGATTGTAATCGTGGCAGCGCGACTCCGCCAAGTGACACGTCAGAGGGAATTACTCAGAGCAGTAACAACCACATGATCTCTGTCTCGGAGGATGAAGTTCGGAGGGCACTCAAGCATGTGGACGTCAGGAAAGCTGCCGGGCCGGATGGTATTCCAGGTCGTGTTCTGCGGTCCTGTGCTGATCAGCTCGCCGGGTTGTTTACATCTATCTTTAATGAGTCCCTCGCTACATCTGTGGTCCCCACCTCCTTCAAAAAATCCACCATCATCCCTGTCTCTAAGAACAGTAAGCCCTCTTGCCTAAACGACTATTGTCCAGTGGCTCTCATGTCTATAGTCATGAAGGTCTTTGAGAGACTCATTAAAAACACCATTTGCTCCTTCATTCCTGACACTTTGGACCCTCTTCAGTTTGCCTATCGTCCCAATAGATCGACTGAAGATGCCATCTCTCATGTCCTCCACTCCTCCCTCACTCACATCGACATTTATTGACTATAGCTCAGCCTTTAACACCATAGTTCCCATTAACCTAACCGCCAAACTCCTGGATCTTGGCCTGAATTCTTCTCTCTGCCACTGGATTGAGGACTTCCTTACTGGCAGGCCTCAGGTGGTGAAAATAGGCCAGTTCACCTCCACCTCCATCACCCTGAGTATGGGAGCTCCACAGGGCTGTGTCCTTAGTCCCCTGCTCTACTCTCTCTACACACATGACTGTTTGTCCACACACAGCTCCACCTCTATCATCAAATTTGCTGATGATACTGTTGTTCTGGGCCTCATTTCCAACAACAATGAGACGGCATACTTGGACGAGGTGGAGCCAGGACAACTGTCTCTCTCTGAATGTTGGCAAGACCAAAGAACTAATTGTGGACTTCAGGAAGAGACAGCAACGGACATACTTCCCTCTCATGATCAGCGGGTCACCAGTAGAGAGAGTGAGCAGCTTCAAGTACCTGGGTGTAAACATCTCTGAGGACCTGACCTGGACTGCACACATTCAGACACAGGTGAAAAAAGCCAGGCAAAGACTGTACCACCTGCGCCAGCTGAGGAAATTCAGGGTTTCACCAGCTATCCTGAAAACTTTCTATTTAGGGGCGATAGAAAGTGTATTAACTCAGTGCATCACAGCGTGGTATGGGAACAGTACTAGTCATGACTGCAAAGCCCTGCAAAGAGTCGTGCGCTTATCCGAGCGTATCTCAGGGTCAGCTCTCCCGTCTCTGCAGGACGTCTACACCAAATGCTGCAAAGGTAGAGCTACTAAGATCATCAAGGACTCTAATCACCCCGCAAACCCTCATTTCACGCTGCTACCATCTAATAAGCGCTTCCGAAGCCTGATGGCCAAAACTGAGAGACTCAGGAGGAGCTTCTTCCCCCAGGCCATCAGACTCCTGAACTCAGTCACTTAACATCACGTGACTTCACGTCAGGATAAACATCGATACACTGACATTGCACTGCACTTTCTGTTCTCGTTGTTACTGTGTAACAACCTGTTATAAACCTGTTTGCACATTATGCAATTTGTTCATTTGTACATTTGTTAACCGCATATGTAAGTCTACAGTTTAATCACTGCACAGTTTATTTCACTTATTTTATTCCACTTCTTTATTTAAATTTTTTCTACTTCATTTATTTATAATTCTACAGATATATATATATATATATATATATATATATATATATATATATATATATATATATATATATATATATATATATATATATATATTATATTAGTTTTTTATTCTATTTCTATTATAATTTCCTCCTTGTGTTTTTAACTGTGAATTTGCACTGTCCATGGAGCGGACCTGTTTACATTTCACTGCCGGTTGTATATTCTGTATATAACTGTGTATATGACAAATAAAACTCTTGAATCATGAATGTACATGCATTTTATAGTGATCTTTAGTACAGTAAGCATGGCCTGTACACATTTTCTATGGCTGTAGAAAAACAAAAAGAACATGCAATAGGTATAAATTTGAGGTAACTGTATCTTGTCCAAAATGAAAATGGATGTAATCTATGAAACTAATTTTGTGTGTTCTGGGAATTGGAGTCAAGTGAACCATCTCACATCTCACAACTTCTGTCATCGGCCACAGAGCTACTGTTGATTTGCCAGGCCAACGGGGAGGAAATATCAATGTCTGCTGCTATCTCTGTTACAATTACTAGTGTAGATGAATCTCACGAAGGCGAAGGAGAACTTGGAACAGGAACTTTTAATAACAAAACTCACAGGGAACACTCAGAAACACCAGTTTACAGGAACGTCGACAGACAAACACTGAGGGGAAACTGAGGACTAAATACACTGGGTAAATGATAACAAGGAGCAGGTGATGGACGTGGCACAGGTGACTGAAATGACTAATTAACCAAACTGGGGAAAACAGAGTAACAGAGACTAAATCAAAACACACAATACAGGGCATACATAACAATCTCAGAGCATGGCGTGCCAACTCATATTCCCCTTATAGGGCCATACAAAACACAGCATCTCCTCAACTTCTTAGAGACCCTCTACAGGACTCCCAACCCTGATGATGAGAGTGGTCTATTTTGAGATGATTTACCAAAGTTTTGTGGTAATTTGGGATAATGTGAGATTCCATCAGTCAAACATCATCAGGAAATGGTTTGTGACACCCTATAAGATGCTGATGGAATTCCTCCCACCTTATTCCCCATTCCTTAACCCAGTTGAGGAGTTCTTCTTAGCATGGAGGTGGAAGGTCTATGATCGCCAGTCACCAGCCACAGATGACCCTGCTGGCTGCCATGTAGCCTGTGAGGACATCACAGTAGATGCCTGCAGAGGTTGGATTTTTTCCATGTTGCATTGCAAGGGAAGACATTTGTTGTGATGTAGATGAGAATCTGTGGCCCGACAGACTGGCACGTCAGGAGATGTAGACAGACTGCACTGCAATTCCTCATACAGTGCTGTATGCAAAAGCAAGATTCTGCCTGTGTTTGCCTTTTGTATTTTCGCCTTTGTGTCCCTATTTCTTTTTCTTTTCTATATCACAATGACATTGTAATTTTTTCTTTTTTTCTTTTGGTCAGACCACTAGTAAAAGTGTAACTGTGAATCCTATTCAGTCTCTTTCAATCAATATCCCACGTACAGTAATGTGCAAATTTGTACTTTTGAAATGGATATATGGTATAGAGAAGCGCAGCCTTGTGCATTTCAGTACAGTAACTGTCATCCAAACTATTGCCATAGTTTACATCAGGTAATGCTAACGGAGTACACCGTTGTGAACAATGACACAAGGACTTGTCATTCTGATGGTACTGATGTGTTTATTGACATACTTACTTTTGAGAGATGAACTAAAGATTGAGCAAGTTACAGGCTTTTGCAGGTAAACCATTGTGTTGTGCTGTTTGTACGAATTGTTTTGAGAAATGCATTTCTTACAGTTTTAAAAATCTAAAGCCAGTCTTGAACTTCCTGTGAAATGCAACATTTAAATATTCATATTATGTTTATTAAACATAAAGCATCAGTATTCCTTTACAGTACATTTTAAAAATACCAATGCATTGTTTAATAATAGCATGAATATTCAAATCTGTTGACTTTCGCTGGTAGTTTAAGAAATTTACAGTAGCCTAAGGGAATACTAATTTTATGTTTTAAAAGGTGTTTCAATAATGAAAATATGACATGTTTTTGATGAGTTTATAATGGAATACATTTCTCATAATGTAAAAATGTTTATTACACGATTAACTCAAGATTTTATTACATTTTAAGAACATTATTACACTATGAACATTTACAATATAATAATGTAGCCTAATACTTATGCCGCCTTCACGTGCTATCGGAAAAGTGATAATTCCCACTTCTGAAGTCGTGAATACGAGCTCATCCCATTACATTTTTTAAATGCGAGGGCGTTCATGTGCAATTTTTTACCTAGGAAACTCGTATTTACGATAATTACGAGCACGTGAATGCAGCATTATTACATCATGTGCAGTTTTTACATTATGAGTTGCTACAAGGGTCTATATCATTCAACTGTTTGCTGTGTTGATGAATAACACTGACATAAGCTTCCCCCCCTACAGTGAATTTGACTGTTGCAATTTTTAGTCACATAAAGTTTTTTCTTGGAACTACCCAATTAGGCTACACTCCTTTTTAATGTCAAATTGATTCCATACTTACCGCTTTAAGCTGAAACAATTATTACAACACACACAATTACAACCTTTTCCACAAATGATAGCGAGGCTAATCTGTAAACACAGTGGCGTTTCCGTGCGCCACCTGAAGAGGCGCTAAAGCGCTTCCTGATGTTTGCTGCCTTGCTGCTCGGCCGTAGATGAAGAGAGGCCGCCTCAGCCAATCAGAGGAGCGCTTACTGGTCGCGAGCAGCAACGGACACGCGTCTCAACAGAACGCACTGGCATCAAAACATCGGGGGCTTAAAATGATGAATCTGGGGTGAGTGTGATATTAATGCGCCTCGCATGATCTGATAGTTAGTAAATCGCTCTCTTTGAGCATTCTATGCAGTAATGCGTCACATTGAACTGTCTGCTTCGAAAAGACGGCGATTAAAGGATGTCATCCGAAACATCTAACGTTACTGTAAGCTGTTTACTTTAGATTGACCCTTGCAATAAAGTATTGTGGCACAGGTGGTATATGATGGCTATCCCATGGCACTTTCATAGACATACCATAGCACTAAATGGTTGCTATAATCAGAGGATACCATGTTTTTACCATGGCGCTTGTTTTACTCAGGTTTATTGATTTGTTTTTCAGTGATGGTCTGTTGTTTGAGTTGGAGAATGGCAAGCCCAGGCTTGTGTTGGCTAAATATGGTAAGAACATGAACTCAATCACTTTACTGAATGTAATCCCCTGACCTTGAGCCATTACATCAAGATGCAACAATTGTGTTGCCTTACACTCAAAAGGTGTGGGTGACATGGGAAAATATCATATCATGATTGTTTTCAGACAGGATTATGATCTTACTCATTTTTTTTTGAGTTAATGAGCAGTACAGCCAAACTAATTTCCCTATTTAAAAATATAGCCCTACATGGTTACAAAACGTAAATGAAAAAGGCTAAACTAGGGGTGGATGATTTCACTTTTATTTATTTTACATTTGTTATTAAATATATTAAAATATGCATTAAAGGCACAATATGTAAGAGTTTTTGATTAAAATATCCCAAAAAACACTAGAACAATGTTATATATTTTGTTGACTATTTTGTGTACATTATCCCAAATGTTTCCAAGAAAGTTTTAATCCAGAGAATTAAGCAAATTTAACCAGGACACGGACGCCTCTCAGTGGTGCCATACCCCGCGTTACCCTCAATTTCCACCAAATATGCTTTAATATATGATTTTTATGATATGTTTTTTTTTTAGACAAGTGAGCAACTGTTTGGATACATTTATAGACAGAAAACTAATTATTGTACAGTAATACAGCATTTCTCGGTCATACAATATGTTTTAAAATTCATTGCATGCCATGTAGCAACACAAGCCATCCAGCATTTATTTATATGATATTCTTATATCGATCTAGCTCACTGCAGTGTGAACAAGTGTCTCATAGTAGCCGCTTAGCGAACACACAGAGTAACATTATAACATAACTTTTAACACAGTCAAATATCTCTAATATGGTAAACAGCGCTGCATCCATGTTTTCTGCCCTTTCTTCTTTTCCTTGCGTTCCAACATAATTCATTTTACAATTACATTTTTAAGACAATACAAAACATTACACTTCAGACAAAGCAAATAAAATAATACACAATAAAATACAAAAGTACACAGCAATTCATAAGGCATATGTAAGATATTAGAATAAATGGTAACACTAACTACATGACCTAACAAACTAACTAAAATACTTTTAGAGCAACTATTAATCTTAGTTAGTTAATTGTAATACATTATTAAAATCAAAAGTTGTTTGTTAGTATTATTTATGGACCTGCGCTAACATGAACTAACAAAGAACAGTTTGAACTAATATTAACAAAAATGAATAAATAATGTAACAAATGTACTGCTCATTGTTTAGTTAAAGGGATAGTTCACCCAAAAAGGAACATTTGATGTTTATCTGCGTACCCCCAGGGCATCCAAGAT
The DNA here is from genome assembly GCA_018749465.1 of Paracanthobrama guichenoti. NCBI lineage: Eukaryota > Metazoa > Chordata > Actinopteri > Cypriniformes > Gobionidae > Paracanthobrama > Paracanthobrama guichenoti. Next base: position 26,272,811 of record CM031964.1, on the reverse strand, counting down.
GTAGGTGTCTTTGTTTCTTCAGTAGAACACAAATGAAGATTTTTAACTCCAACTGTTGCAGACTGTCAGTCGTATAATGCATGTGAATGGTAACACATGAGAGTATGAGTTATGAGAGTAAAAAAACATGCACATATAAATCCATATTAAACACTGCGGCTCATGACGACACATTGATGTCTTAAGACACGAAGCGATCAGTTTGTGCGAGAAACCGAGCAGTATTTATATAATTTTTTACCTCTAATACACCACTATGTCCAGCAACCTTGAGCGCACGATTACTTCCTGTAAGCGAGATCAGAAACAAAGTCACCTATATCTTGGATGCCCTGGGGGTAAGCAGATAAACATCAAATTTTCATTTTTGGGTGGACTATCCCTTTAATTCAGTGTTGCTGGTAAAGTGTTAAAAATGTTACACAACATTTGCATATATCAACAAAACAAAATATATATAAAATACCAAAAAGCATAAGCAGTGTATATATGTAATTTTTTTCCAAGAAACTGCACGTTCTGATATTACAGACTTATTGCTCATTGTGTTCTAATGGAGTTTAAAACGGACATATTTTCAAATGCGTACTAGTCACAATATGAGGTGAATATAAAGATGTTTTTTGTTTCTTGTTAATAATTGTTCATAATTTGAATGTTTTGATTGAAGTACATCATCAAACATGATGATGACTCCTCTCCTGTGGCCTTATGGGATAGTAAAGTGTCCATTATATGCACACTTCAGAATCACAGTGGAAGGAGTATTCTTCAGGTCTTAAATTATATTAACGTCTACTACATAACATATATTTAGCTAATAAACATCTAAATAATTACAACTCTGTGGAAATTAATTATCTCCACGAGAGACGTTCTGTGTAAACACAGATAGTTTAAAACAAATGCTTATATTTATGGGGAGTTGATAGTCTCCTGTCATTTATTTATGTTTTCCATTTGAAAACATTAGACTTTGTAAATGTATTTTGCCTGTTGTTAATATGCTGTTATTATAAATAAAAAGATGCAACAGAAGTAATGTTTTTTTGCGCACTCTTTCAGACTCAGTTCAGTGTTGTTATAATTGTCAAAAACAGAAATATTGGTTCTATATATTGGTTATCGGGCACATTAACATAAATAATTGGTTAATTGCATTGGTTATAAAAAAATAAATAAAAAAAATTCAATATCGGTCAATCTCTAATTTGACATACTGTGTTTAGCATACTATATAGTTGGGAAATAGGCATATTCGGATATATTCTGTGTCTGTATTTTGGCTGATGATCTTTGTCTTATACAGGTGCTGAATCGAAATCTTCTAATAAGAAGGGCTATTGTCGGGTAAGTAAACATCTATGCAACCTTTGTGCAAGAATGTGTGTTTTAACATCCAAATTCTAGAGCTTATCAAACATGAATGTTGTTGTGAACTGTGTTACTTGCAGTGTTGGGGAAAGTTACTTTTAAAAGTAATGTGTTACAATATTGTATTACTCCCTAAAAAGTAACTAATTCGATTTTCACCTGGCATCCCCCGTATCACTAGTGCAGAGTCTGTTCTCGGAGCATATAAGCCCTGCCTGTGTGAGGCGCGCCGCTTCCGGCTCGCGCTGTTCTGTAGACCAGAGGTTCTCAACCCTGGTCCTCGAAGTCCACTGTCCTGCAGAGTTTAGCCCCAACCCTGATCAAACTACACCTGCCTGTAGTTTTCTAGTAATCCTGAAGAGCTTAATTAGCTGGTTCAGGTGTGTTTAATTAGGGTTGGAGCTAAAGGGCAGACCGATCGGCAGCTGACTTGAAGCAGTGCATGCCGGTTAGAAATTTTGTCCGACTTGAGGCAGCGCCGATGGCACGTGACTGTGACTTATGTCTACAAAGTATCGCGAGAGCGATTAGAGAGCAGCTGGCTAATACAGCCGGTGCAGTTTCTACCAAGGGGGTAATCCAGCACCCGGAAAGCATACCTTCCATAGGGGCAGCCATTGCTAACCAAGCCATCACCTGCTGTTAGCATTCCATTGATTTCCACACCTTTCATTCCATTAATTTTGGCGTCAATTTGACCGCGAATAACTTTACATCTGAGGCGTTTAAAGACTCCATTTGTCCATTGTTTATTTCTAAAGAAACACAACAATGTATAAAAGGCTCCATTACCTTGTACCTTACACTATTGAGCGTGTCTATTAAACTCCCCCCTGTAAATGCCACATCGACACAACATCCTCATTAAACCAGTCTCCGGCATGACGACTACAATCTTTGGAATATCTATTTACCTAATATGACTTAAGACCTGAAATGTTGCTAGAATTATAATCATACACTGTTTGTTCGTCAGCCAGAGGAGACCGGACACCCCGACTGAGCCTGGTTTCTCCCAAGGTTTTTTTCTCCATTCTGACCCTGAAGGAGTTTTGGTTCCTTTTCCACCGTTGCCTCTGGCTTTTGGCTTGCTCGGTTGGGGACACCTACATTTCAACTATATTGCCGATCTGCCCGCATTGACACTATATGATACTTGAAATTAGCTGGATAACATCACCGTTTTCACCAGAGTGGCTGTACAGCTGAATCAAATTCTTTTGCATTTTCCTGTTAACACTGTGAAGCTGTTTTGAAATAATTGGACTTGTAAAAAGCGCTATATAAATAAAGGTGATTTTGATTTGACTATCGCCCCGTAGAAGCCGTTTTTGTAAAAATAGGCTAACGATTGCGTCATAACCAGATGACTCTGTGTCACCCCGTATAGACAGGAGGAGAAGCTCGCAGGCAGTCTTTTACTGTATTTGAGGCAATTGGTGGGACGTGGAGGCATAAAGTCTGATAAAGTCAATGGAGAAGCATGGGGAGAAGCCCATAGAGAGCCAAAATCTCTGCAAGATTCAGTGATTCAGATTTTACTTTGCACAACTACTAGAGGGCATACAACCGTCAGACAGGTTGCTCACGTCACATCTACGTCGTCAAGCTCAGTCTGAGGCTGTGCAGTACACTCAGCCATCAGGAAGTGAGTGCTTCTAATTGACTTCACTTTTCTCCGTTGAAGTCTATGGGGTCGCTGTGTCCATTTCTTTTACTGTCTATGGTTTCTACAGAGCAGCTGCACCAGGCTGCATGAGCTCTGATGACGACACAGCTGTTCCACGATTGGCCGGATTCACAGCATGACAGTGATCACGTGTGTTTCATGTTTATTCTAAAAGAGGGGTGGGGAACGTTGATCCAGAAGGGCCACTCTCTTGCAGAGTTTAGCTCCAACCCTAATCAAACACACATGAAGCTAATCAAGGTCTTTGGGTTTACTGATGTTACAGGCAGGTGAGTGTTGTTTTTCAGGGTTGGACCTAAACTCTACAAGACAGTGGCCCTTCTGTATCGACGTTTCCCACCCCTGTTCAAAAACCTTCAGTTCCACTAATGCTGACCAATCAGTTTTTTTATAACCGTAAAACAGAAAGTGTCTGACTTGGCGTCTCCGTTTGCAGCTCCTCCCCGCCTGCACGCGGCTACTCTCGCCGTCAAACACACCTAAACTCTGCAGGACAGTGGGCCTTGAGGACCATGGTTGAGTGCCTGCTGTAGACCATTACATTTTTATTAATTCTGAACATGTCGTATGTCCATATTGCACCAAATGTGACACTGCACTCCCTTAGGTCTGCAACAACACTGAAGTCAGTTGGATGAACAGTTCTCGACATAATCAGATTCCTGCCTTTATTAGAGAGAAGAAAATGTTCAGCCCCCTCCCTCCGAAGCTTCGAATATTCAGTGTTGATTACTACCAAAGCTTTGAAGCTCAAAAAAAAATATTCGGACCAGCCCTAATTTCGTTACTTAAAGGCACTTTCACACCAAGTGAAATGACTAAGCCTCAGGCTGAAGGAAAAGCAAAATCATGCCTGTACAACTAACAAACCTTTCAGCTGTGCTGCCATTCTGAACTGCAGGAGAAGAAAGATAAACTTTTACTTCAGCAATAAAAACAAAAAAAGAAACAAATGTGATGTCATTTTTGCTTATTAGTATGGTAGAATTGGATCATCAAAGGCCAGCAGCAAAGACATTGGTTAATAAAGTGAGACTAAATACATAAAGTATATTTGTTTAATTTATCATATTTAATTTTTGCTGGTTTGCGTAATATTCAGAGTTTGCATTTCATTGTTTTTATTCATGAATGTGTTTTTGTGCATGTGAAATTAGTAAATGCCTGCTCACATTTAGTCTAGATCTACAATAACCATCATATTTACATACAACGCTTCTGCACTTACTCCTGATGTTTCTCAATAACTCAATATTTTGTTGTAAATTTAAAAGTAATGTTATTTTACTCATTACTTGAAAAAAGTAATTTGGTTACGTTACTTGTAATGCATTACCCCCAACACTGGTTACTTGTTTGTGATCTATATCCTTTGTATTTAGATTCCTCCAAAGAAAAAAACACAGAAAATCATCAACTCAAAACAAGGTCCTCCTCAACCAGACAAAACCGAACAGGAAAGAAAAAGCAAAGACACACCAGCTGTTAATATAGGGCAGAATATCACACACGGACCCAGAGTGACCAACGCAAAGCACAGTACGTCCAGTGAGGCTGTGAGAGTCCAGTCCGAGAGCAACAGGAAAGATTCATGCACAGTCACACAGCAGAAAGAGAGTGTGGTGTGTTTGACAAAGGAGCAGTTTCAGCAGATACTGAACACAATCAATAGCTCATCCTCTGCAAATGCACAGCATGATCCCAACACGCACACCCACACCCACACAGGTGAGCATTTACACAGTATGATGAATCTACACCGATCAGGCACAACATTATGACCTATTGAAGGTGAAGTGAATAACACTGATTATCTCTTCATCACCTGTTAGTGGGTGGGATATATTAGGCAGCAAGTGAACATTTTGTCCTCAAAGTTGATGTGTTAGAAGCAGGAAAAATGGGCAAGCTTAAGAATTAGAGTTTGACAAGGGCCAAATTGTGATGGCTAGACTACTGGGTCAGAGCATCTCCAAAACTGCAGCTCTTGTGGGGTGTTCCCGGTCTGCAGTGGTCAGTATCTATCAAAAGTGCTCCAAGGAAGGCATAGACATAGTCAATTTCCAGATACACAGTTTCTCCAAGGTTGGAATTGGTTGAGCTCCAGCTCTGTTCAGAAAGTTTCCCAAAATATACTGATAACGTGCTTTCTCTCGGTAAGAGGTACAGACAATATTTACCATTATTCTCTAGTGAGGGAAGATGCAAAGAAAAAAAAAGCTATTAATATTAGGAAAAAAATATTAGGAGACTGCCTTAATTCTACGTGGCATTGATTCAACAAGGTGCTGAAAGCATTCTTTAGAAATGTTGGCCCATATTGATAGGATAGCATCTTGCAGTTGATGGAGATTTGTGGGATGCACATCCCGGGCACGAATCTCCTGTTCCACCACATCCCAAAGATGCTCTATTGGGTTGAGATCTGGTGACTGTGGGGGCCATTTTAGTACAGTGAACTCATTGTCATGTTCAAGAAACCAATTTGAAATGATTCAAGCTTTGTGACATGGTGCATTATCCTGCTGGAAGTAGCCATCAGAGAATGGGTACATAGTGGTCATAAAGGGATGGACATGGTCAGAAACAATGCTCAGGTAGGCCGTGGCATTTAAACGATGCCCAATTGGCACTAAGGGGCCTAAAGTGTGCCAAGAAAACATCCCCCACACCATTACACCACCACCACCAGCCTGCACAGTGGTAACAGGGCATTATGGATCCATGTTCTCATTCTGTTTACACCAAATTCTGACTCTACCATCTGAATGTCTCAACAGAAATCCAGACTCCTCAGACCAGGCAACATTTTTCCAGTCTTCAACTGTCCAATTTTGGTGAGCTCTTTGTAGAAATTGTAGCCTCTTTTTCCTATTTGTAGTGGAGATGAGTGGTACCCGGTGGGGTCTTCTGCTGTTGTAATCCGCCTCAAGGTTGTGCATGTTGTGGCTTCACAAATGCTTTGCTGCATACCTCGGTTGTAACGAGTGGTTATTTCAGTCAAAGTTGCTCTTCTATCAGCTTGAATCAGTCGGCCCATTCTCCTCTGACCTCTAGCATCAACAAGGCATTTTCACCCACAGGACTGCCGCATACTGGATGTTTTTCCCTTTTCACACCATTCTTTGTAAACCCTAGAAATGATTGTGCGTGAAAATCCTAGTAACTGAGCAGATTGTGAAATACAGACCGGCCCGTCTGGCACCAACAACAATGCCACGTTCAAAATTGCTTAAATAATAAGCATATATATATATATATATAAAAAATATTGAAGCAGCAGTGGATTTCAGAATCCACCCCCCAATGGAAGAAGGTGGCTTGGTCTGATGAATCCCGTTTTCTTTTACATCATGTGGATGGCCGGGTGCGTGTGCATTGCTTACCAGGGGAACACATGGCACCAGGATGCACTATGGGAAGAAGGCAAGCCAGCGGAGGCAGTGTGATGTTTTGGGCAATGTTCTGCTGGGAAACCTTGGGTCCTGCCATCCATGTGGATGTTACTGTGACACGTACCACCTACCTGAGCATTGTTGCAGACCATGTACACCCTTTCATTGAAACGGTATTCCCTGGTGGCTGTGGCCTCTTTCAGCAGGATAATGCGCCCTGCCACAAAGCAAAAATGATTCAGGAATGGTTTCGGGAATGGTTTTTGAGGTGTTGACTTGGCCTCCAAAGTCCCCAGATCTCAATTCAATCGAGCAACTGTGGGATGCGCTGAATAAACAAGTCTGATCAATGAAGGCCCCACCTTGCAACTTACAGGACTTAAAAAGTCTGCTGCTAACATCTTGGTGCCAGATACCACAGCACACCTTCAGGGATCTAGTGGAGTCCATGCCTCGACAGGTCAGGGCTGTTATGGCAGCAAAAGGGGGACCAACACAATTTTAGGAATATAGTGGTCATAATGTTATGCCTGATAACTTTGTGCATACAATTCTTGAGTGCAACATTTATTTTCTTGTTAGCAGAACCTGTTGCCAGCTCAGAGGAAAACTGTCATGCAACTACAGAAGCAGCTGAAGAGTTCATCCCGGATGGCCGTCATTATAAACACAGAGCGTCACAAGTAAAGACAGATAGAGAGTAAGAAAAGTGACTTGTATTAAGATTAGCTGTATCTGAGGCACATCTTTCAAATGTGCTTAGTTGTAATGATAATATGGCTAGAATGACAGGTAATTTTACAAAAGTGTAGTTTGTTCTCCTTTTTGTTTTTTAAGGGATAGTTCACCCAGAAATTACATTTACCCTATGATTTACTCACCCACAAGCCATCCTAGGTGTATATGACTATTCTTTCAGATGAATACAGTCAAAGTTCTATGTCATGATGCTTCCAAGCTTTATAATGGCAATGAATCGAGGATGAAATTTTGAAGCCCATAAAAGTGCATCCATCCATTATAAATGTACTCTACACGGCTCCGGGGGGTTAATAAAGGCCTTCTGAAGCGAAGTGATGTGTAAGAAAAATCTACATATTTAAAATGTTATAAACTAAAATAACTAGCTGCCAACAGACAGCTTACACCAAAAGAGTGACCTCTGATGCGATGTAGGAGTAGCATAAGCTTTGACTCCTCTCGTGGTTCAAACAAATAGAGCTGGGCAACAAACTCAAGCTCTTCTTCTCTTTTATCGAAATCCTCCGACATTTCTCTTTAAAAATTCTCGTTTTAGACTTCTAATTCATGACTGGTGTTTTGTTTTGCTCTATCCTCTGAGCTTCTGCGTTTAATACGTCATGCCTTGGGTCAGGGGTTACTCTTTCGCCGTAAATCGATGCGTATGGTCTTCTGTCGGAAGCTAGTTATTTTAGTTTATAACATGTTAAATATGGATATGGATATTTTTCTTACACAAACACATCGCTTTGCTTTAGAAGGCCTTTATTAACCCCCCGGAGCTGTGTGGAGTTTTTTTTATGATGGATAGATGCACTTGTTTGGGGTTTTTTTTTTTTTTTTTTTTTTTTTTTTACTCGAGTCTGACCGACTAAACAGAAGAAATGAGCTGGAAAAGATTTCTGTGTCACAGAAGCCACACCCACTTATTACATCATCGCCATAGACAAATGGTGGTTCGAAAGTGTTTAACAGCCAGTGCAAAGTTGGCCTGATTTAGTTTAAAATTACATCAGTTCGTTCTTCGATTTCACTTGAAGTCTGTCAGGGCCTTAATATGACATGCGTTTTGATTTTAGGTTTGGTGAGATTCAGTCATTGAGTTGATGAATAGTTTTTGACCATGATAGACAATTATTTTGTTCCCTTTTGTTTTGATTCAGGCTTCTACCAGATGGCCAGCAGTCTGGGTTTTTCAGCATGTTTGGAGAAAGGGAAAGGGAGAGAGACAAACTGGAAGCCAGAAAAGCTCAATGGAAGAGAGAGCTGGGTACTGTTGTGCAATCAGACACTACAAACCTCTGTGTACAAGTATCAAGAGTTTAAAAATAAATGAGGGTGGCATAGAAAGTCTATGAATATGATGGACAAATTCATTACATTAAATTGACCTTAATGTTATGAACCCAATCTCATGAAAAACTTATTTATCTTACAAACTGGTGATTTTGTATGAATTTGTACAATTGTATGGAAACATTGGGGTTTTAGAGAGAAGAAAAATGCAATGAAGGTCCACCCCTAAAGATAAGCAATAAGCAGATCATACAAAAGAGATTGTACAAAATTATACAAAACATAATACAGTACTGAATTAAGAAGTGAGGCTGATCAGTTTGTTACTTTACAGATGAGCAGATGGCTCTAAAAAGGCAGCAAAAAGCCAGTCTCAAAGATGTGAAAGCTCATGATGAATCATCTACAATGAGACTGAAAGACCTGCCTAACACGGTGAGTAAATATATACTCTGCATTTCTTAAAACGTATTGCCATTGCTATGTCATGGTGGACAAGGTTTACACTAATGTGATTATGTGACCTGCTACATTAATGGCTCGTTTCCACTGAGTGGTGTGGGACAGTACAGTTCCGTATGATTCGGGACCGTAAACCCTGATCCGGCTTGCGTTTTCACCGTCAGCAATACCCTTATGAGATAGGCGTGGTGTAGTGATCAATGTCATTCTTGTGTGAAGACGAAAGCGACACAGTAAACAACAATGGACGACATACAGCAGATTTTTTTCTTGCTTCTCGGCATTGTTTGTCACAAGAAGAAGACACGGCTTCAGGCTGCAAGGAAAAACACAGCCGAAAAAGCCTGCGCAAGTGACAATTCTCTGTCAACTAATCAACGTTCTGCAGGGAGTCTAGCTCCACCCTTTAGTAGGTACCCCAATGGAAGGGTGCCGGGTACCATTCACAACTTCTGACAATGGAAACGGAAACAATTGCATACCGTACTGAACTGTACTGAACCGTACTGCTCAGTGAAAACGAGCCATAATGGTTTAAGTTTGCTGTTAAAATCTTTCATACCTATTTGTGTCCAGTCCATCACAGTTCAGGCTGCCAGTACAACCATATAGACTGTCACACGATAAAGACTCTGCTATGCCTTTAGGGTTCTGGTTTGTGTCTCTTGCACTAAGCACCTTATGGACTGGTTCATAACCTGTTGACACACCTAATGTGCAATATGTGTTGTTCATGTCTGTGCATTTGATGTCACTGGGTGGTACATTGTTTGAAATTAAAGAGTGTTATAAAATCAAAAGATTAGATCTGTTCTGAGACCCTTAGACTTGTTTCAATGTTTATTTTCACAGTTTTTAAATCTTTATTCTGACGTGCACGTAACGTAGTTCAAGTTCATTTGTGCATTCACATTGCAATGTCAAATGTATAAATCTCATAAGGATAATTTACATCCCAAAAATTAAGACCTCTCAAAATGATAAGGATGTTTGTTATACCATTTAAGATATTTAACACTTTAATGAGGAAAAAAGCACTTTCTTTTCAAAAATTCTGATTTTTAAAGACCCGTTGGGATGACTACTTTTTTTTACGCAGTTGTGTTCGCACTCATCTGTTTTAGTCACAAATGCAAGTGAAACCCGTGCACCGGCGAACCCTAACTTGTTGTCTGGTTCAGTAGCCCCTTTCACACATTCATCCCGGTAGATTACAGACTGATTTTTCCGGTATATTCGCAAATGTGCTGTTCACACAAGCAACAGCATTCTGTCCTTTTACCAATAAAATAACATTCACACATCAGTATAAAAACCCATAAACTCTGAGGTGAGTGACAGGCATAAGGAGATGACCACACAGATGTGTTGGAGTCAGTAGCCCCATGGCCACTGCCCTGACATTGGGTGACCAGAGGTCAAGTCCCAATGTTGTTCCAAATTTTAACTCCCTGCCACATTATTATCCCCTATTGAAACTGCTATCCGATTGCCGAATCCTAACTTCACCAATTGTTTCAAAGCAGCTTCACATTGTTAACAGGAAAATAATGCAACAGAATTTGTACAGCCGTACACCCCAAAATTTGTAGGTTTAGGATTAGGTGTGGGGCGGTGCGGTGCGGTATTGGGAATTCAGTCAGAATCCGGCACAACACCTAAATTTCATCTATATTACCAATCTGCCCGCATTGACACTATATGATACTTGAAATTAGCTGGATAACATCACCGTTTCACCAGAACGGCTGTACAAATTCTGTTGCATTATTTTCCTGTTAACAATGTGAAGCTGCTTTGAAACAATTGGACTTGTTAAAAGCGCTATACAGGTGCTGGTCATATAATTAGAATATCATCAAAAAGTTTATTTATTTTACTAATTCCATTCAAAAAGTGAAACTTGTATATTATATTCATTCATTACACCCAGACTGATATATTTCAAATGTTTATTTCTTTTAATTTTGATGATTATAACTGACAACTAAGGAAAATCCCAAATTCAGTATATAAGAAAATTAGAATATTGTGAAAAGGTTGAATATTGAAGACACCCAGTGCCACACTCTAATCAGCTGATGAACTCAAAACACCTGCAAAGGCCTTTAAATGGTCTCTCAGTCTAGTTCTGTAGGCTACACAATCATGTGGAAGACTGCTGACTTGACAGTTGTCCAAAAGACGACCATTGACACCTTGCACAAGGAGGGCAAGACACAAAAGATCATTGCAAAAGAGGCTGGCTGTTCACAGAGCTCTGTGTCCAAGCACATTAATAGAGAGGCGAAGGGAAGGAAAAGATGTGGTAGAAAAAAAAGTGTACAAGCAATAGGGATAACCGCACCCTGGAGAGGATTGTGAAACAAAACCCATTCAAAAATGTGGGGGAGATTCACAAAGAGTGGACTGCAGCTGGAGTCAGTGCTTCAAGAACCACTACACACAGACGTATGCAAGACATGGGTTTCAGCTGTCGCATTCCTTGAGTCAAGCCACTCTTGAACAACAGACAGCGTCAGAAGCGTCTCGCCTGGGCTAAAGACAAAAAGGACTGGACTGCTGCTACTTAGGCCATGCAAAGGCCTTTGCATGTGTTTTGTCCACTTTGTCCAAAGTTATGTTCTCTGATGAAAGTAAATTTTGCATTTCCTTTGGAAATCAGGGTCCCAGACTGGAGGAAGAGAGGAGAGGCACACAATCCACGTTGCTTGAGGTCCAGTGTAAAGTTTCCACAGTCAGTGATGGTTTGGGGTGCCATGTCATCTGCTAATGTTGGTCCACTGGGTTTTCTGAGGTCCAAGGTCAACGCAGCCGTATACCAGGAAGTTTTAGAGCACTTCATGCTTCCTGCTGCTGACCAACTTTATGGAGATGCAGATTTCATTTTCCAACAGGACTTGGCACCTGCACACAGTTTAAGGACCATGGTATCCCTGTTCTTAATTGGCCAGCAAACTCGCCTGACCTTAACCCCATAGAAAATCTATGGGTATTGTGAAGAGGAAGATGCGATATACGCCAGACCTAACAATGCAGAAGAGCTGAAGGCCACTATCAGAGCAATGGAATGGAATTAGTGAAATAAATCAACTTTTGAATTATATTCTAATTATATGTCCAGCACCTGTATACATAAAATGTGACTTGACTTGACTTGACAACACCGGCTTGTGGACCTTTTCCGACCCTGTCCCCCTTGCTCTCCCACTTTGCTTCCTGTCTACTAAGAAATCTTAAGAAAAAAAACCCCCAGAGACCCTGAGTTACTATAGTACAGGCTATAGTATGAAAAAGTAACTGAAGAGCGCGGCTACTTTACAGCCTGTAGGTTGGAGGAAGTGGACAAGGCTGTGATTAGAGAGCCCCAAAACCACCATGGAAATAGAACAATATGCTCCCCTTGATACAGTGCAACAATGACCAGTCAGTGAAATTGACCTGTCTCTGTATGTATCTGTGGCCCTGTTTACAGCTGGTATTAAGATGCGTTTTGGTCGATTGGATCACAAGTGGATGACACTAAATACAGGTGTAAACGGGGTCTAAAAAGTTTTGAGTTTGTCCACTTTCGACCACTTCCAGAGGTAGTCCAAAACGCATTTGACCGGATTGCTTTGGTAGTGTAGACGCTCATGTGGTCGAATGTGTTCGAACAGCCACAAAAGATGCCTACTTTCCGTCTTCTGACCTAATGTGTAAACATTATGTTAAAAATGCCCTAGCCAGACGGGATTTAACTTTGTCAGCTGCAAGACCCAAGTTTGGTTTGAGGACGAAAATTGCACAATGTTCTCTCACAATTACTGATTTCTAACACACACTCACAGTGTTCAGCTGGTCTTGCGGCTGTCAGAGCAGAAATGAAAGCTGCTGCTCTCCGTATGTTTTTCCATCATCGTGTTCATCTGTAAATTGTGTGAGGTTATTTAATCCAGTGATCTGAAAAAGATCCCCTCGAAGGACAGAAGTGGTGGACAAAAGAGACAGATTAAAACACCAAGTGTAAACAGGAATGTGTCTATGTATAATTGAGATTACTTGCATTACTTGCAGGATGGGATGAGCACACGGACTGCTGCTGGAATAGAGAGTTCAAAGCGCAGAGTTCCAGCTCAGACACCGCGAGAGCTGCCCGCTGCCATCCGCTCTGCCTTTATTGTGGGGGTGATGTTTCAGCATTTACTTAATTGCATCTTGTTTTTTGGCAAACTCAAAACAAGTCCACCGTAATGACTCTACAATAGATGGATTTGAATGATGTTTGACTGCATCTGTGGTGTTTGATGTGTGCACAGGAAGCAGCTCCTGTGGAGGACATGTTCAATGCTCAGAGAGAGGAACAGCAGAGACAATGGTTACAGGAACTGGACCGGCAGAGAGAAGAGGCCAAACTACGGCGACAACAAGACAAAGAAATTAACAGCCAGGTGAACTTATCCCACACTGATTCCAGTCAAGTTTACACAATACACATTACTTCAAAACTGCTTTACAATAAAACTTCAGTATCTAAAAATTCAGTTTCGGGAATCAATCATTTTCATTTTAAGCTAAAGCCGGGTACACCCTGTACGATTTATAATAGGCTGTTGCTTGTTAGACTGTACGAACATGATCCCCGCTGTAAGCCACGTCACACTGTAAGATCTCAGTTGTCATTAATGTCAGACTGTCGGTAGTCAAGAAGCGTTAAAAACGGACGCACACAAGAAGACTTGTGTCTTAAATGTTCTTAAATGTTAAATGTCTTAAAAATAAATGTTTCTCTCCAAAACACATTGGACACAATTATTGGCACCCCAAGAATTTATTAATGAGTACAATATCTCTGAAGTTTCCCATTCATTTTTAAATTAAGCACACCAGGGTGACTAGGAACATGAAATTGTCTTGTTTCACAGAAGTATAAATATGAGGAAACCAAAGGCCAAATTCCCTTAATCATTCATCATAATGAGTAAAACCAAAGAATATAGTTCTGATGTGCAGCAAAAGATTGTTGAGCTCCACAAAAGAGAAAGTGGCTGTAAGAAAACAGCTAAAGCATTGAAAATAATTAAGAAGCTCCAATCAACTAAAGATGGAGAATCACAGAGATTAGTTGAGTCTTGGGGTCAGAAAGTCTATTTTTTTTAATTTTTATTACCACATGTTGTTTGGGAGGGTTTCAAGAAAAATTATTCTTGCTCATCCAGAAACAAACTCCAGCATATTCAGTTGTCAAAAACGACTGGACCTTCTTCTGGCGACGGGACCAGGTTCTGTGTTCAGATGAAACAATAAAAAGAGCTTTTTGGCAGAAAACACACCAGATGGCTTTAGTGCAAACAGGGATAAAAGTACCCCATGGCCACGGTTAAATATACCACTGGTTCTTTAATGTTGTGGGCCTATTTTTTTGCTGGAGGTCCTGGACATCTTGTTCAGACACATCATGGATTCTAGCAAATATCAACAGATAAAAAATCTAAACCTGATGGCCTCTGCTAGAAACCTTTACCTTACCTGTAGCTCAAACAATAAGAGCGTGGCACTAGCAACACCAAGGTCATGGGTTTGATTCCCAGGGAAAGCAAGAACTGACAAAAATGTAAAAATTTGTACCTTGAATGCAATGTAAGTCGCTTTGGATAAAAGCGTCTGCCAAATGCATAATTGTAAATGTAAATCTTATAATGGGCCATGGTTGGATCTTTCATCAGACCCAAAACAAACAGCAAAATCAACAAAATGAAGCTTCTGCCATGGCTGTCCCAGTCCCCTGACCTGAACCCTATAGAGAATGAGTGATGAACTGAAGAGAAGAGCTGGGAATCTGAAGGATCTGGAGAGATTCTGTATGGAGGAATGATCTCTCATCTCCAAACTCATCAGGCATTATAGGAGAAGACTCAGAGCTGTTATCTTGGCAAAAGAAGGTTGAAAAAGTATTGAATAAAAGGGTGCTAATAATTATGTCTAACGTGTTTTGGAAAAAAGCATTTATTTCGTAAAGATAATTTCCCCACATTTTCAATTCTTCTACTTCAATTAAAGGTTACATTTTTGTGATTTTTTTTTACATAAAAGATCAAAAGGATTAACAATGCAGATTTATTTTTACATATTTACCAAGGGGCTAATAATTCTGTCCACAACTTTATAAATGGAAAATAATTCTCTTCTGAAGCATGTCCAGACAACTGTGACAGACTCATATGTCAGACTCATATAGTCTAACCATGATGTGAAGAATGATTTTAGTTGTGCTCTACACAGTGCTCGTTGTCATATAGTCTTGATTAACCTCTGTCTCCACAGGTTGAGGATATGGAGCGATGGGCCATTCATTTTGACTCTCTGCATCAGCCCTCCACAGTGGGCCCTGAGCGCGGGGTGCCTGACATGAGCAGCTGTCTGTCTCATCATCGCTCCGTTTCAGGAGCCCTATCCACTGCATGGGAGGGCGTGAGTGCGTTTGGAGGGGACAGTCTGGGGAGGGCTAGCGTTGACACCACTCAGGGAACCCAACAGAGATCCAGGTCAGTTAACTAACAGCTTCATGACACACAGGTCATTGTTACACCTTATATACAACAGAGAACAGAACACAGATCTCTAGTGATCACATAAATAATTGTCATTTAGGGTGCTTTCACACCAGAGTATTTGGGAACCTGGTGTGTTTTCTCCCTTGGGTCGGTTCGTTTAGGCATATGTGAACACAACAATCACACTCGGATCTGCATCAAAACAATCGCTCCGAATGAGGTGGTCTTGCCCGATTGCAAAGGAACTCTAGGACGGTTCGCTTGAGGTGTGAAAGCAATCCGATCCAACGGACCAACAAACCAAATGGTATTGTAATTCATAATGGGAAATGCTATAATAGCAGTCGTGTCTGATTCTGTGAGTGAGCACATTAGTTATCACAGTTGAAAACCAAAAGAGTCTCACTTCACCCTAAAATGTTGTGTAATTGCACTTCTCTTTGCGAGAATGTTGTCCCGATGAAGCCTTGAGAGTGTTTGCATGCGTCTTGTGTGGGATTACAAATGTAAGAATCTGTTTAAAACTAAGGGAAGCACATTGTATTTAGCATTTAAGGTTAAGATAATGATCAGATGGATCCTCTGTCCCATTTTTGAATAGTTATGCTGATTGGATTAGGACTGCTGATATTCTAGAGTCTGGATACTTAATTTGCATGCTTTGTTTAAGGTCTTCACCCATTTGTTTTGTCTCCCCTGCCCCCTACAATCTATATAAACTAAAATGTACACTGCCTTAGTAGACTTGATGTACTGCAGCTACCGACAGTACGTGTTCTCAATAAATAATCCTGCTGAAGATACATCCAGGTATCCTGGTCTTCGCTTCTGAGTTTCCAACACTTGACACAGTTAACCTCTAGACAGAGCTGGTAGATTCAGAGAGAGTATGTTTGAATTTGCTGCAGTATTAATATGAATGTAGTATATAATTTAACAGCGGGAGTGACAGCTACATTCGTAAAGTGTTTGTGTG
Organism: Paracanthobrama guichenoti; assembly: GCA_018749465.1. Taxonomy (NCBI): domain Eukaryota; kingdom Metazoa; phylum Chordata; class Actinopteri; order Cypriniformes; family Gobionidae; genus Paracanthobrama; species Paracanthobrama guichenoti. The sequence goes on along the minus strand of CM031964.1, from coordinate 26,256,344 downwards.
TGTCTCGACAGTTACAAATAAAGCCACAATAAGCTTGCGGTGTGAACTTATTAATCATCTTGATGGATGCTGCAGAGGAATAAGAGGACAGTTGTACTCTTTATGTGACTTGCATGATCACATTTTGATGTGCTTTGAAATGTTGCCTTGTGAAAACGAACCAGAACCAAGAAGAAGATGCAACATTGTAACAAATTAAGTCCCTATTTTTTGACAAAACAAACAATCTATAGGTGTGAAAACGCCCTTAGACTGTGAAAAATTGGTGAATTCTATGCGGTGAAAAACTGTAATAGATTTAATAAGACTGTTTATGTAATTTTACTAAAGAATATTTTGAAATAAACAATCATAATTTACAGTGAAAATGGAAATTCACAGAATCCTCTGACATTGACATTTCCAGAATCCTGAGCTTGTTTTTCATTTAAATAAGTTTTTTTTCTTATTATTATTAATTATGTACATTATTATTTTATGTTACAACTTATGTTGTGAAATTAATGTTCATAGTGTCGTGTGTTACTATGATGGTGTTTTGTAGTTATGTAGTTTACACCTTCTTTATATACACCTTCTTTATATTAGTATTTACTTGTGGAAAAGCGACTTGTGATAAACTTTGATTCTTTATGTGGCGTTATCTTTACCACCAGTGTTTTAAGGTGGTTGTTAGTATATAATAAAGGTATAAAGCAGATTTTAGACAGATTTGCTTATGTTTTTGTTACTACAACTTTAATTTCAGTCTGTAAAACTTAAAATGTTGCTACCATATTTTTTATGATTCTGGCAACCACAGCTGCTGGCTTTTTACCTGAAATTTCACTGCCTGCGTTACCAACTGCCTTCAGTGTTTTCAAGTTGATTTATTCTTTGTTTGGAATAACTAAAATTCTAAAGTCTGGCTTGTTCAAAGGTTTTATGAAAATAAAAATGCCCTTGTAATTTGTTATTTAGTCATCTTCGCACAATGACAGCCTTGCTGGACCCTGCTCAGATCGAGGAACCAGAACGCCGGAGACTCAAACAGCTTGAGCACCAGGTAGGATTCATCCCTTGACCAAACTGCAATCACTGAAATGAAATGAAATCACTGCTATACAGTATTTATAAAATTTAAACATTTCTTAGCTCTATAATAATGTGTGATGTGTAGCGAGCAATTGAGGCTCAAGTAGAAGAGCGCAGACGTCAGAAAGAGAAAGAGGAGGCCACACGACGAGCACAGGAACAAGAAGAGGAGAGGAGGATTGAAAGAGAGCGAGAACGACTCCAGCAGCAGTATGTAAATGACACGGAGCGACAGCGACACAAAGAGGTAAAACTATCACACACACATGCTACACAAATTAGGGGCTAAGCAACGAAGTGATCAGGAGAAATGAAAAATGGCTATTGGGTCATTCCATGTCAAATATTTCTATATCTTCATTTTAAAGGCCCTCGATGGTTCAATCCCAGAGATTTATTTGTGTCATTGTCGCGCTTAGACTTGGAAGGGCATTTTTAGTTGTAAAAGAGATGCTCTTGTTTCAAAAGGATAATTTTTTTTTTATTGTATTTTGAATATGAAAGTTGTGAAAAATTTATTCTAGGAGGTGCAGTCACGTAAAACTGAGGAGCTGTACCTGAGCATTCAAAGAGCCCAAGACGAGGCATTTAAAGACAGACACTTCCAGAGAATCAGAGACTTGGCCAAGAAAGGCCATGATGTGTCCAAACTACTGCACAGCCTGGAAGGAGACTCGGTCTCACAGGGTATGGGAGTAAAGAAACATTTGCTTTGTATTTCCAACATTTTGTATGCATTATTATAAAGCAGTCTTTTAGCCCTCAGTGGTCCAGATTTACCTGCTACATCAGCAATCTTAACATCATCCAAGAGTCAAACCCAGAGGATGACACCTCCTTCCACAACATCTCCACGAAAAGACACCGCTGTTCAGACAGGTTTGTTCAGACAGGTTTGTCTTTTAAAGGGATAGTGCACCCAAGAATTCTGTCATCATTTCCTCATCCTCATATGCTGGAAGATTTTTGATGAATTTTTGTGCATCAGTTTTTCTTAAAACGATAGTTTGTAGATGACAATGTCTGTCAAGTTCCTAAAAGGAGTTATGAAAGTATCATAAAAAGTAAATTTAAAGTAGTTCATATGATATGATATGATGCACTATATTTAAAACCTTCAGCGCCTTCAGTGAGATCCAATGGACGAGTCTGGGTTTGGCGGTTGCCAGGAGAACGGTACTCGCCTGACTGCATTGTGCCAAGTATAAAGTTTGGTGGAGGGGGGATTATGGGTTGGGGTTGTTTTTCAGGGGATGGGCTTGGCCCCCTTAGTTCCAGTAAAAGGAACTCTTAATGCTTCAGCATACCAAGACATTTTGGACAATTTCATGCTCCCAACTTTGTGGGAACAGTTTGGGGATGGCCCCTTCCTGTTCCAACATGACTGCACACCAGTGCACAAAGCAAGGTCCATAAAGACATGAATGAGCGAGTTTGGTGAGGAGGAACTTGACTGGCCTGCACAGAGTCCTGACCTCAACCCGATAGAACACCTTTGGGATGAATTAGAGCGGAGACTGCGAGCCAGGCCTTGTCATCCAACATCAGTGCCTGACCTCACAAATGCACTTCTAGAAGACTGGTCAAAAAATTCCCATAAACACACCCCTAAACCTTGTGGAAAGCCTTCCCAGAAGAGCTGAAGCTGTTATAGCTGTAAAGGGTGGGCCAACTCCATATTAAAACCTACGGATTAAGAACGGGATGTCATTAAAGTTCATATGCATGTAAAGGCTTTGGTGGAGGAGAACATTTGTGTGACAATTCCAGTTCTCTCTCTCTCTCTCTCTCTCTCTCATATATATATATATATATATATATATATATATATATATATATATATATATATATATATATATATATATACAGATGTGGCAGTATGAACTGTTGTATGGAAAAGTTGTGTAAAACATATGTTAAAAATTCTCCAATTGTTCCACTAAACAAACAGCATTCCATCTCCACAACAGGATGATGAGTAAATAATGACAGAATTCTAATTTGTGGGTAAACAAATGTATTAAAAATGACAAATGCACTGTCATAATATCAACACTGTATCAGCAGTGGCATAATATCCATCTGTGATTGTGCAGAGATCAGTCATCAGCCTGGGAATGAGACTGTTAGAGATGATTATGAACAATCTCCTGCTGCAGTAACACACACAGCTCCTCCCAACACTCTAAATGGCAAGAAATCCCATCACGGTGAGGTAAAAGCATCTGTAAAGAGCAATGATCATCTGCGTACTGCACCTAAAGAAGCTGGAGCCGACCTTTATGAGCCTTACGCACGGACTGGCAGGAACCATAAGCTGGAAAAAAAACCAGAGTGGAACACACAGCGACCCAGTAAAGCATTCATCCCGGCGTCCGAGAGGTACCCTGAAGCCATGAAGAGACACAGGCAGGAGAGCAGGAGACAGAGGCAGATAGAGCTCATGACGCTGGTGGAAAGAAACACACTCTCTCGAACACCACAGCCAGAGCCGCTGCCACTAGCATACACTGTTCAGAATCACAAACCTCAAGCACAAAGACACAGAAAGTCACCAAAACTACAGGTGCCAGTTTACTATTCATAGTATTAAAGGAATACTTGTGTAGCGTTGGGAACCGAAAAAAAGAGAGATCAGTTACTTGTCAAGTACTAAATCAATAAAGTATTCAGAACCATTGTTAAATTCGTTACATTTTCCATTCCTATAAATGAATTCCTGGAAACTTGTACATGTCAGACTGTTCATGTCATTTTTTTCTCTTTGTTCAGAGTGAAAATCAACTCCAACAACCATCAACCTTCAGTGCTGAAAGGTGAGTCTATTAGCCAGATGCTTGGAGCTATTTTAGGTTTCTGATGAACTTTTTAATTCCAAAAAAAGAATCTTTCTTTTTACTTCAAAACAAGAATACATAAAAATTTTTTAGGAAGCTTACAGACGTGTAACTCTCTCAAAAGTACATCACTGTAATAGACTACAGTGACTATTTAGGGTCAGAAAAATGTTTGCAAATGTGTTTATTTATTTTTATTATTATGATAGAGAATATGGAGCTCATACTCGAGGAGGAAGAACACCTCAATTTTGTTTAGAGCAAAAATATGCAATTTCATGCAGTTGCTGATATTTATACGGCCACAAAGCAAGATGTAATATACATCAAAGAGATCTTTTGAACAGTATAGCAGATACTTGCATAAAATGTCAGTTGTCACTCTATATCTGCCAATATGTCTTAGTAAGATGATATTTAAATGCTTCGTTTTATGATCAAAGCTCTGTACTTTTAAAGCATAAAATGCAATGCAGTACAATGATGACAGAGATGAATGAAGTGACAATGACCTTCTTGTCTCTTAGAGGTGTTTGTAGGCTTGTTTTTGACACGTGGCTCCAAACAAGATGCGTCCAGTCCAGTACTGCATTGATGAACTTTATTTGTCACTGTTCCAATGCTCAAACACAATTGTAATTCCCCCAGTTTGCATGTCCTGCATGGTCAAAAACTTTTTCAGAGTTCAGGAACTTTCGGGGGTGGGACTTGGGCGCTGGGCGCTGAACATGCTGATTGGCTGATTCCATGCAGCATTTTATTTCAACCACCACAAAGTCTGTTGCTGTGCGTGCAGTAAGAGTTGTTTGCTATTTGAATATTTGAACAATGAATAATAAATTAAAAAATAAGACAGATGGACTGACAATGAGGTTCAGGCTTTATTAAACTTATATACGGAGGACGAAATCCAGCGGGAACTGGAAAGTCGCACGCAATCCTACGTCACCGGACTAATCTTCACGGTACTTAAGACCGTGATGGAAACACCGACAGCAACAGGTCTGGGGGAAAAAGTTGTTTCGGGTAATTTTGGTGGAAACATGGCTTAAGTCGCACATATATCTCCTCTTGCTGTAAAATGGTATGGTAGAACTGGTTTGTCTTTCATTTGAAGAAGGTGATTTGGAGTGCCTCTAGGTCATTAGGATCATCTGACAGCTTTGTAATTGGACGATCACTTAGAATGGCCTCAGTTTCACGTTTCAGTTGCACGGTATGAAATCCTTCATCATCCACAGTTTTCTGATGCAAGATGGAACTCAATTTTCTTGACGATTCTGATCACGTTCCCACACTCCTCTGATTTGAGCCTCCTGGAGAATTGAAACTCCACTGGACACCTTTCTGAAGCATTGGCTTTTGAATTTTGCTTTTATTCCATGAGTGTTTCTCTTAACACTCCTTCTGCTCCAATAAAGTTGGTACCATTGTCTGATCTTATATGAACAACTTTTTCCTGCAAATAAATCTGCGTAGAGAGTTCATTCATGCAGCAGTGTCCAAGGAATAGACAACTTCCAGATTAACTGCTCTACTTGCCATGCAAGTAAGGATGACTCCATAACATTTCACAATGGAGCGTCCTCTTTTGACCTCTATAGGACCAAAATAATCCACTCCTACATTTGTAAATAGAGGAAGATCAGGAATGAGTCTCTCTTTTGGCAAGTCTGCCATCTTCTGTTCACCCACCTTAACTCCAAGACATATACAAATCGCCACAACTAGGTATAATCTTCCTGGCGGCTGCATTATCTTTATGCTTTCAAAGCTGAGAAAGAGAGATTGGATCATTAGAGTTCTTCCACTGTGACCTAACTGTTGATGAATATGCCGCAAGATGAATGTGGCAATGTGCTGATCCTTAGAAATAATTACAGGATGCATTCTTTTCTCAGGCATAGCAGCATTCCTCAGTTGTCCCCAATGCTTAAAAGACCATCTTGAAAGAAAAGATCCAACTTATACAACTTGCTGTCCCAAATTTAAGTTCTGTGTAATCGTTGAGAATGTTAGCTTTTGAATCCCCTTCTCTATCTTGGATGACATGCCACTGTGTTCTGAATCATTTAAAGAGTTTTGATTGCACATGATGGCCAGAAGTGCATTAGAGTAGTCAAGCCTAGAAATGGCCAGAGCCTGGACTAGAATCTGTGTTGCATGCTTTGTTAGGACATTTACATTGAATCATTTAGCAGATGCTTTTATCCAAAGATCTTTAGATGCTTTTTTCAAAATGGCTACAGACTCGGCTGCTCGAATTGAGATAGGCAGGTTGTTCCACCAGGTGGGAACGGTCCATTCCTTTGGGATGGTACTACGAGTCGTTGTTCACTTACAGAACCCACAGGAATGGTCTGATCTTCCTGATGTTGTGGTCTTTAAAAGGACAGCTGGTCAAAGGTTACTCCAAGATTTCTGACAGACCTTGAAGGAGTAATCAAAAGAATCAATTCAACCTAGTTGAATGGTGAAATCGTGCTGTAGAGTCGGATTGGCAGGGAAGATGAGAAGTTCAGTCTTTGCCAGGTTGAGCTGCAGATGTTCTTTCATCCATGCTGAGATGTCCGCCAGACAGCTTGAGATTCGTGCCGCTACTGTGGGATCATCTGGTTAAAATGAAAGGTAGAGCTGTGTGTCATCAGCATAGCAATGGTATGATGTGCCTGCATAATGGGTCCCAGTGATGTAGTGTATATGGAGAAGAGGAAAGGTCCAAGCACTTAGCCCTGAGGAACCCTGTGGTCAGTTGATGTGCTTTAGATACCTGCCATCTCCAGGCAACCTTGAAAGACCTACCTGTGAGATAGGGATGGGCGATATGGCCTAAAATCCTTATTGTGATATACATTGCAGCTTCTTGCGATAACAATATATAAATCACGATATATAAATTATAATAGAACCATTTCAGAACAGGTTACATAGAAAGGAAAGCCAAACCTCTTTTTTTTTTTTTTTTTAAAGAAAGAAAGAAATTGTTGTATGTAGTTCTGTGAACATTTATTGTGCAAAACTGTAATTATACAACAATGTTGCAGATAAATGACATTCAAGTACACTAGCTGCAGAGACTTTAACAAAGAAAAAGCTTAAATGGATAGTTCTCCCTGAAATGAAAATAAAGTCTTCTTTTACTCACCCTGCTGTTGTTCTAATGCGCTATGTCCTTCTATATTTTTCGGACTTCAAAATAAAAAGTCCTGCGCACTCCTTCCTATAATGACAGTGAGATGCGCGCCATATATGGAAAGTGTTCAGGTGGCATACTATAAGGTTTTGCGAGAATGAAACTGATTATTCAGTCAAAACACTGAGCTCAGCCGTTACTCTGTGCGTGTTCCCGTGATGAGTGCGAGCCGTCAGCAGCCGCCGGCGCGCTCGCTTACTGCTACCTTCACGTGCTATCAGAAATTTGATAGTTCTGACTTCTTAAGTCATGATTACGAGATCATTGCATTTAAGTTTCAAAATGTGAGGGCGTTCATGTGCAATTTTTACCTAGGAAACACGTATTTACGATAATTCCGAGAGCACGTGAAGGCAGCATTACTATAACTCGCACTGTTTTCATGGCACCCAGGATAAGCACACACACACACACCATTTTGAGAAATCAGGCTCAATAGAAAGTTTCTAGTTTCTATATATTCAAGGTATATGATAAGAAATAATACAAAAATACCAATAAGGTAAACCTCCTAAAGTGAATGTTGTGAGGTGGTAGAACAGATTAGTCGTGTTACCTCTCTTAGCCGGAACTGTTGCCCCACACACTCTACAGTATAGTTTGCTGCTGCTCGTCGGACGGCTTAAATCCAAATAATGGATGTTTCACCAGCTCCTCTGTTTCGCTTTTAGCTGTGTTTACTCAAGATGGCGAATACGATGATGTGTTGCAGCCAGTTGCAGCTCGTGGCTCTAAATTTCGCGGGTACATTGCGTCATCAACACGCATTATCGCGATCGCCAATTTTGTATCGTTTATATGCCAATTTTGTATCGTTTATATTGTATATCGTTCATATTGCCCATTACTACTGTGAGATAGGACTCAAACCAGTGGAGTGGAATCCCTGTGATTCCCAGTGATGAGGGTGGAAAGAAGAATGATGATTCACAGTGTCAAAGGCAGTAGATAGATCGAGGAGGATGAGGACTGATGATTTGGAATCAGCTTTTTGCAAACCGCAGGGCTTCAGTGACCGACAGTAATACAGTATCCGTTAAGTAGCCACTTTTGGAACCTGATTGGTTGACGTCCAGCTGTTTAGACTGTGAGAGGAAAGATGAAACCTGGTTGAAAACAACTCGTTCAAGTGTTTTCGCTATGAATGGTAGAAGAGAAACAGGTCTGTAGCTATCTACTCTACATGTGACGTGTTTAATGTGGGTTTTTAAGCAGTGGGGTTACCCAAGCCTGCTTGAATGTGGTAGGGCGTGTAAGTGCTGGTAGGAGTGTATTTGTGCTGGCCATTCTATATATATATATCTGTAGAATTATAAATAATCAAGTCAAGTAGAAGAAAAAAGTAAAAAAAATAAGAAAAGAAGTGGAATAAAATAAGTGAGGTAAACTGTGCAGTGAGTAAACTGTAGACTTATAAATATGTGGTTAACAAATGTATAAGAGTATAATGTGCAAACAGGTTTATAACAGGTTGTTACACAGTAACAACGAGAACAGAAAGTGCAGTGCAATGTCAGTGTATCGATGTTTATCCTGAAGTGAAGTCACGTGATGTTAAGTAACTGAGTTCAGGAGTCTGATGGCCTGGGGGAAGAAGCTCCTCCTGAGTCTCTCAGTTTTGGCCCTCAGGCTTCGAAAAAGCTTACCAGATGGCAGCAGCGTGAAATGAGGGTTTGCAGGGTGATTAGAGTCCTTGATGATCTTAGTAGCTCTACCTTTGCAGCGTTTGGTGTAGACGTCCTGCAGAGACGGGAGAGCTGACCCTGAGATACGCTCGGATAAGCGCACGACTCTTTGCAGGGCTTTGCATAAAGGTCAGAAAGCGTTTGTCCTCGTTTTTTAATTGGATTTTTTTTTTGAATTTTTATTGGATTAAAACCAATGTACTATCGGTCCAAAACACTGAGTCCACCAATAAAAACTGTGTCTCTGCCCTCAACATTTTGTCCACTCAAGCAGCAAGTACAGCAGCTGTCAATTCAAGACGTGGAATTGTTACATGCTTCAATGGTGCTACTCTTGATTTGCTGAGTAGGAGAGTAACATGGACATCCTTGTTTATCTCCATCCTAAGATATTTTACTGTGCCATATCCAAGTGTACTTTCATCTGCAAATAAATGTTGGTAAGTTGGTCCAATCCTGTGTGAAAAGGAGTCTAGGGGAATGTTTAGGTAGCTAGCTTGAAGCCAGTGGGGCTGTCGGTAAGAACAGGTGCAGTCTAGCTAACTCAGGAAAAGTTATCTTTATTATACACCCAAGCAGCTATTGAGTGTTCATGTGAATGTATACACATGTGGTTTCTACAAAAGGAAAAAAAATACAGAGCTATAGTTTCACAATAAATCATGCCAAATCGGGTAAAAGGTAACAAGATATGTTACATTAAGTTCACAGGCAAAAGTAACTTAAATAATACATGAGGCCATCTAGTCATACTATAAGCTCAAATACACATTTAAATAGCTAAAAGCACATGTCTAGGCAGGAAATACAGCAAGCATGAAAATAAACATTTATAATAAACTTAAATCATACAAAAGGGAATCTTCAAATATCAAGCAAAAGCACTTACATGGTCAATTATGCACACGTAGGAAATATAAAGGTAAAAAGGAGTAAAACTCAGTCCTCTGCATGGTACAGCCACATGCAACAGAAAGGGTAAAGCTCTGGGCACAGGTGCAGTTAATAAAGCCTGTGAGAAAGTCTGAATTGGTGTGAAATTGGGTGGGTGGAGCTTAACAGGGAAATAAATAGGTTTGACACTTTCCTTGAGAGTGCAGTTCAGAGACATAAGAACTTCCCAACACTGTGGGCTTTAAACATATCCGCCTTAAAGTTTGTCCTTCCAAGTTCTTTCAACCATAAAGACCATTGTCTTTGAAGATTTGAGGGTAGCAGATCATCTCATCCACATCTTGTCTTACACAGCTCTTGCAGAAGAAATTTTGCTGTAACAGTGAATGGTGCCAAGAATCCTAAAGGATCATATACAGAGCATGCCATCGACAGAACACCATGTCTGGTGCAAGGATGATCTTTGATGGTCATTTTAAACTTGAAAGTGTCTGATTCAACACACCACAACAAACCAAGAGCTCTTTCCACTGGCAGTTGATCCATGTCCAGATCCATAATTTTTATGCCATGGGCTCTGTGTTCTTCAGGTAGTTTGTAGCACAGCATGGCTATTACTGACCCATTTTATCAATTGGAAACCTCCTGTCAAACAAACTACAGTGAGATCTTTGATCATCAAAATGGCCTCTTCCTCTGAAGCTGCACTTCCAATCATCCATGTAGAAGTTGGCATGAATCAAACAGTGCACAGTGCAAAGGAAGCACAACTTGGGGGATAATACAGCTCCAAGCAAATGCACGTTCATTCTGTATTCCACAGGTTCTTGCTTTAAGTCACCATCTGGCCACCACAAGAAACAAAGAAAATTGATATCCTCTGCTGCAACTTTTACCTGACAAAACATTGCTTTCACGTCAGCCATAAATGCAATAGGCTCTTGTCAAAACCTCACAAGAACTCCCAGAAGTGAATTGGTCAGGTAAGGGCCTTACAGCAGTTGATCATTAAGCGATATACCTTTGAAAGCAGCTCCACAGTCAAATACCACTCTTAACATTCTATTCTTGGGGTGATTGACCCATATCCCTCACCACAGCATCTATGACGTGACGCCTACATTTTCTCTCCGATTGCATTTTTTTCAGTTAAAAACTGGTAATAAAAAGATACCATATATATGTAGTACCTCTCCCATGTATGTACTCACTTTTAATTTTTCATTTGGTGTTTCATTTTCATTTTATCATTTGGTGCGACCATCTGGCCATAACTTGTTTTTTGAAACATCTTTGAAATCACTCTAAATTTATTCAGATTTATTTTCTGTACTATTTGGCATTATTTCCAAAGTGTTTTGTAATCCTGCACAAAATTGCAAAGTATGTGTTTTTTTTTTATTTTATTTCTTTCATAATATACAAACAAACATTGTCCAATGATGCCCATTTTATGAAATATCATGTGATGCGACCATCAAGAAACTACCAATTCAGAAACAGGAAGTTGCATCATACACCAATTTGCCATGGACCCATTTAAGCAGCTAGCATGTTTGTAACTCCCTTTCAAATTTGGGAAAAAATTAACTTTTTAATGGCTGGTATGCAGCACATTTGGATATCATGTGGTGCGATCTCAAAAACAATGAATATTACGTTATTTCTACAAATATATATTTTTATTATAAATTTCATAGTGACCTTTTGTGGGAATCTAGCTTGTTTTAAGTGGCCAATTCTATGCCTATAAATTTGAGTGAATTTAAAAATATGTGGTGCAACCAATTATCAGTGTTTTCCATATGTCATGTCCTAGATTGGTAGTTTTTGTGCTTTTATATTCAATTAATGGTTTATATACATAAAGTACTTTATTTTAGTATTATTTGGAATAGATTTTTATCCAATTTGGGTCATTTTATTTTTTCCATCGTCTCCATTGTTAAGTTAAATACTGTTTATTGATCTCTTTAAATAGATTTTTAATAATATTCGAGATCTTCATGTCATTTGGAGGACCACTCTAATTTCTCTATCTAATTTCTGTTGCTGAAACAGGAATCACTAATACAGAATGCTTAAGGCCACGGCCTTTTTAAGGCTACGCCAATTAATCTAGGTGAAAAAACTGTAAAATCACTTAATTTAAAATTGTAATATGAATTTATGTGCACACAACATTCTCAATGTCTGAACAATTGCAATAGATATTATTTTTTGTATTTTAAAATTGGCCTGTTGGAAATCCTTATATGTCATTGACCCATATACCAAACTTTCCCTTCATCCTGTTTCAACTGATGCATCGGTACTCTTTCAGCATAACCTTTGACTTATTTCTTTCCAATTTCCTCTTTAATTTCATTATGCACTGTTTAGCCATACAAAGGTTATTTGCCAACATGGGATTTTCCATTTTAAATGGAATTGGTTCAGTTTGTAGTGTCCATCCTGAAGCTCAATTGAAATCCTATTAACAGTAACATCTGGACATTCAGTCTTGTTCCTGTTGTCTTTTCTTCCTTGGAGTGGTCCATTCACAACCCATCCCAGTTGGGTTCTAATTGCACAAGGTCTTTCTCCATCACTGTTTTTAAACTCCCAGGGCTTCATTACCTTGGAAGCATTTGCTCCAATTAGCGATCTTAACACCTTTCAGGTATGGCCATCTATCCAAATCCCCTTTAGTGACAATGTCATCTTTGGACATAGACATTTTCTGGAAGACTGTAAAATATGTCATTATAAAAGCTAAACACTTCCAATCCAGTCAAAATATAACTACTAACAGACACTTGATTGCCCATTGTTTTCAAAAGAACATTATTTGTCTTTCTTTTTCATTTCAAGCTGTGCATTAAGTTTTCTGAATAAAATGTGGCAGCGCTAACAGGATCCAAGAATGCATATGTTTGAATTACCTTTTGTCCTTTACTGGTACAATTGATAATGCACATTCTCCATCGCCGGCCCCTGTTTGACCACATGCTTGAATGACAAGAAGCACACTACTTAGTGACGGACGATTTTGTTCTTTAGTGCACTTGATCTCCTTTTGTTGAATATGCAGAATGCTAGGATGCATTTGGCCACACACGGTGCAAGTCAAACGCTTATCACAATCCTTGCTCATGTGTCCAACACAAAGACAGCCAAAGCAAATACCTTTCTCCTTTAGAAAGTTCTGTTTTTCCTTATGCATCTCCTTTCCAATAGCTCACATGCAACAGTTCTCCACTTTTTCCTTAATTTGTAAGGCATTTGCTTGGCATCTCCAGCTCCTCCATGTACTCAATTTCTTTCATTGCATTACAGCATCCACGCAAAAAGAGAGCACAAATCTGCAGTGAACTTAAATTCTCTGATTTTACTGAAGGCCATCCAAGTACTTTCTTTATACACCGATCAGGCATAACATTATAATATTGTATAACATTATAAAAATGCCTAATATTGTGTTGGTCCCCCTGTTGCTGCCATAATAGCCCTGACCTGTCAAGGCATGGACACCACTAGACCTCTGAAGGTGTGCTGTGGTATCTGGCACCAAGATCTTAGCAGCAGATCCTTTAAGTCCTGTAAGTTGCGAGGTGGGACCTCCATGGATCGGACTTGTTTGTTCAGCGCATCCCACAGATGCTCAATTGGATTGAGATCTGAGGAATTTGGAGGCCAAGTCAACACCTCAAACTCGTGCTCCTCAAACCATTCCTGAAAATGTTTTAGGATGCTCGTTGTCAAAATGATTTAAAACAGCAATTTTGGCAGTAGCAGCTGCTATTTCTGCATCAATATCCATTTGCTCTTGTCTTTGCCTCAGTTGTTACTGTTGTACCTCCGAAGCATGTTTTTCCTTTAAAGCAGTTGCACGTGCAATTAATGCAGCCTGTTCTGCCAGAAGATTTCCTAGTACGCACACTGCTAGAACCTTTCCTACTGGATGGTTTACTTGACACATGTGAGGAAATGTTTGAAACGCTATAATTTGGTTCATTGTCATCTTGATAAGCATTGTCATCAACACCAGAACATGAAACTTGACTTTCAGTACTCACCCATAAAACCATTGCAAATTAATATCTTTCCATTGAACCATGCTTGTTGTTTCTCTTTTTCTTCATTGGCCAAAAGAACCATAAAAGACATAAAATCATTTAAGACATAAAATCTCTAATAAAACAATCAAGTATTTTGCTTTATTTACTTTACTCTTTGTTTTCTGAAATGTTTCCAGTAATGCCCTTGGAGTAAGTTTGATGAACTGTTTTTTCCCCCTCAAAATCCATTTCAACATTCTCAATCGGCACATTAGTCTCTGTTTGTTTACCAGCAGCCATAAAATCTTCACCACAATTCACCACACTCATTTTCAGTTAAAACTTAAGCAACCAATACACTGGATTTACACTATTAAATGTGTGAGTCATTCATAAGGTAGCGTTACACTCACCTTGAATTGAATTTATTCATTCGCTTTGTCTTGAATGGTCCTTAAAATCCAAAGCAGAATCCAGTGCTTAATCTGTTAAAAAGTTCCAAAGCGATGCGTGATAATCCACAAAGAAGCAATTTTGGACAAAATTAAGTGACAATGACCTTCTTGTCACTTAGAGGTGTCTGTAGGATTCTTTCTGACGCGTGGCTCCAAACAAGACACTCTTAGTCCAGTACTGCATTTACGAGCGTTATTTGTCACGGTTCCGATGCTCAAACACATTGTAATCCCCTCCAGTTTGCATGTCCTGGCACGGTCAAAAATGGTTTTGCTTCCCTCATTACACCTGACTTCACTTACTCTCTGGCTACCTATATCCCTATTAAACCCACACTGCACCCAGTGTCCAACAGTGGAACTACAACAGATTATAAATGGAGCATAATGGCTCTTACAATGACCTACTAAATATGAACCACCAGGCTTTTAGGGATGGTTTATTACTTGCATTTATTTTTTTTATTGTGTATGTACAACCAAGTTGCTTATCTTGGAATATTACTCGTATAAAAGTTATTCTTACATTTACTTTATAAAAATCAAGGATTTCACAGCAAAAATACGTCTGAAAGCACAAGCTGAAGGTGGACATTTGTAAAATTATACCAAGCCTTTCACTTGCTAAAAAAAGTCTGAACGACTGAACGACTGAAGGATTGTAGGCGGTTGTGTGTAACAGGTTTATCATATTGCTAATTTAGAGGCCTTACAGTGAATACAGTTCATATTTACACTGCATATCACATAATGACAATGTCTTGGCTAACTGATTAAAAAGAAAAAACCTGAAATATCACATTGACATTAGTCAGACCCTTAATTCAGTACTTGGTTAAAGCACCTTTGGCAGCAATTAAAGCATCAGTACACAAGCTGGCCATCGGGACCGTCTTTACACCCAGTATTTTTTTGAGTCTAAAACAACAAGCTTTGCATACCTGGATTTGGAGATTTTATGCCATTCTTCTCTGTAGATCCTCACAAGCTCTAACAGGCTGGATGGTGACCATCGCTGGACAGCCATTTTTATGGCTGATGATCGATCATTTGATGATCAATGCCTGGTTTCCTCCAGACATGACCCTTTTAGTCTGATAAACTAATTTGAGGCTTTCATGTGTCACGCTGCCACAAAGCTCATTTCAGTGGAGTTCTGCAGTGATGGTTGATCTTCTGCAAGTTGCTCTCTTATCTACACATGATCTCTGGGGCTCAACTAGAGCAACAATTGGGTTCTTGGTCACCTTTCTTACAAAGGCCCTTCTCCCCAGATTGTGTGCTCAGTTTGCAGACCCAAGCAACCAGCTCAAAGGAAGAGACCAGCTCTGTTCCAGACTTCTTTTAGTAAGCCACTGTGTTCTTGGGAACCTTCAATACAGCAGAAAAGTCTTCCCCAGACTTAACTTTTGCTCTGATATGCATTCTCAGCTGTTCGGCTTTATATAGGCAGGTGTGTGCTTTTCCAAACTATGTGCAATTCATTGAATTTGCCACATGTGGTCTGCAGTCAAAGATTAGAAACATCTTAAAGATCACAAAGAAGAACCATTGTGGCCTAATGGTTAGAGAAGATTGTGGGTTCAAGGCATTGTTCATAAAATAATCCTTAATGTGCAGTTTAAGTAAATTCAACATTATATATAGTACTTTTCATATAACGTTTTTTTTTTATTATTTATTTTTTTTAAGTCAGCCGTAATGCATCCCAAAGTCCACATTTTAGGTCAATAAAAAAATCCTTAATGTATTTGTCCATTTATCAATCTAAAATATTTTTGTTTCTTTATCAAACTGGAAAGAGACACTACTGCTGTTTCCACAGCTCATTATGCAAGAAACATTTTTTGAGCACCAGACCAGCACATTAGAAGGATTTCTTAAAGATTATTTAACAGGTTTCCATAATGGCTGCGAAATTAGGCTTTGAATTACCATCCAAAAGGATAGAACTTCCTTTTGAAAGTGTGTATGTTTGATGTGTTTTCTTGTGATTTATAAATTGTGAATAAAAGGAAAACATTTAATTATAAACTTTCTTAAAATTGTACGTCTTTTGTCTCCAGTAGGATGACGTCTCCTCACATTCCTACAGTAAAGAACCGTGTACATCAGCCATCACAACAGGCCTCTCGCCAAATGATGGAGGAAATGGGGCACACTCCGTTATTAGACTATGTGCCCTACGTGCGTACAGACGAGGTTTATCAAATGGACCCCTTGGCTCCGCTTTCCAGACCCTCGACACATGAAGCCCAACAGAGAGTCGACGCAGGTCAGTGAAATATGGTGTTTAACCCTCTGCTGCATGTGGTCACTACACTGGACAAATCCATTCCACATTGAGCTTTTGATTTTATGACAACACAAATTCAACAATTGGTGAAATATCTGCTCTAAAACATCCCAACCCATCAGAGTTTTGCTAAAAAGTTACCCAGAAAGTCTAATGCGACAAGCTTTGCACAACTGGATTTTGTTGATTTACTCACCTTTATGTTGTTCCAATTCCAACTTTCCTTCTTCAGTGGAGCACAAAAGCAGAATTCTTGAAAGATCTTCACAGTTCTTTACCATAAAGCAATTGTAAGACTGTGAAAACTAGCAATAAAGGAAATTAGCATCTAAACTCACTCATGCATTTAGCATCCCCATCCGAGACGACGTCACGCTGAGTCAATCAACTAAGAATGCCTTTAATTTACATGCCTTTCTTTTCATTGCCTCTTCCCCCATCCCTCCTCCAGAATTCACCATCAAAATCTACATGGTTTAATGTGAATTCTCATAATACAATATTTTACATGTTTGATATCGTTTGAAATGTCTCACTGCGATTGGTACAAAGATCTCATCCCCACTGAAGTAAACAAGAATATAATAAAGGTTTCAAGAAGTTTTGCTAAAAACAGTGGGTGTGGCTGTCGGCCATTTGGTCTTCTAATACAGGCATATGGGAGAGTGATTCAATTTAAATTCCCATTGTTAACACGTTTACATTTGAAAGAGCTTTACATCTTGGTCTGATATTTAAGGAGATATTTCAGAAAGGGTCGGGGCTTGAACTCTTATATCGGTCAGCCCGTAACGCTGAGTGTCTCCTATAGACGCTCAGCGTTATGTAATTTTAAGAAGTCAGGTATCCATATTTCATTCTTTACTTCAGAGTATTTGATGTTATGTAAGGACTATCGTTGAACTGATTATGTAATCACCGTTATACATTTATGACTGTTAATAAATTGTTACATTTTGATCTATTCTGATTTACTCTGGAATTAACTATCTCTAGTAGGACTAGATTATGAACGGGTATAATTTCAACCAAGGATTAAACAGAATAATTAAATAACTATTAAATATAAATGACCAAATAACCAATTGGCATTTTAACCTAAATTCGAAATTATGATTAAATGGAGTCAGATAAAGATAAATAGGAATTAAATCCTTTTGCCCAGCTGAAAACACCGAACGCGCAGCGACCTTCGACCGAGGATCGTTACCCTCATTGTCGGTCTAGCGCCAAAAGAAGTCGTAGCATTATAAAAGGACTATTCTGAGTCATAATGGGCATATGCAATATTTTTGCATTTTGGCAGAGGGAAAAGATTGTTAGTGATTAACAACATAATTCGTCACACAAAGTAGAGACAATTTAATTTTGTAACTTCAAGTGAATATAGTGCACGAGTCAAGTTTGATGATTTTTTTTTTTGTTGTCCTTTCTGGAACTTGATGCAGCAGCAAACTTTTCTGGGTCTTTTGAAGAGACTGATTTCAATAATCAAAATATTCTGTAATGAAGACTGTTGTAGATGTGGTTTTTATTTGCAGTTGTGAGCAGCAGGCAGGCGTCACCTCTGGTCAAACACAACCCTGAGACCCCTAAAAGTACTGAAAGGCAGCAGGCTATACTGAAGGGTCTGTCCGAGTTAAGACAGGTAATGCTCCGACCCAAGCTCAGGGCGGTTTTCTTCTATGATACATTACCTATGATACATTTCCTGTCTTTGATGTAGTCAAAAGTACATATTTGCAAGAGGTTTTTTTTGTAGTGACATCTTATCGTGTTATATGAAATGTCGATTTATTTTATTTCAGGGGCTGCTGCAGAGACAAAGAGAGCTAGAAACCAGTTTAAACCCTGTCCTGCAAACGCAACACAAAAACTACTTTTCACCTTTTAGACCTGTGTGATCCCTGCTTCCCAAACGAGACCAAGCCAGCACTTTATATTGTTAACAATGAAACTTGTTTTCAAGGACGGAGATGTTGCCATTTGAAAAACGAATGGTGTAATACTGATGTATTGTATTGTATTCTGGGTTTTGGGGTTGATTTTAATGGCTTGAATGTGAATTTTACAATTTACTCTCAATGTGAATTGCATGTATTTAAAACCTTTTAAATTAAACTTGAAGTTGCTCAACTTGTCAACTACTGAACATACTTTTTCACCTTGGTTAAAACAAATATTACTTCTGAGTCACAGCTACCCAAATATTTCAACAATATGGACATTCATTAATTTACAAAGATTGGTTGTAAAGTTGTTTAATGTCAATCGGCTTTATAAAAATAATACTAAAACCAAGGCCTTGAGCTTTTTCACAAAAGGGAAAAAAACCAACATGTTCAGCCCGACCAACATGCAAAAGCAAACTACAAATATAATGTTTTCTGAAAAATATTGAAATGAATCACTTTTTCATTTACTTTCAGTGAAAACCTGGAAAAGTTTCATTTCTCTCATACAAAAGACAAACTGAGATTTTCAGTTGTAAACCTGTTGAAAACTAATCTACACGCATTGCTGGTTCACCAGCCACCAAATCCTCCCCTGTTGGGATAAGTGTTTCCTTGGAATGCAGGATTTCCCTGCCAATTCTGGATGTACGGAGACCTCTGGAGTTGCTGTACATCCATGCCATAGCGAGCAGCCCAAAGGCCTGATGCTGACCCCTGTGCTAAATTGTTCCATGTCATTTGCATGTTATTATTAGGCAAGAACCCTCTCAAGACTGGAGGTCCTAGGTTGTTGGAGACCGTGCAGTTCAGAAGAGGATGTCCAATAGTACCATTGTGAGATACAAATCTAGTACCGTTCAGACCCATGGGTCTATGTGTAGCTGATATGAAGCCACTTCCCTGCAGTGATGGATAAAAACAATTGCTAGGTGTGGGAAATAAACCGCTGCTCCTGCACTGGCTCTTGACTGGTGATTCAAAGGAACTAGTATTGACCACTGGTATCATCTGGGGGTTCTCCGAAACACTGCTTCCATTGGATGCTTGACCACTATTAACGTTGCTCCCAGCATTTGTCGTGCCTGACCGAGTGTCCATGGAGCTTGTGCTTGATTGCTCCCAAGGTTCTGGATTATTCAATATATTGCTGGTGTTCTCCGCGGTTGTGATCGGTGCAGCTGTAGCTGTGGCTGGTTGGAAGCTACACGCCACTTCTCCTCGCTGGACCATTTCACGACTAGCTTCAACAGAAGATGCCAACTCTGCGTTTCCAGAAGCACAGCTCAATGGAGCCCCAGTGAATGCTGTTGGGACCGCTGATTCAGTTTTCTTGGAAGTGCAGGAGACTAGTGTCTCTGGTAGAGTAGTTGACAGACTGGGGGTTTCCGAGGAGTACTGAGGATATGAATCTGACAGCTCGCCAAGGCCGAGGAAGCTCTGGTGAGGATCAACTCGAAAAGAAGTTTCTAAAGTTTCACCTGCGTCAGACTTCGCAAGCATCTTGGAAGCTTTGAATTGAGAAATTGCTTCGCTGAGAGCTTTAAAATCTAATTCTTTGGGCATCTCGCTGGTTTCTGTGGCCCCAGGAATTGTGTTTGCTTGGTCTTGAAGAGAGGGTTCGGAGACAGGAGGGTACGGATCAGTCACAAGTGACGGATGTTGGTCTGTAACAACATGGCTCAACTTAGTTGTGACAGACACACTGTTATCTGAAGAGTCCTGGTCCGAGTCCACTGACATGCTATCATCTCTCACTACAGGGACAAGAGAGAGGTTACAGGCCATCAACAGTCAGAATTTCAAATCAATTGCAACATTTAAATACACAGTAGGTAGTAAATTGGTTTTGAACCATGATTTTAACCAAATTTGGTTCTACAATATTCTGCACCTCTAAAAAGAGATTATTACAGAGACAAACCTTTATTCCTGATAACTTTTTCATGTAAAAAAAAAAAGTATTTTTAGAATATACCATTAAGATTCTGGTAAAGTAACAACTTTGGGTACCTTAATTAAAATTTTTAATTGTCATCTTATTAATTGGTCCTTGTCTACATGTCCAATATGTCAGTCATTCTTCAAACACAATACATTGTCTGTACAAATATCTTTACTCTCAGCTCATCAATGTCTAGTTCTGTTTTAATGAGGGAAAACTGCACTGGACAAAACACTGACCAATGACGTGACTTGCATAAAGACATTTTGGAAATCTTCTCCATGAACTTCATAAAATCAAGTGACTGAAAATGAAAAGAAAATCCCATATAAATTTATATTAAGACTCTTTTCAAAAGGCTGTGAACACAGAAGAAAGAAAACCATACTAGTTTGGAACGGCACGAGGCCAAGTATATAATGTCATTTTCAATAAAAGACTCAAGGGACTCTAAAATTGTCAAGTGGTGCAACGATCAAATTTGCTAAAACGACTTGACACATGAGAACAAAATGGCTACCAGCATGTTGGTGGGCAAAATAAATAACATTCAGATTCAAAATTATTGGCAAATTTCAGAAAATTACATTTTTGCCAATATTTATGATGCAAAAATAACTTAATGAACCACACAATGAATTTTAATTGAGAAACATGTCCATTATAGAAGAGGTGTATTCAAGATATTGTACTAAGCTTCAGCATCTGTCACCTGCTTTAGTTCTGCTGCCTTTTGCAATTATTTATTTTAATCTACCATAAAATACATAGAGCAAGTTTAAGAAAAACGGAGATAAACGTTTTATCAAAATACATTTATTGGAAGAATTTTATATGTACACATTTGAGTCTAACCAGATACAAAAGATATTATTAATGCCAGTTCACTATATTTTAGGGGTGATTTCTATTTTGGGTTTTTGGTTGTAACAGTTGCAAAGTTATGGTTCCAAATACAAACACGTTTCTGTATTTACACACTAAAATAGAACACTTCTTTACTTTGTGTTTTTAAGACATGTATAGCATTCTGGAAACTTCTACATCTGACTAATCAAAATCTTCAGACAACGGTCTTCACACCTGCAAAAAGGTTACACACAGGGTCCAAAACACTCAGGAGCCAAAAGAGAGTAAAAATTGGTTTTCGACAAGTAAATGAAACCAGTTACTGGCCAGTTGGCTGCTATCTTTCTTTCAGTAACTACAGCTAATCAATGGTTTACAAGGGTGTTTATACCTGGCTTGTTTGAAGTGTTTTGGTGCATTTTCTTCCTTGGTTTGGTTCGTAAAGGCATATTTGAACATGGCTATCGGATCTGCATCAAAATAATCAGTTCGAGATCGCCATATAAATTGCAACTGATCAGTTAGAGGAGGGCTGCTATGAACAGATCCCCTGGACATAGACAGGTGCGCTCTGACCAATGAGAAAATGCACGTGACTTGAATAAACACATTTTGGTATTGTTGAATTTTGAATTGTTGCCTTGTGAAAGCGAACTAAACCAAAAGAAAAAAATGCCACATGATCATTTAAGTCAAAACAAAAGCAAATGATCTACAGGTCTACTAAAGAAAACTTTGCCATATGACAGTTTATCGCCACAGATATATCTAGGATGCCTGTTTTTTTTTTCTCCTGAAGTCTACGTGGCGAAGTCTATGAATACTCCACATCTTAAAGGGGCTATATGTAAGAATTTATGTATTAATTGCTTTTTTTATTGCCAATGTTTGAACAGCTCTTGTAACAAAACTTAAAAAGCGACACCTTCCTTGGCTTGTCTATGAAAGCCTGTAGACTGATTTTCAGTTTTCAGCCCTTCACATAAAAACCAAAGGATGTGACGTAAACGTGCACTCATGAGACTCTCTTCCGTTCCCATTCTGTACTGTAATGAGATTAGCCCTTCACACAGCAATACCGGTAAATTACCGTAAAATTACCAAAATTACTTTACCGATAAATACACATATTTGTGTTCACACAAGCAACACCATTCTGGCTTTTTACCGGTAAGAGACCGTTCACACTTCAGCAGCAAAACATCAGTAAATTCTGTGACGTCAGTCATCAGAAATTATCTTTATACGTTGCACCGTTGTCTTCATCCGCCCGCATGAGAAGCAGCGCCACCTTCTGTTCAATTTGACCATCTTTTGACATCTGAGTGAAAGGCAGAAGGGGATGATAATTTGCTTTTAAAAATTATAATTTGATAAAAATAAAAAAATGCTATTAAAAATGCACGTAATACTGTCCAACTACAGAGTCGCAGTGCTGATGAATGGTAAAGAAGGCTGGGCCTCGAGCGTGATACATTGAAAAAGCTGCGAGACGTGACGCAACAGTCAAAGATGATTTTTTAGTACACATTTACATACACTAAAAAAATATTGTTGGTTTAACTTCAAGTTACCTACCTGGTTGC
Organism: Paracanthobrama guichenoti; assembly: GCA_018749465.1. Taxonomy (NCBI): domain Eukaryota; kingdom Metazoa; phylum Chordata; class Actinopteri; order Cypriniformes; family Gobionidae; genus Paracanthobrama; species Paracanthobrama guichenoti. The sequence goes on along the minus strand of CM031964.1, from coordinate 26,233,538 downwards.
CTTAAAATGTTGTGTTCATTAAAATTAAAAAATGTAGTCAATACAATGAAGGAAATGGGTTTAATAAATAGAAACTCAAAATATTATTGTATCCGAATCACATAATTTTTTTGTGATAAATCATGAAAATAGCACAATTTGGCATGTTTCACTGCATTATAACAAATAAAACAATTATGCAATATGCTTACAAAATCTTTTAATGCTATTTGAATAAAGGGTGATGTCAATTCTCAAAAATGTTCATTGTATTAACTCAATGAACTCAAAATTAAGGCAACCAGGTAACTTACTTTTTAAAATCTTTTTACAGTATAGAAAAATAAAATAAAAAAAGCTTACTGTAAACAAGACAGAGTAGCCCAAAGCAGACTTCTTTCGTCAGCATGTTCTACGTGATTATACCGGCCATTTTCATATACCGGTTACAACTTCCCTTACTGGTAAATTGCCGGAACTGATTTACTGGTATTTTTGAAAAAGTCCTGTTTACAAATTATCTCTTCCCGGTAATTTACCAGTAAAGGCTGTATATGTCAAAGGGGCTACTGTGCCATGCAAACAAAAGGGATTCATTCAAACGATATTGCCAGATCTATATAGTCTCATTATACATCAAATTATGGTTATTAAAGTTATGATGCCTGTGAATTCCAGTGAATCACGTTCAGTCTCTTGTGCGTTATCTGCCTACATTACTGCAGGCTGCACTTTTAGGACCGCCGCAGTTTCAGGACTGCATTTCTAGGACCCTAGTTTTTTTTTTTTTTTTTGTGACAGCGCCATCTAGCCAACTGTACTCCAACAGAGGAGACCGGATTCAAACTGTTTCCACCTTACAAAACAGCAGGCACGGCCATTTTAAACTCAATTACTTAAATTTGTTAAAATATTTCAACAGGGTTACCAATGGGTAGGGTTTAGGGTTAGGGGTTGGTTAGAACAATATATCAATTAAACAACTAAATCTAGGGTCCTAGAAATGCCGTCCTGAAAATGCCGTCTCTGGATTTGCAGGCAGATGCTACTCATTATGTGTGCGAGCTGTAACTGCTGATTGCAGTTCACTTAACGGCCACCGGTGTCACTAAAAACAAGGGTTTCTGAATTCTACATATAACCCCTTTAAATACCAAAAATAATATATTAGGAAGAAATTCACGACGCCTTAACATTTCTATGAAAGGTGTCGGCTCATCTCGTATGAAAACATTATAATCCCATTATTATTGGGACAAAAAAATATAAATGATAAAAAATACTTTATACAGTTTCAAGGTACTTCAAATATGACATTCATTGGCAAGTGTGGTTACAAAAATGCCATTGTTATATTCAGCGGTGTATGTATACAAAAGACCTGTTAATCCCAAAGGTAAACAAGATTTCTAATGGGTGCTCATCCATGTCCTTCCACTCCTCTTTCCTCTGCCTTGTCTTCTACATTTACATTTAGGCGTTTGGCAGACGCTTTTATCCAAAGCGACTTACATTGCATTCAAGGTACACATTTTTACATTTTGTCAGTTCTTGCCTTCCCTGGGAATTGAACCCATGACCTTGGCGTTGCTAGTGCCACGCTCTTATTGTTTGAGCTACAGGAAAACTATTTTACCATGGCATAATGCCACTGCGTTTTTGTTCAGTACCTCTTTTAACTTTCAGAAAACACAATTTTGTCCTGTCATTTTCTATTTTGATTGTTCATCAGTTCGTGAGTATTAACATGCATTTCCTTGTCATTGGGTACTCGTTTAGATTCCACGTACAATCACAGTGACAGCAAGACGTGTAGTTTTGATGTTGTCAGATGGTTTTACCACAGAATCACTTACATGACACTGGATCGGGAGTGGGGTAAATCTCAGCAGATGGAATGTTGGCCACATTTTCTCCACTGGCTAAACTGCTTATTACAAACTTTATGTCATCAACATTGGCAATAACGATGCCACTGCTTGAGTAGTGGGGAAACATCTCAAACTGGAAGCCTGTTGGACAGGATTTACACAAACATTACTTTCGTCATAAGCATTCACCATACTTCAGGCAAGTAGCTGATCCCATAACCATAAATCATGCTTGAATTTACCTTTGAATAAGAATTGATAAACCAGGGTTTCTGCAGGTTTAATTAAAGTAAATTTAAGACCTTTTAAAATACATTTTTAAGACCATTTAAAGAAAATTTAAGGAATAAACTGAAGGGAACAAAACACATCAATATGTTCTCTAAATGTAAATGTCTAGGATGCGCACAATGAGTTGTATTAACAAAATACAATTTCCAACAGATCTCTAACTTTTTAACTTATTTTTACACATTTTTTTTTTGATTTTATGATTAAAACAAGAACAAATATCTGCCAATAGGTTCATAAAAATCAACTTAATTCAAATGCAAGTTATTTTCAAACCTATTGACAGATGTTTGGTCTTGTTTTAAGCATAAACTCACTTGATTTTATTCAATTTCTCAGAAAACACAGCTTAATTTCTTCATTTTGCATCTCAAGTAAATTTATCTTGATTTAAGGCCCTATTAATTTATTAAAGTTTATTCTGTTTAAATTTTTCTGGGCTCTGTTTTAATTGTTAAATTAAATTTTAAATCTAAGTTGAAATCATGAAACAGACAATTTAACAGCAATTTATTAAAAGTTTAACAAAAAAATAAAAATATGATTATGATGAATATAAATATACATATGATTGCTGCATTTACTTTTATTGCTATTTATTGTTTTATTATTGCGCCTCTGTTGTATGCTATTGTTTGTTTATAGATTGTGTTCAGCACTTTGGTCAACAGTGTTGTTTTTAAGGTGCTTTATAAATAAAGGTGGATTGGATTGGATTTTTAGGCCCTATAAAATACGTTTTATTTTTATTTTTATGAATGGATTCTGCGGTTCCGTCCATGTTTTCTGCGTCGCAAAAATCACGGGGCCCTAATTTAATGCCATGATATTGAATTTAAGACTTTCTGCTCAAATTTAAGACATTTTAACGCCTTAAATTGTGGAAGGTTAAATTAAGACCCTCACTACAAAAAACATTAATAAAGCAATTTTCAGCCTCTGGTTCCTAGAACACTAATTATGTAAAACAATACTGTCAGTACCACTATGGTTATAAAAAGGTTATACAAACAAGATCAATGCATTTATCTATATAATTATTATAGCCCAGCCAGTCAGTGTTACAAATCAGAACATAATCTGAGAGTTGTGTGTAGAAAATAACCAGGTGGTGTCATTTTTGGATGGGGATTATAGAGGGTATGCACATGACGTCACCGTCAGCCGGAGTGACAGTGGTTATGCCCACCGAGTGGCAAGACGACATTGGTTTTCAGTGTGAATGCTACGAAAAACATCTAAAACAGGAAAAAGCTGAGATTGACTGTACAAACAGCTTTGACAAGAAATCTGAGGTATATTTTTACAGACTGCCGAAAGAAAAGAAATACAGGAAAATATACAGAAAAGAGAAGCAAATGGATTCGCAGTTATCACTGTGTCAATATGTTGAATTTGGGAGTAACATCATATCTTAACCTATATTTTGCATTGTTATATACACTCACCTAAAGGATTATTAGGAACACCATACTAATACTGTGTTTGACCCCTTTCGCCTTCAGAACTGCCTTAATTCTACGTGGCATTGATTCAACAAGGTGCTGAAAGCATTCTTTAGAAATGTTGGCCCATATTGATAGGATAGCATCTTGCAGTTGATGGAGATTTGTGGGATGCACATCCAGGGGCAAGCTCTTCCACCACATCCCAAAGATGCTCTATTGGGTTGAGATCTTGACTGTGGGGGCCATTTTAGTACAGTGAACTCCTTGTCATGTTCAAGAAACCAATTTGAAATGATTTGAGCTTTGTGACATGGTGCATTATTGCTGGAAGTAGCCATCAGAGAATGGGTACATGGTGTCATAAAGGGATGGATATGGTCAGAAAAATGCTCAGGTAGGCCGTGGCATTTAAACTATGCCCAATTGGCACTAAGGGGCCTAAAGTGTGCCAAGAAAACATCCCCACACCATTACACCACCACCACCAGCCTGCACAGTGGTAACAGGCATGATGGATCCATTTCTCATTCTGTTTACCTAAATTCTGACTCTACCATCTGAATGTCTCAACAGAAATCGAGACTCATCAGACCAAGCAACATTTTTCAGTCTTCAACTGCAAACTTGCTTTATTTCCCCAGCGTCAATATCAGGCATATATAAATGTAGTGGAGAGGAACCACGATTCCTGGCATCCGCCTCAAGATTGTCAATGACTTCACAAATGCTTTGCTGCATACCACGGTTAGAGTGGTTATTTCAGTCAAAGTTGCTCTTCTATCAGCTTGAATCAGTCGGCCCATTCTCCTCTGGAGCATCAACAAGGCAACCCCACAGGACTGCCGTTGATGTTTTTCCCTTTTCACACCATTCTTTGTAAACCCTAGCTGTGTGTGAAAACCAGTAAAGCAGATTGTGAAATACTCAGACCTTCTGGCACCAACAACCATGCCACGCTCAAAATTGCTTAAATCACCTCAAAACATTCTGACATTCAGTTTGGAGTGCAGGAGATTGTCTTTGGACCACACCCCTAAATGCACTGAAGCAACTGCCATGTGATTGGTTGATTAGATAATTGCATTAATGAGAAATTGAACATAATAATCCTTTAGGTGAGTGTATAGTTAAATATTTACATCTTATATTCTGCATGATTGGATGTTTTTAAATAAGCACTGAAAAAAATAAAAGTTTTAGGGCTAGATGATGTGACTTATTATATATATATATATAAAATTAATATAATTACATATAAACATTGATTCAAGTGATCACCTGGATTTAGACCTACCTATATTCTCTCTCAATAAACTTGCTTTATTTCCCCAGCCATATCTATAAATCAGGAAACCGATTCTGGCTGCATGAATATCACTGGATCACTAGACTGTAAGTTGTAATGAACACTTGTCCAACACAAACATTGACCAATGTCTAAAGAAACGTTGAAATGTCAGGTTTCAAATAATATAAATCAAATCATTTATTAATCTGTTAAGTTTATACTTTTATTTGTGTATACTCATAATAAAAACAAAATGTTGTGCTTTTGGCAAAAGAAAACAAACATGCGCGATCTCTGTTTATGTAATCCTTCTGAAAATTAACTGTAAGAGAGATGTCAGTCATTCACAAGCTGCAGGTTTCATTATATGACGAAAAATTGTTTGCTTAACCGTCGTCAGTTTTCACAGCTTTCTCATTATCTACAATGCCTATCTATCTCCTATTAAATCTAGTCAAGCAGCAGACTCTTTTCCCACTCAGTCTGGCAGGAAAGTGACGTCAATGCATATCCTCGATTAGGAGGTCATGACTGATTAGGGTCAATGGAGGGAATTTGGTCAGGGCATCCCTACTCTTTAGCGCGAAGTGCCATGGGATTTTTAATGACCACAGAGAGTCAAGACCTTGGTTTAACACCTCATCCAAAGGACGACACTGATGTGTGGCGGTTGTCATACTGACAGGCACAGCCCTACTATATAGCTCAATAGGTTTAGGAACAATTATACAGTACTTATGTAATTAAATTGTCAAAAAAGGTTATAAAGCACCTGTGAAAAATATCAGGTGTCGTTGCTTGATGAATCTTGCTTGCAGATCCACTAGACAATCAAGGTCAGGTGCTCTACGTGATGGAGTGTCACAGTCGTGATACGAAAGGATTTCCACAATATGCCTCTTCTCATAAGCAGTGAGGATCTCGTACAAGTTCAAAGCATCAGCTTTGAGCCTGAAGACAGAACAAACATAAAATGGTCATGGTGAGTTTATGCAGTGCTATCAATCATGAAGAAAACTAGATTGTGTCAGGGTGACTGTTTAGTGGCAAACCTGCTGTGCTCTCTGAGTTTCTTGTGTGATTTGAAGTGTATCCTCCACCTCCAGGGGTTCTGAGGAGAGTTGAGCTGCTCAATGTGCTGGAGGATATCTTGAAGTTTCTCTAAAAACAGAAAAATGGCTTTGCTGAAACGTTTGTTAAAAAGTTATACTTTCTTGGATACCTGAAAACATCCTGAAAGTGAGTTACCTGCTGTGATGACGGCCGGATTCAAGACATGCTCATCTGACACAATGAAACCCCCAGACTGAAAGAGTTCATTGTAGGTGTGGTTCTGAATGTCACTCAGGCTGTCTACACCAGCAAAGCTCACAGATGGATGCTTCTTCAGTGAAACTAAAGAAGGTATCTATGGGTAAAAAAAAACACAACAATGCGTGGTTTTCCAGTTTATGGGACTGGTTCCTAAATTCAAACAGAATCAACATGCTCAACGAATCCATTTTAAGTGCTGTGAATTACCTTGTGAACCTGTGTTGCGATGTCCATATTCTGAATGATGACCAGTAGTTTATCTTGACTATTGCCTTTTTCAAGGAAATCATGAGGGTTACACTCCAAATCCCCCAACTTTTTCAAATATTCCTGTTACAAATGTCAGTGCAGGGTTAGTATGTCTCCAGATCTCCAGGCAACTAAAGTTTGACTCGAGTTTAAACATCCATCTCAATTCGTTTAAGCATTGAAGCCACAATTCCACCTTTTTTCCAAAGTCAGTGAAAATGTATGTCTAATTGGCCATGTTTACACCTGCTGTTAAAGGAATGGTTCATCCTAAAATGGAAATTTTTCATTTCAAAGGTATTTTAAAGATTGATTCCATAGTATTTTTTTTCCTACTATGGAAGTCAATGGGGGTCACCTTTAAAATATATTTTGTGCTCAGCAGAAAAAAAGAAACTCATACAGGTTTGGAACAAGTTGAGGAAGAGTAAATGATGACAGGATTTTTATTTTAGGGTGAACCTTTTAACATCCAATTTCAAGTGGACAGCACTAAGAACAGGTGTAAATCTGGTCCAAATAACAGCAGAACAAACCAAAGGCAAGGAATCATTCTATACTGAAAGTGCCCATCTGCAAGAGTTATATAGGCGCATATTACTAAAATGGCCTTTAAATAAAAAAAAATATTGCGCTATTGACTTTAGACCAGGTTTGTGTTGGTCAATGGCACAGTCGTTTTCAGTTCCTCAAAACAGCTACAACAATGCGCCTGAACAACTAATTTTCAGACCAGCACACCCATGGGTGAACAGATGAGTGCCACAGTGCATTTGCTAATTTAAACGTGGCACAGGACCTGAAAATTATAACTGCGTCTGGCTGAAACTAGCAAAAAACACTTGCGTCGCATTGCACCTGGTGTATGATAGGGCCCATAGTGCCATAAGAAAAATGTACCTTTATTTCCCAGCAGACATCACTCTCCTCCTCATCCATGGAATGGATGTAGAAGTAAACTGAGTTCTTTTGAACTCCTTTAAGGATCTCCACCAGATTACTGATCACATCTGGCTGTAGCTGGTCAATGATACTACTGAGGGCGGAATGTGCGTGTTCCATCGGGGCGTCTTCAGATGGGATGGCAGGGTGTGCCATCTGCCCCTCCACAGCTTCCATAGTCTCAGCAACCAAACTACCGTTCATCTCAGGTGAGCCTTGATAAAGATTACTAGTGATGTTTGCTTCCTGGGTCTTTTGACTCACTGAATCCTGCTCTAATGGCCACGTCATTTGGGGAGGTTTGTAGACATCAGGGTCAGGCAAACTTGACTGATGTTGCGGTTGTGTCATTGAGTCAGGTAGGGCACTAGAAGGGGAACATGGTCTCAGAGATGACTCAAAAGTGTTGGGTTCAGTGGTTGAAGGTGAGGAAGCACAAGGATTAATGTTGGAGGACGTATCAGGGACATTTGAAGTAACTTCTGTAGCAGAAGATGAGGAAGACACAACTTCTTGAGCTACATGGGGTCCACTGGCATGCTGGGAGTCTATGAACATCTTCAGGCTGTCATGGAAAGAGCTGATGTAGTTACTGACAGGAAATGGAGTAGTGAAGTTTGAGACATAATCAGAAAGTGGCACAACTGTCTGAGTCTGGGGCGGTTCCCATGAGCCCTGAGTGCTTAAGCAAGAAACATAATAAATATGATTGCCCCTCAAGAGCTGCTCCACCTCACTGGAAAAGCCAGAGATTTGCTCATCGACTATGTGGTCAACACCACCACTTAATGGAAGGGCTTCATTTGCAGGACAGTCCTTCAGTGTAGTCACAGCAGGAGGAGCAGGGTCTTCATCCTCAACCTCTGCTGCAGTCTGTACATCCAGATCCACTGCTATGCTGCTGCTGTCAGGCTGGTAGAGAGGAGAGACATCTTTCTTTTCAGGTGTGGTGTGTGTAGATACAACTGGGCTCTGAAGGAAGCGTGGATCTTCAGGATAGTCCATCTGTCTTTGGGAATATCTCTCTGTTTTCAGACCTAAGTGAGCAATTAAGAAAATGAAAAAAAATGACCTATAAACAACGTACATGAAATGATAAATATCTTTATAGTTTATTTTTTTAACATCTCGGTCTAGTACTAATTCTCAGAAACCGTGGCGGCATCTGAAATTGCATACACCCCTACAATACAACAGGCGAAAAACAGTATGTGACAAAAGTAGTATGTCTGAATTCACAGTACTCCTAAAACAGTAAGCAAAAATTACCCTAATGAGCTACACTGCTGTTCAAATGTTTTTGATCTATAAGATTTTATGTTTTTAGAAGAAGTCTCTTCTGCTCACCAAGGCTGCATTTATTTTATTAAAAATACAAAAACAAATTAATATTGTGAAATATTATTAAAATGTAAAATAACTTTTCTATTTGAATATATTTTAAAATGTAATTTACTCCTGTGATCAAAGCTGAATTGAGCAAATTTTGAGTGCTTTTACATTAATAATTTTTCACAATATTACAGTTTTTTGTATTTTTAATAACATAAATGCAGCCTTGGTGAGCATAAGAGACTTCTAAAAACATTAAAAATCTTACAGATCAAAAACTTTTGAATGGCAGTTTACTTCCGGTGAGATTCCAAAGTGTGCATATGAGGGACACTACCATCCCATGAGGCCACAGGATTTTTTAATGGCAGTGAAGCGACACAACTGACGCTGGTAGGTCACATGATAATGCAAGGCTATAACCATTTCTTGAACATTGGGGGGGACCAATTTTTATTAAAACAAAGAAACAGAACAGCGAACAAAATTCTAGGTCTAATTCTAGTCTAGTCAAGTCAAGTCACCTTTATTTATATAGCGCTTTTTACAATGGCGATTGTTTCAAAGCAGCTTCACAGTGCTAACAGGAAAATAATGCAACAGAATTTGATTCGGCTGTACAGCCACTCTGGTGAAAACTGTGATGTCATCCAGCTAATTTCAATTGTCATATAGTGTCAATAGTGTTTAAGTGTCCTCAACTTAAATAATAATAATTTTAGGACTATTTGCAAATAATATTTGCATGTCCCTCTCAGTGTCTATAGTAGTTACGGCCCTGTGATAATGACAACATGGCGAATGTAGTACGTCCAGATTACATAAAATAAGTACCTACTCAAGAGAGTATTCGTTTTCGAATACAGCCAGTGTTATGTGTGTCCCCCATAATGCATTACTGATATAATGAACAGAGTACTGAACTTAAGGTGGTGTCCCACTAGCTTAAGACAACATGATTTGTGGCTGAAAGTCATTCAAACAAATTAAGTGCGCCTTAAATTGGCTAGTGGGACACCACCTTAAGTTCAGTACTCTGTTCAGTACATCAGTAATGCATTATTCCATGCTCCAATTCTCCAGCAACTACGTAAATCCAGTTTTCAAGTGGAAATGTGCTAAAAAGTCATCTAGAAAAATCATCCACATGGTTCAAACAAAGATAATTTCTCTTAAGGTCCTGATATACTTCAAACCTTCTGGAAAAAATGACAGAACTCTGCCGTATATCAGCACCTTTACAGTCTTTTAGTATTTCATTATGTTAGAACTTTTTTCATGAATGACACTATATTGCCAAAAGTATTGGGAGACCCCTCCAAATCATTGAATTCAGGTGTTCCAATCACTTCCATGGCCACAGGTGTATAAAATCAAGCACCTATGCATGCAGACGCTTCTACAAACATTTGAATGGGTCGCTCTCAGGAGCTCAGTGAATTCAAGCGTGGTATTGTGACAGGTTGCCACCTGTGCAATAAGTCCATTCGTGAAATTTCCTCACTACTAAATATTCCACGCTCAACTGTTAGTGGTATTATAACAAAGTGGAAGCAATTGGGAACAACATCAACTCAGCCATGAAGTGGTAGGCCACGTAAAAATCACAGAGAGGCGTCAGTGCATGCTGAGGTGCACAGTCAATAGCTACAGACCTCCAAACTTCACGTGGCCTTCAGATTAGCTCAAGAACAGTGCGTAGAGCGCTTCATGGAATGGGTTTCCATGGCTGAGCAGCTAATCCAAGCCTTAAATCACCAAGTGCAATGCAAAGCGTCGGGTGCAGTGGTGTAAAGCACACCACCACCAGACTCTAGAGCAGCGGAGACGTGTTCTCTGGAGTGACCAATCACGCTTCTCTGTCTGCCAATCCAATAGACCAGTCTGGGTTTGGCGGTTGCCAGGAGAACGGTACTTGCCTGACTGCATTGTGCCAAGTGTAAAGTTTGGTGGAGGGGGAATTATGGTGTGGGGTTGTTTTTCAGGGTTTGGGCCCCTTAGTTCCAGTGAAAGGAACTCGTAATGCTTCAGCATACAAAGACATTTTGGACAATTTCATTCTCCCAACTTTGTGTGAACAGTTTGGGGATGGCCCCTTCCTGTTCCAACATGACTGTGCACCAGTGCGCAAAGCAATGTCCTAAAGACATGGATGAGTGAGTTTGGTGTGGAGGAACTTGACTGGTCTGAACAGAGTCCTGACCTCAACCCGATAGAACACCTTTGGGATGCTCATAAATGTCAGGAAACACGATTCCTGGCTGCATATCAATATCACTGGATCACTAGGATCTTTGGTAAATTGTAATGAACACTATCCTTTAGATTAAACTGATAATCATTTCCCCTATTAAATTCAGTCATGCAGCAGCTCTTTTGCCACTCAAAGGAAAGTGCCATCAATGCATACCCTCTATTGGCCTTGTTAACTTAAAATGCATAGTAATATAATAATATTGACCTTAAAAACTTTTTTGCTGATATTGACTTGGCAAGGTCAATAGAAGACATTTTTGCAGTGTTCTTAACATCATCAGTGACTTTACCTGTGATGGGTATTAGTACCCATGGGATTGTCTTTTCCCCGAGCAGGTTAACGCCACGCTGCTGTCCACCAGAATCTGAACAAGGGCTAAATGCTTCTAAACTACTCAAGCTTCCAGCGGTCTCCTCCTGAAACGGCAAAAACATAAATCAAAATCCATATCTGGACTTCATGGCTTTTTAACCATATCACTGGAGAAATGCAAACCATCATAAAAAGAAACAATACTTTGGCTAGAAGCAAAACTAGCAGCTGTTATTCAGGTAAAGCACATACACCAGGTGCAGTAGTAATCAAACATCTGCTCTGGTTTTTATCTTTAAATGTATTAAATGTTTGCAGATGACTTATTGCTCTACATTCACCAGCAGAACAATGGCTTATAATTTAGGGCAGACTTGATTTACTTTACCTAACCTGACAATAATACACATATATAGTTAAAGGTGTTAAAGGGTTAGCTCACACAAAAATGAAAATCCTGTCATTAATTCCTCACCCTCATGTCATTGCAGTAGACTGACACAGGCTAGCACGAAATTGTTGAATAAAGTCGCTTCATTAAATTAAGATTGAACCACTGGAGTCACATGGACCATTTTAACGACGTCTTTACTAACTTTCTGGACCTTGAAAGTGTTAATTAAATTGCTGTCTATGGAGGGGTCAGGGAGCTCTCAGATTTCATCAAAAATATCTTCATTTGTGTTCAGAAGATGAACGAAGGTCTTACGGGTTTGGAACGACATGAGGGTGAGAAATGACAATGACAAAATTTTTGGGTGGACTAACACTTTAAGACCAAAGAACACAACGCAAAACACTTAATACACAGTTTGTGAAGTTGCTTGAGCACACTGATCTACCTCAAGACAGTCGGTCCTCTCTGGTTCATCATCCATGAATCTCTTCCTCAGGTCAATGTCGCGGTCAGTTGGGAGGCCGAGTCTTAACATGCTGTCGAACAGAGCGGTGTCGGAAATGTCCGTTGTGTCGTTCCTCTCTGTGTCTTCAGATGATTCTGTGGTGCCTCTGGTCAGTGTGTCTATCAGCTTAATGACCTCTAGTGCCCCCTGGGTCTTGTCTTTGCGCAAGTCTGTGTCGAGACTTGTCTTTCCGAAGCTGTCCAGCATCTGCATGACTTTCAGCGCACTCTGAGTTTTGTCCTTCCTCAGGTCTGTGTCCTGAAGACCGACACTGCTCAGAACATTGGCGAGACATGGAGTGGACTGCCTCTCATCCGCTGATGAAAAGAGAGCATTACATAAATGAATGACAGCTATTACCAGGGTCGGGAATTAACGGGCTTAAGCCACCAAAATGAACAAAAATGCTCCCAATTTCAAGACAAGGAATGGCACTGCACAACACGTTTCTGTTGAGCTTATGAATGCAACAGCCAATTAGAGGCGTTAAGAATAGACACTGTTAAACGCAGGAGTTTTGATTTTGTGCGCTTATGAATTCTCGTCATAAACAGCAAAGTGCAAATACAATGCAAAAAAGAGATTTTGCAGTGTAGACCGTCACTGAGTATAACTGAGTTTTTTTAGCAGAACTCGCGAGCTAGACTGAACTTATGGTACTTCAGTGATACTGAATGTTCTTTGCTCGCTTTCTGTGCAAAATGTATTAATTTTTATTCAAAGTTTATTCATGCTACTAAAATAGCCAATTTAAAGTCTTAATTATTCTAAAAAATAAGTAATAATGGTTCATAGCTTGCTTTGTTTGTGTAGCCTACAATAATAATGACATGCCCTGTAATCAGTTCCTGTTTTTTTCATTTTCTAATTTAGTAATTATAAAAAGTAATTGGATACATTTAAGTATTTGACATAAAAAGACAACAGGGCAGCCCCCTAATAGTTGATCAAACGTTAGTCAACGACAAATTTGAATTGGTGGGTTGGTTGCAGAACCACACAGTCCATGGCTTGTCCATTTTGAAATCTCAAGTATGGGATCATTTCAAGCGGGTAAAAGATGACCCCAAAAAGGTGATGTGCAAAGGTTCACCTATCATTAATCAACCTCAACCATGGCTTATCATTTGAAACGTAACCTAATGTTAGCCATGGCTGTTTACTCTAACATTAACTTTATAAATGTGCGCAATTATTAACTCATGCATATCTCAATTATTAACTCATGCATATGCAAGTGTTTGTTCGGAGTGTGGAAGCTAAATTAGTAGCTTCACTGTTGACATTTAACTTCAAGTACATTTCTCTCTATAGATGCACAGAGATGGTGAATCACACAGAAAATAAGTTTATTAATAAATTATTAAAATGTTCAGTAAGTCTCATTCATAATCAATTTTACCGGTGTCCTGTGGCAAGTTTTATGCATAAACTTGATCATTTATATTTTAAAGGCCCATTATTATGGTTTAGTATTTACTGTTTATTGCTGAACAATGTTAATGTCAAGTCAGCTTCATTTATACAGCACTTTTTACAACACAGATTGCTTCAAAGCAGCTTTACAGTGATAAGAAATTCTTTTTGCTTAAAAAAATGCTAAAGTAGGTTTTGATTAATTTCTGTTGTAAAAACAAATTAATCATTTAATTTGGCATAACTTAAACAACACCATCCTCAGCTAAAACAGAAAACCCCCAATGCGTTCTGGATGCCCATCTGCACGGTAAGAGCACTTGGTGGCCTGAGAATGCAAACCATGAAATAGGTTTTGAAATAGTTTTGAGACTATACCACCACCATCCCCGGGCAAACCCCAAAAAAGGCGAACATGTGATAACGCCGACAGCATGTACGCAAGCACCAAGTTTTAAGCCTATAGGCCAGCACGTTTGAATATGTATGTGTTTTTATCTGTACAGAGGGGAAGGGAAGGAGGCCTTTACAGGGGAGAGTCTAATGTATGTTATTGTAACATATAATATTCTTTTTCAGCCCTGAAATCCCACCCAATATATTAAAGTACTTAAATTAATATCAACGTGCAACTAATTGACTAATGGCTTAAAGGTGCAGTGTGTAATATTTATGAGGATCTATTGACAGAAATGCAATATAATATAATATACATAACTATGTTTTCAGTGGTGTATAAAGGCCTTACATAATGAAGCATTATGTTTTTATTATTAATAAGCCATTTCTATCTACATACACCGCGGATCCCCTTACAGTGAAGTCACCATTTTGCACTGCCATGTTTCTACGGTAGCTCTAAATGGGCAAACTCTCTGCTGTCTCAGACGATGACATCTTTGTCCTGTGTCGGCCACCGTAGCTTCTCTATGTGCTTCGAAAGGGAGGGGTGAGCGGTGGGCAGTTGCAATCACAACCTTACCGATATATGCCACTAAAATTTACACACTGCACCTTTAAGCAAACGATTACCAGGACTAGGAAAATCTTTGGATGGGGCAGCCCTAAAAGACAACACAAATACATTTAATAAGGTAATTAAAAATTATGCCTAAAAAGGTACAAAAAGTCAGTGGAAACCAATTCCAAGGGGCAAATATTGCTCCTTAATGGAAATGTCTGACCCTGGTTGTACACTGTCAAAAGAATCTTCAGTGCAAACAAGATTCTGAATAGAAGCTTTGCATCGATAAACTTAAAATCTAGTTGCATCTTCATTCTATGCCTATTTCACAAGATTTTCCTTACCATCCCTGAATTCTTCATTGGGTTGGTTTCTCTGGCGTTTTGAGCTTCCTTCATGGGCGTCGAGATCCATCTTCCTCTTAAGTGCACTGATGTCCTCCATAGCCTCAGGACCTCCTGCCTTTCCCTTTGAGCTCTTCTTATTCAACTGAATGAGCTCCAGTAGCTCTTTTACCCTCTCTGGATTATCATGAGGGGGTGCCTTCTCAGCGCTCTGAACCTGCAGCTCCTCCACCTTCTTCTTCACATTCTCCAGAACCATTGTGAACACAGCCGGGTTGTAGATGTAGGGCCGCATGAAGGCCTCCCAGTTTGTCTTCTGCCTGGGTGCAGGGAAAAGCCTCTCCCTGACATCCAGTTTGGGATCGTAGTCGGTCCTAATGCGCTGCATAGGCTTGCCTTCACGGAGATTTGTGAGGTAGTCGTACACCTGCTGCTCTATGGTGCTGCTGGGGTCAGCAGGAGGGTCACTGCGAGCCTTGCTGAGGGTGAAGTGAAGAGCGGAGATGAACGAATCGTGCTGGGGCATGATGGGATTCTCTGATGACACTGGCTTGCAGGTTGATGCTTTACAAAGACAAACAAATTAAAATGAGTTTCATTACTAAATAGTAAAATTAAGATGAGACTTGAGCCTGAAACATACTCTATTGTGATATGAAAATGCAGATAAGCTTTTTGTACATTGCGTCTGAATGCCAATATCTATGTTTCCATTTAAAGCTGCGAATATAACTTGTGCACAAAACTGAAATGTTGCATAAAACAATTGCGAATAAAGAAGCGTTTCCACAAAATCATCACTTCCTGGGAAACTGGCGCAAAATATCTTTTAAATAAAGTTTCTGCAATGGAGAAAGAAACTGGCTCTTTTATCCTCCATCATAAATGACAGATGAAACGTAATAAATTATATCATGTACTTCACCTCAGCAGAGGATGTGACTGGATAACTGGACTAACCAGCGGACCAATCGCGTCACAGCATCTCAAATGTTGGTTTGGGCTTTCTTAAAACTCCAGAGCCAAAGTCTGTCATCAGAATGGTTTGGTTTAATTCCCTCCAGAAGCATCTCACATGATTGTGTTCCCGAACACCAGCATCCGAACGCAAGAGAACATGACAGCGTTTATTGCGTTTCATCTGCTGCTCTGAGCAGCAACATCCACAGGTTCTTCCCTGATTGCAGCAGCATCCATTTTCATTACAGATATTTTACACCAGGAAGATTTCCAGATTTTCCAATTTCCTAGGAAGTGACGATTTTGTTCCCTTGAACACATGGGATGGAAACGCTGCTTTATTCACAAATGTTTTATGCAATAATCCAATTTTGCACACAAGTTAAATTCACAGCTTTGGATGGAAACAGATATTGGTATTGGTACCGACTACTGACATTTTTGTATTGTGATGAAACTAGTCTGAAGAGAAGCTTGCTGACCAAGCTAGCTGAAATAAGATAAACTGTGTATGATTATGACTAGCTACATGAATGATAACACCTGTTTAACCGCACAGACATTTGAAGCTAATATGATCACTTCTTTCAGTTAATGAAATGCATTTTTGCCACACTGATGCAAGGATGTATGTTAAACAAAAGTGCTTGCAATATTTTGGCCAATCATTCATGTCTGTGTCTACATAAAATGTTTCTGGCTTTAAAAAGGTACACATAAATTTACATCTCTTCAAATACTCACAGCTTTTTAACAAGTCACGCTTCTCACGGTAAATAAAAAGAGCTTGTATACAGGACATTTTCCAACCGCCTCGTCGCTCTGTAAAATCAAAGACATTTGAAATATTTCAAAGATGCACTTTTTTCACACTGACATTTCACCGTCATTAGATCATACCGCTTGAGTTGGCCATCTGACTGGCAGAAAGCAAGAAGAGAAAACCTCTGTCCTTCACCATATTCACCAACACCTGCAGTGACAAGACAATAATCAGCTCCTGTACCAACAGTCAAAGAAATACGAGTCAAGATAAGACGCTCACCAGACCCTCTTCCTCCAGTTTCTGCAGCAGAGCGGTCAAACTCTTTGGAGATTTGTCTTTCTCCACCACGTCAAACAGACTGCAGAACATGCCACTTTTAGACACTACAAAAACATAGACATTATTTACATTATATTATCGTATCTCTACAAGCACACTCAATGCAACTTTAACATCCTTACAATCATGTGTATTGGAAAAAAATATTGCAGTGTTAAATACATAGCGATGACTTGAATTGCTATATTTGGAAAGAATACCAGATATCAGTTGAATTCACTTCATACGTTCATTTTTAATGTTACCATAATCACCCCGAAAATTAGGCAGACATATTAAAGGGGACCTATTATGCAAAACATAAAAACACTTTTATAAGGTGTTTGAACACAGATGTGTGTCCACAGTGTGTAAACAACCAGCCTATAAATGGTAAAAATCCAACCAACACTTTTTTTATAATCCCCATCAATCATTTTCAATCTCTCATAACGTGCTGTTTTACATTTCCCCCTACTCCTAGGTAAGAGTAGGGAAACCCGCCCATGATCTGCCCTTTTAACATAGACACACCCCTGAGTGAGAAGCACAGAGACTGGATTATATACTGTATATAATAAATACTGGATTATTTCCTTCAGATGCGCACTGTTCGCCATGATGGCTTTGAATCACTTGGAATAAGATTGGAATCACTTTGAGAAGTTTTTGAGCAAGTTTCAGCGCAACCACAACACTGGTTACACATTCTGACTTGCACATAAGTTCAAGTTCACTTGTGCATTAATGTCATTTTGTGCTAAAATAAGTTGTAATGGTATGTTTTTTGTTGTATAAATATCTGATTAACCTCATATAGGATGCGATTCGTTGAGTTAATTAACCCGCTAACAAAGCCCTTCAGTTTGGTGTTCAGCTTCAGCACAGCTCAAACAGCAATGCTGTTTTTTGAAACAGTAACATTCATTTTAGATGTTTATTTTTCAAAAACATTGATGCATTATTTATTATAACTAACACTTATTTTTCTCATATTTTTTTCCATCAACAATATAGTGTAATTAAAATCATTTAATTATTGTCCGTGCAGAGTCTACTCCAATATATTTATCCATGGCACATATATTTTGATTCTTTATACGCAAGTAATCTTGTCCAATGACTTGTTTGCATTATTAAGGCACTGTTTTATTTATCTGTATTTTTTTGATAAAGAAAGTTGGCCATCAGAGCATAAAATTAACTTTAAAGGATAAGGAATCTTATACTGGTTCACTAGAGGCTACTGTACTGGAAGTGTTTGAATTATGTTTAAGTGCTTGGGACATGGCTTTTGATGAGACTCTTGTTTTTGTAAAAAAAAAAATATATAACAATTTGGATTAAGATTTATCAGCCAAAATATCGGTTATCAAATATAAAGAATTATCGGTTATCGGTATCGGCCAAAATGTTCCTAATCCTTCTAGGGCTGAACAATTTGGGAAATGTAAAGATAACGAACACAAACCTCTTTCAGTAACCATAACATATACAATTTTAAACATTTACATAAGGCACATTCCCACCATTTTTGTTTTTGATTTGTTTTTGACCATTATAGTTTTCAAAACCTTGCACTTTGAAACCCGTTTTCAAAAGCTTACGTTTTCAGGCGCCCAAAACGCTGTTGTCATGTAAATGAATGGGCAAAACGCATAAAAAGTTCTCTTTTTGTTGTGTCAAATAATCTGCCAAAATGCATGCAAATTAGTCAAGGACGATAAATGAGTGGTCCAACCTTCATGGCTGCCCGTGTAGAGATTCCAGGAGAAGAGGGCAGGAGGGATTTTCTGCTTCACCTGCTTCAGGCTCATGACTTTACCGATCTCAATCTTCTCTGGCCTGAAACAACAACAATCAGCATTCATGATCGCAGTGATTCCACAGGCACCAGTGCACTTACTATACACAAGCTGACGCTGTTGTTCGTGGGACTCACAGTTTGTAGGGCAGGAAAGGCTGAGAGAGCGACCGAAGGCAGGCCTGGTACACGTCTTTTCCCCTGTTTACAAAATGTCCCCGCCATACCGTGTAGCTGCGCCTCCCTATCACAACAACAAAACCACAAAGGAAAAGAACAGTTGAAAAGACTGTCCTTATTTATTTGACCATATGTCATTACAAACAAGTATGCTGTAATTTTCTTTGAAGATTTCTTCCATACAACAACAGCTTATTACGACTAAAGTCACTTTAAGGAAAGTCATTTATGGGTTCATGCCCTAAAGTAATATATTACTCTAAGTCTTTAAAAGGCGTACAGTTTATTGCCATTAAAAATCAGTTTTTAATATGAGCTCTAATCATACACTAAGGTAGCTTGTTTCTGCCATTGAATAAAAAAAGGTGATTTTTTCCCTCAGAATTGGACTTTATAACTAGTAATTGTGACTCTCACAATTATGTAAACTCGCATAATTGCAAGAATTTTTTTAGAATTATGAGATAAAAAGTTTCTGCAACCAGTGGTAATAGTTTTGGGCTAGTGATAAAGCAAATTTTTCCAAGACATTTTCTCCAATTTTCCATGCGTTTTCCAGGACTCGAAAATGTATCATAAATGTTCCAGGTTTTCCAGGACAAGTGGGAACCCTGCTTTACTAATCAGCGATTGGCTCTTATTTAAAAGGCGGGACTTATTCCGCCATTTTGCGCTTTCTCCCATTCATAGTAATATGAGTGCACCGTTTTTGTATACCTAGTCATTGTCAAGCTGCACCATAAAGTACACAGACTATATAAACTGTTGTAGTAAGGAAAAGAGATCTCAAAAAGCTGCTTTAATGCTCCACAGAAAACTGTTGCATCTCTTGTGCTGTTGTACTGAAGTGCCACCCACCTCTGCTCGTCCCTGACGGCTGACTGTTGGTCCTGAGGAACAAAGACAATCTTAATTAAAACTCAAGTTTAGGGAGTCACAACACCAAGAGAAGTGTAAAGGACAACAGTCAGGTACCTGAGAGGAGGAAGTGGTTTGGGTACGACCGTCGAAGCCTCTCTGCTTTTAAAGTAATAAGAGACCACAGCATACGGACACACGTGTCTCGGCCTGGAGGAAACCTCGAAATCCACATACTCATAGAAGTATTGCTGTGAAAAAAGACCCATCAGCCATCTCAGAGAATATAAGTGCACTTATGATCATTTTTAGTCATAGTGTTATTTTACTCATACCTGAATGAAGAAAACAGCACTTTTTTTTACCTGAGTATACTCAAATGACCTGAACGTCTGTAAGGATGTCACTCGAGTGGAGTTCTTGGAGAAATGGCTGTCAAATTTAGGTGTAGGATCCATACTTCTGGACATACAATCATGTACACTCTTGACTTTACCCTGAAGGACAAACAATTGAACATTTCTCAGACTCAGTAACACTATGAGGTTCATTTGAAAACAACAGATCATTCAAACTGCTGGTGTACCTTAATAACTTTAAATATGATGATGTTTCCTGTGGATCCAGGCTCGAAGGGGCTGATTTGAAGTAAATCAGAAAACTGACACAGGTAAACACCTGCAATATCAACATATTCAGTGTTTACTGGAGGCCCTACATGAACAACAGTGCATGACACAGTCCATAAACTGAATCACAACACAGAACTGAGAGCGGCAGTCTTCACTTATTCTTAAAGCATTAAAAGGTTATTTCTAATTTCATTGTGCTTCAATGTGTTAGTGTCTATTTTGTTCACAAAACGTGGATACACCACAACAGATAACATGCCAATTTTGATTACTTGATTTTAATCTATTAATTTCGATGTACTTATACACAATACAATTGTTACAATACACTCGTGTCACGATTCGATACAAATCGCGATACTGAACTCAAGATATGACATGCATCGCAATATTTTAAGTTTTTTTATTTTACATTTTCTTTTTATTATTATTACAATATTATTATTATTGTATTATTATCAGGACCCACAAATATTCCCCCATTGCATTATTATACATTATTAGTTTAATGTAGTAATGTCACTGAAACGCCGTAAACGTTGTTTTTTCCCCTCATGCAGTACTCATGCTTTCAGTGCAGGTGTTGGATCGCTGAAGCCGTGCACAGACTCTCCATACTACTAAAACTAAATGTGATTGGTGATTTAAATGATGTTTGTGCTTTACTTTGAGTGCCATTCCAGCGTGTGCGCTTCAGATGATCAATGCAATCAATCACAGTTCTAATCGCAAGAAAGTGGGTCAAAATGACTATTCCCAAACTGTACTAAAAGTTTAGCTCATACAAAAATGTAAATGCTGCATTTACTCACTCTCATGTTGTTTTCGTGCAAGTATTTGAACGTCCGTGTTTACAACAGTAAATCTGATCATCATATAAAGCCATTGTGTCTCTTCAGAAGACTTGGATTTGGATTAGACCACCTATACAATTTTTTTTTTTTTTTAATCTTTTCAGGTTTTAGAGGAATGGACTTTAAATAGATGTAGAGAAATCTCTCAGGTTTCATCATAAATATCTTCATTTGTGTTTGGAAGTTAAACAAAACGACATGAGTAAGGCTGGGTATTGACACTAATTTCACAATTTGATTCGATTTCGATTCACAAGCTTGCAATTCGATTTGATTCTGATTATTTTGGATATATATCAGGTATAATACATGGCAAATTTTCTCAAGGAAAACAAATCTCTTAACTAATGCTGTAAACTAAGGGAGTCAGTTGTAGCCTACTGTGATGGCTTTGTGAGTTTTGTTTGTCCCTGAGTTACAGGTGACTGACTGCTGGAGGGTGTGGCTCCACACCTGAATTAAATCAGGGCACTTTAAAAGTGACTAGATCAAGACGAGAGACCTATTGCTTGCTGGGTGCTCATCATGAGACTATTAGAGAACTAACAGGATGTTGGGGTTACGGGAGACCACAGCCTCATCTGAGTTCTTGTTTGATTCATCTTCCCCAGTGTTGAATCGGACTTCCCGTTGGTTATGGTTGGACTGATGTCACTTGTACTTGCTACTTACACTCACACGCTGACTAAAATTTACACTGATCACTTGACAATTCATGTTTATTTCCTTAGTTAATAAATAAATCGCACTGTTTATGTAGCGGTTGTGTGTGGCGTCTCCCTTATTTTGTTGCGATCTAATAATAGAAGAATCGTAACAAATGGGGGCCCGTCCTAAAGAGAGATTAGACATCCAACAAATAAGAGTTTGTTTGATTAGTTTGAAGCTCATTTTGGTTATTTGTGGTGCACTGTTGGATGTAAATGTGAAAGTAATAAGTAAATACTTGTTTTTTTTTCACATTGTTTTGGAAATAAAGGCAGGTAAACGTGCAAGATGATGTTTGGAATGTCCCGCGAGTTCCAAGGTAGTCGTCATTAAAGGTAAGCGCATTTTTTATTAAGGTGCAAATGAAGCTTATTCCTTTTTCCACATTAGGGATTAGCAACACTTTGCATTGATTTTTTATTTTCCCTTTTTGGGTGGATTTTGGGTGACAAAAGATGTTACAGTCTCTCATGTCCCGTTGAAAACTTATCCTGGCTCTAAGATCGCCCATTAAATTTGCTGATGATACGGTTGTCCTGGGCCTCATTTCCAACAACGAGACGGCATACTTGGACGAGGTGGAGCAACTAACATCATGGTGCCAGGACAACTGTCTCTCTCTGAATGTTGGCAAGACCAAAGAAATGATTGTGGACTTCAGGAAGAGACACCAACGGACATACTCCCCCCTCATGATCAGTGGGTCACCAGTAGAGAGAGTGAGCAGCTTCAAGTACCTGGGAGTAAACATCTCCGAGGACCTGACCTGGACTGCTCACATTCAGACACAGGTGAAAAAAGCCAGGCAAAGACTGTACCACCTGCGCCAGCTGAGGAAATTCAGGGTTTCACCAGCTATCCTGAAAACTTTATATTTAGGGGCGATAGAAAGTGTATTAACTCAGTGCATCACAGCGTGGTATGGGAACAGCACCAATCATGACTGCAAAGCCCTGCAAAGAGTCGTGCGCTTATCCAAGCGTATCTCAGGGTCAGCTCTCTCGTCTCTGCAGGACGTCTACACCAAACGCTGCAAAGGTAGAGCTACTAAGATCATCAAGGACTCTAATCACCCTGCAAACCCTCATTTCACGCTGCTGCCATCTGGTAAGCGCTTCCGAAGCCTGATGGCCAAAACTGAGAGACTCAAGAGGAGCTTCTTCCCCCAGGCCATCAGACTCCTGAACTCAGTCACTTAACATCACGTGACTTCACTTCTGGATAAACATCGATACACTGACATTGCACTGCATTGTTCTCACTGCAACTGTTTCTGTTTGCACATCATACTCTTTATACATTTGTAACCACATATTTATAACACTGCACAGTTTATATTTTAAACCTCTTATTTTTACTTTTTGTCCTACTTGACATTATAATACTACAGACATTTATACATTATGTTGTTAATATATATATATATTATAAGTCTACAGTTATACATATACACTGCACAGTTTACCTCACTTATATATATATATATATATATATATTCTTATATATACATATACACATACATATACATATACATATATACATATATACACATATATACATATATATATATATATATATATATATATATTATATATATATATATATATATATATATATACATATATATATGGCATCAGTATGAAGAGTTTGTTAAAGCGATTCTATTATTAGACTGCAACACCTACTATAAATACTGAATATAAAAATTAACTATACAATATATATTATATAAATACAGCAATATATTTTTATTATAATAAGTTGAAGAGTTTGTTGAAATATTCATTTAATAGGTGGCTGTCATAAAAACATGCCAGATAAAAATTAACTATCTTAAAAATACACTCAATTATGTTTTTTTATAATAATAAAGTTAAATGAAATAAACATTTATGGTGGCTGTCATAAAAACATGCCATTATTCAAATATGCATTAAATATTTAAGAACATTAAAAAGTATAAAGAATATGTAATATATTTAGCAAAATGCACCTCTCTGTAATTAATTTTCCAAGATGACTAATGAGTTTATGGACACTGGACATGGTTTGTCTGAGGTAAAGGTGACATTACATGACATTGTTTACAAGCTGTTTTACTGACGTCTTTCCGCGGTTGAAACACAGTGATTACATGAGACATGATACCAATTTCGGTAAGTTGTACTCTTATCTTTTAACATACTTTCAGATGCTTATTCATGTTTATTTCACGGTGTAACTGGTATTAAAGCGGGAGAGAGGATCAGTTCATGTGCACTCCACGCTGCCGCTTCTCACACCGATCACAAGTTCAGTATGGAGTACTGCAAGGATCAGTGCTAGGACCGTTGCTCTTCACCCTGTACATGCTACCACTGGGAGATATCATTAGGAAACATGGCATTAGTCTTCACTGTTATGCTGACGATACTCAGCTCTATATTTCTTCATGCCCTGTCAAAACTTACCAATTCACAAGATTAACGGAATGCATAGCTGATATAAAACATTGGATGTCTAGTAATTTCCTGCAATTTTTGTATTTTCAAGAAAAAAAACTGAATTTTTAATTATTGGACAAAAAAAAAACTCCACAAGTAGAATACTGTCTAACACTTGATGGCTGCTCTGTCAAGTCCTCGTCGTCAGTTAGGAACCTGGGTGTGCTCTTTGATACCAATCTTTCATTTGAAAGCCATGTTTCTAACATCTGTAAAACTGCATTCTACCATCTTAAAAATATATCTAAATTAAGGCACATCCTTTCAATGCAAAATGCTGAACAGTTAGTTCATGCATTCATGACCTCAAGGCTAGATTATTGTAATGCTTTACTGGGTGGTTGCCCTGCTGGGTGCTGTCCAAAACGCAGCAGCTCGAGTTCTTACTAGAACCAGGAAGTATGATCATATTAGCCCGGTTCTGTCAACACTGCACTGGCTCCCTATTAAACGTCGCATACATTTGAGCGAGCTCTTAACGCATTATACTCCATCACGTCTATTGCGGTCTCAAAACTCTGGCCAGCTGATAATACCTAGAATATCAAAAATCAACTGCAGGCAGTCGATCCTTTTACTATTTAGCGCCTAAACTCTGGAACAGTCTTCCTAGCATTGTTCAGGAAGCAGACACACTCTGTCAGTTTAAATCTAGACTAAAAAACATCTCTTTACTATAGCAAACACATAAAACATTTTTCATTTATTTTATTCAAATCAGTTAAATAATTGTTAGGCTGCATTAACTAGGTCAGCCGGAACCGGGAACACTTCCCATAACACCTGATGTACTCGTTACATCATAAGAAGAATGGCATCTATGCTAATGTTAGTCTCTCTGTTTATCCCGAGGTTTACTGCAGTCAGCCGGATCCAGGCCGTATCCAGATCAGATCGTGGATCTGCGCCTAGACACAACAAACGTTGAAGTGTCACCAGAGACCGTGTCAACTAGACTCTCCCTGTGACGGCCTCATCAAGCCCGTCCCCGATCTTCAAACGGATGGAACTGGACAAATATTCTGACTGTTCCGGATCTAATATGACTTTTGATTTATAAATGTTGCCTGAATCATAAAATCATACACTGTTTGTTCGTTTGGCCAGAGGAGAACTGGCACTCCGACTGAGCCTGGCTTCTCCCAAGGTTTTCTTCTCCATTATGTCACCTGATGGAGTTTGGGTTCCTTGCCACTAAATCTTTGATCATGCAGTGCATTTTTGTTTTTAAAGAAAATTTTTCAGGTAGGTCTAACATTAGTATTGAGGTAAGAAATACTAAAGAAATTTAATAAGGAATCAAATGTAAATCAATATTGGTCTTCCCTGAATAAATTAAATTAGATTAATCCTTACACTTAAGGTTGCAAAAGTTAGTCATTTAAGAGCAGTGAGTGTCATTAAGGTTAATCAAACCACACAAGACAAAGAGAAACTCAGAGACAGCAGCAGTTTATTTGACTGCTGTCACTTTAAGAGTGAATACACAGATACGGTTACATGCAGTTACATAAATGTTAACGCTCACTCGCGAGTCACAACGGGGGTTACGTGCATACTCGTCAAAACGGTAATTTAGTACATACATTTGTGTGTATTTGACCATTTCAGCGCAATTTGTACTCGCAAGCTTTTTGTGAGATGGCCTGTGTGTGTGTGTGTGTGTGTGTGTGTGTGTGTGTGTGTGTGTGTGTGTGTGTGTGTGTGTGTGTGTGTGTGTGTGAGTGCTGAGCGGTTTGAACACTGGCAAGACTTAAAAATAAATGCTAATGATAAACTTTAGTGACGATGCAACATTGCCTCGGTTGTGCAAGTGGCAAATCCTGTGTCAACTGTGCAGCTCGATTTTAGTGCAGATGCAATGCGCTGATGTAAAGCCATTTGAGCATTTTGAGAGGGAAAGAGAGCGCGCACACGCGGTGATTCACTCGCGCTGTTTGTGAACTTGCGTCTCACAGAAAGTTTTCAAATGACTTCGTTAGTTATTTAATACAGAAATATGAATTGTACCTCACCTTCAACATTATAATTATTTTACCCGTGCCGGAAAGAGAATGAGAGGGTGCCGCTGCATGTCATGCCCTAGCTCTCATGGCAGGCACACGTCTTTATGTGTCGTCAGCATGAGATCGGTTTATGAGATTGGCCTTTTTAGAGACCGCCGATCAATCATCCCAGAACGATTATCAGCCGATAGAGATTGGTTGCCGATCAATCGGAGCACCCCTATTTAATTATATTACTTTCTCTTAAATTCTGTTGCAATATTTTCCTGTTACCATTGTGAAGCTGCTTTGAAACAATCATACTATATAAATAAAGATGACTTGACCAGAGCAATCTCACGCCACAGTGCCAAAACGGTATTTATGTTTTTGAATTTACGGAAGGCTGTGCGCCGGAAGCTAGATATTTTACTTTATACCGTGTTAAATATAGATATGTTTCTTACACAAACCGATTGATTTGATTCAGAAGCTCCTGGAGCTGTGTGGAGTACATTTATGATGAATGGATGCACTTTTTTGGGCTTCAAATTTTGGGCTCCCATTTACTGCCATTATAAAGCTTGGACATTTTTAATATAAATTTGATTGTCTGAAAGAAGAATGTCTTATACACCTAGGATGGCTTAAATCATGAGCTAATTTTCATTTTTGGGTGAACCATCCTTTTAATGCTCCCTAGGTGTTTTTTGACAAGGTGTAGTACTTTCCCAGCAAAACTCTGAATGTGTGTTATGAAATCTAGATGTTGTGTGAAGGTTTGGCGGTTTCACCTTTAGCTGGATTTCCCAAAATGTTCATCCAGCTGCTGCCAACAGACAGACCTCTCTCACACACCACTGAGATCTGCAGGCAGTGGAAACCACATCACAAATTAATTTAAGGATGTAAATGCAAATGTGTTTAGCAGATTGTTCTGAAGGTACTGTACCTTTTGATCCTCACAGAGCATGAAGCAGAATGATTCAGACAGCTCTTTCTCCGTGCGCCCGTCCTGCTTGAGTTCCTTCCTCTTTTCCATGAACTGCACATTCAAAACATCACATATACTTTATATACCAGGATCAATCCATATATCCAGACAAAGATTAAAGTATTAGCCACAATTGTTCAGAAGGAATGAAGAATGAGATTAGTCTGACAAGACACACCGGGATGATAAATTGTGTATGACCGTCACTACTATCGCCTTACTTTTACAGATTTTTAATACTGAAATTGTTCACATTGAGGATTTGAATGAAGACAATGAACAAATGCTGTAAACTCTCATTTACCTCAGAAAAGCCATTAAATGGCCAGCATGTTAGTCAGCTAAAAATAACCCTAGAGAGCAGCATTGATAAATATATGCATTACTTAACGCGTTTTCTTTTTTAATGTTTGATGAAATCTTTCATGAAAGCAAGTCTTTTATAGCTAGCCTCTGTTTAAATGTTTATATTCAATTAACAAATGCAACTGGATTACATGTACATAATCAGGGTTCCCACACTTTTTCAGTGATCATTTTCCAGGACATTTTCCATTTTACTACTACGGGAATAAAAGACAGGGATCATGCCAAATATTGCACTCTTAAGGTCTTTGCACACCGAGTCCAAAATTTCCATCCTAAAAACAATTAAACTTCAAGCAGTGAGGAGGATTATATTGTCCTCTATCTTCTTAAAAAGAGAAAAAGAAAGAGAATGCATAGAGAGGAAGGAGAGTTCCACCTCCTTATCAAGGAGCTGCGGGATTATCCCGAGTGATTCAAAGCTTACTTCAGGATGTGAGTGACTCAGTTTGATGCTTTGCTAGCGATACTGGAGCCACATGTTATCTGTCACAAAACAGTCATTATCGACACTTTGTTTGTTATACAGTGCTTTGTGCTGTGAGACGAAATGGATCAACTTGTCAGACACCATTCTGGATTTTGATGTTCACTTGTCCGGTGGCTCTGAATTGTCAAAACACCTCTCAAAATGCTTGCCACGGATGCGAAAAATGCAGAAAACCCGAACCAATTTTTTTAAAGACGGACTGAAGTTTCAGAGGCAGTGTGTAAACTTGATTGACACTATTCGCTATTCTGACTTTTTCTCGCAATTGCAAGTTTATGTAATTGTGATATAAACTCACAATCTTTTTTCCTTAGAATTGGACTTTAAAACTTGTAATTGCGAGTTTATATCTCACAATTCAAATTTTTTGTATGTGTTTTCCAGGACTGCAGGTTTTCAAGGACGAGTGATAATTAGGACAATTAAAACAAGATAGAACATTTACAACCCAGTCTGTCAAAGTGACATGTACCTGTATGCAAATAACAGATTAGCTGAGAATTCGTCCCTGACCAGCTCTGAATGTGGTTTTAGTGATCTGATCACAATCCAGTCACATAGTGACCGTTGATAATGTGCTCATAGCCAGGCAATCCGCTTGGAAATTATGTTGGTTTACCCAAAAATGAACATTTCCTGATTATTCACTCATCCCAAGGTCATCCAAGGTGTATACGACTTTCTTTCCTCAGCTGAAGAAAAATTAAATAAACGAATACATAAAAAAATAATATAAACATCAAATACAAATGCTCACCTTGGTCCATCTCTGTGAAACCATTTGTACTTCACAGAGTTGGACCAAGATGAGCATTTGCAGTTAAGTAATATATTTATTTTTTTTTCTGAAAATGACTAATTGTTTCGCTAGACAAGACCCATATTTTTCGGCTGGGGCCATGTGGAGCCCTTTGAAGCTGCCTAAATATGGACTTTGACATCACATCACACGTCTCATCTTGGATGGCCTTGGGGTGAGCAAATAATTAAGAAATGTTCCATTTTGGAGTAAACTTTTTTAGGCCAGGTAAAGGGAGCCTTGTAATAGTGGCACAGGAAACACTGTATTAAAAGCGCTTTTTTTGGTGATGAATTGTTTTATATTAAAAAATTAAGTATATTCAGTTTCTACCAAAAACATAGCCTGTTAACTGTCAGTGACACTTGCCGCACTTTTTATTGCCTTTTTTACCGATCACATTTAATGATCATAAATTAGGTATCATTCAAAAGCGTAAACACTCAAAATTCATTCTGCAAACACTTTTTTGAAATTGGACAGGAAACGGTACTTTAAAACCTTTTCCAGAGATCAACTTCAAATTTGAAACACAACGTTCCAAAGTGTTAGACAAATGGCTTTGATATTCTAGCAATTTTAGAGGAAAAATTATTTTACAAAATTTGTGCTGTCAATCGATTAAAGAAAATTAACTAATTGATCACACATTTTTGCTGTAATTAATCGCGATTTAAACAGAGTTTTTAATATTTTTATATTGTAATCATTTGACAGTTACTCTCCAAATTAATGTAGAAACAACTTAAAGACAGTACATTTAAAATATTTGTTATAATGGCATCTTTTTATGAATGAAGGCCAGTATCACTGATACTAATACTGCTACTGATGTCTCTGTGAAACTGATTTTTTAAACATTAAATGATAGACATTCAACATTACAGTATAATTGAAAGCAATATCAGTTTCAACATTTATTAGGCTTTAAAAAATAACCACTTTTAAGTGAACTTTATAATAGAACCCATTATAATAAATGTCATTTACCTGTGGCCTGTCTAACAGGTAGGAAATATACAGAAATGTAATAAAGTTATTAAACAGTCTGCACTGCATAAATAATAAATTAAATATAGATTAATCCTTAAAGCTAAAATGTTCTCAGTCTTTTGTTCTTTGATTAACAGAATCACAGCAACTGGTTTATTAGTCTGCCGTCAGTTTAAGATCTGGCGCTGCCAAATATGAGTTAGATCTGACAAGCTTTCACATGCATCTCATTTTCTCACCTCTTTAAGTTTGACATTAGTTAACTCATTTAATCCATTTAATACATTTTAGTTCACATCTCAGTAAAACTTTTATATACTTTCATTTTTTGAAGCTGCTTTCATTTATATAATCTGCTGAGTGTCTTCTTAACTCTTTCTCCATCAGCATTTAAAAAAATAAATAAAGTTTCCTCCGCCAGCATTTTTTATAATTTTCACAAACGTTTAATGGCCCTCAGAATATTTTGTTGCATATTTTGTTCAGATCTGTGCTCAAACAGGTGGTGACAGTTAGCAGGTTAAAAAGGATGTACCTATAAACTGCAATGGCGAGGCCAAAATGTGCACTACTGGCCTAGCAAAACATCTTTACTGTTGAGTCTTGTGCAATAATTCCTTTCTCGTGTTAGGATCGTGTGCGGTCTCAAAACTCTTTACATTTCACTCCCGGTTGTATATTCTGTATATAACTGTATATGTGACAAATAAAACTAATATATTTGCTCAAATAAAACTCTTGAATCTTGTGTGTGCTGACCTTGAGCACAGAACAGAAACACCACTTCACCCTTACAACAGGCTATGTTTTCTTACAAAACCTGGAAGTGTATCAAGCTGAAAGTCTACTGTTACACGCTACACAAACTGATTCTGAGACAAACAATCTTCATGATTATTCTTTATTTAGGTGTTCAAGCTAATTATGCTTAAATATATTTTGCGGCCTTTGGAAAAAAGGAATCCATGTCTGCAAACCTCACAGTGCAACACATGAAGTAAAAAATAAAGCTAGTAAATGAGTTGTGCGCTCACGTCTTTCTCCAACGGTTCACTGTGGACGAGACGAGGTTTGGAGTACACGAAAGTCCCCGCGGAGGAAGAGTCCTTGTAACTGGAGGTGAGGATCTGCAGGATGTCAGAAAACTCCCTGGAGTCCGTAGACACATGCTGAAACAGAGCTGTGAATGGAGAACAAAACCATCACAACACAATTCAACTACAATCTCTCGCCCTAGAAAGTAGCCTTGTTTATATATGGAGAATATGGCAGAGGAATGACACATAATTTGATTTGTAATGTAGCACCATTGATGAGTTTTCAGAGGTTTACAGAACACCTCACTGGGTTAATCCTTGAACATTTTAAATGTTCCTACATGAGAGTGTTTACTTCTATCAATGTAATGTAATCATATTGCAAAACCATCAGGGTTTTTTATTTTTATTTTTTATTTACTTGGTTGAACTACAGAGGCCAACTCTGTATCATGCCACAGGCAACAGCTGGCTCTTAAACTATAAGGGCCAGATTTACTAACAGCTTGTGCCAGTGCAAACCCTCTTTTGGCGATAAAAAAAAACTATGGTAAAAATGTACTAAAGACACTCAGTGAAACATTAGCACTGAAAGGCGTGGACAGGGTGTTTTTGAGGCTGATCTTACTGCATATGCATTTGCAGGAGTTCCCCATTCAGATGCAAAATTCATGGGAGGAAGTGTTTAAATGAATCATGCAAGGTGATTTACTAAGATTACTGGTGTTTGTGCCATTACTTACACCCAAAAAGCACATCTTATACCAGATGATAACTGGTATATTGCGTTGGTCATTATAGAAATACAGGCTACGTCTGTGTGCTTTAATTTGCACATCGTCAGTAGATCACGTGCAGAACTTTCCACTTCCATCAGTGTTTATTTTAATTGTGCTCTCACGCTAATTTGCCCCGTTTAGTTAATCTGGCCCTAAAACTAGAATCTTTAGACACAACTTTAAACACTGACGGTAGACCGGTCATCACGACAAAATTACATTCATAATCGGCCTGACAGTCATGTTCTCTCGGCTTTAGTTAACGCGTTAACTATAGCTTAGCTACACGCGTCACAGCAGTTATTATTCTTTGTTAATGTTAATAAAAACACAACTGTTCCATAAGCGCCATCTACTGTCAGAGAGTGAATATACAGTATCATGCTATCGTGCAGTATCATAGCATATCTGTCAACACTGCACTGGCTCCCTATTAAACATTGTATACATTTTAAGATCTTGCTTATTACTTACAAAGCACTAAATGGTTTAGCTCCCCAGTACTTGAGCGAACTCTTAACGCATTATACTCCATACGTCTATTGCGGTCTCAAAACTCTGGCCAGTTGATAATACCTAGAATATCAAAATCAACTGCAGGCGGTCGATCCTTTTCCTATTTAGCGCCTAAACTCTGGAACAGTCTTCCTAGCATTGTTCGGGAAGCAGACACACTCTGTCAGTTTAAATCTAGACTAAAAACGCATCTCTTTACTATGGCTTACACATAAAACATTACCAATTTCTATTATTCAAATCAGTAAATGATTGTTAGGCTGCATTAACTAGGTCAGCCGGAACCGGGAACACTTCCCATAACACCTGATGTACTCGTTACATCATAAGAAGAATGGCATCTACGCTAATAGTCTCTCTGTTTATCCCGAGGTTTACTGCAGTCAGCCGGATCCGGGCCGTATCCAGATCAGATGGTGGACCTGCGCTTGGACATGACCAACGCATCCCTGAAATGTCTGCAGAGAGCATGTCAAATAACCCCAGGTATTTTTGTCTTTTTGTCTTTTTTTGTTTTTGTCTAGTATTTTTGTCTTGTTTCTAGTCTAAATATCACTGAGTATTAACTCAGCGTGCATCACAGCGTGGTATGGGAACAGCACCAGTCATGACTGCAAAGCCCTGCAAAGAGTCTCAGGGTCAGCTCTCCCGTCTCTGCAGGACGTCTACACCAAACGCTGCAAAGGTAGAGCTACTAAAATCATCAAGGACTCTAATCACCCTGAATTTCACACTGCTGCCATCTGGTAAGCGCTTCCGAAGCCTGATGGCCAAAACTGAGAGACTCAGGAGGAGCTTCTTCCCAGGTCATCAGACTCCTGAACTCAGTCACTTAACATCACGTGACTTCACTTCAGGATAAACATCGATACACTGACATTGCACTGTACTTTCTGTTCTCATTGTTACTGTGTAACAACCTGTTGTAAACCTGTTTGCACATTTTACTCTTATACATTTGTTAACCACATATTTATAAGTCTACAGTTTACTCACTGCACAGTCTACTTCACTTATTTTATTCCACTTCTTTATTCTTATTTTTTTACTTTTTTCTTCTACTTGACTTGATTATTTATAATTCTACAGATATATATATATATAGTACTTTTTTATTCTATTTCTATTATAATTTCCTCGTGTTTTTAACTGTGAATTTGCACTGTCCATGGAGCGGACCCGTTTACATTTCACTGCCGGTTGCATATTCTGTATATAACTGTGTATGTGACAGATTCAAGAGTTTTATTTATCTAAAAAATCTTAAATCAAGATCTATTTACTAGATAAATAAAATGACATAAGATATTTTTTCTTGTTTTCTGGGAAATTAAGTGAGTTTTTGCTTAAAACAAGCAAAATTATCTGCCAATTGGGAGGAAAAATAATCTCGTTTCTGTCCCAAACAGAAATAAGATTATTTGTTGTACCCCATTGGCAGATAATTTTGCTTGTTTTAAGCAAAAACTCACTTAATTTCCCCCAGAAAACAAGAACAAATATCTTATGTCATTTTATTTATCTAGTAAATGGATCTTGATTTAAGAATTTTTTTGATATTTGGAATGAGAACAAGAAAAAAATACTAAGAGCATTTTTTTGCAGTGTAGTCAAATCTTTGAAATTATCAAAATATAATAGGCCTTTGTAATGTGCCTTTGTTAACTACATTCTAAATAAACTACAACAAAATATATTTCCATTGTCCTGTTGCTTGGCTCTGTCACATACCTGAAGCTCATTCATTATGCAGCTCATTATGCAATCTTTTGTTCTCTCAGGTGTGATTCACAGCATTATTCATGAACGTTCACGCCTCTTCGCATATGGCCTGTATTGTTTTATGTGAATTAGCAGGCTCAATGATTCTCACATCAGTTTGAAGCAAAAACTCTAGGCAACACCACCCATTAGTCTAAAGTCTCAATATCTATTGTGTGTTGAGGCCTTAATTTTAAACTTTTTTTTTTTTTTTTTTTTTAAACCATGCATAAATATTATTTTGTCAAAAATACATGCATGTACATTACATGTTGCTCACAAATTATGGTAGCCCAGTTTGTGCTGAATACAGTGTAATTACACTTTTGCCATTAATATGTTATAGAAATAGAAATTCAATATGAAATGCACAGAGAACACCAAGTGTTTTTCAGAAGTGTGCTGACCCGTGTCCTAGATATTTGACACCGGAGGACACACAAGTTGTGTGTTTACTGCCTGGGAGAAGAGCATACACAGTCAGTTCTTGAGGGAGCTGCCTGTGCAAATTGTGAGTTTCCCTTGAGAACGCTCCTATCTTGTCTGGCTCTCTTTTCGAGGGAGGAGAGTCCAGCATCTGGGATTGGTGGTGCGTCTCCCACTTGTGCCGAGGCAGAGGCGACGTGTATCATGGGGTTCACAGATGGAGCTCGCAGATCATCTCGAGAATTAATAAATCCTGAATCCTCTCAGCCACCCTGCCCCATGTATGGGGAGCTGTTAGGGGAGAGATCGCTCGTGGTCAGCTTAACAATCGATTTCTCTCCGTCCATAATCCTCCAGCTCCAGTGTGCCTTCCTTTCCTTCCCGAACTGCGCACAAAGATTCGGCCTGTATTCACCGACATTAGCGGGCTAACTTCGTGTGTGTCAATGCCACCATTTGATGGGAAGTTTGCGAACGCTCTCGCATCTGGGTAGGCATCAACACAGAGCTCCAACCCTGCCATTTAAGCCTCTCAAAACGACGTCTTGCTTAAATAGCAGGGCATACACGGTAGCGGGTCAGGCTGGTGCTGCTTTGCATACCACTGTGGTGTTTCTAGCATACTAGGCAGACCTGCTGAGGGATCTCGATCAGTGGCTGGGTTTGTCCCCTGATGTGGTGGTCAAACTGCGCCGCACCACAGATCTAGCTCTTTTTGCCACCAAACAGACGGCTGCCGTGATCGGTCGATCAATGGCAGCGATGGTGGCCACGGAGAGACATCTGTGGTTGAACCGAGCTGATATCGGGAAGAAAGAAAAGAGCTTTCTCCTCAATTCACCAGTTTCACCTGCCAAACTTTTCAGCACCTTCGTTGAAGCGTTGGTGAGAAAGTTCGGGGAGGCGAAGGCGCGTTTGGCCGCGTTTAAGGCCAGTATTCTGCTGAGATCCAGGTCTGGGCCCAGGCAGGCGAGAGGGCCTGGCCCATCACGGTCTGAGGACTGGAGACAGGGCCAGAAAGCCAGCACCGTCTCTCGTGTGGAGGATTAGGGCACAAAAGAGGCTGGACTCCCAGAAGGAGGATTTGAGGGAGGTGATCCATCACAAACACAGTGATGGATCTGTCCAAGGGTGAACTAGAAACCTAACCCTCTTCATTTTTATTTGCTTCATACATCAGGCCTGGGGCTGGGCCCGGGCCCATGATGAGTGGAAACAATATTCTAGCGCCCCTTTCAGGCTTGTAAGGGCGATGGACCTCCGGTTTATAAAGTTGGTGAGTCTTCACTCTGCATGCCACAGAATGGGCTGGGTAGGTCTCCTTTTTTATTTTAAAAGGAAGGGAAATAGAGAATGTATTTGCTGCAGAACTAAAGTTATGGGGATTATGTGTTTGAAAAGAGAATATAAGAAGAGGAAGGGATATTAGGGTCCTGAAGTTCCCTTTTTGGTGGCTAGAACGATAGGAATAGAAGCACCACTTATATGGGCTTTGTATGAGAGTATGGGTTGGCTTTTCCTTTGGTGAATTCACTGGTTAGCCCACCACTCATTTTCGCTGTGTGCAGTGATTAGGCCTCCTCTCAGTGTGAGTAGTTTTGAGGCCAGCACTCATTCTTACTGGTAAGTAGTGCAGTACTAGGCTGTGAGGCGCCCTCCCAGACCTTTTTGGGCTGTTAGCCACCTCAGGATAAAGCAGTTTGTCTCCTCTCTATCAAAAGCATTGGAGAGTCTATGTAATTAGAGACTAAAGCTGGAGCTTCAGATAGATCTTATGTCCGGCCCACGGAGCCGTTGACATTGTTTTTCCTGAGTGCCTCTTCCCTTGGGAGTCTTTCTCTTGAGGCTGCTGCTCTTCCGAGCTTTAGGTAAAGATCTATGCTTGCAGGCTGGCCCTCACCAGGGCCGCCTCGGTAGTTGGCCTAGGCTATACTAGGGATGATGGAGACGTTTTGCTAAATCATTACTGCCTCTGGCCCTTCACTATGTGAATGTAGGCTTTCTAGCATCCCTAATGTCAGCCTCCTCTCATAGTGAGAGTCGTTCGGCCAAGGCGCGCCCCCTTTCTGCATTCTGGGCTGATATGCGTAATGCAAGTTGGTGCAGAGGCAGAATTTGATAGATAACATTTCTGTCACATCTAGATCCACTGGTGGGCCCTCAACCTGAAAAATTCCAGGGTCATGTGGTTGGTACTCCCCTATAAAAACAGGGTATTTATGAGTTCCTCACTCTCAGCTCTGTATTATTCTGCTTCACACCACTATGGCTTGGGTTGAGTGGAAATTTCTAACCTTCACTTCATGCTGGTTCAAGAAGTACACTCCCAGCCAGAGCATTGCCATGAGCTAGCACTAAATGCACAAAGACGGCAGGCCTCATGAATCCAGGGCCTCCATTGAGGCAGGGTGGCGTATGTTGTACTCCTCTTACTTAAAGGGTTTATTGCAGTTTTGCAGAGTACATTGCCATTGACAATGTAATTAG
The DNA here is from genome assembly GCA_018749465.1 of Paracanthobrama guichenoti. Taxonomy (NCBI): domain Eukaryota; kingdom Metazoa; phylum Chordata; class Actinopteri; order Cypriniformes; family Gobionidae; genus Paracanthobrama; species Paracanthobrama guichenoti. Next base: position 26,196,433 of record CM031964.1, on the reverse strand, counting down.
GTACCAGGTATGTATGAGCTGCCAGTGAAAACTGAACTATCGTGTAGTAGCCTCAGCAGGCCTCCATGACGGCCAGCCCCAGAAAGGGCTTTTTAGGCCAGCCTGCTTTAGGCGGTTGGTCTTGACAGTTCGGGCAGTAGACTCGCTGACCAGCAGCAGCCTTAGTAGGCCTCCTTGGAATACAGTGCCGACGCTTGTGGGACATGCATAGCAGATGCGACCAGGTAGATAGCCTTGAGAGGCCTCCTGTGGGCGGTCCCAATATGTGTATATTATGGCTATCATTCCCAATGGCGCTGGTATTTGTAGCAGAAGACTTGTTATCAGGTAGTAGGCCCCACCAGGTGTCCCTGAAGGAGAGTTCCCGAGTTGGGTGGCCTACCAGGTCAGGCTCGGTGCTCCCCTCACTGAGGGTCACTTGTGAGAGTACTCGGCCTCCTGAGTCTGGTCAGATGGTTTCAGGCCTCTCGTGAGGCCTCCCAGTTAGATCAGTGCGTATGCCTGTCCGGCCTCCTTAGCGCTTTGAAAGATACGTGCTTTGCAGATCCTTACATAGCAAGGATCAAGAGCAAGTGAAGAGACGGGACTTAATTTCTGCATCTGCTTCGAAAAATGCAGTGGTGTGTTGTTCACTTTAGACCGGAGGATTATCATCCCAGCAATATGATGCATTCAACATTGTAATACTCATGTAAAGGATGATATTAAATAAACATCTACACGCGATGCTTCTTTGCCGTTGTTTTTACATGAATCAATTTCAACATTGATGAATACAAAGTATGTAAGTTAACACAAATGCATGCAGTCTCACAGTTTAGAATTATGTAACTTACTGCTAAATATTTTATTCATGCCATGCATGTACATTCAAGTTCACTCAAATACATACTCTTGGCGTCATATACATCCTCACCCTGTCAGTGAATTGGCAGGAAATAAACTCATAACACAGAATTAATGAATAAAGTATAACATGAAACACACAATAACACTATACTATCTGTGGTTTGGCTGCCGGCGGGAGATGTGACATTCATGGATCCGTCAGAGATGCAGCTCGAGGAAAACGCGTGCACCATAATTGTTTTATAAACATTTGCTAACTGTCAAATCAGTTGTGATGAGAAACTGCTAACGTTATATCACGCAAGGTTAGTATCACGTAACGTTAAGTGTGGACGGATATTAACGAGTGTGAGTGGCATACGCCTGATCAAAGCTTCTGTTATTGTATCAATACTCCGAGATGACCAATACTAGCTTTGCTATTGCCTGATACATGATAATAATCTGTACAGTATTGTAATCTGAGCATAGCGTTACATATCGTTAGCTAACACTGGTCTCTCCCCGAGACATCTGCCCTGTTCTCCACTGGTTCTCACACAACAACTCAATTTGTCTCCTTTAATCGTTGATCTGTCTAATCTTGGCCTGTCCTAATTGTCTGTGGTCCGTGATATGAGTAAGAATAAACATTTATAATTTCCTCAGCATCCGAACTGTCATTGCGATCCATTGTTTTCTTATTGTTGAAATTTACCGCACTCCCTCCTGTTACATTACTTCTGTTTTTGGCATTTTTAGATGCAGAAGTAAAATCATCTCACAAAAACGCCTTGGTAGCATATTTATAAGTATATTTTAAAGAGAATGTAGTTCCTACATTATTTTTCTATACATTGGCTCACTGGGGGCTCTAACTTGCAATATGTCCTTTAAGTCTCATTTATAATTTATTCGCGTTTTGGAATGCTCTGGTAGGATAACATGACATTAGATCAGCCTTCTGTCTGTGCCGCCTTGACTTACTTGCTGTCTTTCATCACTTTCGCTTTAATTGTCGTCAATCTCATGCACTGAATCGTTTGTTAAACTGAACATCTGTTGGTGTGTTCCGGCCTTAAGGGGAGAAACTGAAACAGAGTCTCTGGCCTGTGAAGGAAGAGACATCACCAGATCTCTGCGACAGCCATCTGAGAGGGAGCGGAGGAGCCACTACCGTTTGGCTGAGGTTGGAGCTTGCTCCGAACACAGAGAAGCCGATGCCATCCAACCATCTAACCAATCAGAGCAATCACAACAGACAGGGCCATCTGACCAATCAGCACAGATTAGACCAATCACAACAGACTGGGCCATCTGACCAATTAGAGCAGAGTAGACCAATCACAACAGACTGGGCCATCTGACCAATTAGAGCAGAGTAGACCAATCACAACAGACTGGGCCATCTGACCAATCAGAACAGACTGGGCCATCTGACCAATCATCTGACCAATCAGCACAGAGTAGACCAATCACAACAGACTGGGCCATGTGACCAATCAGAGCAGAGTAGACCAATCACAACAGACTGGGCCATCTGACCAATCAGAGAAGAGTAGACCAATCACAACAGACTGGGCCATCTGACCAATCAGCACAGAGTAGACCAATCACAACAGACTGGGCCATCTGACCAATCAGAGAAGAGTAGACCAATCACAACAGACTGAGCCATTTGACCAATCAGAGCAGAGTAGACCAATCACAACAGACTGAGCCATTTGACCAGTCAGAGCAGAGTAGACCAATCACAACAGACTGAGCCATTTGACCAATCAGAGCAGAGTAGACCAACAGGGACAACGAAACGGTGCATAACATTTTGTTACTGTTTCCGGGTTGAACATGTTTCCTGGAAATGGTGTGCAACGGGGTTTGAGATACGTTTTCTCTTGTTTGGTGGGTGTGACAAAAATGTCAGCCCAATCAGAACCAACATGTATATAAACCTCGGTATTAAAGAGACAGCTCGCACAATGGGTCCAAGTAAAGTCAAATGTGTCCGCTGCAGCTTGGTATATTGGTTGGACCAACCTGAATATACATGTTTTTTAACACCATTTGCGCATAAGAAACAACATTTATGAGGCCGTTCATGTCACCATTCAAAAGAGATATGAGCAGCACTTGCATGACTGAAACAGCGGCCCGAGAAGTGTTTCAAATATTGCCGCCGAGCAAAATTACTTGCATTAGGGACTTCGGTCATACTTTTTCATATTGTCATTTACTAGCAAATTTTCAGCTAATCTGCAGTGATAAGCTTTCATTAACATTCACTTGTGATTCGGAGGGAGTTGATGGTCGTGGCCGTGTTTCTCAGGACTGTTTTTAAATACTAGACATCAACTTTGAAAATGAGGGGCAACTGACGAAAATGACGTGACTAATGAGCTTCTGAAGCACTGACAGGCTGAATTTTCAGAGCCTGATGAAATCGGTATAAATACGTCTAAAACTGCAAAATACGCTCAATGTTACGGTCACTGCTCTTGCCGTCCACAATAAAAGAGAACATCCCCAAATTATTTCATTTCTAGTTCTTACTTTTTTAATACCTTGTATTTTCTCTCTCATTTTTATGTAAAGCACTTAATTAACCATTGTGTATGAAATTTTGTATATAAATAAACTTACTTTGAAATGAAGCTAAAAAATATAAATCATCATGTTGATATGCTATATTTTTACTAGCGGATGATGGTGGTATTGGTAACCTAGTAACCAACAGTAAATAAAACACCATCAGTGGAAATCCTGATTAGTCACGTGGGTTTAATGTTCGATACATTAGCAAAAGTGTTTCCATCTCCCATTATTCGCATTAACTCAGAAGCAACCTCAAGTGAGAAGAAAAACTTTGCGAATTAAGGCATTTTTTTCTCTCGAAATTTGGCGTTTCCATCACTCGTTTCTGATATTTCAAAATGCGTATAAAAAGGGTGATGGAAACATAGCCTAGCTATTGTCAGCTTATTAAAGTCACCATGATATCAAAATTTACAATTCTTATTTTGTTCTGGAATGTTCATATTAAATAATTTATCCATGTATATTATAATAAAAACCATGCCCCCTCATAAGCTTTAATCAATTCCCAAAATGATCCAAAGAACCAATTCCTGATGGATGAAAACAAGTCCCATCCTACAATTTTTCTTGCATGAGAAGTGTTTCAATCAATGTCTTCTATAGAGAAAAGTCAATCAATCACAATTTCATCGGACTTTATGCATAATCGGTGTATGTTTGAGCATGTAAACGAAGAAGTGAGTAATTAAAGATTTCAGAGCGTATATAAAATGTCACCAAAATATATTTTACTTGTATTACATCTTTGTTTAATGTATAGTGTTTTATACACTCTAAAAAATGCTGGCAATTGGTTTGTTTTAACCCAGCAATTGGGTTGTTTTAAGCAAACATTTAACCCAACCACTGGGTCAAAAAACCCAATTGCTTGTTTGAAAAGAATCAAATGCATTAATGAAAGTTTTGAACGTGTGAACAGAATATTCAACCTTTTAAATGTCCGAGACAGAATATTTGAGTAAACATTTCAAAGTTTAAATGAAATCCTGGATTCTATAAACTTCCAACATAAAAGATTATTTAAAAGTTAATATTTTTGTGTCTTTTTAAAACCCTAAAACTGAAAGAATATAGTGCTCCCCACTGTACCCCAGTGACATACGGGTGTGGCAGAGCAACCTGTTACCTGAGGGAGGTACACACACACACACACACACACACACACACACACACACACACACATTAGATAGAGAGATAGATTTTATACCATCTCTTATATTATGGGCTGATGCACAGGATCACCATTTATACTGTCATGAATTACTGAGCTGCCCATCTAGACGGCATTACTGGGCAACACGTTCAGATGCACAGAGCTGTTGTCTAGGTTTAGAACTCCCTATAATTTGAGACGCAGACTGGGTGTCTTTAGTCCCAGTAACGGAAAAAGACAAACAAAGGGGGCCAGCGCACCTCTCTTTTCTCTGCTCTTCCGGGGTATGTGGAAGTTCAGTCGCGGCTGTTCTTCGGCTGGTTTCCCGACCCATGAGACTTTCTTGACCCGCTTCTCTTCATCGGGACCGTCCGGACATCCATACTCTTCCTCCGTGCCGCCGCCATTTTGGCTCCATGAAGGCGCAGCAGGATTGTCTTTTTCTTTGTCGCTGAATTTGTCTCCTCGATGCTCCATGGCTGCTTTATTCACGCGCTCCAGACATGAGTGGACTTGGATTCTCCTCGCAGCGCTGAAAGCTGGAGGCAGCACGGGGCTTCTGTCTGCTGAATGCTCACACCACACATAAACACACACACATGTACATGCCCACTCATAGCCGCAATGTGTGTGAATGTGACCGGATCGCAGCAGCGCCACCCAGCGGGCACCATCATAACACTGAAGCTGAGCGCCGCCTGCAGGTTTAATGCTGAACTACAGAATGTCCTTTAGTTTATCCCCACCAGCAACAAAGAGACGGTATATAATATTCAAACAATAACATTTTATATCATATGAATAGTACATAAAATATAAGAATGTGTTTAGTGCTTGCAAAACACACAGTTACAGTTGGCCTATCAATTCCCTAATATTTAAACTTGCGATATAGGCCTATAGTCTTTTCTTCTCAGTTGGACAACTTTCACGGGTTCACGAACACCCCGTCTAAATGGTTGCATAAACATTAGCAAAACTACACTGGCAAAAGTTCCATTATTGTCAATATATTAAAGCTTATTTCCACAACAGAATAAAAAAGAAGATCGTGAGATAAAAATATAAAAATAACTTTTTATTTTGTGGTGGAAATAAGCTTTCATATATCTCATACTGTTAACAATAGATAATGAATAGAATATGAACAGAATATAAACTTTATAAAAACGATAACATTTTTAATCTCACAGTTCAGATTTTTTTCTCGCGATTCTGAGAAATTTTGAGATTCTCCAAATTCTCAGAATTGCGAGAAATAAACTTGGAGTCCTCTGCATAGGGACGTCTTTCGACCTCATGCAGAATACTATGGAAGTTTGTTTCTGCAACAGAAATAAAAATATAAAAGGTAATTGCGACTTTTTATCTCACAATTCTGACTTTTTTCCCCAGCCTGGATGCCAGCTGAACTTTGCCCCGCCCACAACATTTGAAGTTGGGAAGTTCGGTCTGGACTTGATCCGTTGTGGAGCAACTGCTCGAACCAGAGCTGTTCGTACCAATCAAATTGTCAGGGCGGGCTTTATATGATGATGGACAGATAACGCAACGTAATCATCCCCGTCACCAAAGAGTGCTTGGGTTGAATTTGTTATAATCCTAAACGGAGAACTTGTTCGTAAATGCATTCACCTTTACTATTTCTCTTAAAAATGATGATCGTGATGGCAAGTACTCCATGTATCCTTAAATTCTTTTACAACACCGGCAAAGATCGTTTGCACTCATCTTTTTCTTCTACTTCTTCCAGTATGTGTGCAGTTAGTTCTGTTACAACTATGCATTGGTCAAGTCAACATACTTACTCCGTTGCTCTGATTGGTTGTAGGTCTATCCAATTGATGGTTTGGTTGAAACAGGCCCCATAATCACAGCCCAAAGGAGCAGTATCAGACTCATATAAACTAGAATGGAATATGACGACGTCAGGCTACGCAATTGTGAGTTTATATTAAGCAATTCTGACTTTTCAGATTTGCGTGATCTAAAGTCGCAATTGCGAGTTATAAAGTCAGAATTGTGAGATAAAAAGTCTTGTTTTCTGCAGAATTGGACTTTATAACTCGCAATTGCGAGAGAATATACGTTTATATCTTAAAACTCTGAGAAAAAAAGTCATAATTGCTTGATATAAACTAAAAAAAAATAAATAAATTTATACCAAAAATACTCCTTCCGGTTTCTCACAAGTTTCGGAAAGTTTTTTCGAGTATGGGCCTATGTGACAACAAGGGCAGAATTTCCTTGTATGGGCACTTCTCCCGGAAGCGCTCCCGCATACACATGTTCACCAGAGCAAAAGCACGCCCATCAATGCGATTCGCTCGGCTTTAGAGAAGTCGTCGGCAGCGCTGCACAGGTCACAGGACTTCATGAAAACAACAATGTCACTAAAGAAGTGTGTTTTTGGTTGTCAGGGCAAGACAACCCTGTTCAGCTTCCTAAAGAACCCAGTGTTAAGGGGACACTGGATGGAGTTTGTTTTTATGGAGCAGCAACGGAGCTGAGCAAGTGTTTTTGTTTGTTCCCTGCATTTCGGCAATGATTGTTTAATAAACAAGGCCCAGTTCAACTCTGGATTTGCAGATCGTCTAATGCTGAAAGATGGAGCGGTCCCAGCGGTAAAGGTTCACGGTCGTGCGTTGGAACCGCAGGCGGTGAGTAAAACTGCTTCAAATGTCTGTGTGTGTGTTGTTGGCCATCGGCGCATAAATGCACACAACATGTAAACAACATGAACGTGACTGTTTAGCCCCGCCCACACGCTATGCCTCCAGCCGCTCAGTTTTATTTGGAAAGACTCGGTACAGCACATCTGTCTTTTATAAATATGATAAAACTAAAGACTTTTCGGAGATGTAAAGGATGCAATACTACTCTATAGGTACTCAAGATTGACATCCTTACTTTACTTTTTCAAGGGAAAAGTAATTAAATTACAGTAACAAATTACTTAGTAACTAGTTACACCCAACACTGGTCGTAATTACTGTAATGATTCGGAACAGTACAAGGCCTTCACGTGCTTGTAGAACTTGTAATTACAATGGAATAACTAAATTCTCTGAGCGCCACCACCTGACCACAGCAGATTTAAGGTGTGTTCGACTTGAAGTGGCGCTGTGCAGACAGATCAGTGTATGACATCAAAGTACCGCAAGAGCGATTCAAAGAGCTTTATTTTGACATGGCATGAACGCAGTATATTACCCTGCCTAACATTACTCTTACATAATTATTAATCTGTGCATAAGAAAAATCACATTCTTAAACATTTTAGGGTACTATTTAAATAAGAGAGGCAGATGGTATTAGAGAACCGCTATTGTCTTTCATCTGCTGTGTGTTATTGTTCTCCAGCCTCATCTATGTGTGAGTAATTATCCATATGCACACATGACCATCATCATGTGAAGAAGGGCGTGTTACTGTCAGGGGGAGGCCACACAAAGCCACATCTAGAGATAAGTGGGCACTTTAGGGGATATGGCACAAAGCTTCAGCCATATGTCAGACCTGCTATTGCATCATCAATAGTAATCATCTTCCTGAAGGAGCAAGTTCAGTCTCAGAGGAGCTGTGCTTACTCATATGGGTTGAGCTTCATAAATTAGGTTTGATTCTTTTATAAAAAATAACAAAACATTAAACCTTTCGATCACCAATTTTTAAATGAAAAATCTAATTATCAAAATTATTAAAGGTGCATGTTCTACATTAACTACCAGAGGTCATAGATCCTCTTCTTAATATCATTAACTCATCTTTGTCATTAGGATATGTACCGAAAACTTTTAAGTTTGCTATTATCAAACCACTTATTAAAAAACCTCAACTTGATCCTACAGAATTAGTCAATTACAGGCCTCAGATCTACCCTTTCTGTCCAAAATACTGGAAAAAGCAGTGTCTTCACAATTGTGCTCCTTTTTAGAAAGAAATGGTATCTGTGAGGATTTCCAGTCAGGATTCAGACCGTATCATAGTACTGAGACTGCTCTCATCAGAGTTACAAATGATTTACTCTTATCATCCGATTGTGGTTGTATCTCTCTATTAGTGTTACTCGATCTTGGCGCTGCATTTGATACTATCGAGCACAACATTCTTTTGAATAGACTCGAAAATTATGTTAGTGGAACTGCATTGGCATTGTTTAAATCATACTTATCTGACCGTTATCAGTTTGTAGCAGTAAATAAAGAGATGTTACACCGATCACAAGTTCAGTATGGAGTACCCAGGGCTCAGTGCTAGGACCGTTGCTCTTCACCCTGTACATGCTACCACTGGGAGATATCATTAGGAAGCATGGCGTTAGTTTTCATTATTATGCTGACGATACTCAGCTCTATATTTCTTCACACGCTGAAGACTCTTACCAAATCACAAGATTAACGGAATGCATAGCTGATATAAAACATTGGATGTCTGGTAATTTCCTGCAACTTAATTCAGAAAAAAAATAATTTTTAATTAGTGGACAAAAAAACTCTGCAAGTAGTAACCTAGAACACTGTCTAACACTTGATGGCTGCTCTGTCAAGTCCTCGTCATCAGTTAGGAACCTGGGTGTGCTCTTTGATACCAATCTTTCATTTGAAAGCCACGTTTCTAACATCTGTAAAACTGCATTCTACCATCTTAAAAATATATCTAAATTACGGCACATCCTTTCAATGCAAAATGCTGAACAGTTAATTCATGCGTTCATGACCTCAAGGCTAGATTACTGTAATGCTTTACTGGGTGGTTGCCCTGATCGTTTAATAAACAAACACCAGCTGGTCCAAAACGCAGCAGCTCGAGCTCTTACTAGAACCAGGAAGTATGACCATATTAGCCCGGTTCTGTCAACAATGCACTGGCTCCCTATTAAACATTGTATATATTTTTAAATCTTGCTTATTACTTACAAAGCACTAAATGGTTTGGCTCCCCAGTACTTGAGCGAACTCTTAGCGCATTATACTCCATCACGTCTATTGCGGTCTCAAAACTCTGGCCAATTGATAATAGAATATCAAACTAGAACCTAGAATATCAAAATCAACTGCAGGCGGTCGATCCTTTTCCTATTTAGCGCCTAAACTCTGGAACAGTCTTCCTAGCATTGTTCGGGAAGCAGACACACTCTGTCAGTTTAAATCTAGACTAAAAACGCATCTCTTTACTATGGCTTACACATAAAACATTATCAATTTCTATTATTCAAATCAGTAAATGATTGTTAGGCTGCATTAACTAGGTCAGCCAGAAACCGGGAACACTTCCCATAACACCTGATGCACTCGTTACATCATAAGAAGAATGGCATCTACGCTAATGTTAGTCTCTCTGTTTATCCTGAGGTTTACTGCAGTCAGCTGGATCCAGGCCGGAGAAGGAGTTTTGGTTCCTTGCCACCGTTGCCTCTGGCTTTTGGCTTACTCAGTTGGGGACACCGAAATTTCATCTATATTACCGATCTGCCCGTATTGACACTATATACTTGAAATTAGCTGGATAACATCACCGTTTCACCAGAACGGCTGTACAAATTCTGTTGCATTATTTTCCTGTTAACAATGTGAAGCTGCTTTGAAACAATTGGACTTGTTAAAAGCACTATATAAATAAAGGTGATTTGACTTGACTTCAGATTAGCTAAAGAACAGTGTGTAGAGAGCTTCATAGAATGGGTTTCCTTGGCCGAGCAGCTCATCCAAGCCTTACATCACCAAGTGCAATACAAAGCATCGGATGCAGTGGTGTAAAGCACGCTGCCACTGGACTCTAGAGCAGTGGAGATGTGGAGTCTGGGTTTGACAGTTGCCAGGAGAACGGTACTTGCCTGACTGCATTTTACCAAGTGTAAAGTTTGGTGGAGGGGGAATTATGGTGTGGGGTTGCTCTTAGTCCTCTTAATGCTTCAGCATAACAAGATTTTGGGGAAGGCCAACATGACTGCGCACCAGTGCACAAATCAAGGTCCATAAAGACATGGATGAGCGAGTTTGGTGTGGAGGAACTTGACTGGCCGAGAGAACACCTTTGGGATGAATTAAAGCTGAGACTGCATGCCAGGCCTTCTCGTCCAACATCAGTGCCTGACCTCGCAAATGCACTTCTAGAAGAATGGTCAAATTCCCATAAACACACTCCTAAACCTTGTGGAAAACCTTCCCAGAAGAGTTGAAGCTGTTATAGCTGCAAAGGGTGGGCCAACTCCATATTAAACTCTACGGATTAAGAATGGGATGACATTCAAGTTCATGTGCATGTAAAGGCAGACGTCCCAAAACTTTTGGCAATATAGTGTATATTAAAAAAGAAAAATAAATATTTTTCTAAAAATAAATATATTCAATAGTTTTTTACTGTTGTTTTGATTAAATAAACGCAGCCTTGATGAGTAGAAGAGACCATTTAAAAAATTATTTGAAAATATAAAAAAAAATCTTAATCCTAAACATTTGAACGTCTGATAATTCCATATGCAGTCAAATGGGGGGTTAAGTCAAATCACCTTTATTTATATAGCGCTTTTTACAATGCTGACAGTTTCAAAGCAGCTTCACAGTGTTAACAGGCAAATAATGTTGTAAGAAAATAGAAGAAAATATGTACTGTTTTAATGCTTAAAAAAATGAATACATGATGTTAGTACATTCTTGACATATGGACATTTTCTGTAAAGCTGCTTTTGAATTCGATATGTATTGTGAAAAGCGCTATACAAATATGTGAACTGAATTGAATGTGAATACTTTTGAAAGGTTGCATTGTCATATCAGAGGGAAGTAAATGGTGTTTTTAACAGTTATTTTCCTGTGGTCCTCATTATGAACATGTGATACACTGCACTAGAGGGACTCCTCCGTCCCTGCTCATTATTTTCCTTGGTGTAAAGATGGTAAACATTCAAAGCTCAACTCAAACATCACACATTTGCATCAAAATATTTCCTGAACCGAAGGCACTTCACAAATAAACTATTGTAACTAAATAATGACACTTTTTCACAACACACTGACAAACTAATTTTTAAAATTTAATTATAGACAATATCTAAAAGCAAAAAAATAAATAAAAAAAAATCTGTTTTTCTAAAATGTTTATTTGATTTTCTTCATTTTGTTACACGCTGTTCTTCAGTCAATCTCTCCCGTTGATTAAATCAAGCATTTACACCCCAGCTGACCTTCAAACTCTTTCACCCAGTGCGCTTTCTTTTCTGATCATTTCTGATTCCTAGAACATAAACTCTCTTAAATCCCATCTAATCGATTCCTTTTAATCCAACAGCAACCAAAACAGTAAATCAGGTGAAAAACAAGCTATAAATAAATCTTACATACATTTCAATACAATACTTGTGGGGGAAAATGAATGTACAAGAAACAGAATAAAATACTTTTTTGGATAGTTTGACAACACATCTGAGTAAAACCACCAAAAACGTTTTGGCAACAGTTGTTTTCTTAACAGCACAGGTTATCGGTTTCGGCGCACACAAAAACACTATGATAATGATTTAGCTGACCTACATGGCACAAGAGACGTTTAGTTCGTGTTTATGCTACATTGTAGTCCAACAGAATACTTGCTGCAGAAAAATGTATGTATAAAATCGATATTTCTGCCACAATCACAGGTTCATGGCAGATTCAGGAAATAAGTCTGAACCAAGCGGTCTCCAATGCCATAAAAATGCTTTACAGAATTCATTTGTTTTCCAAACTTGCACTTATATGGATAGCAAGAAAACAGCTGTTTCTGGCTCTGACACTGATGTACAAATGCTTGAATCTAGCAGTGCTGTGACATATGAGATGAATATGTGTAATATACATTCCTTCTTCAGAGCACCGCGCACAAAAACTATGATCGCCCTTTGTTGCGAAAACATTCGACTGGTCATTTTTTTATTGGTGATTACTGAATGAACACCTGAACAACAGTTCACCTTTAAACCTTTAAATGTGACTGTTTTCTTGCACAGACAGTAGGTGCATTTAAATTTGCAGTGCGATTTAATGTAAAATGACCCAGTGTTACAGGATGTGGAATGACAGACGGCTCATCCTCATTGATTTTCAGTGGACAAATTGTCAGTTAGCAAAACAACAGCACAGTGAAAGAAAGGCACAAGTATAACATATAAGTTGAGGAACATTGAGAAACAAAGGTAGTGTCAATTCCAGAGAAGTGCTTCCTGCGAATGGTGGCATTTCCATAACACAATACTGAAGAGGATCACTGGTTAAGCAGAACTGTGAAGTTTATGCACAGCGTGGCGTTTACGTCTGTGGGCATTCAGTGCTCAGATCCAGGCTAGCCTCAGTGGTGTCCATCATGCTGCAGTCCAAACAGTCTCTAGGTGGTGCACACTGCCTCACTCGGTCCACCTGCGGCTCGTGGGCGGGCTCAGATTCTGCAGATCCCACAGCTTCTTTGGCCTGTCGAATGCAGTTGAGCCACTGCTGTTTGTTGAAGGCGTCACTGGCCTGGAAGGAGTGCGACTGCAGTTGTCCTCCACTACGAAACACCACCCGGAAAAAGTTCTTGGCTGGATGAAGACAAACAGAGTTTGACATGTTTATGGAAGGCGTTTAAGCACGTATAGTTTTTCACTCTTTTTTTTGCCCCCACATTTTAAATACCTGGCCATTTTTGTCACTTTTGATGAAATTTGATTCATTTCTGACTCACTCCGTTCATGGTTGCTGAAGGCTCCTCTGATGGAGCCGCCCACGCGCATCTCTCCATCCTGCAGGTCTTCCCACTCCAGGTCTCTCACAGGGATCGGCTGCCGGTAAAGCTGATACCACAGCTGCTCATTCTGGGTAATGGCCCGTGTGATCACCAACACGTCCTGAAACAGGAACACATGCAGCTTCTGCAGAACGAGAGAGTGAGAGAGACTTTGGTTTGTTACAGAGTACAATTCTTTAATAATGTTTGATGCACGTTAAATCACTAACTTAACGATGAACTATGAAAAACATGCTGTGTAACAAGAATGAACCTCATTGGTTCTTGCTGAAGCTCAAACGTGCACACTAAACCCAACACTAAACCTAATTTGATAGTGTTAACACAGCAAACTTGAGATGAGATAAAAACACATTTGCTGAAGCAACCATGACATTTTAGCTGTTTCTACAAAGTCTTTGTTCTCTTTTATCATGACTCGTGTTTCACGGGACTCTTATCCGACTGCAGTGCTGTATCAGGTGTTCTGCCGAGCAAGTTTACTGTCAGAAAAGCCACACATATGGATCTGCTTATGTGATGCAAACATAAAAATATATTAGTTTACAAATCATGCACTATGGTAAAGGTATTTTGAGGTCTTAAAGTATTGTGTAAGGAATCACGCAAAAACAAGTGTTTATTAATCCACAATCTCACCTTGTAATCATGATTTGTGCGAAAAGGAATACAAGTTTGTTGGTGTTCATTTCAGCTGGAAACAGCAGTGAATTGTTCCAACTAACACTTTTTAGTTAACTGTGCTTAATGTCTTAATTGTAAAAAGTAATATGTACTATTTACATACTATTCCTTTTTACTTAGAAAACACAAGTTAAGATGATTGGTTTGAGTGCCATTTTGTTCAGCAAAAAAAAGATTAAGGCGGGGCAATTCTTAAGGGACATTTTAACTCATGTCCTGCCCTTCTGCTGTTATCTTTCTCTGTTTGCATTCACTCATTTTCCAAAGTCATCTTAAATGTTCAATTGTCACTACAACTGAAAACTTTGAGAGCATCACATAAGCTGACTTCATAAATGTATGTTTTTGTTTGAACTCACCATTACTCACTTCATTCATATTAATGTAATGCTCTTCATATTGATGCAGTGATGCAACAAGAAATCAGTTATTTTGAGCTTATTTTGTTCTTACTTGCCATTTAGGCGAGGGTTTGAAATTAAGTCAAAAAGTTTTAGGCATTGACTATTTCACAACTACTCAGAAAACAAAGTACCGTTTTCATGAATATTGTAATAAATGACAGAATGCCTTGACCCAGATTTCGCTCTTGTATCAAAGTGTCTTAATTATCATAGAGAAGAACAAAGTCAACAGTTTCACTGTTTCTGCACCATTTGAGTGGATCACATCCTAAGCAAATGGTCATCAATTGTAGAATGGCAATGGTTGTGGGAAATTATGAGGTGTCTGAACTTCATTAACATACAGACCACAGCAGTTACAACAGTAGCAACTTCATTTACATTAGGGCTGGTAAACTACAAATGCTGGGTTCAGTCTGCTGGGTCATTTTATTGGGTTATTTTTAATATCTTTACCCATTGCTGGGTATTTTTTCCTGTAACTCAGCTGCTGGGTCATCACATACCTACCCAGCGCTGGGTCAATGTAACCCAGTGTTGGGTAGTCTGTGCCAAACCGGTTAAACTGGATATATTTGTCAACTGTAATTTTCTGTTTTGTTCTGAGAGAAAATGTCCTGAGGAATAACTTCCTAAATGAAATTAAGGTTTGTATTACATAGTATTCTTATCAAATTATTACTATGCAAAGAGTATGCAAATGTCTGTAGTCTCACATTTTACATTTTTTGTTTGCATGTAAGTCACAGCTAACGTCTGCTGGGAACGCTAGCCGAACGCCAAACGAATGCGTGACCAGAGCTGATACACGACGCAACACCGCTTGTCCTACTACCGTGTGCTTCCTGTTTCCATTACAGATTTGTGCAAAACTTTTGCGATATTTTCTAAATAAAAATATTTTCAAACTGACAGCGTTTCCATTAACCAATGTTATGCAACTAAAACTTTTTTTTTTTCCTCTCGCGATGTCATTCCAAAAATTATTCCACGTATGTTGGTAGGTTTATGTATATCCCAGCCATTAGACTAGCCATTATTTTTAATAGGAGACGTAGGCGTGTTATCCAAGCATTAATGGCAAGGAAAGCCCCTTACACTTGAGCGTATGAGGTGTGTGTTTGTGTTTCTCCCTAATATCTGCTTCAAGTTTTTCATGATAATTTGTGGCATTTCTTTGCTTAGAATCCAGTATTCCTGTAATTCTATTGTCTTTTATGAGTTTAATAAAGAACATGTCTTCTGTCCAAACATAGAGCGTCATCTGTAAATGCGATACTGTTTCCATTGCAGTTTTGCAAAATATTCCTTTTTCGAATTGCCTGAAAAACCACCTCATGTGAGCGTAATTTGTTTTTTGCAATATATGGGAGTTTTTGTGAAACTGATGTGGCTACTGACTATAATAGGAACGCTGTTGATCTAGTGCACTAGAGTCACAGCTGTGCGTTTTGACGGGTTGAAATTTAAATGTCTGACAGAAGAGATGGCACATGGTAAAGCTGTTTATTATTATTAATGTAATATTTAAAAAATGAATATATAAGATTGTCATTTAATGAACTGGAACTGGTATCAGTAGGCTGTTTTCTTCCCACAGATTCCCATTGCCTGCTGTTGCTGCTTCTGTCACGTCTTAAAATATATACATTTAAAACAGAGATTTTAGAGTATTTTTATTACTGACCCAGCACTTTCAAAAAATCATCCCAGCAAATGGGTTAAATGTATTAAACCCAACAAGCTGGGTAAAAATAACCCAGCATGTGTTCTGTCCAATATATATCTAGTGCTGGGTTGCCAAATAACCCAGAAATGGTTGTTTTTAACCCAGCATTTTTTTTTTTGTAATAGGATAAAAGGTTTGAGTTTATGAAGAGTCCAACAGTCCAACATGGTGATTCATGTATTTTGTCACTGCTACACTGCAATAAACATCCTCATAATTTTTCTAGTTGACTTGCTTCTGAACATGTTAAACCAAACAGACGTTTTCAATACTTTTCAGATTTGATGCCACTATCCTGGAAATATCTGTCTCTTTAAGAATGTAAGGACAAAGTATTTTTCCACCAACACCTGAATGGCAAATGACAGAAAAAAAGACAGAAGTTCTTACGGCTCCTCTGTTGTTCTTGAGTTCTCCGTGGCAGCTGAGGATCCGCGAGCTGTCGATCAATAGATCTTTCTGGCCACTTTCCAGATACAGCAAACGTTCCTTGTAGAAACGGCACTCCGACTCGCCCGTCTGTGTGTTAATATCAGCCACAATGCTCTGGATCATGTTAATCTATAAAAGCCAAAGAGCAGCACAGAAAAGGGACCATTAGGTCACAGGTATGAGACAACATTAGGTTTTGACATCTCACAGTTGTGAACTAGTACTCATACTCATTAAAATGTTCTGATACCAACAACCAATACCACACAGTGTGTACAGTACAGTGCTTGTGACAGAAACACAGACATCAGAGGAAACAGAGAGCAGGATGGAGATAAGAGAAGAATGTCTATGAAGTAAATGTATTGAATTAACAGAATGTTAAACTAATTAAATATTTACACCTATACAGCTGCTGTGCATGAGCTGATACAGTGTATTTGGCAGTGGCTGGAAAGTTTTAGTTCAGTCGGATATGGCAATAGCAAAGAAAGTAAAATGAGGGGAATATTCCTAATGTTAACTGGCGGTAAAGCGAGATAAAGAGAGCGTGCACACTTGCTGCATGCTCTTGATTGCGGATCGCTCACCCAGCACAACGTGTAATAATACCCTCATGTCACGATTCGATACATATCACGATATTATAATATACACCAAGACATGGTAAAAGGTTAACTGTTGATTAAAATTTACTGTTGATTAAAATGCTAAATTTGGTGTTACATTGAAATTAATAAGCTTGGATGCTGGTAACTCAATGCTCAGGACAATGGTGACACCAGAATAAAAATATTCATGATTTTGAAGCTGAAAATACAGAATTATTTTAGACGAACATGTTTGCACTGTCACTGACTAGATGTATTTAAAATAATGTATGCCACTTTTTACTGATAACAAAAGACATTTGGCATTATCAGGACACACAAATATTCCCCCATTGCAATAGTATAGGCTACATTATACATATTCAACATTATATATATATAGTAGATAGTAATCACATGACGATCTCAAGAAGTTTATTGGAGTAAGAAGTAAACATTAGGGGTGTTGAAATTAATCGTTTCTACAATGCATTGTGATATGGACGTGGACAATCCTACATCAATGCTGTAATAAACCATAATCGATCATAGCCATTATAGCCTAGTGATGTTTCTTGACGTCATTCGTCGCATACGTGCTTGTCTCGCTATTCCAAAATGGTGGAGGGAGGGAAAACACAAATGCAAATAATAAAAAACGCACACACTATTTTAACATTTACACACACACACACACACACACACACACACACACACACACACACACACACACACACACACACACACACACACGTGTATTTAAGTGAGCGTGTGCGTGCGTATGTGTCAGCGCTATTGTAACTTAAGTACACTACTTAACAGTTTCATGCGCTTTAGTATTTATAGTGTTTTTTAGTTCTAAATGCTCCTGTCGTCTACTGTGTTCAGACTTAAGTTTTGTTTGCTACATTCAGGAAGTGTATTTTCTTGGAGCAGATAAAATAAAAAGGGAGTTCATATATCTGACGAAAATGTAGTCATGTGCAGTAATATTGTAATGCACTGTGATATCAAATCAAATCGTTGACATGATAATCGTAATCTAACTGAATAGTGAGACCAATGATGATTCACACCCCAAGCAAACATCCGACGCATGCCCTGAAAGATGCCTCTCAGACAGCGTGCGAATAGCCTATTAAATCGACTTCTCTTTCACGTCTTGTGCTTGAATGGACAAATTCACACAAAATGATGTTAATATGCACGTATAGGCAAGTATCCTTGTGAAACATCTTTGGTTACGTGAACAAACATTTGAAAAGAAAACGTGTGTAACAGTATGTTGGATCTGTGCGGCTCTTAAAGTGACAGCAGCCTAATAAACCTACTGCTGTCATTGTCCTCAATGTTAATCTAACAACAAAACACAGAGAAAATCACTCACTGCCCTTGACTGGTTGAGCCCTCTAAATATGAACAGTGAAAGTTCAGTACTGTAACAGGCATAATTAGGCATGATAATAATTGAAGGAAATATCTATTTGTTAAGCCAAAGCATTTGATTCATATTGTTTTAGGTTTTTCTGCCCAATATTTGTAAGAATTAAAAGTGCACCAAAAATGCAGGTATTTTTGTCGACAATGTATCGACAAGTACTAAAAATAAAAGTATTGGTATCGAAAAAAGTGGTATCGATGCAGCTCTAATTTTGATGTTAGGTATTTTTGATGACATATGTGCTAACATGGACGATTTTTGTTGCTAATTTGTTTAGTTCGATACACACTACACAGATTTAAATGTAAACTAGCAGAATTATTCAGGAGTAAACTGATTTAATTTAATATAAAGAGTTGATGTGTAAGAGCAGTGAAGGAGTCTGAAGTGACTCACAGCTTCATCCAGGTGCTGCCGGTCGGGATGGTCATTGGGCGTGTGTTTGAGGATCTCTCGGAGCAGCAGCGGGTATTTGACCAGTCGACTGCGCGGGATGTCCAGAAAGTTCCAGAGGTCCAGTTTGCGGCTGAAGGGTGATTCCAGGCAGCGCTGGAGGAAGTCATGCACCCGATGGTCCTGTTTCTTATGGTCCAGCAATGCTTTGGCTGCTACCTGGTTACTGCAGTAGCTGTTGTAGGTTTCAAGACAAGGGAGCTACAATGAGAAAGAAAGAGATGTTTTCATGAACAGGAGGCTGTTCATCACAGTGTTTTTGATGCTAATATAAATTACGGTGGTCAATGTAGTTAGCTTTTTATTACTAACTAGCAGTGTAACCAACTACTATTTTAAACTAGGAGCAACTTGTAGGTCAACTACAGTTTCAAATGAACTTACCCAACAATACAGGGTTAAGGTTAGGAAATAACACACTTAATGCTGGTGTCTGACTAGCCTCATTTACATTCTAGTTGGAGGGAGTCATTAGCTACATTTACATGTACCCAAATAATCAATTATAATGGGATTGATAGTTCAAAATCCTTCATTTAAACACCTCAATTGATCCTCGACCTCAATCTGAATTCAGTTTCGACCAGATTTTAAAGGGTGGTATATCAACACACAAAAAATTAAGCATATAAAAGCTTCAATCTGCCTTTTCATTAAAAAATTCCTGTAGTGTCGTGAAGTTTATGTTTATGAAGGTGCATATGTTTATTTATGCCTCATGTCTTATGAACTGGTCAGTGGAGGAGACTGAATATTTACTAAATATTTGCAAAAAATCTCTTCTTGACAAAATCTCTTCTTCTGCTTACTTTATAGATATGTCATGAAGGCACAAACATGACAATTAAACTCATGATAGGTCCAGTGACATTACAGCAGTGGCTTTCTCCGGTTCTGAATGTGCCATAATGCACATGCAAATGAACATGTGAATCGGATTGGAATGTTTAGGGTTTATATAAACAGAACTTTCAGAATCTGAAATCGGATTAGAATGATTCCAATTGGCAAAAACTAGTGAGCACATGCGTGTCTTACATTAATCGACTTCATGGCTCTAAAGACTAGAAATGAACTGACGTTCTGTCTAAAAATAATCAAAACCATAAGACAGGTAAGGTCCCATGGTCAAAGCAGTGGTTTAACAGCTTCTGAAGAACACGGTCCTGCTCACATCTGATCCAATCCATCTGAATTTCACTCAAACACAAAGCATCAATCACAAAATCATAAACACATTTTTACATGATGATTGTGTAACCAAATATTTTTGCTGGTAACCCAATGAAATGTCTGGTTTCGGATTACACATTAAAGTACAAAAAAAAGGAAAAATATTTTTTCCCCCAATTTGCGCTATAGAAAAATACAAATGTGCATAATTTATTCAAGGGACTTCAAGCTTTTTTTTTGCCAATGATGAGAGAAAGGAAAGGTTTTGGAACAAAAGCAGAAAGAAAACCTTCACCTTGAGATGCATGACAAATGAAAACAATATGCGCTCCAAATGTCAAACATGCTTGATAACCTGCAACTGGATAGAGAGAACAGGGCTGAAAATACAGCATGGCAGTGAGATGATCTTACCCAGTCTACTAGAATATGGCCCACATGATCGGTTGAGCCGTCCGGCTTCCTGACCTCTCGCAGTCGACTCAGCAAATCTACAAGGATCACAGAAAAACAGCTTGGGTCTTTTTGGGACCACGTCCATGTGTGACAAAACATATGACATTGACAAAGGATTGGTCTATATCAGAGGTCTTCAACCCTGCTCCTGGGGACCCACTGTCCTGCAAAGTTTATTTCCAACCTGCTTCAGCACACCTGCTTGTGTATTTCCAACAAGTGATCCTGAATAGCTTTATTAGCTTCACCTGTCTTTAAATAGGGTTGGAGCTAAACTCTACTCTGCAGTTCAGGTGGAGGATGGCAGCTCATTCCACCAGAGAGGAGCAAAGAAGGTGAAGGTTCTGGAAAGCATCTTTTTGCCTCATTAGCTACACTATATTGCCAAATGTTTTGGAACGCCTGCCTTTACATGCACATGAAATTTAATCACATCCCATTCTTAATCCGTAGGGTTTAATATGGAGATTAGGCCCTTAAATTTTTCTGGGAAGGCTTTCCACAAGGTTTAGGAGTGTGTTTATGGGAATTTGACCATTCTTCTAGAAGGGCATTTGTGAGGTCAGGCACTGATGTTAGACACAAAGGCCTGGCTCACAGTCTCCGCTCTAATTCATCCCAAAGGTGTTCTATCAGGTTGAGGTCAGGACTCTGCAGGCCAGTCAAGTTCTTCCACACCAAACTCGCTCATCCATGTCTTTATGGACCTTGATTTGTGCACTGGTGCGCAGTCATGTTGGAACAGGAAGGGGCCATCCCCAAAGTGTTCTACAAAGTTGGGAGAATGAAATTGTCCAAAATGTCTTGGTATGCTGAAGCATTAAGAGTTCCTTTCACTAGAACTAAGGGGCTAAAACCAACCCATGAAAAACAACCCCACACCATAATCCCCCCTCCACCAAACTTTACACTTGGCACAATGCAGTCAGGCAAGTACCGTTCTCCTGGCAACCGCCAAACCCAGACTCGTCCATAGGACTGCCAGACAGACAAACGTGACTGGTCACTCCAGAGAACATGTCTCCACTGCTCTTGAGTCTAGTGACGACGTGCTTTACACCACGGCATCCCACGCTTTACATTGCACTTGGTGATGTAAGGTTTGGATGCAGCTGCTCGGCCATGTAAACCCATTCCATGAAGCTCTCTACACACTGTTCTTGAGCTAATCTGAAGGCCACATGAAGTTTGGAGGTCTGAATATGCGCTGACCCCACTCTGTGATTTTATGTGGCCTACAACGGCTGAGTTGCTGTTATTCCCAATTGCTTCCACCTTGTTATAATACAACTAACAGTTGAGCGTGGAATATCAGCGAAATAGTGAGGAAATTTCACGAATGGACGTATTTCACAGGTGGCAACCTATCCTACCACGCTTGAATTCACTGAGCTCCTGAGAGCGACCCATTCTTTCACAAATGTTTGCAGAAGCGTCTGCATGCCTAGTGCTTGATTTAATACATGGAAGCGATTGGAACACCTGAATTCAATGATTTGGAGGGGTGTCCCAATACTTTTGGCAATATAGTGTATGTTTCCATCCACCTATTTTTATGCACATTTTGGGATATTGCACAAAAAAAGCTGTATAGAAATGCCAAGATATGCATAACTCCTAGAAATTCACATAAAATAATTCTGCACTCAATTGAGGTTGATACATTTTTAATCAGATAAGAAAACATGCTCCTAAAGTATGATGGAAGCACAATTACTGAATAGATCTTCCGATTTGAAACAAAAGCCTCAGGTGACTTTGCCTCAGCAGAGGATGTGATTGGATAACTGGACTAACCAGTGGACCAATCACATCACACCATCTCAAATGTTGGTCAGGATGATTTGGTTTAATTCCCTCCAGAAGCGTCTCACATGATTGCGTTCCCAAACACGCATCTGAATGCAAGAGAACATGATGGTGTTTATTGCGTTTCGTCTGATGCTCTGAGATGCAACTCACTTATGATGGAGGAAAAAAAGAGCCACAGTTTAATTTATATAACCAATATTTTGGGCCAGTTTCCCAGGGAGTGATGATTTTGTTCTCTTGAACACATGAGATGGAAATGCTGCTTTATTCACAAATGTTTTATGCAATATTTCAATTTTGCACACAAGTTAAATTCGCAACTTTGGATGGAAACATGGATATTGCATTGGAACGACAAGGTGCTGATCTGATTTTAGATGCTCTGGCATTTATTTGTGTGATTTTCTGCACTTTCTTCTGCAATCTCCATTTACATATATAAGCAGTCATGTAATAAGTGGTATCATGATTGGGTTACTGTACAATTTTGATTACTTGTGTTCTGATTTGCTGTTATTGTGTCAGATTGCACAGCTTTTCTTTTTCATTTTGGATAAACAGATTCGGCAGTAAATGTATTGCAATGTGTCTGGTTAGGAAAAGCAGGAACACACACAGCTAACAGAGCGCATCTTCTTCTGCTCACCTTCATGCAGTGGAATGAGGGAGTCCAGTGTGCCGAAGATTTGATTGAGTTCATGTTCTGTCATAATCGACAGCTTCAGCATGGGGTCACGATACGCCTATGATGAAATAACACAATCAGACAGAAGACACCCAAACAATCAAATATATTCTGGCAGAACTGAGGAAGTATTTGGATATCTTCCCGAAAAAATTTAAAGCTAAGAACTGAATGTTGAAACAAACACACATAATCTCATATGCTAGAGCAGGGTTTCCCTAATGGGGGTTTGTGAGTTGATTAAAAGCTAATTATTAATTAGATAATGAATTGTAGAATGTGTTAAAATTATGGAAATATTAAGCAGGGAGCAAGAAAATACTTTCAAGAGTTTTCCTGCTGATGGGAAAAGCAGAGGTTACCTTCTTAGCCAGCTTCAAGTCCTCAATCAGGTCCTGTTCTCCCTGAGACAGCTCAAAGATGGCCTGACAAACAGATGACAGAAAAAAAAAGAAAAAAAAAGAAAGAGGAACTTCAGTGAGAGGTACGAAAAAAAAAAAAAAAAAAAAAAAAAAAAAAACCACATGCATCTTGAATATATTCTGGTTAGAATACCAGGATTTTCATTGCATTTGTAAAAATATTGGATAGAAAAACTAAAAGAATATTAGAATATAAAAAGTTTGTTCAGCACATCCCAAAGATGCTCGATTGGATTGAGATCCGGGGAATTTGGAGGCCAAGTCAACACCTCAAACTCATCGTGCTCCTCAAACCATTCCTGAACCATTTTTGCTTTGTGTCAGCGCATTATCCTGCTGGAAGAGGCCACAGCCACCAGAGAAAACTGTTTCCATGAAAGGGTGTACATGGTCTGCAACAATGCTTAGGTAGGTGGTACATGTCAGCGTAACATCCACATGGATGGCAGGACCCACGGTTTCCCAGCAGAACATTGCCCAAAGCATCACACTGCCTCCTCCGGCTTGCCTTCTTCCCATAGTGCATCCCGGTGCCATGTGTTACCCAGGTAAGCGACCCACATGTGCGCAAGAAAACGTGATTCATCAGACCAGGCCACCTTCTTCCACTGCTCCGTGGTCCAGTTCTGATGCTCACGTGCCACTGTTGGTGCTTTCAGTGATGGACAGGGGTCAGTATGGGCACCCTGACAGGTCTGCGGCTATACAGCCCCATACGCAACAAACTGAGATGCTCTGTGTATTCTGACACCTTTCTATCAGAACCAGCATTAACTTTGTGAGCAATTTGAGCTACAGTAGCTCGTTTGTTTGATTGGACCACACAGGCCAGCCTTCGCTCCCCACGTGCATCCATGAGCCTTGGCCGCCATGACCCTGTGGCCAGTTCACCACTGTTCATTTCTTGGAGCACTTTTGATAAATACTGACCACTGCAGACCGGGAACACCCCACAAGAGCTGCAGTTTTGGTCAAACTAGCTCCAATCCTTACACTTGCCCATTTTTTCCTGCTTCTAACACATCAACTTTGACAAAATGTTCACTTCCTGCCTAATATATCCCACCCACTAACAGGAGCCGTGATGAAGAAATAATCAGTGTTATTCACTTCACCTGTCATAATGTTACGCCTGATCGGTGTATATGAAATATTCTGGAATAGTTTAATACTCTATTAATTAGATACATTTACATCCTTAATCTCGGATATCTCCATCCTGATCCTATTAGTGTTTCATGATGGCCGTATTGGGCTGGATACCG
Source organism: Paracanthobrama guichenoti (assembly GCA_018749465.1). Lineage (NCBI taxonomy): Eukaryota > Metazoa > Chordata > Actinopteri > Cypriniformes > Gobionidae > Paracanthobrama > Paracanthobrama guichenoti. The sequence continues at coordinate 26,171,551 of CM031964.1, read as the reverse complement.
ATACCAGTATCGACATCAGTGCACCCCTACTAAAATGTGAAAAGCTTCAGCATCTATCAGTATCAGTAAAGCTACCCATGACAAAGATAACTAAAAACAAACAAAAAAAAAATTTAAATCTATTACAAAAATGACCCGTCTCCCCCCTCAAACTGTGATGTTTAATTGAGTTGGGGAGTCTGTGAACAAGATGTTTACATTTTTAGTTTAGTTGTTAATTAGCAGCACATAACCAATAGTGTTTGAACAGTCAAAAATATGTATGTGACCAGTTTGTATTTTCTGTAATATATACAATATTGTAAAAACTTTTCATTAAAATGCTGACAAAAATATATAACAGTAGTAATTTTTTTACTTGATACTGCTGCTAGATATCAGAAAAACTCTGTTTACTTAATTAGTATGCATAGAAGTGTATTGAAATAGAGTAACGCCTAGAGATTTTTGGTTTCATAAAAGATTTCAGGTTTTCTGAACCAGTCTTTCAGCTCAAATACAGTAAGAAATTGAGAAATACAGTATCACCAAATACAGTTGAGTGATGGTTTTGACTGTAGAAGTCACCTCTTGTCTCTTGATCTCTTTGGACGATAGCATATGTCCCAGGCCTAAATCAAAAGTCTCGCTCCACAGCTTGCTGTCGCGGCGTTTGGTGATGGCTGGAGCGATCTGCCGGCCCCACGTCCGAGGTGCCATGACCTCTGGTCTGCAGTCACTGCGGAAACTGATGGAACGCTAAAGAGGAAGGAGAATCGGAGAAACTGTGAACACAACTGACGATCATGTTCTTTGTGCCTCTTTTGTAAATCACTTTGTATAAAAGCATCTGCTAAATGCATAAATGTAGATGTAATGCCAAGTGATTAGGGCTTTTTACATTGGGGCTTGCGCTAGGAAAGCTTTACACTTGTAATTTAGAAGTTGGGTTAGCACTGCTTTTACAGTCGTTTCAGCTTTGAGGGGACAAATGGCAATTGGGCTCAAGAAGAGACGGTTTAATTTTTACCTTTATAGTCCAAAAAGTCCAATCAGTATAAATTTAATAGTATAGTCGACAATATATAATATGAGGACGTACAATGTTAGTAGAGCCTTAAATGTAAACATAACGCGTACACACAACAAATATTCAAAAAAAAAAGAATGTTAACCCAGGTTTAGGAATGTACAGTGCTAAACATCAGCTTATGAATACCCAAATTAATTGTTAATTATATGTTGCGAAACGTGAAGAAAGCTTCCGGCGGACCGGCTTTCGTATTCAGTTCACGCAGAAAGTTTAGCGCCTCTCGCAGTTCAAAACGCAGTCCAACGTCATCGTCATGCCAGTTGTGTTTTTTTCACAACTGAAAAAAACACAACTGGCATGACTATGACGTTGGACTGCGTATAATAAGGCCTTCAAATATTAAATGAACCACTCATAAGCATTACGGCATCAGAGCAGAATGGATGAAGCGCAGAGGTGAATGGAGTAGACAGTGGAGTCAGGCCTGTACCTGCAGTGTCTGTCCGATGCGTTTGAGAGGAGCAGCTTTAACTGGAGGGATGAGACTCGCCAGCGACGTCACTCGAGACAGAGGCTTCACCCGCTTGGTGCTGGGCTCCTGCAGATCACACACACAAACACACAACAGATGAACACTTCGCACCTGCTGCCCCGGGGCCATGAGGCTTCAGCCTGTTTGACTGACTCTCTGGAACATCATGTGATGTGAGGCAGGCGCTGACAAGGCTGTGACTGAAAGGTTTCTACATGTTTTTGCCTTACCAGTTGTAGATGTCTCTGATTCACTATTACATCAGTGTTAAGACACATGCTAGGGTTGAAACAAACTCTGCAAGTATGTGAAAATAAATGCTTCTAGCTACAGAAACTTGACTGTCTGTAGCCTTTGATGGTGAAAAAGATTCATTTTTGTGTAGGCGTTTGTGCAGTTCCTGGCCTTAACGTTTTAGTAGGTTGATGTCTCATTTATTAAAATATTCACAGTTTATACACACTATAAACAAGAGAACCCTTAAAAGATATTGACTACAAGAAATAATGCAATATTTTCTTTTAAGATTGAATTAAAAAATTATTTACAATCCATCTAAAGTTGTCCAACTGAGGGTTAGGGTTAAAAAATAATATGTACAATATTAAACTGACATCAAGTAGTATTTTATTTATTTTAAATGGTAATACTTGAGTTTAGGGTCCAATTCTAACTATTAACTAGTTGCTTATTAGCATGCATATTACTGGGATATCGGCTGTTTATTAGTACTTATAAAGCACACATTAATGCCTTATGACCATATTCGACATCCCTTAATCCTAGCCAATACCTAAACTTAACAACTACCTTACTAACTATTAATAAGCAGTAATGGACTACTTGCACAACTACTTCCGCGTCTACTTATTAAAGTCCCGGTGAACCCTAAGTGAATCCCAGTAAGTCCTAGTGATCATACTTCATACCTGTTGAGTTTTATTTTTTTATTTTTACTAATTTGACTGATAAAAGGATTGCTTGTGTGCCCTGGTGCTTTTATTCCAGTCTTTTAAAATAGCCTAGTTGAATGACCGAATGTGTGGTATTGCCTTAAAAAAAAATGTAACAGAGTTAATATTTAATTCATCTTAAATAGTAACACACACAGCATAGAGGAGAATGACAGTCAGCTACTTTGATTATTAATTAAGTATTTTGGGCCTAAATATAATTACAGTAAAATGATTGACAATGAAAAAAAAAAAAAAAAAGAGAATAGTGATTAAAATATTTAATACAAAAAAATAAAGGTTCGTGTCACACACTTCAGCATCGCAGTCACTAGTTTAGACCAGGTTATATGAGCACTGACACCCTGTGGTGAAATAATGCCGTACGTTTATCAGCCGCTGCTTTCTCGGATCGGCTTGGGTTGGATTAAAACTTCTGTACATAATAATCATCAGAATATCTCGTCCTGTAAATCTTCTTGCAGACAGTCATTTTAGTTGACGTTTATTCAACTCAATGACTCCAGTACATTGAAAATGTACATAATCAGAAACAAGTGAGATGTATTATATCAAAATGGAAGTGCGTCACGAAGCTCAGTGCAAGTAGTCCATTGGGAGTTTATTAAGGCAAAAGTCATAGTTAATAGTGAAAATTGAAGCCTAAACTAAAGCGCAACCATTTTTATTACAATAGAAGTAAATGCATACATCCAAGATAATAAGGGCCTTCATATATTGTTTTGGACAAAGCTATAAAATAAAAATCTCCTTCACCAGAGATAAATCAACCCAAAAACTTGAAATTTCAAACCCTTGCACTCTCACATACTTTCTTGTCTCAGTCAACAAAAAAAAAAAAAGACTCAATTATGCAAAATATTTTATGTTCATGTACCTTGAAATGTGCTCTAGAGATCAGTTTTCAAAGAGCTAAGACCCTCTTGAGCTGAGATGTTGAGGCTGCTGTAAATTGCCCACAAAAAATTGTGGTTGTATGGACATGACAAAACAGAAAACAACAACTGGTGGTTTTAGCCCAATGTTCATTCTTTACAATCTCAACTCTTATAACACTAACAAAACTAGACAACTATCACTGATGTAGAACATGCAAAACATGAAGACAAGCACACTTATCATTTCAAAGCTTTCAATGTGTGTTCATTGACAATCCAACCCAATCAGCACTGTGCCTTATCATATCTATATAGGACAGTTATATCAGAGTCTGGAGAGTGAACACACACACACTGCGCGCGCACGCACGCACTCACTCACCATAGAACTCTGTTATTGATCATATTGATCTGAATAAACTGGAGCTGTTCAGGTTGTAGTTCTAAAACCTAAAAGAACATAAGCCCTAGATTCCCTCTGAAATTTTTGCTTTCAGTATGGCAGTTTTTGATTTATGAATAAATTAACACTTCATGCTTTCTATGCACCAAGTATATGTATAAATAAACACCAGCATACTCTTGTTCAATATTTGCTTATGCAGATCTGCCTCCCAGACGTGTGGCCTGGATTTCTACAGGATCAATGTATCACGCTTCATTAAGTGATTAGGGTGGTGCATGATTTTGTTTCTAGTAAGTTGTATATTCTACGCTGTAACAGGAAACATGTTCATATTACTGCTTGCCAGTAATGATTGTAGTATGCAGTGTTTCTTTGTTCAATCTTGACATTTGACTCATAGCATGCACTTCCAGTCTCCTATCTCACTGTTGGCCAGCAAACCCACAGATTTCCCAAAATAAAGCTTACATAACACAAAACACCCAGCCGCCCTTTGGTAGAGTAGTTAACCTGTGTGAGTCACCAAACAGAAAACCCTCACAATTCAGCCCATCACATTCATCAAAATGACCTTAAATTCATCACCACGTCAAAGTTTTACATAATTCTCTACTATAGGCCAGTACTACATCAAATAAGATTACTGCTCATAAATTCTGTTAAAAACAACACAAACACTTCAGATGTACAATACTGAAAAATAAACAACTGAGGAACAGTGATCACCCATCTTGAGTTCAGCCATCGTGAGTCCTGAAGTAATTTTCTCTGCACTGTAAACTCGAATAAGTTGACAAAACTTAAATCAGAACTTGCAGATTTTTATTGTATTTTTAAATGTAATTTCAAATTCTTAGTAGTGGAAACGTGACTAGCTTTAACTAGCTAATTTAATAAATGCCAGCTTGCTAATTGGTTACATAATGTAGCATTAGCATAGCACTTGCTATGAGAACAGCAATCATTTAACAAATCTGTTCACAAACTAAGCTCATGCTCCACTCGTTATGATGGAAACCCTACAAAAAAACCAACATAACAGAAACTCTTCTAAACTAGCATAACACAACATTAAACACTACTAAATCCCCCACTTAACGTTAATTTTGCACAAAAATAAAATAATATAACACTTAATTTTAGCACCCTTTTGAGTGTCATGCCAAAGCATGCTGGGAAATAGAAATCCCAGCCCAGATTCAGTTAAATTTAAGTTCATAAAACTCAAAACAATGAAACAGTTTAAAATGTGCCGGTTTTGAGAAATCAAAAGAAAAAGTAAGTTCTAAATACAAATAAAAGTTAATTTGTTTAGTTTCAGTTGGCTCTACTCAAACCAATTAATTATTTTGAGTGTTAGGGTTTACAGAACATTTCTAGTAAATTTCCATTAACTTTCCAAAAATCCTGGAAAGTTTCTGTAAATTTGGCAACACTAGTCCTAACCCCATCCATACCCCTAAACCTTACTCTACCCATACATTTTCCCTAAAATCAGAGGGGAAGGATAAATAACGCTGATGTAGAAACACCTAACCTTGGTGGTAAGCCTAAACTTGGCATAAACTGTAAATTTGTCCCTCAAATCTGATTGGTTGATTGGAATGTTGTTCCAGGATCAACAAAGGTGTTGATCAAGTCCACAATAATAGAATATTTCCTCAATTGAAACATTTTGTATAGCGAATAAACTCGAATTTTGCATTGAGTTCAAGTTGGTCATGCAAATTCGCTGCGTTGACTAACAGAAAACTGCTTGTGTTGAAAATGACTGCAATTCATATTTTGCTACACTACTGACAATGGAGCTTTATTACCCATGAAATTTGGCTAGTGCTATTGTGATCGCACCTTTAGAAGCTGGCCGAATGAGCAATCTTAGAAGGCAGCAAACTTTGCTTTCCTTTGGGAACAGCTTTCATGTCTATGCTGCCGTAGAACGCTCTCTAGGAAGGCAGCTCACTAGGTTTCGGAACAGAGTAATGACTTGAACAAATATTATCACTGCATCCATAAAATTAAAAGCAGTTCTCATGGATACCAGAAGTTCAGATCAGCCCATCACGGAATGGGTTCCAGAAACAGCTCAAAGTGTCCATGCAGCTGTACGGCACAATCAAAGAGAAGCTGCAGATGTGTTCAGAGGAGAGGTTTGAACTTCAACCACTGTAATTTAGATCAAAGCATGAGGAGTGATGGTTAGACACGCGCCTTTTGATGTGTTCTGTAAGAGGGACTCGCTTCTGTGGGAAAGCGTGCATCACCGCTAATCAGGGTGGAACGCCACCAAAACTGCAATTATTCCCTGGGTGTCCCAAAAGTCAAGGAAAAAATATTTTCACACGTATCATAGGAGAATCAGCAGCTATATATGTCCTAAGAAATGTCCTGCTTTGGGAATTAAAAAAAAAGTCTGTAATTCTGAAGAGGTTTAACATGAAGTATTCATAACAATATTGATGACTTAAAAAGTCAAATGTAATTCTTAAAGAAAAGTCTTCTAATTTTCTGTATTGAAGTGTGCATCGCATTTTACTGTGTTTTAAGGTTTAAGTAAATGCCTGTAAACTTTTCTGCTAGGACACTATCAATTTTCTAGGATTGTTTACTGGACAAATCTGTCTGATTTATTTCTGTAAGTAATTGGGAATAAAAAATTGTGAAAAACATACCTTGCAATTTCACATCATACATATCAGTACAACAGTTTTCCTTGCTGTCATTCATCCTATTGAAAACCACAAATGATACCAGGGACGACAGCTAGAAGGACAGCGAGGATATTTAATTTCAGCCTCATAAATGAAACATTTACACCTCATGAAAGTGAGACTGGTCATCCAACCCATTCATTAATTCATTATTCTTTGCTGTTTTTTTCCTTGTGTTGATGTATTTCCAGTGAATTTTAATGCTTATCTCTATAAAATGATTGAGCATCTACAAAGCCAAAATGGCAGCACATTCTGACATTAAAGTACCCTATCTGACCAATCAGAGCAGACTGGGCCATCTGACCAATCAGAGCAGACTGGGCCATCTGACCAATCAGAGCAGACTGGGCCATCTGACCAATCAGAGCAGACTGGGCCATCTAACCAATCAGAGCAGAGTAGACCAATCACAACAGACTGGGTCATATGACCAGTCAGAGCAGAGTAGACCAAACACAACAGACTGGACCGTAGACCAATCACAGCAGACTGGGCAATCTGACGAATCAGATCAGAGTAGACCAATCACAACAGACTGGGTCCTTCTGACCAATCACAACAGACTGGGCCATCTAACCAATCAGAGCAGAGTAGACCAATCACAACAGACTGGGCCATCTGACCAATCACAACAGACTGGGTCATCTGACCAATCAGAGGAGAGTAGACCAATCACAACAGACTGGGCCATGTGACCAATCACAACAGACTGGGCCATGTGACCAATCAGAGCAGAGTAGACCAATCACAACAGACTGGGCCATGTGACCAATCAGAGCAGAGTAGGTCAATCACAACAGACTGGGCTTTTGTCTGTATTACAGCCTGTTCTGACACTCCTGTACAGAGATTCATCTGTAAAACTCAGGATGAAAGAGCCATGCAATTCAAGAGCTTAATGCAATTCATTAAGTCAATATGCAAAGATCAAGAACTTCATATGCCAATGTTTTCTATACAGCACTTTGTTTTTGCAGCACAGACCACCGAGACACAACGTGTTTATTTAGCCTATTCACAGTTTATGTGATGTAATATTGTTATAAGAACACCAACCTGACACAGTCGTTTGTGATGATGAGCAAATGAGTCACTGATTCAGCTGAATTTGAGTCGTTTGACTGATTCAGACCAAAGATTGCAATTTGCTCTGATTCACCAACCACCACAAATTAAGCACATTGTGCTGCATATATGTGCAGTCAGCAGGGCAAAAGAAAGTTTACTTTCATTAACATCATCATCACGTGCCCAAAACATCATAGACCATGACTTTTAGAAATTTTTTTAATTTGTCCAGTCATTCTTATCACAACCAGACTCTCTATCGGCTCTTTGAGTCACTGTTTAAACACAGCTGTTTAGCTGACTTCACACTAAAATCAAAGTTTGTATAACTCAAAAACAACAGGAGAGAAAGATAATATATCAGCACACATATTGTGAGGTTTCGATGGGCATGCACTCTGCTGACGCTTCTGGACACACAACACAGCAAAAACAGAAAGCCCAGCACTGACCTACAGAGGCAGAAACACACCAGAAGAAGCCAAACACCACAGACTGACGTCTGACACACACCCTGAGCCTGTGAAACTCAACCAAATCCAACTGAGAATGGAGTTACGTGTCAATCAGGTCAATGACCAAATCAATGTGATCGTGATGAGCACAGCGGTTTCAGGATGTTAGACAAGCAGCACAAACCCAGCCAACAGTATGAGCTCTCTCAATATGAACAGATCTTCCAGTGTTCCCAGAGCACACGTTCAAAGTTATCATAATGTTGGCACAAAAACGTTATTTATACAGTACTACATCATTCATGGATGTATGCTATAAACGTTTCTACTCGTTTCAGGATGAATTACACAAGTAATGTCCACATAATGTCTGCAAAATGATAAAATGGACAGTTCGCATAACCGAGAATAACGCTTTTAAAACAAAGAACATTTAGAGAGAAACAACGCTTCATAACTTAAAGGGAAAGTATTAAGAAGAAACAAAATATTGGTCAGTAAGTTATGGATAAAACACAGGGCTCTATTGGTGACGAAACCACAGCAATAATCAAAACAATCCACGCAATGCTATTAAAGAAGGTCTTAAAAGCCACACAAATGAAAAGCAGCAAACTATTAGCTAAGTTTTATTATCCACCCTGAATAATTGCTTGCTCGTGAATGTATTTACGTCATTATTATGACGGTTATAAATAAACAAACAAGTAAATAAATAAATACTTAATACTTTGGTATTGTTGAATTTATATGTATAATAATAACTAGCCACTTGAGTCATTTCTGTGTTTAATAACTCACTCACAGTAATAATATCCTCATAATATGCTATAATATCCTCACTCACAGGCAGTTTAACAGCAGCAGCGCGCGCGTCTCACCTCCAGCTCTCTGCGCGCGCCACCGCGGCGGCTGCTCGGCTCGTCCAGGCTGCAGTCGGCTCGTGTGATCAGCAGGTATATCGGGTAATCCTTCGCCCCCATGCTGACGCTGCGGTCTGTGGCGCGGGGAGAGTCGCACGCGGTGCCCGCCAGCTCTGCGCACTACAGCGGCATCCTCGAGCGCTCGAGACTTCTGCGTCTGTTGCCTGCGAGCGCTTCAGTTGAGCGTGACGCGGGCGCGCGCAGGTAAAGTTCCACTCCAGCTGGGCGCGCAGCGTGAACGCGCACGGGAGAGAACGGTTTTCACTCAAACCGCTTCCGGGAGCTGATAAAGTTAAACTACTGCCCGAGGAGCTCAACGACTGGGGATTTATTTTATTCCTCCATTAACATGAACTGCAAACAACAGATAGAGGGAATATGATTTAACTATGATATAAACCTAATCATGAAGGCAGCAGGCAGTTGAGTGAGACTTTTGTAAACTAGATAATTAATAAACTCAGATCTAGACCAATCATAATGCTGCATTCACATACTATAATTGTCTTTGCTGAGACTTTTATGTATCTGCTATATTTTTGAACGTTAAACATGAGGTCAATGGCCTAGGAGATTCTCATACTTTAAATTTCAAACTGGGGTCTGGGAAAAAGTAGTACAAATATACACTCACCTAAAGGATTATTAGGAACACCTGTTCAATTTCTCATTAATGCAATTATCTAATCAACCAATCACATGGCAGTTGCTTCAATGCATTTAGGGGTGTGGTCCTGGTCAAGACAATCTCCTGAACTCTAAACTGAATGTCAGAATGGGAAAGAAAGGTGATTTAAGCAATTTTGAGCGTGGCATGGTTGTTGGTGCCAGACGGGCCGGTCTGAGTATTTCACAATCTGCTCAGTTACTGGGATTTTCACACACAACTATTTCTAGGTTTTACAAAGAATGGTGTGAAAAGGGAAAAACATCCAGTATGCGGCAGTCCTGTGGGCGAAAATGCCTTGTTGATGGTCAGAGGAGAATGGGCCGACTGATTCAAGCTGATAGAAGAGCAACTTTGATTGAAATAACCACTCGTTACAACCAAGGTATGCAGCAAAGCATTTGTGAAGCCACAACACGCACAACCTTGAGGGATGATGGGCTACAACAGCAGAAGACCCCACCGGGTACCACTCATCTCCACTACAAATAGGAAAAAGTGGCTACAATTTGCACAAGCTCACCAAAATTGGACAGTTGAAGACTGGAAAAATGTTGCCTGGTCTGAGTCTCGACTTCTGTTGAGACATTCAGATGGTAGAGTCAGAATTTGGCGTAAACAGAATGAGAACATGGATCCATCATGCCTTGTTACCACTGTGCAGGCTGGTGGTGGTGGTGTAATGGTGTGGGGGATGTTTTCTTGGCACACTTTAGGCCCCTTAGTGCCAATTGGGCATCGGTTAAATGCCACGGCCTACCTGAGCATTGTTTCTGACCATGTCCATCCCTTTATGACCACCATGTACCCATTCTCTGATGGCTACTTCCAGCAGGATAATGCACCATGTCACTAAGCTTGAATCATTTCATATTGGTTTCTTGAACATGACAATGAGTTCACTGTACTAAAATGGCCCCCACAGTCACCAGATCTCAACCCAATAGAGCATCTTTGGGATGATGTGGAACGGAAGCTTCGTGCCCTGGATGTGCATCCCACAAATCTCCATCAACTGCAAGATGCTATCCTATCAATATGGGCCAACATTTCTAAAGAATGCTTTAAGCACCTTGTTGAATCAATGCCACATAGAATTAAGGCAGTTCTGAAGGTGAAAGGGGGTCAAACACAGTATTAATATGGTGTTCCTAATAATCCTTTAGGTGAGTGTATTAGGGTGACCGCCATCAAACAAACCAAATGTGGGACGATTACTAAGTTTGTGTGGGACATGTTACTGACACTAAAACATAACCTGAAACTGTTATATAATGTCTATCTAACTTGATAAAACATTTGTATTCTGCCTTTCAGCTGATTAAAAACACTTTGATCTTTAGTCCCTTCCAGAAAACACAATAATGTATTTATTTTACATGTCATTTAAATCACCGAGCCCAAACTATTTTTGAAACAGTTCTGACCAAGTCCAACTAAAATCCAACAAAATAAATAATGAACAAATAAAATATAAAACAACATGAAATTAGTTCATTGACAGTCTTATATTAATTTATATTATATTATAAAATTATAACCAATTTAAGTGCTGTTAAATATAGGTGACAAACGATGCCACAAAAAGAATAAACAAAATGCTTTCTTAAAAGGTAAAAGAACGCATTCATGTTTTCTTAATATGATAATTAAAAACCAACAGACTGATGAAAATGTGAGACATTTTCTCAATATGCGATGTGCGGGACAAGGGGTGAAAATGCTTTGAGGTACAACGCAAAGCGGGACAGGTGGTCACCCTAATATATATACATACCCGATTCCAAAAAAGTTGGGACACTGTACAAATTGTGAATAAAAACAGAATGCAATGATGTGGAAGTTTCAATTTTCAATATTTTATTCAGAATACAACATAGATGACATATCAAATGTTTAAACTGAGAAAATGTATAATTTTAAGGGAAAAATAAGTTGATTTTAAATTTCATGGCATCAACTTTCAAAAAAGTTGGGACAAGGCCATGTTTACCACTGTGTGGCATCCCCTCTTCTTTTTATAACAGTCTGCAAACGTCTGGGGACTGAGGAGACAAGTTGCTCAAGTTTAGGAATAGGAATGTTGTCCCATTCTTGTCTAATACAGGCTTCTAGTTGCTCAACTGTCTTAGGTCTTCTTTGTCGCATCTTCCTCTTTATGATGCGCCAAATGTTTTCTATGGGTGAAAGATCTGGACTGCAGGCTGGCCATTTCAGTACGCAGCCATGATGTTGTAATTGATGCAGTATGTGGTCTGGCATTGTCATGTTGGAAAATGCAAGGTCTTCCCTGAAAGAGACGACGTCTGGATGGGAGCATATGTTGTTCTAGAACTTGGATATACCTTTCAGCATTGATGGTGCCTTTCCAGATGTGTAAGCTGCCCATGCCACATGCACTCATGCAACCCCATCCCATCAGAGATGCAGGCTTCTGAACTGAGCGCTAAGAACAACTTGGGTTGTTCTTGTCCTCTTCAGTCCGGATGACATGGCGTCCCAGTTTTCCAAAAAGAACTTCAAATTTGGATTCTTCTGACCACAGAACAGTTTTCCAGTTTGCCACAGTCCATTTTAAATGAGCCTTGGCCAAAAAAAAAAGTCCTGTGCTTCTGGATCATGTTTCGATATGGCTTCTTTTTTGACCTATAGAGTTTTAGCCGGCAACGGCGAATGGCACGGTGGATTGTGTTCACCGACAACGTTTTCTGGAAGTATTCCTGAGCCCATGTTGTGATTTCCATTACAGTAGCATTCCTGTATGTGATGCAGTGCCGTCTAAAGGCCCGAAGATCACGGGCATCCAGTATGGTTTTCCGGCCTTGACCCTTACGCACAGAGATTGTTCCAGATTCTCTGAATCTTTGGATGATATTATGCACTGTAGATGATGATAACTTCAAACTCCTTTCTGATATTGCTCCACTATTTTTCGGGAATTGGTGATCCTCTGCCCATCTTGACTTCTGAGAGACACTGCCACTCTGAGAGGCTCTTTTTATACCCAATCATGTTGCCAATTGACCTAATAAGTTGCAGATTGGTCCTCCAGCTGTTCCTTATATGTACATTTAACTTTTCCGGCCTCTTATTGCTACCCGTCCCAACGTTTTTGGAATGTGTAGCTCTCATGAAATCCAAAATGAGCCAATATTTGGCATGACATTTCAAAATGTCTCACTTTCAACATTTGATATGTTATCTATATTCTATTGTGAATAAAATATAAGTTTATGTGATTTGTAAATTATTGCATTCCTTTTTATTCACAATTTGTACAGTGTCCCAACTTTTTGGAATTGGTTTTGTGTGTATATATATATATATATATATATATATATATATATATATATATATATATATATACGTGCGTGCTTTGCACCACTGTATCCCATGTTTTGCATTGCACCCATTCCATGAAGCTCTCTACGCACTGTTCTTGAGCTAATCTGAAGACCACACAAAGTTTGGAGGTCTGTATCTATTGACTCTGCAGAAAGTTGTCGACATCTGCAAGACTGTGACCCTCAGCATGCGCTGACCCCGCTCTGTGATTTTATGTGGCCTACCACTTTGTGGCTGAGTTGCTGTTGTTCCCAATTGCTTACACTTTGTTATAATACCACTAACAGTTGAGCGTGGAATATTTAGCAGTGAGGAAATTTCACAAATGGACAATATATCAGCAATGAATTATGTAAATATCACAAATTAAATCTAAATAAATAAATAATCTAACAGCAAAAATGCCTACTATAGTGAGTAGGAGAAAAGGTAATGTAATAGAGACTAAATATTTCACAAATAATTAAAAATAAGATAAATTCAATAAATGATAAACATTTAATTCAATAATAAAAATTAAATGAACAAATAAAAATATATTTACAATAATACATCTAACAGAACAGTAGCGTAGTGAGTAAGAAACATACATTTATAATAATTTGGGTCTGTTTTTTTATTTTATTTTTAGGATTATTATATTTCTGAGGCATTTTGAAAGGTAAGGGAACCCCTCATAAATGCTTGACCTGTTTCAGGCTCAGTTTGACAGCTGTATCTGAACCTGATCTAGAGCCAGCATGCTGTATGTTTCAATACGTCTGCACAGGCGCTCCTGTTTCAGTGAGCCGCAGCAGGAAATCAGGCCCAGATTCACAGGTTTTGTTCGGTTCCTGCAATTGTGCAGCTATCAGTCATGGGGAAGTGCAGCAACTGCTCAGCTGAACCGCAGCCAAAGCACTGACAGTAAACAAACAGACGCCTTTGACGTTCACTCATCGAGGAGCCGCTCAAATAACCCCAAACAGCTCCTGAATGGTGGCGGACAACCCCTCCTTCTGACCTATGGACATCAGTTCATCAGTTCTCAACACATGCACATGCCCAGTAGACTGAACGTGTTTGAGAACAAAAGCTTAATTCTGTGGCTACGACTGTCGTCATTTATGAAACCGGCAGCCATAAATGAAGTGACCTAGTTTTTGCAGTTTTAAAGACAAAACCACAGGCTGAGGGTTTATTAAGCTAATATTAATACTTTAACTTCCTGCCATATTCAAAGTTTCATAAAGGATATGCTAACCATCCTGAAAAGGAAAAAATAAATCATAAATGTAGCTTGCAGCATTTGCCATCATCCTTCTGACTGTCATTGAAATTCTGTGTAAAACACTGAGTTTGTGCAGGAATCACATTTTGCAGATACAATTATCTGTTGTTTATAATTCTTTTTGTACACAGTTCTGTTAACCCACACAGAAACAGATAAGCTTTTGGCTGATTTTAATGGTAGTTCTTCCAAGGTGTGAGAGTACTAACAGACTTGATTCATTTTGGCTTTTATTTAAGCCATTACCAGAATCAATTATTTTGAATTTCATCACAACACATTAATAAAGCAAAATGTCTCTTTATGTAATACAATACTATCATACTACTAGTAGATTGATTAATGTATAGCACACTTACAAGTATACTAGAGTGATTGGAAGTATAGCACACTTACAAGTAAACTAGATTGATTAGAAGTATAGCACACTTACAAGTAAACTAGATTGATTAGAAGTATAGCACACTTACAAGTAAACTAAAAGTATAGCACACTTACAAGTAAACTAGATTGATTAGAAGTATAGCACATTTACAAGTAAACTAGATTGATTAGAAGACACACACACACACACACACACACACACACACACACACACACACACACACACACTGCTTTTTTCCCCACGGTGACCAGGTACTGTCTATTTCTAAGAAGAAAAAAATCATAAACCATAAAAGCATGGAAAACATATGACTTGTGTACTACATTCTTTGTATAACATGATTTTAACAGGCTAAAGCAAACTTGAAAAGGGACAGCTTAAGTTTTATTCGTCATGAAATGAAGGAAGAGAGTACCGGAAAGACCCCTGATGTCCCACAACAAATATAGAGAAAATATCATGAGGTAAGACTTCAAGAGAAGACTTCAACCTTTCGAGTGGTTCCTGTTCATATGAATGTTTCTTAAGTTCCTCCAGGTGTTTTACTGACTCTATGATTTTACTATGACAGCAGTTTACATGTTAGTGTGCTGTATGGGTTGAGTAAAGTTTCTTCCAGCAAACTCCACAGAACAATCCTGACACAATGACTCTTGATGACCAGCGGATCTGACAAAATCAAAGCACACAGTCATCATCCAGTCATCATCACACTTATTTTGCTTGAGATGATAAAGTAAACCATCCTGCTCCATTTCCACTGTGTTGTCCAGCACAGCCAATGACGAGGATGACAGTAAAAGAAAAATCTCAAGGTGTTTATTTAAATGTCTGGGGTAATGACACACACTTTTAGTAAGCAGGGTCTCTCAGCAAACTTGGCAGTGTAAATGAAACTTGTATATAGCTCAATTGATCTCCTTACTAAAAAGCCCATTCCTAGATCTCTGATATTTGGTTCTCTAGATATGGCTGGTGTCAGGTAGCGGCTGTTATTGAGTTCACGATGATGAGAATCCAACAGCAACACGTTATTTTACAATAAACTATAGTAAAATAACAGTAAAACACAACCACATAAAAATAAACGACACTGAACAAAGAACTTAATTAACTGAAGGCTTATATACACAAAGGAGGATAATCAACAGTACGCCGTTAAACTATCAAAAGTGGATTCGGACACGCCCTAAGTGCACCTGCACCATGAGCTTCAGACCATGCGCTCAGATCATTAAAATAGGGCCCAGAGACTTTTTTAACTAGATATCATCATATAGAGACTGTGTCTGTTCCTCAAATTAGTAAATACAAAAAATCCCAAACCCATTTAAGAGTAAAAATGTAATTGATTGAATTCAACAAATAAAAAGCACTTACTTTAAATTATATGATTACTAATGATATGATTATTTTAAAAAAATATCCTTGATCCTACAGATTTAGTCAATTACTGGCCAATCTTGAATCTACCCTTTCTAAGATACTAGAAAAGGCAGTGTCCTCACAACTATGATCATTTTTTAGTAAGAAATGGTATCTGTGAGGATTTCCAGTCAGGATTTAGACCGTATCATAGTACTGAGACTGCTCTCATCAGAGTTACAAATGATTTACTCTGATCATCCGATCGTGGTTGTATCTCTCTATTAGTGTTACTCGATCTTAGCACTGCATTCGATACTATCGACCACAACATTCTTTTGAATAGACTCGAAAATGGCATTAGTGGAACTGCATTGGCATGGTTTAAATCCTACTTATCTGACCGTTATCAGTTTGTAGCAGTAAATGAAGAGATGTCACACCGATCACAAGTTCAGTATGGAGTACCGCAAGGCTCAGTGCTATGACCGTTGCTTTTCACCCTGCACATGCTACCACTGGGAAATATCATTAGGAAGCATGGCGTTAGTTTTCATTGTTATGCTGACGATACTCAGCTCTATATTTCTTCGCGCCCTGACGAAACTTACCAATTCACAAAATTAACAATGCCTAGATTATATAAAAAATTGGATGACCAGTAATACTTAATTCTGAAAAAACAGAGATCCTAATTATTGGATCAAAAACCTCTGCATGTAGTAAACTAGAATACTGTGTAACACTTGATGGCTGCTCTGTCAAGCCCTCGTCGTCAGTTAGGAACCTGGGTGTGCTCTTTGATACCAATCTCTCATTTGAAAGCCACATTTCTAACATCTGTAAAACTGCATTCTACCATCTTAAAAATATATCTAAATTACGACATATGCTCTCAATGCAAAATGCTGAACAGTTAATTCATGCGTTAATGACCTCAAGGCTAGATTATTGTAATTCTCTACTGGGTGGTTGCCCTGATCGCTTAATAAACAAACTCCAGCTGGTTCAAAACGCAGCTGCTCGAGCTCTTACTAGAACCAGGAAGTATGACCATATTAGCCCGGTTCTGTCAACACTGCACTGGCTCCCTATTAAACATCGTATACATTTTAAAATCTTGCTTATTACTTACAAAGCACTAAATGGTTTGGGTCCCCAGTACTTGAGCGAACTCTTAACGCATTATAGTCCTTCACGTCTATTGCGGTCTCAAAACTCTGGCCAGTTGATAATACCTAGAATATCAAAATCAACTGCAGGCGGTCAATCTTTTTCCTGTTTAGCACTGGAACTCTGGAACAGTCTTCCTAGCATTGTTTGGGAAGCAGACACACTCTGTTTAAATCCAGACTAAAAACGCATCTCTTTACTATGGCATACACATAGAACATTATCAATTTATATTATTCAAATCAGTAAATGATTGTTAGGCTGCATTAACTAGGTCAGCCGGAACCGGGAACACTTCCCATAACACCTGATGTACTCGTTACATCATAAGAAGAATGGCACCTACGCTAATATTAGTCTCTCTGTTTATCCCAAGGTTTACTGTAGTCAGCCGGATCCAGGCTGTATCCAGACCAGACGGTGGACCTGCACCTAAACATGAGCACAACCTGGAGTGTCAACTTGACTCCCCCCTTTGAAGGCCTCATCAACATGACAAAAGTTTTTTTCATTTTTCCCCCTCTGTACAGATGAAAACATTATCAAAATGATTCCCGCTCACACAGATCAGCAGAAATTATGTATTATGTATGCCAGACAAGTAATTGGATATGTCACTTTGTAAAGAAAAACTACACACATTTGCACATACGTATTTAAACAAGCATGCCTATAGACTGAACACGTAATAATGAAATACTCAGGATTAGATGTTATAAAGCTGTATTTCAGTTTAGTTTTTGTTGAATTTGTACTGACATAGGCAGTATGTCAAAGTATTTTTTTATGGAGCCTCTTAACCATTCAAAACCTCAAAACCATTACACCGTAAATGTAGGTCATCTGTGAAAAGGCATATGATGTTTTCATAAAACACCATGCACTTTATAATCTGTATTTTGTTTTCATCTGATCAAAGACAGAATCAAAACTCAAGCTATCATCACTCACCTATGGCATGAAAGACCCTCTAAAGATGACCAACCTGATGGCGATAGTTTTACGATCCTGGCCAAACATCTTTGATGTGAGAGACTGAAAAGCTCTGATGCTCACTGTGCTTTTCAAAGCATTGGCCTTTATTCTGTCCCTAATTGGAAATAACATAAACATGATACACATGCATCCAATTTGCTCTCGTACTTCAGAAAGAAAAAAACATGCTTTCTCAGTGTTGACATCAATTGGGTTTAGAATGAGTTTAATAGCGACAGGTGGAAGCGTATAATTTCCTGTGACATTTTACTGATGGACTATTGTGCAGAAAAATTGATCATAGAGGAAATGTGCAGGAAGAAAACATCTCATTTGAGCTGAATCCTATAGGAACTGGTGGAGCAGAGGGAATCAGAGATTGGTACATGATTATTGGAATGTTTTTTGAAAAGTAGGGCACAGGCGGTTGTCAGAGGACGACAACATTTGTTGAAAGGGCTGAGCTTTATAGAGAGCCCTTCAAAGGGTGCTGTAAATGTCTCTTCTGTAGTCGCCACCTGAAGAGTTTCTCAATCTAGGTCAGCAGATATTGTTTTTTTGTGTCAACCATAGGTCAGTGTCATGATGCTGACCTTTAATGTCAGCACTGGAGAAAGGAGTTTGTTGCATGCAAATGTCTGCCTTTACATGCACATGAACTTTAATGACATTTCATTCTTAATCTGTAGAGTTTAATATGGCCACCCTTTGCAGCTATAACAGCTTCAACTCTTCTGGGAAGGCTTTCCACAAGGTTTAGGAGTGTGTTTATGGGAATTTTTGACCATTCTTCTAGAAGTGCATTTGTGAGGTCAGGCACTGATGTTGGACGAGAAGGCCTGGCTCGGAGTCTCCGCTCTAATTCATCCCAAAGGTGTTCTATCGGGTTGAGATCAGGACTCTGTGCAGGCCAATCAAGTTCCTCCACACCAAACTCGCTCATCCATGTCTTCATGGACCTTGCTTTGTGCACTTGTGCGCAGTCATGTTGGAACAGGAAGGGGCCATCCCCAAACTGCTCACACAAAGTTGGGAGAATGAAATTGTCCAAAATGTCTTTGTATGCTGAAGCATTAAGAGTTCCTTTCACTGGAACTAAGGGGCCCAACCCCTGAAAAACAACCCCACACCATAATTCCCCCTCCACCAAACTTTACAATTTGCACAATGCAGTCAGGCAAGTACCGTTCTCCTGGCAACCACCAAACCCAGACTCGTCCATAGGACTGCCAGACAGAGAAGCGTGATTGGTCACTCCAGAGAACACGTCTCCACTGCTCTAGAGTCCAGTGGCAGTGTGCTTTACACCACTGCATCCGAGAGCGACCCATTCTTTCACAAATGTTTGTAGAAGCGTCTGCATGCCTAGGTGCTTGATTTTATACACCTGTGGCCATGGAAGTGATTGGAACACCTGAATTCAATGATTTGGAGGGGTGTCCCAATACTTTTGGCAATATAGTGTATATACTGAGAAATAAAACCCCACCAAAACACATCAGTTCAATCTCTTCTTCATTCTGGCTTGAGGAATTGAATTTGATGTATTGTGCAGTTTGCTTCTTAAGTTTGCTTTTTTTTCCTTACTGACTTTGGGTTTCAGACAATTTTACATTTACAAAATTTGTATTGTTTTCTTAAGTTCCTATCATTTTGAATCGCAGATATGTAACACTGGTTTGTGACATTAGACAAAGCTAATTACTTAAATTTTCTCAACCCAGGCTCATTGAAAAAATTCTGCAAAATTATAAAAAAACCCTACTTATACATACAAATCACTGCAGTTTCCAAAAATGAACACTGGTGCTAATAAAACGCCACTAACTCACACATTATGATTATGTGGCAGATTATCAATTAATAAAGACAAAATGCTGAAGTTTCTGCATAATACATAGACAGCAACACAATGACCACTTTCAAGGCCCTTTTCTATTCTCGTCGCTTCACAACATTAATGTTGAACCACTGGAGTCACATGGACTACCAAAAGAAGGCGTACGCTGCTCTCTACGCAATAATTGGTATTTATAAAAAGCAAACTTGATGGGAAAATGTGCGGTCCTTCACGCAAGCTCTGACCCAGGCGTACGCACAAAAAAGGGTGAAATAAGAAATGGCGACACCGTCGGCAGATGGAGGAAACACGTGAAAGTGTGTGATAGACCGTTGTGTAAAAGAAATGGCAATACTGCCTCTCATAAATAACATGAAGACTTCACAAAGCAAGTCTTACAATTAACAGCCTACACGAACACCCGTTTGATCGATCTGCAGTGTAAAACAAACAAAATCAATCGAAAATTACAACAGAAATGCAAATTAACACATATTTGCAAAAGGAAAAGTGCAATATGTTCTGCAATAATATTGGCATGTTATGCAATTCATCCTCATAAATAATATGGTAAACAGAACAAAATAATGAACAAAACTGATATTCTCGTCAATGTGTCCGTCTGGCGGAGCAGATATAGATGCAATTAGATAGATAGATAATTAGGGAGATATATAGATAGATAGATAAATAGATAGATAGATGTATTAATTGTCCACTGGGGAAAGTTGTTTTCATAGTAAAAATGTGTTCATCAGCTACGGAATCATGGTATTCATGCATATGCCTTTAGTTTGTTTTATTTTTGATAAAATAACGTTTGACGTGTGTCTCAACCATTCAGAAAGCTGCAAGAAATTACATTTGCAATGAACTATTTCCCATTTTTCTACATTTAGAATTAACTGTGATTTATTAAGGGAAAACTGCGTAGCATGTGCGTGAGCACGGTTTTACAAATCTGAATATTTCTGTGCGTACGCACGTCCTATGTTTCATCTGTACGCCACTTCTGACGCAAATCCTACACAAAGTTTTATAAATGAGGCCCCTGGAATGACATGAGGGTGAGGAATTAATGACAGAATTTTCATTTTTGGGTGAACTAACCCTTTAAAAGCGTTCACATCTGCTGCATGGGAAACTTTCAGACAAAACATGGCTGGATAGCGTTAATGTTTTAAAAGTTAAAGAGAGGAGTGTGATCTTTCAGAGACAAGAAAACATCCTCCTTAGATACAACGCTTCGTTTCGTTTTCCACTTCTGCATCTCTCTGACAGTTCAGAAGCATAATGAAACAAGTTACAATGGAATTCACTGCAATACAGAGGCGGAACAGTTGAACACGTATCGATCCGTTTGTTTGGGTCAGATTTATGGATTTTGATGAAATTGCTTCTCCCCACTCAGGTTAACATTTTTTTGTAGAAATAAGACAAAAATGCAAGCTATTACAAATAATGTGGGGATTGGTTGAATTTGTGATTTGCGATGTTGGAATACACAAAGTCCTGGAGGGACTGACTATATGAGAAATCTGTTCTCAGGGAAGCACAAAAATATTTTATGACCTATTACACATTACAGCTAGTATAGGGTACTGTGAAAGAGAAAGGTGTCACAAAGAAAGAAGAAAACAGAATAATGTTTTCTTCTTTCTTTTGTGATAGCTTTCTTTTATGTCTCAAAGCAAACGGAAACCTCTGTTAAAGTGTAAAGAGCAGAGCAGCCAAGTCTGCAGGATTTATTAACCATTTTGAGGAGGTTTAAGGGCCAGTATTGTATAACCCTGCAGTTTTACTCAGGCCATCTGTAGGGTATCCTCCAGAATAGATCTGAAGGTTTATTGGATTTAAAGGGCTAGTCACATAATGGCAGTTAATTTAAGTCTTCCGTTGAAGCAGGATAGCACTGCGCAGGGTTTCTCACCCACCTGTCCTGAAATAGCTGTCAACACAGACTGTCAACAATAATTTTTTGTCCAGATTACAAACATCGGAAGCTAAAAATGGAACTACCTGTTTATGCAATGTGGGAAATTAACCCTTCTAAACCTTGGTGAAGCACTGTATAGGGTCGTAGAATGTGAACTTACATAAAATAATAAAATTAAATAATATAATGTATATACTGTAACCTCTTATGTGGCTAATGTACTCATCATAGGGACTTTTGCACCGGAGGAAGCTTTTCATAGCTTCTAGAACTACCCAGTGCTAAAGGGGCTCATGATGAAAGGGAGGTAGTGCACATAAATAAAGAGCCCAATATAGAACTCTGGGGGATTCACTACTAGCCTGGTTTTCACTGTTATTCCAAGTTATTCAGGTTGTAGGCATGACATCAGTGACATTAACTAAATATTTATATAGCCATACAACAAAAGCACACCAAACAATGGGCTCAAAAATCCCTGGTAACAGTCTGCAAACGTCTGGGGACTGAGGAGACAAGTTGCTCAAGTTTAGGAATAGGAATGTTGTCCCATTCTTGTCTAATTCAGGCTTCTAGTTGCTCAACTGTCTTAGGTCTTCTTTGTCACATCTTCCTCTTTATGATGCGCCAAATGTTTTCTATGGGTGAAAGATCTGGACTGCAGGCCGGCCATTTCAGTACCCAGATCCTTCTTCTACGCAGCCATGATGTTGTAATTGATGCAGTATGTGGTCTGGCATTGTCATGTTGGAAAATGCAAGGTCTTCCCTGAAAGAGCTGACGTCTGGATGGGAGCATATGTTGTTCTAGAACTTGGATATACCTTTCAGCATTGATGGAGCCTTTCCAGATGTGTAAGCTGCCCATGCCACACGCACTCATGCAACCCCATACCATCAGAGATGCAGGCTTCTGAACTGAGCGCTGAGAACAACTTGTGTTGTCCTTGTCCTCTTTAGTCCGGATGACATGGCGTCCCAGTTTTCCAAAAAGAACTTCAAATTTTGATTGGTCTGACCACAGAACAGTTTTCCACTTTGCCACAGTCCATTTTAAATGAGCCTTGGCCCAGAGAAAATGCCTGCGCTTCTGGATCATGCTTAGATATGGCTTATTTTTTGACCTATAGAGTTTTAGCCGGCAAACGGAGAATGGCACGGTGGATTGTGTTCACCGACAACGTTTTCTGGAAGTATTCCTGAGCCCATGTTGTGGTTTCCATTACAGTAGCATTCCTGTATGTGATGCAGTGCCGTCTAAGGGCCTGAAGATCACGGGGCATCCAGTATGGTTTTCCGGCCTTGACCCTTACGCACAGAGATTGTTCCAGATTCTCTGAATCTTTGGATGATATTATGCACTGTAGATGATGATAACTTCAAACTCCTTTCTTATATTGCTCCACTATTTTTGGCTGCAGCATTGGGGGAATTGGTGATCCTCTGCCCATCTTGACTTCTGAGAGACACTGCCACTCTGAGAGGCTTTTTTTATACCCAATCATGTTGCCAATTGACCTAATAAGTTGCAAATTGGTCCTCTAGCTGTTCCTTATATGTACATTTAACTTTTCCGGCCTTTTATTGCTACCTGTCCCAACTTTTTTGGAATGTGTAGCTCTCATGAAATCCAAAATGAGCCAATATTTGGCATGACATTTCAAAATGTCTCACTTTCAATATTTGATATGTTATCTATTATTCTATTGTGAAAAAAATATAAGTTAATGAGATTTATAAATTATTGCATTCCTTTTTATTCACAATTTGTACAGTGTCCCAACTTTTTTGGAATCGGGTTTGTATAAGAAGTCTCTGTTTTGTATTTCTTCTCATGAAGATTACCGACTGATTGCACTTTTTTTTAGAGATCCTTAAAGCTGCAGTCCGTAAGTTTTGCCTCTTCGTCACCATCTCTGTTTGAAACCTGCAATTGCAGTTATTTGTGGAATTATCATCTTTACGCGGGTTGTGCACCGGCACGGCTCCTCAGCACGGATGAATCTAATGTTTTGAGTGTGTGTGGCTGTCAGTCACCACAGTGGTGTGGATACTGTATTTCTGAATCACAGATTCTACGTCTTGGAGCATGATCAAAATAAGTATATCTGAACAAGTAACATGTCTGCCACATTACAATAAAACAGTTATTAAATCTAACGATCGCTTAGCTTGCATCACATCAAACCATGCAAATGATTATTATTGTTGTACTTTGTACTCAAATTGTTAATGTTAACATCAGCATTGCATGACTAAGTGTATTTAGTGTGTATTAGCGTTACCTGTAGATTTCACCTGTACCTGTATTTTCTGTACAGTCTAATCTTGCACTTTTGACTACGGGTGAATCTCCAGTTGTCACTGATGATTGTTGCTTGGACCTTTTTGGATTACAATCCGCCATCAAAATGATACATTGAATTATTCCAGCTGCTGTGAGAAAAGCCTATAAATGATCCGTCACCTGCAGCATCCTCACATGCGATACTACTACTAGCCGGACTCCTTCTTTACGTATACAGACATGATGTAATGACGCAAAGATGAGCGGCGCCATGCTCGAATTTCCCACAGATATCCATCAGTACCACTCAAATTATAACACTTATTACAAGCTTACTGTTGTGAATCAGGCTATGGTAAGGAGATAGTTTTGAACACTGGCTGGTTATGTACTTGCTCAAATGGATTTTGGATAATTCTTAACCAAAAAAAAGTTAAGGACTGCAGCTTTAAGACAGATCTTTACAATCTGTGGTGCTTCAGAAACTGCCAGTGTCAGCACAAACTCTGTAGAACAAAAGATTTAAACATTTGGCTGAAGTACAAGCGACTTAATGAACACTATTTACTGTAGGTCAGAGTTTGCAAGCATATGGAAGTTGTCAATAAAAATGAGTGTGCCATAGTTAAGCTTATCTAGTGGGCTTATTCACCAGAGTCTGAGTAAATCTAAATCTAAAGTAATTCCATCCAACCCAAGCATGAAGCTTTATCACCTACAAAAACAGTAGACGCCAGGTAAAAATCCAAATCAGCTGATATATCTAAGCATATGTTTTCTTGCCAACATATTTTCTGTATCTTTAGTGTACCCACAAGCAAAAACTGCAGCACCTGGGTGCGATTCAGCAGGAGGAACACATACATTGTGTTTTTTTACTTTGAGGTAAGTTGGAGATGCGAGATATGTTTTTCATTCATGAGTGCCCACAGTGAGCGATATCAATACATGTGGTGAAACAGTGGCTGCTGTCTATTTGGGAAAGGCCCTTGATAGTGATCAATATCTTGTTTTCCACACCAGAGGAACTGCAAGTGGCTGCACGATAAGCAACAGTGCACCAGTGACCGCAGGCTCTGTCAATATCAGCCAATCTATTGTGTAGCACTGGCAGATTCTGGCCCAGGCTAACACATGCCAGGCAGGCACGTGGCTCCAGCCTCCCTCCCCTGACCACTGAGACCCCAGACTTAACCCACTGCACACTTGAGCGAGATTAATCACCTTTGACACACAGACAAGCCAGCGTCTTTAGGAAAAAGGTGTCGGTACGGTAAGTATATAATAACAGAAAAACAATTACCAAAGCATGTGTGACCTTGCTTGAACTCAAAAGATTAGTTCACTTTAAAATGAAAATTACCCCATGATTTACTCACCCTCAAGCCATCCTAGGTCTATATGACATTCTCTCTTTCTGATGAACAATCAGAGTTATATTAATAAATATCCTATCACTTCGAAGCTTTATAATGGCAGTGAACCACGAGTCTGAAGCTCAAAAAAAGTGTATCCATCCATTATAAAAGTAATCCACACAGCTCCATGTTTTTTTTTTTTTTTGCTAGTTTCAGCCCGACGCAGTTATCATTTTCACGTCCAGCGTGAAAAGCACGTCCATTGTTTGAAAAGCAAATGCACTGGTGCCCATCAATTCGCCCCATGGGTGTGCTGGTCTGAAAACGAGGTGTGTTCAGTCGCATTGTTGGCGCGTTGCTATTTTGAGGAAGTGAAAACAACTGTACTATTGACTTTAGACCAGGTTTTTGTTGGTCAATGGCACAGTTGTTTTCAGTTCCTCCTATTTTTTGTGTTATTTAAACGGCGTGTTAGTAATATGCGCCTATATACACACACAGGGACGCGGAGCAGCACACAAACATTTCTAAATATTAAAAATAAAAGGATTCCTCTCTAGAGAAGCGTTCAGTCTTTCCATGTAAAATCGTCTAAAGTTAAATGCAAATAAATCTGGAGTGATAATTTTTGGGCTATATGGGCCTGACAGTGACTTAAAAGATGAACTAGGCCCTTGGTCAGTGGATGTGCAGTCCCAGATATGAAATCTGGGTGTAATTTTTGATTGAGCACTTAGATTTGATGCTCAGATCAAGTATGTGGTGAAAAGCTGCATTTCCCAGTTAAGGAACATTGCAAAAATTAAATCTGTTTTTGTGAGATACTGATCTTGAGACAGTGATTCATGCATCTGTTTCCTCCTGCCTGGATTACTGTAATGGGAGTAAACCATTCTCTTATTTCTATATTGCAATTGGTCTAGAACATGGCAAAAAAATAAAAAAATAAATAACCTTGTATCGTATCAGCCCCAAAGTGCGTTGGCCCACCGGGAAAATGCCCGGTATGCCAGATTACCAGTCCAGCCCTGGTCGAGCCCCAAAACTCGCCTGAAAACAAAAAGAGACCAGGCTTGTGATTGTGGAGTGCCCTTCCATCTGACATTAGAGCTGTATCTTCCGTTGAAATGTTTAAATCTTGCTTGAAATCGTATTTGTTTTCTATGGCTTTTAATTGCTGACATTTGGAAGCGGTATTATATATATGTTCTTATTGTTATGTTTTATGTTGTTTTTATCTTCTGTATTTTTACTGATTGTACAGTCCTTTGGTCTACTAAGTAGTTGTAAAGGGCTCTATAAATAAACTAGACTTGAGACATTATTGAAAGTAATTTGTGTCTCAATTTTGTGGTTACTAAAACGTTCAGATATATATATATATATATATATATATATATATATAATTTTTTCTTCTTCTTTTTTAATTTTTTTACTTAACTTCCATGTTCCTATTAGTGTTATACATAACTCATGCCACCCAATTTATAGTGGTTCATTTACACAAGTTTCAAAATAACTTTTAATATGTAGCAGTAGGAAGTGGGAAAAGTTGGAGACCTCGAAAAGAAAAAGTAAATATGGAAAGTGATTACCATCAGTGACTGGAGTGATGAATTGTTGAGTAAGAATAATACTAATTGTATGACTAATTTAATGAGTCACATGTACGAGTAAAGGAGGAGCACCCAAACATGAAAACAATGGCTAGCCATGACAGAATCCCCCACACCGACATCCGTAACAAACCCACCTTCCCAAACGAACCCACCCAGAGCTGACAAGAGAAGTCTATCGCACTGAAAACCAGCTTCTTTCGTTCAGAGCTCATACAGGCAGTCTGGGACGGCAAAAAAAAACATGCCTCCAAGCAGATTCCTGGAGTGTTTGGACTTGCTCAGGATACATTTAAAAGCAACCGCAAGTTCAAGGTATGGAATTTGTCATTACTGGAGCTGTTCGCTTGACATCATCTCTCAAAGCATTGCATTCTGGGTTGTCTCTCTAATGTCTGCAGAAATAAACCCATTAGAGCCCTTCAACTATAAAAGCACAGGAGAGCTGCAATTATGTCCAATTCAGCTAGAATAACTGTCATTACATTCATACAGTGCTTTGACCTCAAAGCCTCCAGCATCAATCAAACATCATAAAAATGGGACACAGAAAAGGGAACGCTTCTGTTATGAATCAAAAGGATAATGTTTTGACAAATGGAGCTCAGAGAAATGTGATATTTAAAAAAAAGTAGATGCACTCTTTACTCAACTTAATTCTGCATATTGGAAAAATGTGCCTGTGGTGACATTTCTTGCATGTTTTCGTGACATGCCCAGTGAGTGGCGTTAAAACCGCATTCAGTTTTATCTAAAACAGATGAACGTGTGAATCTGGTAATGTTTTTTTATGTTGGTTGTTGTTGTTGAAATGAAATGCGCTAAAAGATTAAGCTGGAGCAAGCTGTTAGTAAATCTGGCCCTAATACTCTATCACACTTGAAAATGACGTACAGTAGCACCTACCCACACTAAACCCAATTAGTAATATGTACTATTCACATACTATTCCTTTTTTACTTAGAAAACTCAAGTTAAGATGATTGGTGCCATTTTGTCAAGCAAAAAAAGATTTTGAGGCGGGGCAATTCTTAATGTAACTCATGTCCTGCCCTTCTGCTGTTATCTTTCTCTGTTTGCATTCACTCATTTCCCAAAGTCATCTTAAATGTTCAATTGTCAATACAACTGAAAACTTTGAGAGAGCATCACATAGGCTGACTTCATAAATTGATGTTGATTTTCCTAAAAAAAATTTGTTTGAACTCACCATTATGGTGATTAGTGTTCCCTTCGGGTAGGCACTTGAACTTCATTTATATTAATGTAATGCTCTTCATATTGATGCAGTGATACAACACAAAGTCACAGTTATTTGATTTTGAAAGAAGAGAAGTTATTTATATTTCATGTCAAATAATGATCTTTTAAAATTTTGTTGCTAACACTTATGTCACAAACACCTTGTGAACATTTTAATTGGGTTGATATAATCCCTCTATATTTGTGACAATGGGTCCTATCATACACCCGGATGCAAGTGTTTTTGCTAGTTTCAGCCCAACATTTTCACATCCAGCATCATGTGGCTTAAATAGCAAATGCACTTGCGCCCATTTGTTCGCCCATTCTGGAGAAGTCTTTCTGCTCGCAGTTTTCAGTTCCTCAAAATAGCAACGCACCAACAATGCGCCATGTAAATAGTGAATCCGCCATGGTGCGAGCGCAACTGGCTTTTAAAGGGAATGGGAGATGAGACTGATTGATTTATTGCACGTTACGCCCAAAACACACCCATGACTCATTAAGAATGAGGGGCAACCCTTTTGGACCATGAGCCTGGCGCATCTACTGTTTTTTTCAGTCATTAAACTAGCAAAAGTGGATTCAGACACGCCCTAAGTGCACCTGTGTTTCAGACCATGAGCTCAGATCGTTAAAATAGGGCCCATATATTGCAATTGATCATGCTTGAGTCACACACAGGCTTCAACATTCAGCATGCAAAACACAACAATTGCATTCTATTTAAAGTAAATTATCAAGTACTCTCAGTTCCTTTTTAGTTACTAGAACTCTTGTGTAAGTGAACTATACTAACCATTTGCCAGCACGACATACTATTCCTATTTCACTTTACTTGTTTTTTAAGGCAATCGGTTTGCATGCTTTTTTAAAGTAAGTCTAACTAATTATTTACAGTGTAGGTACATTTTTGGAGTTTTGCAGAAATGTACAGAGAGGCACATTTTTCCAGTGAGCCTATGCTGTAATTTTGCCAGTAACTAACATCTGAATTTCTATAAAATTTCTATCAAATGCTGAGACTGTAAGGTGTCAAAGAGTGTTGGACTATATTTTCTGTAAAACAGATGTTGGTTTAAAAATGCCACTGAAAGAAAAAAATATGCCTGGAGAATCTAACAAATAGATCAGATAAACACTGGCTCATGTCAGTTCTAGCAGTTTTATAAGTTCATAAGTTCAGCTGGACAGTTTCCATTGTGATCATGAGACACGTGCTGTCCCTTAAAACTAAACATAAACCAACTAGGAGAATCATAAGAGAAAAAAATAAGGATTTTAGAGCAATAGTACATTCAGAAATAACGTTATATTCCTATATATTCTGAATGGCTGTTGCATGCAGAGTCAGTGTCAGTAAAAAGTCATTGGCAGCTTGTTTTTGAATGCTTGATTATAACCATATCACATTACTGGCACATTAATAATGGATCACAACATTTTGGAGAGATGTGTGCTGTCATTTCGAGTCAGATCATTGTATTCCTCACTGGCAGGAGCTCTACACACAGCACCATTTGACCACAAAAGCAAAAATATACAATCATACACTTCTCACAAAACCTTGCAATTGCATGCCTTTTTGTTCATGCACATTAGGAAGCGAGACGCAGGCTTGCAGAAGGCTGACCTTTAAGAAAATGTAAGTGATTTTCCTCTTCACACATACCATTCAGTGATACGAAGAGCTTTTGTGATGAATGTTTTTCATTTCAGTTGCACTGACGGCCTTTGGCTCATTATCTCAAAGAGACTTTGGTAGAAAAGAAATCTTGCCTAGATGATGCCTAGATAATACCTCTGCAGAAGTAGCAATGTTTTCATACAGTAACAGAACTGCTCATCTAAGTCATTCTGATGGATTTTAACCCCTTGTTCATGCAATTTATGATCAAAATAGCTGCCATTAATCAAAGGAAGGTTTCCGATACCAAGCAGCTGTAGAGAAATGCAGTGACGTTCGCATCACCTCGATCCTTCGACAAAACCTAATAGGATTTTTCCATTGGCTTTTGGATTATTGTAGAAAATGAGCTTTGTGACCAACAAAAGCTTATGGTTCTTACATGTTTTTTTTCATCATGACCATCTTCACAAATTAACACAACTTCTATCAATTTTGAAGCCTAAATACAATTGTCAAAAATTAAAAGCTGAAGTTAGTTAAAAAATGAACTACATCACGGTCACATGACTTCAATGTCACCACCATTAAGCTTCCGACAGCTCTTTCAGCCTTTATTAAAAAACATTTTCCCTGAAAGTGTGAGTTATGCACTGATAAAAATGATTCTGTGGTGAAGTAAATAGTACAGAAAAAAACTAAGTAAATTCTACATTAGTACTCAATTCAAGCTTGTAGAAATTAAAGCGTAAATATCAACGTTATAAAATTAAGTAAAACCTATTCAGCTCTTCTGATACTGGTGTTCCCATCATGCACTGGGGCATGGATCATTAAGGTTGATTCCACTGTTTTATCATTGCTTTTGTTGTTAGGTTTAGTAACCTGCCATTTTTTGCTATTTTTGCTATTTCCAGTGCAAACCCTCTTTTGGTGTTAAAAAAACTACTGTCAGCATTTACTAAAGACACGCAGTGAAAAATGAGCGCTGAAAAGATGTGGACAGGGTTATTTTTGTGGCTGATCTTATTGCATATGCATTTGCAGGAGTTTCCCTTTCAGACATAAAATTTATGGGAGGAAAGTAGCCTATTTAAATGGATCATGCACGGTGATTTACTAAGATTTGCGCTCGTCAGTTTACTGGTGTTTGCGCCATTATTTACCACCCAAAAAAGCATGTGTTAAACCATAAACGGATAGATTGTGTTGGTCATTATGGGAATGATCCGGCTGCGTCTGTGTTCATTAATTTGCGTGTCGTCAGTAGGTCACGTGCTGAACTTTCCACTTTTCATTTGTGCTTTTATGAAATTGCACTCTCACGATAATTTGCCCTGTTTAGTAAATCTGGCCCCTGGAGTTAATTTTCTACTCTAAATGACACATTCATACTCAAAAACAATCCACCGAATGTTACCACCATTGTGTACCAAGTATTGAGATCTCTGTGTTCGGGTGGGTACCGTGTTACTTCTGTATTTTACTGATGTATTTTATGTTGTAGAATAAATCATGAAAATATCTTGAGCTTGTGTTCACCACAGACATTATTTCAGACATTTAACCAAAAACCCATTCAAAAAAAAAATCGGAAATGCTAAAACTACACAAATATGTCATCCCTGCAACACTCAATAATGAATAATGAAGAGTGATTCATGTTTTTACAAGCTCAGTGCATTATGAAATTCACATTTACTGTAAGTAACTCACATTGATGTCCAAGCTGCACAGACTGAGCGAGTCCACATCTCTCTTCCTCTGCTTCCTCTTCTTCTGTAAAGACATAATGTTAATCAGTTGAGTGCTACATTATCACCAACTAACAGAATTTATGTTTCACAGCACTTGCATCTTTTTTATCCCATAGATTTTATTATTTTGAAATTGTCATGTAGAAGTTGATATATGAAATATTAGATCACACAACAACACAAGATAAAGCTTAAATTAAGTATATTTAAGTATATTTTCAGCATTTGAAAAATATGTCAGTAATAAATGGAAAAGCAAAGAATGAGTGGAAATACTCTTAATCTGTTACAACCAAGTGTATTACTTTTTTTCAAATGATATTTATTTTGATTAAAATATTTTTGATTTTCAAAAAACATTTATTTTCTAAAAAAAAAAAAACAATGTTTCTTAAACGTGATTGCACAATACGTGGCACGTCGCAGAACAGCTCAAGATGGGCAATTTAGGTTAAAAAGTTTATTTTTTCTTGAAAATGTCCGATGGTTTGTCTAGATACCCTATTCCTCGTCTGGGATCTGCAGAGCCTCTGAAGCCCTTCCTTTGAAACTGCATTGATTTGGACCTTCAACATTGGACCTGCTTTGATTTGGACCTTCAACATTTAGGTTGCCATTGAAGACCATTGTGTGACAATGTTGCCAGAATTATAATCATACACTGTTTGTTCGTCGGCCAGAGGAGAACTGGCACCCCGACTGAGCCTGGTTTCTCCCAAGGTTTTTTTCTCCATTCTGACCCTGAAGGAGTTTTGGTTCCTTGCCACCGTTGCCTCTGGCTTTTGGCTTGCTCAATTGGGGACACCTAAATTTCATCTATATTACCGATCTGCCCGCATTGACACTCACCAGAACGGCTGTACAAATGTTGCATTATTTTCCTGTTAATGTGAAGCTGCTTTGAAACAATTGGACTTGTAAAAAGCACTATATAAATAAAGGTGATTTGATTTTGATTTGTGGAGAAAAATCCTGGAATGTTTTCCTCAAAAAACTTAATTTATTTTCAACTGAAGAAAGACATGAACATCTTGGATGAGATGGAGGTGAGTAAATTATCAGGAAATTTTCATTTTAAATAGAACTAATCCTTTAAGGAAAAAGGTTCAAGCTAAAATAGTTATTTTATTTTGTTTCTATGGGGAGTGCTATTTGCTTTTAGACAAACTGAACAAAACAGGTTTAAACCAGAAACTATGATTTTGACTATGATTAGACTAGGCCTAATATAAAAATGCACTTTAAATAATTCTAATAATCTCATTTATAAACTCAAAGTCATTTTTATTTGTAAACTAAAAAGAATAAAGGATTTTCAGGAATCAAAACACTTTCACAGAACAACCAACTAAAACACAATGAAGACGGAAGAAAGACAAGCTCAATATATACTAACGCAAACTAATCAAAGAAACAAGAAACAGACGCTAACTTAATCAACGAACAACCATGGCAACACATGCAAACAAGGAAACAGAACAGGAAGTCAGAGAGAAACACAGACCAAAGGTGACAGTGGCAAAATGTACAGCATTATATTGCCGAAAAGAATGTACATTTTCTCATGTTCTTTTTGAAAAACGTACATTCTTTTTCGGCAATACAAGAAACATTGACAGTTTCTGACAATATTTCTTTGAATATTTTCTTTCATTAAACCTGGAAATTACTATAACTCATTCCATTAGACCGGTCGAACTATAGGGCTAATGACAGATTGTTCACTTTAAATGCATTTGACCAATTCTAGACCAATTGTTGTTGTACATGGTCAATAAAATGTTTATCTAAATAATTATATCGTTTTTTTGAAAAAAATTCAAAAAGGTCAATTCTATTGCCAACTTTGTTACTGTTGCTCCATAACTGTTTATTCTCCATGACAACCAGCACCACGCTGATAATATCTACATGAGTTCGAACAATGGAACACGTGACGGTCTGGAAGCGGCTGCTGTGTTGCTCATGACCCAAGAATAACACCCGCTGTATATGTCCCACCAGCGCCAGTACATTAGATTTAGAAGAACACAGTATAATTATTTTAGGTGTCTGTATGTTCAGAATGGAATACTGGTGTGTAGAGCATTCTCTATACTGTTAATATTCTTAAATAGTATGTAACAAAATAAAAACAGTTACTTGGATAATGTAGGGGAGCGCGGGGCACAACCTAACGCGGGGTTAGTTGTAACACACATGGTTTAACACTTTTCACACATGCCAGGATGATGAAACTTTGTGTATCTACTAGTTGCCATATCAACACTATTGAGAAAAATTTGCATAAAAATAAAAAAATCTTTGGAAGATATCACTGAACATTTATTTAACCAAAGCAAAAATAAATTTCTTATGTTAATTTTTCATCTCAGTTTTTTTTTGTTTATTTAAAATAAGAGAAATCTGATATTATTGTAATCTTATATCTGTTATTTAACAGTTGAGATGGTTCTTTAATGCTGATCTAACAGCAGAAGACACGAGCCGCGGTTAAATCCCAGTTGCACAGGCGGGGCATGTTGTCACACTGCGTTACAATGAGCCCCTATATTCTATATAGTGAATATAATAGTGCACTATATTCTATACTTTTATTAATTCTATTGAAAAACATGAGAAAAATGTGAATAAAGACTAAGAGTCAATGTTCAGAAGTGTTGAACTCTGTCGTATAGCTGTGTTTTGAGGTGTGTTTGTTGTCAAACTCAAAAATGTGTTTATTTTTAATGATTAAAAAATTTGAAAAAGGTGATAATTGTATTTTATTTACAAAATATTTTAGTGTGTTTTGTATATTTTTTCTATTAGATTGAAGCTGTCATTTGGTCATGTTATATACCCCACCTATGGGGCATGTTGTCACATTTCACTTCCAATCTTTTGGGGTAAATCAAGAAAAATATATACACTGTATTAATGAAACTAAACCACATAATTGTACTAGACGTGTGAAATTACTGTGGGAAAAAATAAATACTCTGAACCCCAAGCTGAGACAGTCAAAAAGCATTAGGTTGTGCCTCTCTCTCCCCTACTGGTCGCTGTAAGATAATGTACTGTAATTGCAATTATTAAAAAGCACCACACATACCATACTGTATAATAACATAATATATGACATTTTAACTGTCATTACACACAATAATAGTCTGCATGAGTTGTCTATATTCTATATTCTTCTGAATTTGTATATTGGTTACAAGTTACGTAAGTTACATAATCAATTACTTTTTTCAAGTGGGTTTCAGCTGGTCTTAAAGGGATAGGTCACCCAAAAATGAAAATTATCCAATGATTTACACACCCTCAAGTCATCCTAGACATGATATGACATTCTTCTTTCAGACAAATACAATCGGAGTAATATTAAAAATTCCAGAAGTCCATAAAAGTGCATCCATCCATTATAAAAGTACTCCACACGGCTCTGGGGTTAATAAAGGCCTTCTGAAGGGAAGCCAATGCTTTGTGTAAGAAAATCCATATTTAAAACTTTATAAAGTAAATTATCTAGCTTCCACCCTATTGGAAGTCTTCCCTATTCAATTTACGAAAAAAGCTAATGCCTCTCGCAGTTCAAAATGTCTGACGACATTGTATACCAGTTACGTTTTTTCCAATCTGGTAGAAGCTAGATATTTTACTTTATAAAGTTTTAAATATGTATATTTTTCTTACACAAATGCGCCACTTCACTTCAGAAGGCCTTTATTAACCTCGGAGCCGTGTGGCGCAGTTATATGATAGATGGATGCACGTTTATGGACTTAAAAAATGAAACAACAATTCACTGCTGTTAAAATGCTTGAAAGAGCCAGGACATTTTTAATATAACTCTGATTGTATTCGTCTGAAAGAATAATGTCATATGGCTTGAGGATGAGTAAATCATGAGCTAATTTTAATTTTTGGGTGAACTAACCACTAAAAAGTCTTAATTTGACCTTCCACAATTTAAGGTCTTAAAAAATGTCTTAAACTGGATCAGAAAGTCTTAAATTCAATATCATGGTATTAAATTAGGGCCCTATGAGTTCTGCGATGGAACTGCAGAATCCATTCATAAAAATGGAATTTACTGTATAATACAGAATGATATAGAATTTGTCAGATTTTGGATGAATAAATCAAAAGTAGGTCAGAACACTTAAAGGGATAGTTCACCCAAAAATGAGAATTCTGTTATCATTTAGGGGAGACCGGGTATAGTTGTAACACGGGGAGAGTTGTAACACTACCAATTCCACGAATCACAGATAAGATAAGAGTCATATGACAGTTTCAGTTTCCTCTGACTTCCTTTACAATCCCACATGGAGGTTTTCCAGTCTGTGTTGCTATCTCTCCTGAAGCTACAGCAGCAGAAAATCTAATTCTGAAAAAAATAACAAGATAATATTTTGTTTAGTACTTCTACCGTTGTAGATAATGTTGTGTGAGTTATATCAGGTCAAAGTATAGTTAGTTTCTCTAGTAAAGAATGGTGTATCAAGCTTCTGCTAACTTCAAAGCACCATGCTAATACAGCTAGCTAAACAATGGGTGAAACACAGTATTAGTATGGTGTTCCTAATAATCCTTTAGGTGAATGTATGTTAATTTGCTCTCACTCACACACACACACACACACACACACACACACACACACACACACACACACACACACACACACACAAACACACACATTTTATTGTTGCAGCCATTCATTTAAAATAAAACTGTTGTTGTAGCATATCACTAAGCCAGCAGTGGGGTAGGTTGTAACAAAGGACCAATTTGTATTTGTCATCATCTCACAAAGTCTGTGGTATAGTTTAAGAAATTTAAATTGTTGCCATTTGAGCAGACAAATGTGGGTACTTTGCCTAAAAGTTTCAGACGTGTAGCTAAAAAAAAGGTTAGTTTTAGGTTCTGAAGAAAAAAGTGTTACAGCCATACCCGGTCTCCCCTACTTACCCTAATGTCGTTCCAAACCCGTCCCAAACGTTCATCATAAAGCGATCAAGTCTCTTCAGAAAATTTAGAATAAACATTCACATGGATTAGTTTTATGATCTCTTTATGAACTTTCTGAAGTGTCAAAGTGGAAGTTGCTTAGACTGTCAATTTAGGGACAGAAATCTCTCCGATTTCATTAAAAATATCTTCATTTGTATTCTGAAGACGAATGAAAGTCAGTCAAATTTAATCTAACCATTAAAGCAGAGTCAATAACAGAATAAACTATAAAACAAAAAAATTGGGCCCTAAATTTAATTGCAAAATTAACTAGCATGCACTGCAAAAATAATGTTCTTCCTCATGATATTTGTTTTCCAGTACAAATTCAAAACATCCTTAAATCAAGACTTGAGATGCAAAATGAAGAAATTAAGTCTTGTTTTCTGAGAAAATTTACAAAATTAAGTGAGTTTAAAACAAGAACAAATATCTGTCATCGGGTATGAAAATGAAGTTTGAATTAAGTTGATTTTTATGAACTCATTGGCAGATATTTGTTCTTGTTTTAATCATAAAATCACTTTCTCAAGATTTCTTATCTCAAACTTTAAGCTATTTTTTTTTTTTTTTTTGTAAAAGAAATAATTTAAAAGTTAAGAGATCTGTTGAAATTGTATTTTCAAACGTTGAAGCGTCACTAATAAAACTCATTGTGTGCTTCAACATTTACACTTAGAGAACATATTGACATGTTATGTGTCCTTCAATTTATTCCTTAAGGTTTATTTAATTGGTCCTAAAAAGTCTTAAATTTACCTTCATAAAACCTGTATAAACCCTGAACACTAAATTTACAACAAAATATCTGCGTTACTTTTTCAAATAAGTAATGCAAGTTACTTTAAAATCCAAAAATGTCTATTTCAGTGTTTATTCATTGAAAGTCTTGACATCTGGCCTACTTTCCATGGAATAAATTGCTCTTCTGGGTCGGATCTTTTGAATGAATTGCTTGGTGTGGTTAAAACAAAAAGTCTTCCCACTGTTTCTAATGTTTTGGTTTAATAAATATAAATAGCTTGTGATTCGATCCATGCTTCACCTGTCCTTGCCTGAACGGACCGTAATAGGATTATCAGTGAACAACTACTTACATTTCAGTCTGTTCCTCACACAAAGCTCATCATATGGCTTTAGAAGACTTATAATATAGCATACTTTGATGGTAGTTTTATACCACTTTTGTGGTGTTTTCTTTTCCTTTTTGGAGCTGCATGAAGAAAAGTACTAAAGAAAATTACATTTTGACCTATGGAAGAGAAAAAGTCAGATGGGTTTGGAACAACATGAGGGTGTAAGCACGTGTATCACAGTTTCCACCCGTTCTGTTTTCTTGATCATCAAATCACCATATATTTGAATGATTTCTGAAGGATCATGTGACACTTAAAACCGGAGTTGTGATGCTGAAAATTCATCTTTGATCACAGGAATAAATGACATTTGACAATATATTCACTTAGAAAACAGCTATTTTAAATTGCAAAATTGCTAGTTCCTTAACTAGCCTATAAAACAAATGCAGTTTCAGCTGTAAAGCAGCAATAAAAAGTCAATCGTATCATTATTCAGCTCAATTTACTTCAGTGTTGATTCGATTTGGCTCAATAACAGTGTCAATGTTGCAAAGTTATGAAGTTATGATACATTTTGGTAGGAACAGGAACATTTACATGAGTAGATTACATTAGTGAGTACATTAGAGTATTGCTGCTTTCATTCACTGATTGCAATCAATGACAAAGAAAGTCATCATTATTCCACTGAAAAACAATACATAATCACCTTAATGTATCACAAACAGCTTCTGGACACAGTAAATACAACGAGAACGTTACAGTGCGTCTAGAAGTATAATGTTTAGGGAATCTAATGTAAGAGCTGTGACAGTTGTGTAACTACAATCCCAACTTTAAACAAACCTAACAACCATTCAAACCCAACAATTAATCTCTTCAAACAATAATAACAAGAATTTTGAAAGAAACACAAAGGCGTAAACATACTCAGGCTAATCATCTGCCAGCACACGCTTAAAAATAAATGATCTGAAGAACCTTTAACAACCATATGGAACGTTTCCATTCAACAAAATCTTCCAAAACACAATTCAAAATCTTCCAATGCCAAATGATCTGAGGTATGCCTTCCACATTCATTTCATAACTTATTAACATGCTCGCTCACCTTCTGATGGATGAAAAGGCAGCACCCCATCATTGGGCTTCACAGCACTGGTCCTCAGATACACGACACCCCCAAAAACACCTTCACAATCTCCCACCATGGAGCACTGTCACCTGTCTAACCCTCAGCCATGTGTGTCTACAGATGTGTGTGTGTAAGTACACAGAAGAGCAGCAAACAGGATGTTCTGGAGGAAGTGTGTCGATGCTATATCGAGCCGAAGCAGTGAGCGAGCTTTCAGACTGTATTTCGGCTAGTGTTTGTCTGAGGCCGGTGGCGTCAAAGGCCACTTCAGTGAGACGAGCCGCATCCTGTAACAGGGTGAAATAGTACACAATCGCTTCTCCACCCTTCTCACCCACATTATCCAGAGCTGCTGAAAAAAAACTGGGCTTTACACTAGAATAATTAAATATATATATTTATTGTATTTGGTACAGTTATTATCTGAATAATTAAGTTTTACAGCAGGGTAAATCCTAATTGTGGATACAAAACTTAGTGAAATATTATTACAATGTAAAACAGCTGTTTTCTATTTGAATATATTGTAAGCTGTAATTTATTCCTGTGATCATAGCTGAATGTTCAGCATCATTACTCCAGTCTTCAGTGTCACATGATCCTTCTAATATGCTGATTTGATGATCAAGAAACATTTATGATTATTATCAATGTTGAAAATATTTTTGTCAAAACCATGATACACTTCCATTCAAAACTGGGGTAAGTATAAGATACTTGTATTCAGCAAGGATGCATTAAATTGATCAAAAGTGACAGTAAAAAAATTCTATTTTAAAAAATCCTGGAAAAATAAGAAATAATAACATAATAATAAAAAACATTATTAATAATGAATTGATAATTATTGAGCAACAAATCATCATATTAAAATGATTTCTGTGGATCATGTGACACTGAAGACTGCAGTAATGATGCTGAAAATTCAGCTTTGATCACAGGAATAAATTACAGTTTAATATATTAAATTACAGTTCATTTAAATATTACATTTAATATATTTACTTTGTGGAGCTGTACCTGCACTGTCACAATTTAGAAGATTTGTGTACACTTAGAGAACAGTTAGCAACAGGAAGCCAGAAAATCCCTGCTAAACACACTTCCTGGAAATAAAGTGTCTTCCTTTAAGCATTTCCTGTTGAAGAAGCACGCTGTGTATCTGATGCTGCCTTTAATGCATGCTGGAATGATCTTATTTACATGATGAGTATACATGAATGTCACTGCAGTGTTGTAATTACCAGTGGGATTTTCTTTGATTTTCTTTTCAAATGGAAAATAATTGGTGTTGGTTAATTGTGAATAATATTATTGACAGTACAATTTTTTGGTGAGGCCGTTCACATGATCTTTTAAATGGAGTCTCAAATGGAACTACAAGTGTATGGTCAAATGCATTTAACTATTACACCCACATTGGAAAAATTCTGATATGGATCCGATTGATGCATTTTTACATGAAAGCTGCTCAAATCCGATTTGAATCATTGCACTTCAGGCTCACAATGTTACATTCAGCTGTGTTGTGAACATAGTTGTCACAGTTGGGTTGCAATAACGAGTAGTAAAGGATTTAAACGCAGAAGCTTAACTTTTATTGTTTTATTAAAACAAAGTACTCAGGGCACTAGAAACATGAACAAACTCGCCCTGGAGGCTTCCTGTTCTGCTAAGCCACACTCTTGTCAGCCTCCAGTTCAGGGGACCAGGGCAGCGGCTGCAGTTCAGGGGTCCAGGGCAGCTCCAGCAGTTCAGGGGGCCAGGGCAGCTCCAGCAGTTCAGGGGGCAGGGAGCCTCTGCAGTTCACAGGGCCAGGGCAGCGCCGGCAGTTCAGGGGGCCAGGGCAGCTCCAGCAGTTCAGGGGGCAGGGAGCCTCTGCAGTTCACAGGGCCAGGACAGCACCGGCAGTTCACAGGGCCAGGGCCAGGGCAGTGTCGGCAGTTCAGGGGGCCAGGGCAGCTCCAGCAGTTCAGGGGCAGGGAGCCTCTGCAGTTCACGGGACCAGGGCAGCACCGGCAGTTCAGGGGGCCAGGGCAGTGGCGGCAGTTCAGGGGGGCAGAGCAGCTCCAGCAGTTCAAGGGGCAGGGAGCCTCTGCAGTTCACGGGGCCAGGGCAGCGCCGGCAGTTCAGGGGGCCAGGGCAGTGGTGGCAGTTCAGGGGGCCAGGGCAGCTCCAGCAGTTCAGGGGACAGGGAGCCTCTGCAGTTCACGGGGCCAGGCAGCGCTGGCAGTTCAGGGGCCAGGGCAGCGCGGCAGTTCAGGGGCAGGAGCCTCTGCAGTTCACGGGGCCAGGGCAGCGCCAGCAGTTCAGGGGGCCAGGGCAGCTCCAGCAGTTCAGGGGGCCAGGGCAGCGCCGGCAGTTCAGGGGGCAGGGAGCCTCTGCAGTTCACGGGGCCAGGGCAGCTCCAGCAGTTCAAGGGGCCAGGGCAGCTCCAGCAGTTCAGGGGGCAGGGAAGTGGCGGCAGTTCAGGGGGCCAGGGCAGCTCCAGCAGTTCAGGGGGCAGGGAGCCTGTGCAGTTCACGGGCCAGGGCAGCGCTGGCAGTTCAGGGGGCCAGGGCAGTGGCAGCAGTTCAGGGGCCTGGGAGCTCCAGCAGTTCAAGGGGCAGGAGCCTCTGCAGTTCACAGGGCCAGGGGGCCAGGGCAGCTCCAGCAGTTCAGGGGGCCAGGGCAGCGCCCGGCAGTTCAGGGGCAGGAGCCTCTGCAGTTCACGGGGCCAGGGCAGCTCCAGCAGTTCAAGGGGCCAGGGCAGCTCCAGCAGTTCAGGGGGCAGGGAAGTGGCGGCAGTTCAGGGGGCCAGGGCAGCTCCAGCAGTTCAGGGGCAGGAGCCTGTGCAGTTCACGGGCCAGGGCAGCGCTGGCAGTTCAGGGGGCCAGGGCAGTGGCAGCAGTTCAGGGGGCCTGGGCAGCTCCAGCAGTTCAAGGGGCAGGGAGCCTCTGCAGTTCACAGGGCCAGGGGGCCAGGGCAGCTCCAGCAGTTCAGGGGACAGGGAGCCTCTGCAGTTCACGGGGCCAGGGCAGCGCTGGCAGTTCAGGGGGCCAGGGCAGCGCCGGCAGTTCAGGGGGCAGGGAGCCTCTGCAGTTCACGGGGCCAGGGCAGCGCCAGCAGTTCAGGGGGCCAGGGCAGCTCCAGCAGTTCAGGGGGCCAGGGCAGCGCCGGCAGTTCAGGGGGCAGGGAGCCTCTGCAGTTCACGGGGCCAGGGCAGCTCCAGCAGTTCAAGGGGCCAGGGCAGCTCCAGCAGTTCAGGGGGCAGGGAAGTGGCGGCAGTTCAGGGGGTCAGGGCAGCTCCAGCAGTTCAGGGGGCAGGGAGCCTGTGCAGTTCACGGGCCAGGGCAGCGCTGGCAGTTCAGGGGGCCAGGGCAGTGGCAGCAGTTCAGGGGGCCTGGGCAGCTCCAGCAGTTCAAGGGGCAGGGAGCCTCTGCAGTTCACAGGGCCAGGGCAGCACCGGCAGTTCAGGAGGCAGGGAGCCTCTGCAGTTCACGGGGCCAGGGCAGCACCGGCAGTTCAGGGGGCCAGGGCAGCACCGGCAGGTCAGGGGGCCAGGGCAGAGCCGGCAGTTCAGGGGGCAGGGAGCCTCTGCAGTTCACGGGGCCAGGGCAGCGCCAGCAGTTCAGGGGGCAGGAAGGTTAACTGAAAATAGGTTAACTTCCGTCAACATAACCAACGTGACAACGTGCTTGCACAGGGACTATTTTCAGGCGCTGCGTAATATCATTGCACCTGCTGCACCCATGGTATGGCAGCATAGTTCCTTGATTATAATGCAGGAATGAGTTCCTACCCATATCGGTCTAGAAAAACGCAACTTTTCCCGTCGGTCTTAGTACACAATGTAACTACAGAAGAGTCAAGTTTTAAATAGGTAAAATATCGAAAGTCTTTGGTCATTTTTGAGAATCTATTGACAAACGTTCATATTGAGATTTCCAATTTCACTCTAATGGAGACAGATGAGATTATTGGGGTATTTTTCTCATATTTTTTACAAAAAACATTTGATTTCTCTGTAATTATTAATCATATTGCTGTCTAATTTACAATTTTTCTTTCCTGTAGGCTTAATTGTGCAGAGAATATAGATTCCATCACAGAGAAGATGAATTCAAGCTGTGACGATTCAAAACTATAATCTGGAATCAGATGGCATTGATGAGTAATGAATGAAACCGATGTGTTAATGTGATCTACGGTCTTTTATGAACACCACATGTAGGTCACAATTGCAAGAACATTTTATCGTGTTATCTGAAGTGATATGGAGTCATAAACCCAACATTTCTTAATCACATTGGCAAAATTCAGAGCTGACCTTGTGGTTTTAAAAAAAAAGTCTGAAATTATATGGCTCAGCCCTTGGACTATCTCACGGCGGCAGATCAAGGGAAGGCCGACAGAGGCATTCTGAAGGGAGTGTGATTCCAAAATCATCAGACGTCCCATGAACCTTGATATAGTGACATGATCAGAATTTATGTTATTTGTTGGCCATTTATGAGCAGTCTAACACAGTCAAACCCTCAAAAATATATTGAGGTAAAGCTTTAATTATAAAAAAGCACAACACTGATGAAAAAGCCAGTATGTTTTTTTTATGGAGGTCGGTTGATGATTTTTTTGCTGGTCTAGCTGTTCATGAGTTGATCAACTTTTACTCACAATGCATACACTTTCTGATAAAGCTTTTTTTACACAGGAATATTTGCTGGTTGAAGAGAAATGAGGCAATGTAGTTCTTTGTGTTTTGTTTCTTGCATTCTGTCATTTGCTAGAGGCACACATTTGTTTCACCAGGTTATCATTGGGTCATTTGGCGGGTGGTGTGACTTTACTAATTCCATAGCTACACAAAAGAAGACATCTTCATGTAAGAGATAAGGAGATAATAATGTTGGAAATTAAATTATTAAATATTTGCATCCTGAAATTGATTGAGTTTTTTTAAACATTTATGTGGGCATATTTGTTTTCTAACTATATAAACACACTTTAAGTTAAAGGGATAGTTCATCCAAAAATAAAAACGTAATTAACTTGAGCATATTTCTTTCTTTAGGAGAATACAAAAGAGGATATTTTGAAAAATAAAACAGTAGACCCATTTATTATTTCATTGTAAAACAAAAACTGAGGCAATCATTGATTTTGTACTACACAAACATGTTAATGTTTGCCTTTGCCATCTTTGCGATCAGCTTAGGCTCATGAACAATGCTTAATAATATGGATTCATTCGTTTTCACAATACATTTTTATTTAAATTGAGTATAGTTTGTGCAATTAAGTTCAATTTAAATTGAACATTAAAAGTTCAAATTGATCATGTTCTGTTCTGTAATTACTGTTGATATACAGTAAATCATACACAAAAGGTTGGATTTTATGTGTGTAAACAGTAAATAAACATATTTCATTAACTGAAATAATGTTAAATTACCAACTTATTGAAATACTAATATCTGTTATGTACCATTGATATATACTGACAACCACCAATCACAGCGGTGATGAGTGTCACATGATGAATCAAAGCTCATCACAAGCAGCTTTTAGGAGGACAATACTAATATATAGAAGGTGCACAGTGTCATTCACACAAACACTAAACATCATCATGGTAA
The DNA here is from genome assembly GCA_018749465.1 of Paracanthobrama guichenoti. Lineage (NCBI taxonomy): Eukaryota > Metazoa > Chordata > Actinopteri > Cypriniformes > Gobionidae > Paracanthobrama > Paracanthobrama guichenoti. The sequence continues at coordinate 26,126,914 of CM031964.1, read as the reverse complement.
CACACATGAAATTTTAACAATGCAATAAACATTAATTTAACAACATTACATGTAATATAAAACCCTAATGTACATAACTGATTAGAAAAACTAAGAAACAGTTATTTCAACGAAAAAACATCAAATGTGAAGTGTCACGCAGGGAATTCTGGGAATGTCAATTTACGTTTTTTCACTGTAAATTATACAACGACTTGTTTTTTCACTTCCAAAAACTGTAAATTTTTCCAAGTTAGGCCAAATATGGCAAAATTGGTATCTATGTTTGTGACATGTTTCATTATAATAGGATAATTTCTTCAAAAGTCATTAGCATTTTTTGAAATTTCATAATAACTTTTGACTTTTTTGAGTACTCTCAGGACGTGACACGGGACATAGAGGCATACAGAAATCCGCAAAGGTTTTAATGCATTCTGACCAAACTTGGTGTGTGTTATGACAACCATGACCTGCAGTGTTTCGGCACAGTCCCACCTAATGGTCCGGACACCGTTTTATATTTTTGCTTATAATTTCTTAAAGCCTTGAACAGTACCCAATTTTCCCATATCGGCCATGTTGGACATTGGCCATTTTTAATTTTATGTTATATTTAATGAACTCATTGATGTTTGGTTACAAAACTCTGTAGCAGTATCTCGAGCCTTGATAAGAGTTTTAACCTCACTATTAAACCAGCGAAGGGAACATGCAATGGTCACTTCAACTAAGTAATTTAATAACTTATGGTCATGTTCTGCCCTTCGGACTAAGTAGGGCATAGGGATGCTCACTTCTGATTGGAATTTCCAAATGAAATGAATTGGTCAGGTAAGAGAATAATTCAAAATGTGTACTCTTGGTGTGCCTCCAGGAACAGGGTTGGGAAACACTATGGTATATGCAGTAACTATACATTTTGGACATGATTTTGAATCTTTTCACAAGTTCACATTTAAAATAGGGAGAGCTCCGAGATTGGAATGTGGCCTGAACCCAGAGTACTCAGCCGTATCCCTAGTATAGGATAGATACTAGACAAGAGTAAGGAGTCGGGGTGGCGGAGGCATGGCCAGACTTACCATTGGGCTTGACCGCCAGAAGGGGGCCCCCTCTGTTACCCATTTACGTTTGTTTGATTTGTTCATTTATATGCCAGTCAGAAATTATTAGCCACATTTCCACTGTCTGGCCAGTGTGAGCGAGGCTATAAACAGGCCAGCCAGCTAAAAAATCAAATACACTAGTTTGCACGCATACAGCTTACATAAAGTATAGTTTAAAAGGCTCGCGATATCCTCCAATTGCAAGCTTTAAGGCCATAATCAAACTGCGTAAACTGATATTTATCTTTATTTCACATGGAAGAACACACGTTTTGAATCGCATCTGCTCCATTGTGATCACATGGCTACTTTAAACAGCTTCATTAGGCTTGTAGCCCAAAGAGCGCACATTTAGAAAGATCTTGATAAAATCTCATATGTTCACATCTCATTGCTTTACAGAGAGTGACAATTTCTAATAATTTTCCACTAAACTGTGCGTTCTGAAGAGTTGAGCACTCTCTCCCGCCTCACTGCCATCAGAAATATAGGCAGAAATGTCATCAAAATTATATATATAAAAAAACATTTAGGCCTAACGGTTCCCGTTTTATATATTTATAACATGAGCCTATGATAGGCTATAGGCTAGTTCACACAAGCAAAGGTGCTGTTTTTCTGACATTGATTTTATACAGCAGTTCAATAAACAAGTTACTCAGTAACTTTCAGACACACATACATTCTGTTTTTGCTCTGTCAAAGAAAACAGAACAAACAGCAGAACCGCTGCGTCTCAGAGCAACACGTGTTTTGTTCCTCAGTGATTCTTTGAGGAATGACACACGTCTTGCTCTGAGACGCACTCTCTGAGTAACTCGTGTATTTGAACGTATCAAGAGGAGTAAATGATTCAGTTAGGCTACCCATTCATAAAAGCAGCTGTTTGCTAAGTTAAATGAATCAGGATTTTTGAACAAATCGGTTGAATCAAGTATTCAACTCACTCATTAAGACGGAGACTTGCCGCCACCTACTGGCGGTTTTAGTTTCATAGTTAAAAAGTAGACCATCATTTCAATCACTTAAATATTTCTACATTAAAATGTTACATTTAAAGCATTAATCTCTTAACATAATTTATGGAATTATAATTTGCTGTGTAAATCCATACATGCTATGTCTAAACAGTGTAAATCCCAAAATTTATTTTATTGATACTAACTTCATTTTATTGGTAATAATAGCCATACATTGTGTCTTTGTGTTCTGACTGAATTTGTTGATTTAATTAAAGAATCTGACATAAGAGGACACAGATATGACAATACATTTAACATTTTAAGGCAACAGAGGTGAGACGGCGATATATAGGCCTCCTACCGTACTGATCATTTGAACATGCTCCTCCCAAATTTTGTTAATAAAACATAATTTGGGACCACAGCACTACGCTACAAATCCATTGATTTCAAAAAGGCAGAACACTCTTCCTGTGAATGAAGCACAACAATAGCATATAGTCGGAACTCACCCCTCTGAAGAGCCACTTCTCTGATGTAGAGAGGAGAGAAAATGACTCCTTCCTCTGCAACATCGGCCTGGTGGGAGAAAACAAGATAAAGACTTCAGAAACAGGCTCAAAGAGACATTTAGGGTGCTTTCACAATAGCACTTTTGGTGCGCAACCAGGTTTGATTGACGTCAGAGTTCGGTTTGTTTGGATGATGTGAACGCAATCGAACTCAGGTTCGGACCAAGCAATCGACCCAAGTGTGAAAGCACCCAGCAGCAGAGACTAGCACAGACAGCCACTGACACAACCTAAAGGTGCGCTCACATTTACCGTTGTTCAGAAATCAAATCCATTCATTTTGATAAAGTGTTGCAGGAATGATGTAATGATGTGTTGCGCGAGCGTCTTTTGCAGCGTCTAGCATGTGACATGTTCTTTAAAAATGTTCTGTGGGAATGGGGCCCCTAAAGGAGGTCATCCGCTGAATGATGGAAAACCACTTTGTTTTTTTCAGCAAGACACATTAGACATCCGATACAGTTCAAGAAATGAAAAGGTGACAAGGTGTTTCACTTGGATGGAACCATTTCCATTCACTGCAGTTTTGTAAACAGGCAGACAGGTCTATCTTAGGGCACCAGTGATCAATGGGACAGGACAGGGTGAATGACCTTTTCCTGACCCAGAACCAATGCATTTTTGTCCTGCTGGCTATTGTGACAAGCTGCTGAGAAACATCTTTTTTTTTGCTCTCGCTCTCCAAATATTTGAGCTCATAGTATTTATTTATTTTTGTCACACAAATGTGACATTTTAAAACTGACAGAATGCTTAATAAAGTCACCAATTTTTAATAGAATACTGCAGTGTTTGTTATAAATGATTTCTCTGTGCACTTCATTATTGTTTTTAATTCACGTGCCTTGTAATCTTGAATCAGAATAACTTCCCCTCCCTCTTGCAGCAACATCTCTTCTCTTCTCGAATGACGAGGGCAGGGCAACTTGTCAATCACATGAGATCCACCAACAGCAAACCACAACCATCCAATCAATTCCACACAGACAAAATCAAGCCCTGCCCTACATTTGTTCTTGTTTCAGCGTTTCACTCGGATATACGGCACAATAGTGAAGAAAAGATGAGTGCAACTTCAGTTTAACGACAACTTTTAAGAAAATACGCATTTAACAATGACAGACTGAAATATCAGCCAGGCCAATTTATCTGCCAGTATTTGACAAATTTAACCCTCCTCCTTCTCTCGAGTCATTTTGACCCAAAACTCATTTCTAAAAAAATAAATACAATTTTTTAGAGTTCATCAGTGTGGTCCAAGACCCTAGGACTTTTGTTGCACTTGAACCACGAATGGACACATTTTTTTAGTGGATTCAAGGAGTTTCGTGGTTGAAATTTAAAAAGTAATACATCCTTCCCTCGCGGGTCAATTTGAATCCCTTAGGAATTAATGTGAGGAATGCTTCAGTACACATAGAAAAACCTAAAAATGCTAAAACTTTTTTTTACATTTAAATAAAAAAATTTTTGTTTTGTTTTGTTATTTTAATGTGTATCTGAATGCAAACTGAAGAGAAACTGACTTTAGAACCCAGCAGAACAGCTCATTTGCTCCATATAGCGGTCATCTAGTGGCAAGAGTCATGAAATATCATATTATGTTATACAAGAGGTCGGCAGAGACACCGAATGTAAGATATTCTGAGCTGAATTAAAAGGTTATGCATGAAATTGTGAGTTATTTTGGATTTAAGCTGAAAGAATGTGCTCAAATGACTATTTATTTATTATTTATTGATAAAATCTAGTAGTTTAAAGGTAAATAATAATAAAAAAATATATATCTAAAATAAAAAAACTCAACAAAAAAAATCAAAATTAAATAAAATAAAATAAGCTTTCTGGATAAAGAAAAAATAAATGTAATTTTAGAGCTTCGGGTCATTTTGACCCACGAGGAAGGATTTGTTATAAAGTGTGAGGAAGGATGAAGGTTAAGAATAAATTATCAGATAACTTCATAATTAGCTTTTTAACAAAAACATTAGCTCAGTGTAGTTTGTTTATACCCTACGTTTAGCTTTTTACCTCTGCGATTGTACTTAGGCATCAAAATCATAAAGGTTGTGTTATAATTTGTGAAGATTATCACAATAAACAAAATGTTCAAGAATCTTATTTCCTGCAATAATTCAAAATACAATTGGGGTTTTGTCCTTTAGATTTTCAACAAAAATATTAGCTCGGTTGTATAGTAAACAAGTCAAGTGAATAGTAAAAAAAATTTTTTCAAGATAAATTGTTTCTCTGTTTAAAATGATAGTTGTCTTGAAATTTTCACTTATCATGTAAATGCACCATTGCACAAAAGCTTGTATAATTAGTTTTGTTGCAGGAAACCAGGAAAACCAAACTCACAAGTTAAAAAAAAATCTATCAAATCAACCGCTATTTATTTGTCTCCTGCTACAAAACTAAATTGAAAAAAAATGTACATGCAGAAAGGTCCGACATTGAGCAGTTTTTCTGCTTTGTAATGAAATTCTCCTTCTCTTGGCTCACATGCCCCCCTCTGGCATTTACCTCCTCACTTTATCAGCATTTGATGCCTCCCACTGCGATGGGCACATTATCACACTTCCTGCTTGATCCATGAGTTCATATATTCAAGCTTCTGCTCTAACAGCACAATAGCTTCATCCAGACATTCAAGCTGAGGGAAATCTCACACACATATCTGCCACACAGAATGATCTTTATGTTAGTGCAGTCAACTATAGTCACACCCATCATTTTTTTGTTTATTATTATCATATATTATTTATAATTTTGAGCCAATGGAGACTCAAGTTTATGGTGAAGCTACACTACACTAGAACATGAAACTATCAAAATTCAAAGAGACATTTAATATTAACATAATAGTGTCATAAGAACATCCAGAACAAATGCATGTAAAATGTTCTCTGGTGTGACTGCATTGTGCCAAGTGTAAAGTTTGGTGGAGGGGGGGTTGTTTTTCAGGGGATGGGCTTGGCCCCTTAGTTCCAGTGAAAGGAACTCTTAATGTCTCAGCATACCAAGACATTTTGGACAATTTCGTGCTCCCAATTTTGTGTGAACAGTTTGGGGATGGCCCCTTCCTGTTCCAACATGACCAGTGCACAAAGCAAGGACCATAAAGACATGGATGAGCGAGCGGAACTTGACTGGCCTGAGTCCTGACCTCAACTCGATAGATTACCTTTGGGATGAATTAGAGCAGAGACTGCGAACCAGGCTTACTCGTCCAACATCAGTGCCTGACCTCACAAATGCGCTTCTAGAAGAATGGTCAAATTCCCATAAACACACTCCTAAACCTTGTGGAAAGCCTTCCCAGAAGAGCTGAAGCTGTTATATGTAAAGGGTGGGCCAACTCCATATTAAACCCTACAGATTAAGAATGGGATGTCATACAGATGAAGATATCATATGACTTCAGAAGACTTTGAAGCAACATGAGTTAATACGTTTATACAGTTTTTGGTCAGTTTTTGCAATAAATACCTGTGACTGTACTTTTATTTGCCTGTTACGTGTTTTATATTGTTGAGAGTGGGTAGGTTTAGGGTAGGAGTGGGGTTAGTTAAGGGTTAGTTAGTTAAAAGTAGCCTATAAATATTTATAAAATCATGTCTACTTTTACAAATGCAAAGAATTAAATGCGTCTTGATCTGACGCATTGGGCAAACAACAGACTGTGCATTAAAAGACCGACGGAGAGGGGTCCTGACCAAGAGTCAATATGTGACGAGTTGGGTTTGAGAACGTGTACACACAGAGTAACATCTCTTGTCTCTTGGTCTGTAATCAAAGCATCCTGAAATATAAGACTGCTAATTGTGTTCAGCTTACACAATTAAGTATTAAAAACATAATGTGTTAGTCAAATACTAATTTCTTTTCATGAAATAAACAATAGATGTAAATTTTAGACAAAATGAATAGCTGGATTTTTAGTGACATTAGTGGAATTGCACTGGCATTGTTCAAATCATATTTATCTTGTAGCAATGAATGAAGAGATGTCATATCAATCACAAGTTCAGTATGGAGTACCGCAAGGCTCAGTGCTAGGACCGTTGCTTTTCACCCTGTACATGCTACCCTTGGGAGATCATTAGGAAGCATGGCATTATAGTTTTCACTGTTATGCTCACAATACTCAGTTATATTTCTATATTTCTTTACGCCCCAATGAAACTTACCAATTCACAAGTCTTATTTATTTATTTAAGAATTGATTTCCTCAGAGTTTATTTGACTCCACACTCAAAAGTGTTAAAAGTAACTCTGAAGCAGTGTTAAAGTTAATGAGATAATTAAGTGATTGATTAAGTGATGATTGAGAATTAGTGGTGACACCTGATTTTAAGCAGAATCACTGAAGGAAAGAGTCACCATTTTTAAGTCACCATTATAGTGATCAGTGCTTATTTTAGTTGGACTCTTGACCCTTGGTTTTGTAACATTAGTTTTTGTCTGGCTGCTGAAACTGATTTATAGCAGCTAGACAAGTCCAAAGTAAATGTGGTCAGGTGTTGTTGGCTGTGTTTTGACAATCATTATGGGCTGAATCACTAATGTCATTTAGAGCCTAATCTTTGAGTTAGGTTTACTTTATTGGTTACAGCAGTCCTGTGATTCTACGGCATAATATATTGTGTTTTCAATATAATCATTGGGATTTTTAAAAGTTACTCTGTTCAAAAAAGGTTTCGGTACCTCTGTCATTTAGATGCACAGAGACATCAAGAATCAGCGTATGAATCCCAACAATCTGGCCATCAAAAAGCTTTTTGCCATGCATTCTGGGTGCACCAATCAAACCCACCCATAGCTCCTAGCATGCATAGCGGCATGAATAAATTATAAGATTAACTGTTTTAGTAATTTCTTTTATTCTTACAGTTTTTGCTGTTTTATGTTACTTTTTAGTAGCTTGTTTTGTGATGTTCAGAGTTAATCTGTGTATCTAATTAAACCTCAACTTGATCCTACAGAATTAGTCAATTACAGGCCGATCTCAAATCTACCCTTTCTGTCAAAAATACTGGAAAAGGCAGTGTCTTCACAATTATGTTCCTTTTTAGAAAGAAATGGTATCTGTGAGGATTTCCAGTCAGGATTTAGACCGTATCATAGTACTGAGACTGCTCTCATCAGAGTTACAAATGATTTACTCTTATCATCTGATCATGGTTGTATCTCTCTATTAGTGTTACTCGATCTTAGCGCTGCATTCGATACTATCGACCACAACATTCTTTTGAATAGACTCAAAAATTATGTTGGCATTAGTGGAACTGCATTGGCATGGCTTAAATCATACTTATCTGACTGTTATCAGTTTGTAGCAGTAAATGAAGAGATGTCACATCGATCACAAGTTCAGTATGGAGTACCGCAAGGCTCAGTGCTAGGACCGTTGCTCTTCACCCTGTACATGCTACCACTGGGAGATATCATTAGGAAGCATGGCATTAATTTTCACTGTTATGCTGATGATACTCAGCTCTATATTTCTTCACGCCCTGACGAAATTGACCAATTCACAAGATTAATGGAATGCATAGCTGATATAAAACATTGGATGTCTAGTAATTTCCTGCAACTTAATTCAGAAAAAAAATAATTTTTAATTATTGGACAAAAAAACTCCACAAGTAGTAACCTAGAATACTGTCTAACACTTGATGGCTGCTCTGTCAAGTCCTCGTCGTCAGTTAGGAACCTGGGTGTGCTCTTTGATACCAATCTTTCATTTGAAAGCCACGTTTCTAACATCTGTAAAACTGCATTCTACCATCTTAAAAATATATCTAAATTACGGCACATCCTTTCGATGCAAAATGCTGAACAGTTAATTCATGCGTTCATGACCTCAAGGCTAGATTACTGTAATGCTTTACTGGGTGGTTGCCCTGCTCACTTAATAAACAAACTCCAGCTGGTCCAAAACGCAGCAGCTCGAGCTCTTACTAGAATAAGGAAGTATGACCATATTAGCCCGGTTCTGTCAACACTGCACTGGCTCCCTATTAAACATCGTATAAATTTTAAAATCTTGCTTATTACTTACAAAGCACTAAATGGTTTAACTAGGTCAGCCGGAACCGGGAACACTTCCCATAACACCTGATGTACTCATTACATCATAAGAAGAATGGCATCTACGCTAATGTTAGTCTCTCTGCTTATCCCGAGTTTTACTGCAGTCAGCCGGATCCGGGCCGTATCCAGATCAGATGGTGGACCAGCGCCTGGACATGACCAACGCATCCCTGAAATGTCTGCAGAGAGCGTGTCAAATAAACTCCCCCCGTAAACGCTGCATCGACACGACATCCTCATTAAACCCGTCTTCGGCGTGACAACTCCAATCTTTCGAATAATCTTACGAATATCTATTTACCTAATATGAATCATATTAGGTAAATAGATATTCGTAAGTAACATCACAGAGCTGTTGTAATCAATAATGTAAAATTGACACATCACCCACATAATTAGAGATTGGTCTCAGAATTATATTAGTTTATCAGTCACTAAATGATGATTATGTTAATAATGTTAATCAAAACATAATCAACTCCTGAACAGATTTTCTCTGTGCTTTCTTTGCCATAACAAAAAGTGCTTTCTAAACACACAGTAAAAGGGGTCAAGAGCCCAACTAAAGCAAACACTGATCACAATAATGGTGACTTAAAAATGGTGACTCTTCAGTGATTCTGCTTGTTATCATCAGGTGTCTTCACTAATGGCCAGTCATTACTTAATAAATCAAGTATCTCTTTAACTTTAAGACTGCTTCAGCATTACTTTTAACACTCTTGAGTGTGAGTCAAATAAACTCTGAGGAGAGTTAATTTAACACTCTTATTTAGAAGCGCACATTTATATATGGATCTTGAAGGTTTGTATTTGCCAGTGGTCTCATTCAAACTGTTATAGCAGGACTTACTGTTCAATATATTTAGACATTAGACACCTAAACTCAGATTTTTATTCTCATGATTCTCTGAGCTCAATGACTGGTGCTAGCAGCTAACAACATGATACACTCTAACGCTTACCCATTCTACCCCCTTACACTAACTCTACTCCTAAACCTACCCATCACACAAAACTTTCTGCATGTTTATATTTTCAAAAGACATCACTTAGTATAATTTATAAGCAGTTTTCCTCATGGGGACCAAAAAAAATTCCCTTCAAGGACAAGGAGAGAGAGAGAGAGAGAGAGAGAGAGAGAGAGAGAGAGAGAGAGAGAGCCAGTAAACCTGGTTTGCTCAATACTGATCTATAAATATGGTTCTGTAATTAAATCTGCCCACAATAACCACCTCATGGAAACTTGCCAATGTAATTCTGAGTCGTCTAAAGAGCATGATGTATTTTGGGGTTTGTGGAAGCAAACAGGATGACCCGCTACAGATATACACATAATTTTTTCTTTAAGCAAAGATGCTCAGCAGGTGTAATTATAAGCCTTAGACTCGTTACCTTGGTTGATTAGTTGTTGAAAAGTAACACAAATGAGACGTTCAGTTTCGGTATCATAGACCACAATTTTTTTTTTTAATAATATATAATTTGTCTATTATTTATAAGATTTTTTTTAATTTTTTTATTGACAGTGTAAACAGTAAAAATTGCATTTCACAGATACAAGTGGAAATAAACCGAATACACAATAAACCGAATAAACCAGGCTTTTTGAACAGTCAGGGTGTAATTCATACAGGGCTTTCATACACTATTTGTTTGTCATTATTATAAAATAATAATTGTCAGTCAGAGGAGAACTGGCACCCCGACTGAGCCTGGTTTCTCCCAAGGGTTTTTTTTCTCCATTCTGACCCTGAAGGAGTTTTGGTTCCTTGCCACCGTTGCCTCTGGCTTTTGGCTTGCTCAGTTGGGGACACCTAAATTTCATCTATATTACCGATCTGCCCACATTGACACTATATGATACTTGAAATTAGCTGGATAACATCACCGTTTCACCAGAACGGCTGTACAAATTCTGTTGCATTATTTTCCTGTTAACAATGTGAAGCTGCTTTGAAACAATCGGACTTGTTAAAAGCACTATATAAATAAAGGTGACTTGACTTTATTCAAGCAAATGTGCTTTAACCCTAAATCATAAAAAAGATGAATTATTATGAAGTATTGAAGTATTACACAGATGTGATGTTAACCATACAGAACACAGTAAATGTGTGAAACGGTTTTAGCTGCAGTGTCAGGGGGCGGTGCTTCGGATTCTAGAGAGCATTTGATTGGACAAAACCTGAGAAGAATGCAGAATGATGTCATGAAAACAGTTGACCTGTGTTGGTAGAAGAGCGAGACTGCTTTTGAATGTGGGAATTTTGTCACACTAGCTTACAGATAACAGTAAGGCTGACATATTCATACTAAAAGCCAAAAATCATCAGGTTTCTTAATATTTGCTTAATTTGTTTTTATTTTTCTATTTTAATTTTACTTAAAGTGTTAGTAATTTTGTTGTGTTTTTGTCATTTTTAAAAGTAAAAAAAAAAAAAATATTATTTAAGCAAATGTTGTACATCAAGTTAAATTAAAAGAACATGATACATTTTACATTGGTAACAAACTGAAATAGAATATGTTTGTTTTTATAGTTGAAAAATACTTATTATAATATTATTTGAACTAACAGTGTACAGAGTTTTATAAACTAATGTTAACAATTAATAAATAATGTTAAATAACAAATGTGTTGCTCATTGTTAGTTAAAATTAGTTAATTCATTTACTAAAGTTAACTAATGGGACCTTATTGTAAATTTTTACCAATAAGATAATCTGGGTATTTCATACATATAGAAAATGCACGTAATGGCACAGTATATATATACTACAAAATATTATAAGTATTATTATTACAGTATATCATTCTGGTTCATGTTTACACCAATTACTGTTCTCTAATTATTTACTGCCATCTAGTGGCCAACATCCAATCTCAGCTTTCAAAATAACAGTCTATCTATCTATCTATCTATCTATCTATCTATCTATCTATCTATCTATCTATCTATCTATCTATCTATCTATCTATCTATCTATCTATCTATCTATCTATCTATCTATCTATCTGTCTGTCTGTCTATCCGTCTGTCTGTCTGTCTGTGTCTATCCGTCTGTCTGTCTGTGTCTATCCGTCTATCTGTCTGTCTATCCATCTGTCTGTCTGTCTGTACTAGCCTCAGCCACAAAAAGCTCAAAACATGTTGTTTGGAAAACAACATTAAATGTTATACGTTTCATATTACACTGCATAATGATTCCTTTTATTCCCGTCAGATCATCTGACACACGGCAGTCGCCCTCCAGCTGCTGTAACTCGGTTTATGAATAAATGTCAGTAAACATTTTGCTTTAAAGACTAACTATACATGACTTAAACTTAAAAGACTCAAAGTCAGTAAGCATGTAAATATATTTGTCACAGCAACCCTTTTTTTTAAAAAAAAAGAATAATAATACAAATAATAATAAAAAGTAATTATGACATACATTTTATATTGATAAGTTTAAAGTAGGGAAAGTTGTCCAGAAAAACACAGTAATTGTCTCTGACTATTACTCCATATGGGAGTTCAGGAAGCTGTTTCCTGATCCCTGCACTCTTACCTGCACAGGAAACATATATACACACACACACACACACACACACACACACACACACACACACACACACACACACACACACACACACTCACTGGGTTTCCATGTTTTACGGGGACTTTCCATACACATAATGAAATGTATACTGTACTGTATATTGTATCCCCTAGCCCTAAACCTACCCATCACAGAAAACTTTGTGCATTTTTACATTTTCAAAAAAAACATATTTAGTATGATTTATAAGCAGTTTTCCTCATGGGGACCAAAAAAATGTCCACATAATGTAGGGTATACACACACACACACACACACACACACACACACACACACACACACACACACACACACACACATACACACTCATGTACACACACACACATACGTGCATACACACTCATGTACACATACACACACACACACACACAGACACACACGTGCACACACACATCCACCCACTCACACACGTACAGACACACACTCATGTACTCACACACAGCTGTTTTCTCTTCACATTTTCAAAAACCAAACACAAGATGAGTTTAAACTTGCCTTCTCTTCACTCATCTTCACATTCTCTTGCACCAGAAAGATATAATTGTGATAATCAGCAAAACTCTGCACAGACTTTTCCCTGATTTGCAGTCTGGATCAAACACATATTGTTTTATTTGTGATTGAGTTTGTTGCATTCAGAGAAAGCTGAAAGTCTGATAGAATGTGATCCTCAGTCGTTTAGTGTATGATGGACAGTATTTCTCTGTAAACATTTACAAAGTCAGCAAATGTATGATGCCTAGTATTTAAATGTTTTGCTTTCCAGCCTTAACTAATTTACTCAGTCTGACCATTGTATTGGTTATTCCTTTTGTTTAATTGAATACACTGAACACGCATGTGAAAATCATAATTCAGTGCTGAGCATTTTTATTTATTTATGTGTTTATTTTTGTGCTAAGAAAATAATGAGAAAAATATAATGTTATTTTTCATAATAAACACTACTGTTTTCCTCAATCACTTTAGCTAAATTGTCAAATTAGATTTTTTCTGCTCAGATCTCTGAACAATTCATTTTTGTTCACACTACATTCAAATTTGTATTTACTTAAGTGCATTTTGACTACAATTTGCACAGATAACTAAATGCACATCTCGTTGATGAGTTTATTCTCAGTGAAACTGTCAAACTCTTCACAACTTCTGAGCCATCACATGCAAAATTATCCATTATGCAAAATCTGTAATAATAACAACATTTACTTCATGACTTTAATTGTAAAAATAGACATACAATTGTTTACTTGTAACATATTGCTACAAAATAAATGTACTTTATACCTACAAATATGCATTTTCTTTTTCTATGTACTACAGTATTGAGTGAAGAAATGTACTTTGTTAGTAATATATCAGTATCAACAAAACAGTACAAAGCAAAACAACAAAATTGACATTTCCAGGGTCGACTGCTATTGTGAAAAAATAGTTTGGCTCACACAATGAAAAATAAAGTTCCCTTTCGAATGGGAACTCACACTGCGTCCAAGGATGAGGATCCATTTGTTCATGAAGACGATCACTCAGTCAAGTGTTTCAGGAAGTATGCCTCTGTATCAGAGACAACACTCGAGGACACGACTTGTTAGTTATGTGTTTGGGTAAGTAGCATGTGTGTCCAGTTCTCCAGGGAGGTGCGCTTTGTAATGCATTTGAGAGACTGACTAAAAGAGACAGGTAACAAGCTTTTAGTTCTTTGTTCTCACCTGAGGGATGGTAGTTAGCATTTGCACGTTTGCATTAAGCTCTCGAGGGAGTCGAAGGCACTCACAGTGATGTTTGTGACTGTTCTATGCGTAATTCTTGATTAGTGACAGAGTCTGGTGTTTGAAGGGAGCACTTCAGCCCTTGAGGGAATTGAACCTCTCTTTTGGATGTGGTTGCGGTGATAAGCTCCTTTGTTGATTCTTCTCTCTCGAGGGATGGAAATAGAGCACCTGCACCCTGGTTCAGGTCCCGTGGCCGCCATAGCGGTAAGTAGGTCTGATCACAGAGGTGGTCGACGGAGCAAAGTCTTATGAGATTTCTTTCCCTTTCTGGTCTACTATTACTAATGTGTGAGGCCTAATTCTATGGAATTAGATGCAGAGAGAGTGCAGGCAAGTGCTATTTTTAGATCTGCCCCCTCTGCTGGCCCGCACAATAGCATTCTGGTATTGGCATTTATTGGGAACTTAACAGGAAGCTTTTTTTTTCACCCTGATGTGTGAACCCTTCCTAGTTGTAGGCAACTTTGTGAGTGTTGGAGTCTAGAGAGCTGGTTTTCCTCGGGTTTGACTGAAGAGCAGAACCCTCCCTCCGAGTCCTGGTTTTGAAGCAGGGTCCACCTTTCATTTGTTTCCGAGTGGTCCCAGCTAGCACTCAGCTGGCTTGATGGCAATGCGGATTGACTGTTGATGGCTTAATAGTAGGATTCCTGACTCTTTGGTTTGTTGCTGGAGTCTCAGATGAGCATTTATAATGTCACAGCTAGCACTTTTGCCTAGCCACCTTATAATTTCTTGTGATCTGCCAACCAAGGAAGGCTCAGAGCACTTCTGGTCTCTGGATTCCAACAGGTTCTGGTTCCGCTTGGATATCGAGTATATCCAGTATACTTGTGGAGGCAGTGGACTGGGTAGTAGGCTCTTTTTTGAGCAAGTGTGGCTAGGCTTCCTCTCGCTCTAGATAGTCATCTTGTTGAGGCCTCCGCTCCCAGAGCTCTGCTTGGATAGCAGTATCGTGTTGTCAGGCTCTTTTGTGAGCCTCCTTGGTAAGCAGTCCTTAGCATAGAACATAGTTAGCATAGAACCTCCTTTCGCTTTAGAGAGTCATCTTGCCGAGGCCTCCGTTCTTAGAGCTTGGCCGGGGTGGCTACGCGGGTTGCAAGGCTCTCTGTGAGCCTTAGTGGAATCACCCTTAGGGCATAGAATGTAGCTAGGTCCCCTCTCATTTTAGAGAGTCATCTTGCTGAGGCCTCTGTTCATACTAAATCGGGTCATTGGCTCTCTAGTTTTGAGTGGTTTTCCTGAGACCTCCACTCGTCAGGTATAGTGTCTCCTGAAGTGACATGAAGGATATTCCTTATCCTTGGCCATATTCCCTTGAAGGAATTCTGAAAGAATACCAGGCCCTGAGCTCTGCCCACTGGGTATGTAGCCGGGGTTTCTGGCCCTATAGACAACCGCTGCTGTGAACTATCTAGGACAGGGAACTGTGAATCTGGACCTAGCTCTGTGGAGTCACTGACTTATGTCAGCTGTTACAGCATTCATTCCTTCAGCATGGCGGAGTGGGTATTTGTTCCCCAAAGCATCCTAGGATGCAGTGCGAGTTCCCATTCAAAGTGGAACGTCTTGGGTTACGAATGTAAGCATGGATCCCTGAGAAGTGACTGCATCTCATTGCCATGCTTTGGGTATGCCTGCCCACATCTCCTTCAGATAAAAGAAGTTGATGATGTGCACTACAGGTGCCCTTTTATACTCTGGTCGCACTGGTAGTGATGTCACAGGCTGTCGCTGGCCAATGTTATTGTCGTGTTTAGATACGTGCTTACAAAACAGGTCACACTGGAGGCGTTCCCCAAAGTGTCATAGGATGCAGTGTCGCATTCCCCTTCTCAGGGAACCATGGTTACTTTCAGAACCTGAGACATTTTCATTTTGGTAGCATTGGCCAGTTTACTGACACAATAACTATACTTTGAAGCATGAATTAAATGTTTGAGGTGAGTTATTTCCCAGTCATGCAATATATAGTGCCAAGTTGTGGAAAAACAGTCTTTGCATTGCCTTCCTTAACATTAACAAACATGGATAAAATCAAACACAGAGCAGACGAGGCATAACCCTTACATTTACCCCCCATCAAGTAGTCACGACTACGTGTCTTAAAACATCTAACATAATAGTCCAGCAGAGGAGGGTGGGAGGAAGCTTAGGTGGAGGACGCAGGGTAAACAGGACAGAGTCTCCTGGAGGAGAGAGTAACCAGGGTGGAGACAAAGACAGGAGTAATCAGGGCAGAGATGAAGACAGGAGGAGCCAGGGGGTAATCTCCAACAGGACAACCAGAATGCAGGCCCATAGCGGAGTTGAGGGAGGAAGGAGCCATGGGGGAGCCTGGGTGGCATTAGCAGGCAGAACCAGGGGGATGACTGACTGAGACGGAGCTGGAGGTGTAAGAGACCCAGGCGGAGCCGAAGAGCTGGAGAGACCGGACGACAATCAAATGATCTGGAGAGGAGAGCAGGGCAGAGCCACAGCGATGAGCGACCGAGGTGGAGCCAGGGTGCTGGAGGACTGAGGTCGGAACGACTGAGGACCAAGGCAGAGTAGGTGATAAGGAGGAGCCCAACGGAGCCGAAAGGGTGAAGGAATGGGGCACTGGCAAAGGTCCGGAAGGCTGAGTGATGACTGACCAAAGCTGAGCCAGAGGGATGAAAGAGGCAAGAGGTGTTGAAAGAATGACAGACCCAGGTAGAGCCGAAGTAGGAAGGAGCCAAGGCAGAACTGATTGATCAACAGGCTGAGGTGGAGTGACAGACTTGGAGGTATGAGGTGGTTGTATTGCATCGACAAACCTGGGCAAAGCTGGCGAACAGGAAGCCCAAGGCTGACAAGGCGAAGCCAGCATAGGAGGAGCTGAGGGGAGCCAGCACAGATAGAGCTGAAGAACTTGGTAGCTCAGGCAGGGGATTACAAATAAGGCCTCCTTGGCTGATGCAGAACAGGCAGAGAGTTAAAAAATGGCCTCCTTGGTCAACACAGGACAGGCAGATAATTCAGGAACGGCTTCCTTGGCTGACACGGAACAGGCTGATAGTTCAGGATTGGCCTCCTTGGCCAACATGGGACATCCAGAAGAGATGGGAGTGGGGGGCAGGGTGGGTTATATCTTAGACATAGCTTGCATGGCGACGAAACAGGTATAGATTTAAATCTCACATTCCTCAATAATTGCAAGGGGGCATTTACCACAGCTGCTGGAGTATGAGCGGGGCTCCACTCCATTCTCTTGTACTCCACAAGGATGCCCTCAGGAACAGACAGGCACCTGTTCAGACATTCCATTGGGCTCAGGCTCTAGGGTAATGATGGGCTTAGGCATGGGCTCTGGCATCATGGTGGGCTCGGCTCAGTGTCTGCGCCTGTGGGCTCTGGCATTCGTTCCACAATGGGCGGCGTGCTAGGTGGCTGGCTGGGCTCTGGTGATGAAGTATCCTCGTCACACACCCATACATAGTCGACAAATCCTGGAAGCTCCCTCGAGGGTGGTCTCCAGGCAGGCATGACTTTGTCTGCGTGTTGAGCCCTGCCAGGAAAAACATAGGAGACAGATGTCGTTGTAATGCACGAGATGAGCCAGATCTAAAAAATCTGTGTGGTCCTCGAGGGAGTGATCCCCCCTGGGAGAGGAGGAGGATCAGAAATGCTGCTAGATCCATGAATTTCGGTCATCATCTTCTATCATGACCAGTTGCAGCAAGGAATAAGATCAGCAGGATGAAAACAAGATAATAAAGGTAAAATTATTATCGTGCCACTGCCACATTCAGTGGTGCGCATTCGCTCCTCCCTAATCCAAAGTTAACATCAAAATCAGTGTTGTAAAATGAAGTCAATAGCCTACACACAAAAATGTTAAAATGCTGTTTTGATTAGTATCCTCATGAACACCATCGGATTTATCTTAAGTGAATGTAAACAATTGAGAAAGAAAACACGTGTAACAGTATAATGGAGCTGTGCATGTGGTCTTAAAGTGACAGCAGCCCAATATTACTCCTTTAGTCTGTGTCATTAATGTTAATCAAACAACAAAAGACAAAGATAAAATCACTCACTGGTCTTAAATGAATAACTTTTGTAGCTTTAATGAGGATTAATCTATACAGTGAAGACTGTTATTTACATTTATTCAGTATCCGTAGGCTATTATTTATATGAATACCACTGTTAGTACAGCTCCCTGAAAAACTTAATTGATTATTAATATGCACTGATTATTTCATTTGTATTTTTGTTCTGTAATATTTATTTGTCCATTAGTTTAGTCCAATAGCCAGCTAGACTAGATTAGACAGTTTACTTGTCTTATATACTTATTTTGAGAACCTTTTACTTAGCTACGTAGTTAACAAAGTATTCGTTTTTGCTGAAGTATCGTTAATTTTACTTTTTTATCTTAAAATTACTCATATCGCCCACCAATAATTGTGTTAAATAATCGTTGATTTCAATATTGACCAAAATAATCATGATTATGATTTCAGCCACAATCGAGCAGCCCTAGGCTTGTCACATGTTTTTTTAGAATGCTTTTCCATGAAGAGTCTTATTGGCATCATGTGCTTGTGTGAATATAAACCCATGTATTATGCATGAGTGTGTGTGTGTATGTGTGTGTGTGTGTGTGTGTGTGTGTGTGTGTGTGTGTGTGTGTGTGTGAGAGAGAGAGAGAGAGAGAGAGAGAGAGAGAGAGAGAGAGAGAGAGAGAGAGAGAGAGAGAGCTACATAAACCCATTAACATGCATAGATTTTTGAAAGCACACACACACACACACACACACACACACACACACACACACACACACACACACTGCACTGACTAACATGCTGGCAAAGCAAGACTAGCCATGACATCATGGACTGTAGGGCCTCACCCTTTAAAGCCATCAGACATTCTGCCCTTAAAAATATGACATTAGTTAGTTAAAACTAATAAAAACTAACTTAAATCATTTCTTGAAGTCTTGTCTACTACATGACCGTCAGATAGAAAGATACAAACATCCTATAATATATTCTCCAAAAAAGGGATGTTCTGGGTTCAACAAAAGTGAAGTTCTATCTATAACATTTGTGGTATAATGTTGTTTACCATAGAAAATTAATGAAAGTTACAAAATATCCCACAGTAATACACTTACATAAACACAGTAATGCACTTAAAATGTAAGTAAACTGGGCCGTGCATTGAGAGTTGTTTGAATTATTACATCCAGTTTTGTTTCTTTGCTTCATTTGACATTCTTAAATTACATCTGTATGATATATACATTTCAGTAAATGTGTTTTCATCATAGTTTATGTGCATGTCTTTTATTGGATTATTTGGATAATTGAGCACATAAGTTTTTATGTGCATTTTCAGATTTAATGTGCATCTTGGTGTTTACATCCACTGTTGTTTTATGCGATATCCCAAAATCTGCCTAAAACATAGCTTGTGTGTTTTGCCTGCTTCATCTTTGTACCGCCCTTTGTGTTTGGGTGATATCAATGATGAGTAGCTGCCTGTGATTGGCTATCGGGTGGAGAAAATTTCAGCATACAAGCCAAGCAAAGAGTCCTCAAAGCGTTTTCCATTCTCTCCTGTTCCAGATCACATGCATGTACTTGTTTTTGTACTTTAATCTGAATGTTTCTATGTTAAAGGCACAATATGTAAGATTTTTGGATTCAAATATCCAAAAACCACTAGAACAGTTATATTCTGTTTGGATCATTCATCAACAGAAAACTAATGATTGTTATACAGCTCAACAGTCTTATTGTTTAAATCTGCATGTTTTACTATGCCTAATATCGATCTCTTACTGCAGTGTGAACAAGTGTCTCATAGTAACGCAGAGTGAACGCACAGAGTAGCATTATAACATAACTTTCAACACACTCAGATGTGTGTAATATGATAAAACAGCGCTGCGTTACCCCACATATGCATGAGCAGAAGAAGAGGAAACGTTGTCTGTGGCAGAATTAAAGCTCCGCCAAATCAAGCTACGCCTTTGTTTTGAATAAGCGACTCTAGTGGCTAAAAATTACATATTGTGGCTTTAACTCTGTTTTTTTGGTGGTTTGCTGAACCTGTTTGCTGCTGTTTCATTTGTCATCTTGAGGATACATCTGTTAAATTGAATGTCTTTTGTTGATGTTTATGGACAGAGAAGAAAACAGGCCATTTCTTTCTTTCTTTCTTTCTTTCTTTCTTTCTTTCTTTCTTTCTTTCTTTCTTTCTTTGATGTCTGACATGTCAATCAACTGAATTTATTGACATGTCAATCAACTATATTTATTAAGGGATATCTTTATTGCCACCATATCTTTATTTATATATTTACTTTTTAATGTTATTGTTAACCAAAATTTTATCGATATAATAAAGCCAATAAATAATGGATTATTTCCTTCAGCTGAAATACTTCAATTATGATTAGAATCACCTCAAAGAAGGAAATTGCGACGTGCAGCACAAGTCTGTCATATAAGCTACATAAAATTATAATGAGAACATCGATATTGTGTGCTTGGGACATGGCTTTTAATGGTGAGATGTTTGCTTCAGTAATCAGGCTCTCAAAAATTATATAAAAGTTTGGATTTAGGTTTACCAATATATATCGGTCATCAGCTTTCAAATATAAATAATTATTGGTTATTTTCATAAATTTTCATATCGGTGCATCCCTAAAATGTATTCAATAATTTATAAAGGTTCACAATGAGCTTAAATAAAAACATGTAAGCTTAGTCACATAAAAAAGACTTATATACGTCACTTCATTTGCACACAGCTGCTCTAATTTCAGTTTGCAATCTCTTCTTCCAGTGAAATGTTATGCTTAAAGTGACTTTAGTTATCATCTGCCAACAACTGGTTTGTGTGACACATGCAGTATAAAGAAACCACCTATTTTACCACAAAAAGAAACTGAGAGTGTCCCTTATTTTCCACTGCTGAAGTTGCCA
The DNA here is from genome assembly GCA_018749465.1 of Paracanthobrama guichenoti. Taxonomy (NCBI): domain Eukaryota; kingdom Metazoa; phylum Chordata; class Actinopteri; order Cypriniformes; family Gobionidae; genus Paracanthobrama; species Paracanthobrama guichenoti. The sequence goes on along the minus strand of CM031964.1, from coordinate 26,105,846 downwards.
ATGCCAGTTACAGATACAATAAAGCAATGTGGGCAAAAATCCACCTGTCAGTTTATGCCAGGCCTTTTTATCACAGCTGAGTCGCAGTCTGCACGATCAGTTCAGTTTGGACAACAGGTGCAGAGAGCCAGGGCAGAGGAGAAACACTAGAACAGCTTATTAATGCTAAATACGGAGGAATACAATTGTGGCACAGGTTTTTTGTTTTTTGTTTTTTTTTAATAAAAATAATTATCGACAGTTGCATTTAATTAGTAGATATTCTACTAACTTCTTTTACCATCCTCACTCAATAACTGACAGTTGATAACTGACAAAACTTCACAATTGATGGTTGACGACTGGATTAGGCAATCACATTTGCAAGCTCTTTTTACATGCCACAGGACATGACGGAGTGGATGGACAGCACTCTTAGTTAAAGCAAAAAAGAGTGAGTATGTGAGAACAGGAGGTGCAAACTGAGCCGCGCAACAGCTGTAAGAAAATCTGATTCAGTAACTCGACTCCAAACTACAACTCTACATTTCCCAATTACTCACTTCCCATGTTTCAAGGCCTTTCCATCTGTTCCACTTTCAGCCTCAGTCAGAACTTGGAAGGGAAACTCATTCGTCACAAAACTATGACTAACATGTATTGTTATCAGCAAATAAAGGAGGAACCAACTACATATTTAATAGAAGATACACATGTATGTCTTTTCTTCAGTTTGGGAGTCAATGGTAGCCCATAAAAACGCATGGTAAAATGTTTTTTGGCATGGTAAAAAATAAGGAGGGTCTATATATTCCAAATTGCAATTGGGCATTTGCAACCTTTAAAACACTGCTGGTTAGTAACTGATTACATGTAATCTGGATTATGTAATTAAGTATGTAATCCAAAAATTAAATACTTGTAATGTTTTCAAATATTTACAATCAGACTAGTTCCTTTTTATGGATTACATGATTACATATTAATTTGGCAGTAAATTATTCAAATATGTATTGAGTCTCCTAATTCTTATTTTTTTATTATATCGCTGTTCGAATCAGTTTGTGGAATTGCTGATTTATTTATTTTACATTTGAATTATTAGCTTTTCATCAAATTACAAACCCCAGCTTGGGAAACCCCGACGTAATGTAATATTTAACGCACGTCATGTTGTTAATAACGAAGAACAGAAAATATTTTTATATCAATATGGTACAAGATTATCCTATTTAAATCAACGTGATAAAGGAGTTCAAAAGATTCAAAAGTAATCTAAAAGCAGTCAGATTATCCTTACACTGTGTAATAGACTACATTACTAACTATAGTACCGGACAAACATTTCAGATGAATTTCTTCAGGTCAAGTCTCATAAGAATAACCAAAGGGACTTTTTATGCCATTTTCAAATGAAACTCCACCAGGCAGGACAAGAGGCTGCATGTGGCAATGCTGTTGCATATTAAAATCAAACTTAATCATAGTCTCAATGGGACCATGGCCTGAAGGTCCTCGAGATGTTTCTGGACTGTGGCATCTAATAGTCAAAAATGTTTTAATCGGCTTGCCACTTGCCATAGTATACATAATTATATTTATATTTTCAAATTATATGGCTTTATTATTAAATTTAACATTTAGCGAAGCTAGGTTTTGCTTACATTATTTTGAGAAACTCAAATAACTCTGTGTGTTACATATTGAGTTTTAGATCACTCAGGCCTGTATTGTTCACAGTTGTTTGTGTCTGTCTGTGTGAACCTTGACTGTATCTCCTTGCTTATAGTGAGGAAAGGAACATTCTGATATCATTTCAGGCTTAGTGATGAAGGCCATGTCTGTTTGTGTGTTACACTGTTTCTATAGAGACTCATAAACTCTTTGAGCTTTGAGTAAGCATGCACAGACAGTACCTGACCTGTTACTCCCTGCGTGGGAAAAAAGGGAGTTTTTTCTGTGCAAACTCTTACTTCCTTCCAGAATGTTATAGAAGTATTTCTCTTCTCAAAATGAGAAAATCCTGGGATTCACAAACCTTGGTGTGGGAACTTACACTTTCACATGGATTTTCATATCAGGACAGTTGTGCATTTCGAAGCAATAGCTCACCCCAAAATGAAAATGTTGTCATTGTTTACACATCTTTGTGTAAAACCCAAGTGACTTTTGTTCATTTTCATAAACAGAGAAGTAAACAGCAGAACAGAGGCTCAACATAAATGCTTGACGCAAGAACAAAGACCAATTGACCCTTTTCACATTTCCAGGTTTCTCAGAAGCAGAAGCCGTCATAGTTGGGTAAACTTAGCAGTGAATGAGAGACTACATTTATATATATATATATATATATATATATATATATATATATATATATATATATATATATATATATATATATATATATATATATATGTATTCCCATTTTCACAAATAGCAAAAGAAAAACTCCACAACGGTGTTTTCACAACTTTCCAAAGAGGGGAAAAAACAGAGCGATAATTGATAATGGCAGAAAAGAGAAAGATGCCAAACTTTACCGTCACTCCCACAGCAGCTGTATTAGAAACACCCTCACAGCAGCGTTAACTTTTTTTTTTTTTTTTTTTTTTTGCAATTTGATGCAAATGTAATATAATACAAAGTATGGTGGTATAAATATACATACATCAGAGCAGAATAGACTAATAACAACAGACTGGGCCATGTGACCAATCAGATCAGAGTAGACCAATCGCAACAGACTGCACCATCTGGCCAATCAGAGAAGAGTTACCAATCACAACAGACTGGGCCATGTGACCAATCAGAGCAGAGTAGACCAATCACAACAGACTGGGCCATGTGACCAATCAGAGCAGAGTAGACCAATCACAACAGACTGGGTCGTATGACCAATCACAACAGACTGGGCCGTCTGATCAATCAGAGCAGAGTAGACCAATCACAACAAACTGGGTCATCTGACCAATCAGAGCAGAGTAGACCAATCACAACAGACTGGGTCATATGACCAATCAGAGCAGAGTAGGCCAATCACAACAGACTGGGCCATCTGACCAATCAGAGCAGAGTAGGCCAATCACAACAGACTGGGCCATCTGACCAATCAGAGCAGAGTAGACCAATCACAACAGACTGGGCCATGTGACCAATCAGAGCGGAGTAGACCAATCACAACAGACTGGGCCATCTGACCAATCAGAGTGGAGTAGACCAATCACAACACACTGGGACATCTGACCAATCAGAGCAGAGTAGACCAATCACAACAGACTGGGCCATCTGACCAATCAGAGCAGAGTAGGCCAATCAAGATTCAAGAGTTTTATTTGTCACATACACAGTTATATACAGAATATACAACCGGCAGTGAAATGTAAACAGGTCCGCTCCATGGACAGTGCAAATTCACAGTTAAAAACACAAGGAATAAATTATAATAGAAATAGGATATAAAAAAAGTACTATCTATATATATATATATATATATATGTCTATATCTGTAGAATTATAAATAATCAAGTCAAGAGAAAAAAAAGGTAACAAATAAGGATAAAGTGGAATAAAATAATTGAAGTAGACTTTGCAGTGAGTAAACTGTAGACTTATAAATATGTGGTTAACAAATGTATAAAGAGTATAATGTGCAAACAGGTTTATAACAGGTTGTTACACAGTAACAACGAGAACAGAAAGTGCAGTGCAATGTCAGTGTATCGATGTTTATCCTGACGTGAAGTCACGTGATGTTAAGTGACTGAGTTCAGGAGTCTGATGGCCTGGGGAAGAAGCTCCTCCTGAGTCTCTCAGTTTTGGCCATCAGGCTTCGGAAGCGCTACCAGATGGTAGCAGCGTGAAATGAGGGTTTGCAGGGTGATTAGAGTCCTTGATGATCTTGGTAGCTCTACCTTTGCAGCGTTTGGTGTAGACGTCCTGCAGAGACGGGAGAGCTGACCCTGAGATACGCTCGGATAAGCGCACTACTCTTTGCAGGGCTTTGCGGTCATGACTGGTGCTGTTCCCATACCACGCTGTGATGCACTGAGTTAAAACACTTTCTATCGCCCCTAAATAGAAAGTTTTCAGGATAGCTGGTGAAACCCTGAATTTCCTCAGCTGGCGCAGGTGGTACAGTCTTTGCCTGGCTTTTTTCACCTGTGTCTGAATGTGAGCAGTCCAGGTCAGGTCCTCGGAGATGTTTACTCCCAGGTCCCAATCACAACAGACTGGGTCATATGACCAGTCAGAGCAGTGTAGACCAATCACAACAGACTGGGCCATCTGACCAATCAAAGCGGAGTAGGCCAATTACAACAGACTGGGCCATCTGACCAATCAGAGTGGAGTAGACCAGTCACAACACACTGGGACATCTGACCAATCAGAGCAGAGTAGACCAATTACAACAGACTGGGTCATATGACCAGTCAGAGCAGAGTAGACCAATCACAACAAACTGGGTCATATGACCAATCAGAACAGAGTAGACCAATCACAATAGACTGGGTCCTTCTGACCAATCACAACAGACTGGGTCATCTGACCAATCAGAACAGAGTAGACCAATCACAATATACTGGGCCATCTAACCAATCAGAACAGACTGGGCCATCTGACCAATCAGAGCAGAGTAGACCAATCACAACAGACTGGGTCAACTGACCAATCAGAGCAGAGTAGACCAATTACAACAGACTGGGTCCTTCAGACCAATCACAACAGACTGGGTCAACTGACTAATCAGAGCAGAGTAGACCAATTACAACAGACTGGGTCCTTCTGACCAATCACAACAGACCGGGCCATGTGACCAACCAGAGCAGAGTAGGCCAATCACAACAGACTGGGCCATCTGACCAATCAAAGCGGAGTAGGCCAATCACAACAGACTGGGACATCTGACCAATCAGAGCAGAGTAGACCAATCACAACAGACTGGACCATCTGACCAATCAGAGCAGAGTAGGCCAATCACAACAGACTGGGTCATATGACCAGTCAGAGCAGTGTAGACCAATCACAACAGACTGGGCCATCTGACCAATCAAAGCGGAGTAGGCCAATCACAACAGACTGGGCCATCTGACCAATCAGAGCGGAGTAGGCCAATCACAACAAACTGGGCCATCTGACCAATCAGAGCAGAGTAGACCAATCACAACAGACTGGGTCATCTGACCAATCAGAACAGAGTAGACCAATCACAATAGACTGGGTCCTTCTGACCAATCAAAACAGCCTGGGCCATCTGACCAATCAGAGCAGAGTAGGCCAATCACAACAAACTGGGCCATCTGACCAATCAGAGCAGACCAATCACAACAGACTGGGTCATCTGACCAATCAGAACAGAGTAGACCAATCACAATAGACTGGGTCCTTCTGACCAATCAAAACAGCCTGGGCCATCTGACCAATCAGAGCAGAGTAGACCAATCACAACAGACTGGGCCATCTGACCATTTAGAGCAGAGTAGGCCAATCACAACAGACTGGGTCACATGACCAGTCAGAGCAGAGTAGATCAATCACAACAGACTGGGTCATCTGACCAATCAGAACAGAGTAGACCAATCACAATAGACTGGGTCCTTCTGACCAATCACAACAGACTGGGTCATCTGACCAATCAGAGCGGAGTAGACCAATCACAACACACTGGGACATCTGACCAATCAGAGCAGAGTAGACCAATCACAACAGACTGGGCCATCTGACCAGTCAGAGCAGAGTAGGTCAATCACAACAGACTGGGCCATCTGACCAATCAGAGCAGAGTAGGCCAATCACAACAGACTGGGTCACATGACCAGTCAGAGCAGTGTAGACCAATCACAACAGACTGGGCCATCTGACCAATCAAAGCGGAGTAGGCCAATCACGACAGACTGGGCCATCTGACCAATCAGAGCGAAGTAGACCAATCACAAAACACTGGGACATCTGACCAATCAGAGCAAAGTAGACCAATCACAACAGACTGGGCCATCTGACCAATCAGAGCAGAGTAGGTCAATCACAACAGACTGGGCCATCTGACCAATCAGAGCAGAGTAGGCCAATCACAACAAACTGGGCCATCTGACCAATCAGAGCAGACCAATCACAACAGACTGGGTCATCTGACCAATCAGAACAGAGTAGACCAATCACAATAGATTGGGTCCTTCTGACCAATCAAAACAGCCTGGGCCATCTGACCAATCAGAGCAGAGTAGGCCAATCACAACAAACTGGGCCATCTGACCAATCAGAGCAGACCAATCACAACAGACTGGGTCATCTGACCAATCAGAACAGAGTAGACCAATCACAATAGACTGGGTCCTTCTGACCAATCACAACAGACTGGGCCATCTGACCAATCAGAGCAGAGTAAGCATGTGGAAAGGAGGGGTTTAGAGAGACTGAATCCTTTATCGAAATATGTTTTCAGACTCTCTGAGAAATTAGCTGATGCTGCAATGTATATTACATAACATGTTGGGTAAAGGGTAAATAATTACAGATTTGTCCTCAATTGTTCCTCACTTGAGATCAGTAAGACCATGTGATTTATGCCCTTTATTATAACCAAGATTTCTAAAACAAAAGCATTCTAATACCCACACATAAAATTGGCACCTGTTACCCAAAACACAACCTACTTTTAACCTACTTTTAACCTACATTAATTCACACAACAAAGATCATCATTCAAATAACACACATAATCGTGAGCTTTATGAGACATGATGGAAATATAGGGTATGTACACTGTGGGAGAGAAAGAGTGAGATGGAAATCACACACATTTCTAGAACCCGGGCCTGGGTTTGCCATGAACTTGCCATGAAAAGACCAAAGAAAACTTCCCTAATCCCACCAAGGAAGAGGGCCATGAGGATCAGGCCTGGTCAGAAGGTTATTCTGAATGCATTCAGCAAGCATTAGCACAGGGATTATGACTCGGCACGCTTCGCTGCGCTCCTCGCCCATCCCGGTCTCATCTCTGGTTGGCCTGTGCAGCCAGAAAACCTGCTTGTGTGGATATTCAGACAGACAGAAAGAAGCTGACTGTTATTTGTCCTCATGGGGTCTGAGGTAACACCTGCCAACATAGACAGGTGAGCGATCTGCTGTCTCGTGACCAGTGACTGTTCATCTGTCCTTCTGGCTTACAAGATCATATCTTTATAGACAGAGTGACTTTTGAACCCCACCAGGTCACGGAGACATCTGTTGTGGTATCTAAATATATAGGGAATAAAAGTATAGTCCTACCCGCGCCCACAGCTGTCATGACAGACTCTCACATGTCTAATCACACAGAACTGAAAAAACAGACAAGACAAGACGCAAAGAGTCCAGAATCTAACCAACCAAACCTAAAGCCCTGAACAAGCAAAGCTCTGCAAGATAAGCATTAAACGTTTCTACTACAAAAAAAAAAAAAAAAAAGAAAAAAAAAAAAGCATTCCACACCATCATGTTATGTTTGCAGACTTTGCACGTGAAACACTAAGAAAGAAATGCTCAAACAGACTCAGCTGTGAATTACAGTATGTCTGTGTTTATAGAGACATATGGCAGGGTTTAAAGGGATAAAATGAAAAAAATGAAAATTAGCCATGATTTACTCACGATCAAGCCATCCTAGGTGTAAATGACTTTCAGACTAACACAATCAGAGTTATATTAAAAACATTTCCTGGCTCTTCCAAGCTTTATAAAGGCAGTGAATGGTAGCCCAAAATTTGAATCCCAAAAAAGTGCATCCATCACAAATGTACTCCACACGGCTCCGGGGGTTAATAAAGGCCTTCTGAAGTGAAGCAATGCGTTTGTGAGGACAAATATCCATATATGGAGTACGTTTATGATGGATGGATGTGCTTTTTTACGATTAAACTTTGGGGCTGCCATTCACTGCCATTATAAAGCTTGGATTAGCCTGGACATTTTTGGGTGAACTATCCCTTTAACCTGTATAAAGTCTGCATATTTTCAGGTTTAAATTATTTGAATGCAAAATTTTCAATGCAGTGTATGCGGTCTAAGATAAGTTTTCTTGAGTTGGGTAATGCATATTTAATTAACAAGCATAAAAGATAATTATAGACCTTTTTTTTCTTTGAGCATCCAAAAATCCAAGTATATGAGTAGTGGTAGATTTTTTGGCTGACTTACTGGCAAGTTTCTCTCAAAGTTATGGACAAACGTTCTACCACGAATATAAATACAATTAACCTGGACTTATAAAATGTTCTCAAAACCTTCAGTTTTTTTCTCAAACATTTTAATTGGATGCTCATGTAAATGTTACCACTTACTATTTGTTTCAAAACGTTCTTAGACCATATTCTTTGTTAATAAATACATATTTGGCCATTTTGACAATCGACTACTCACCCTGATACTTCATCACCTCCTCCGACAGTGGTTTGCATTGCATCTGTAGATATCCAGAGAGAGCAGAACTTCACACCATCAGTCATTGATCACAGATCAATACTAATTCTCAGTTACACACACGTGTGCTTACATGCGCGTTTCGCATAGCTTAACAAAAACACGTAAAAGTATCAAATAAAACAGCTTCGCATCAGCCGAACGGAGGAAATGTTAGCGGTCTCCTATTCCTCGTTTGCACTGTTTTGACACACACACACACACGCACTCCTCCTCTCATCGGATGGGAGAGGTTTAGTTTACCGATGACAGATCACGCGGGGCCCAACAGGTCGATCTCGCATGGATCTGTCCCACTAAAAACCCTGTCAGTAGCCTACATATGGAATTGTTATGGCTAAATAACAACATGGTCTCCTTTACTGCATCCGTGAAACATTGAACTGCTATAAATATGTTTCAGATAATTTCACTGTTGCTGTTCTCATTAAAACTGTACACATGGCAAGAATGGGTCGACTGATTTAACGTTATAACTTAAGCTGAATTTGGAACCGCATACTAGTATAGGCTACTACTCGAACTACTTTTACCATATATTTCTCTGTCAAATAAAAGTAAAAGTAATATATGTGGTTCCTAATTTTCACAACGATGGAGAAACGTCATTAGAACGCCCCCTTGTGACGTTTTAGGAACCTCACAACTTCTACCAATCACCATAAAAAAAAAAAAAAAAAAAATTAAGTGTTCACAAAGCTATCATAAACATTATTTTTTGAGAAAAAACAAGACAAGTCTCCAGTTTTGACACTGTATATTACATAATAATAAGTGTCTATTCTAAATTCATGGAGAATTCCTTCATGGAAATCTGAAAACTTACTCTGTTAAAGGATTAGTTCACTTTAAAATGAAAAAGACCCCATGATTTACTCACCCTCAAGCCACCCTACGTGTATATGACGTATCTTCTTTCAGATGAACACAGTTAAATTAATAAATATCCTGGTTAATCCAAGCGTTATAATGGCAGTGAGTTTGAAGGTCATAAAAGCACATCCATCCATCATAAACATAATCCGGGGGTTAATAAAGACCTTCTGAAGTGAATCGATGGGTTTGTGTAAGAAAAATATCCATTATAAAACAAAATATCTAGCTTCAGGTGGACCGCCTTCCTTATTCAACTTACGCAGAAAGTGTAACGCCTCACGCAGTTCAAAACATCATACATCGCGCCAGTTATATTTTACTTTATAACGTGTTAAATATGGATATTTTTCTCACACAAACCCATCGATTCACTTCAGAAGGCCTTTATTAACCCCCGGGGTCGTGTGGAGTATGTTTATAATGGATGGATGCACTTTTTTGGGCTTCAAACTTGTGAGCCCCGTTCACTGCCATTATAAATTTTGGAAACATTGATTTTTTTTAAAATATAACTCTGATTGTGTTCAACAGAAAGAAGAAAGTCATATACACCTAGGATGGCTCGAGATTGAGTAAATCATTGGGTAATGAACTAATCTTTTAAATCATAAAGACACTGTAAAAATGTATATTAGTTTTTCTCAGTCGCTTTGGTGCCTTTCTCAGATCAAAGGTAGCAAGGTAGCTTTCTCTCGCTGCAAAGGTAGAGCTACTAAGATCATCAAGGACTCTAATCACCCTGCAAACCCTCATTTCACGCTGCTGCCATCTGGTAAGCGCTTCCGAAGCCTGATGGCCAAAACTGAGAGACTCAGGAGGAGCTTCTTCCCCCAGGCCATCAGACTCCTGAACTCAGTCACTTAACATCACGTGACTTCACTTCTGGATAAACATCGATACACTGACATTGCACTGCACTTTCTGTTCTGTTCTCGTTGTTACTGTGTGACAACCTGTTATAAACCTGTTTGCACATTATACTCTTTATACATTTGTTAACCACATATTTATAAGTCTACAGTTTACTCACTGCACAGTTTACTCCACTTATTTTATTCCACTTCTTTATTTTTATTTTTTTACTTTTTCTTCTACTTGACTTGATTATTTATAATTCTACAGATATATCTATATAGTACTTTTTTATCCTATTTCTATTATAATTTCCTCCTTGTGTTTTTAACTGTGAATTTGCACTGTCCATGGAGTGGACCTGTTTACATTTCACTGCCGGTTGTATATTCTGTATATAACTGTGTATGTGACAAATAAAACTCTTGAATCTTGAATCTTGAGATCACAAATGAAATTCTCAAAACTGCTTGTTCATCTACTCCACATCATCATAGCCACTTGTGCACATCTCTCATTCTTCTAAACAAATTGCAAATGCTTTGGTAGTCATGCAATTGATTATGTACAAGTGTCTGCTGTAACCTCAATTGTTGATCAAAATATATTATACTGGTTCTCTGCTGAATAGTCTTTCCTCAAGCATATTTCTATACATTTCTATTAGACTTGTTTTTTTTTTTGTGTGTAAATGAATCAATGTCCTGAATTGATGAATTTTACTAATGAAGGGCTAGATCAAGGGCATCTCATGAAACTTCATTTGGCAAGCATAGACGGAGCACAACACATTGTTACAAATTCTGACGAAAGAAGAACAAAGGAGAACTAGGAAACAAACAGGGTCAACAGCCGAGAAGAAGAAGAGGAGTAAGGATGCGTGATGGAAGGGTAGGAAGGCAGAACAGAGGAAAAGGTAGAAGACGCCAAGATTTTAGAGATGTTTTTGATGAAATACGGCCACTATTCCATGTTCTCAACCATACCTTATGGTTGGGAGAACCGTGTCCTCCATCAATCAGATAACATTCACTATACTGTAATACTATAATGCTACACCGATCAGGCGTAACATTATGACCACCTTAATATTGTGTTGGTCCCGATTTTGCTGCCAAAACAGCCTGCTCCCTGACCCATCGAGGCATGGACTCCACCAGACCCCTGAAGGTGTGCTGTGGTATCTGGTAACTTGTGAGGTGGGGCCTTCATGGATCGGACTTGTTTGTTCAGCACAACTCACAGATGCTCGACTGGATTGGGGAATTTGGAGGCTAAATCAACACCACAAACTCGTGCTCCTCAAACCATTCCTGAACCATTTTTGCTTTGTGGCAGGGCGCTTTATCCTGCTGGAAGAGCCACAGCCACCAGGGAATACCGTTTCCATAAAAGGGTGTACATGCTCTGCAACAATGCTTAGGTAGGTGGTACGTGTCAAAGTAACATCCACATGGATGGCAGGTTTCCCAGCAGAACATTGTCCAAAGCATCACACTGCCTCCACCGGCTTGCCTTCTTCCCATAGTACATCCTGGTGCCACATGTTCCCCAGGTAGAAAACGTGATTCACACCCCACAAGAGCTGCAGTTTTGGAGATGCTCTGACCCAGTTGTCTAGCCATCACAATTTGGCCCTTGTCAAACTCGCTCAAATCCTTACACTTGCCCATTTTTCCTGCTTCTAACACATCAACTTTGAGGACAAATGTTCACTTGCTGCCTAATATATCCCACTAACATGAGGTGTGGTGAAGAGATAATCAGTGTTATTCACGCATAATGTTATGCCTGATAGGTGTACATACATATATATGCAGTATGTGTGCATGTGTGTATAGTCTTTTCTTTTTCTTTATATCGCAATGACATTGAACTGTAATTTGCTGACAGACCAACAGTAAAAGTACAAAATCTTGTAATTTTGATGGCACTGATGTGTTTTTATCGAGCAAAAGCATTGTGTGGTGCTGGTGCGAATTGTTTTGAGAAATACACTTACTGGTTTGCAAATCTTAAGGATGATTCAAGAAATGTACCAAAGCGACTGAGAAAATAATAATAATAATACAAATAAAAAAAGTATTTACACTTAAAATATTAATTACTTTATCTACCTGTATGTAGCCCGTAAGAAACTATAATTGCACTGATCTATATTAGTGGGTAATTGCGACTTTTTATCTTACAATTCTTTATTTTGAGTTAACATGTCGATTCGGCTGACACAAACAGTTTGTGAATCCCTGTCCTGTGGAGAGAAACCGGCGGACTGGCCTCCAGGTGGCGCTACGCAGCATCACATCTGAAAGGAGAAAAGCCACTGTGTTCCCAGCTGTTTATTTCCGTGTAGGTTATTGCTCGTGAGGAGCTGATCTGAGGGTTATAAATGCCTCTGAAGAGAGCTGTGATTGTGCCGGGAAACGGAGCAGGGAATATCGAGCACTGCAACTGGTATGGATGGGCAAAGAAACGAATAAACGAGGTATGAGACAACCAGAGATGGAAGTCATATGCAGACACACTTCAGCTGTTATAATGATAGACAGGACTAATTTCTACTTGGTCAAAAATTATATGGTGTACCATATTTACAGGTCCCAGATGTGGTATGCACGCTGAAGAACATGCCGGATCCTGGTAATTCAAATGCACGTGACTATTACATGAGATCTGTGTTGTGATGCATATATTTCTTGAATTATAAGATGTTATATTTAACCTGACAGTAACTGCCAGAGAGAGCATCTGGCTGCCGTTCATGCAGAAGGATCTGAAATGTGATGAAGAAACGGTCATCATCGGACACAGTTCAGGAGCTGCAGCAGCCATGAGGTACTGACTCGATGAGTCGCTTGAGCGATTCATCTGAATCATCTAATTAGTGATTCGATTCAATTTGAATAATCATATTGATCGTGAGTGATTCATCATTAATTTTCCTGAATGATCAATCCCTAGACACCTATTTAAAGCCACACATGTATGTGTGCAGGGTTGGGAAGTTTACTTTCAAAATGCATTCCACTACACATTACAAAATGCATGCTTTAAGTAATTTGTAATGTATGATGTAACTTAATCTAAATACTTAAGAATACTTTGGAATACTAATAAGGTGTGTAACACCAAACATAGGACTGGGGTTTCCTCTGCATATTATTTTTAAGCAACATCAGTTTTCCACAATATATCTTAAAGGAAAAAATACAGACAATTTTAGAAATAAAAAAAAAAAAAAATACTGATGTTCAAGAAGGAAACACGATGCATTAAGATCTGAGGTGTGTAAACTTTTTGAAACGGATGAACAGGGTAAATTGTGCTCATTTTGTCTTCTGGGAAATGTAGTTATTAGCTTCTGAAGGGCAGTACTAAATGAATGATCATCCTGTTCAAAAGTTTTCACCCCCAGCTGTTAATGCATTGTGTTTCATGGAAACCTGTTTCCACCATTAAATAAAAGGTAATTACGACTTTTTAGCTCATGATTCTGACTTTTCTTTTTCTCACAATTGTGTGTTATAAAGTAAGAATTATGAGATATAAACTCGCAATTCTGAGGGAAAAAAAAAGGGACTCACAAACGATCACAGAACATGAAAACCGTTGTAAATATTCAGCTATATTACTGATCTGCATTGACACTATATGATAATTGAACTCAGCTGGATGATGACATCACTGTTTTCTCCAGAGCGACTTTTCCAGTTAACACTGTGAAGCTGCTTTGAAACAATCTGCATTGTAAAAAGCGCTATATAAATAAAGGTGACTTGACTTTTGTATACATTTTTGTCTTGAGGATTATATGTTAATTAAATCTATGTGAAATACCTTATTCAAGACATTACTAAATAAAAGTAACATGCAACTTTTATGATCCCAGATTCCTCTTATTTCGTTTAGCATATTCTGCAAGGGTTATGAAACTTATGAGCAGCATCTTAGGATGCTTTTGAGTCTGAGAGTCGTTGTTGTTGTTGTTTACATTGAATTGTAATGTCATTTATTTAATTTAAACATTAATCACTTTGGTAATCTAAAATACTTTTCGGATGTAACCGTAATTTGATTACCACCTATTTAAAATAAATGTAATGAAATACAGTTACTCAGATTTTGCATTTTAAATGTATAACTAAGTTACATGTATTTCATTACTTCCTGACCCTGTGTGTGTGATGATTTCTAAACTACTTGTTTTAAACTGATTGTTTGCTTTTGGTGTGCTTCAGGTATGCAGAAACACACAAAGTGTTTGCTATAATTCTGATAGGTGCGTACACATCAGATCTGGGAGATGAGAATGAACGTGAGAGCGGTGAGTTTGAATAACAGTCGCTCGTGGCGTCATTGGTCGTCAGTGTGTTCGTGTGATGACGTGCCTTCTCTTGTTACGCTCAGGATATTTCAGCCGGCCATGGGAATGGGAAAAGATCAGAACAAACGTGAAGTACATACTTCAGTTTGGATCCACAGATGACCCCTTTCTGCCCTGGGAAGAGCAACAGGAAGTGGCTGATGGACTTAAGGCGGATTTATATAAATATTCAGACCGCGGACATTTCCAGAACACAACCTTCCCAGAGCTCATCGAAGCAGTAAAAAAGCTCAAAACCAACAGCTAAATACAACGAAATTACCCGTCATCCTGTGTGTATTTAAAATACACCACTGATGTGCTACAAGTTATTGTGGTAGAATTTGTAACGGTCCATTTTGATTTTCAGTACATCATGTAAATCCTCAAGTTTTCTTTACAGTAGTATGTAGAAATCTGAACATCTCAAATAAAATGCCCACGTCAACTATGACAAAACAGTGATCGATACAAAATCAAAGAATGGCAGTTTTCAAACACAAACGTCCAAATCGTACAGCACATCAGTGCAAACATTTATCTCAGTTCAGATTACAATTATAGTAATGTTTCTATATGGTTTTATTCCTCATGTATAGACAAAGTCCTATATTTAGACATGAAATGTTACAATTCTGGTTCTAATCAGTTATAGCACCATGTGTTAAGTCAATATAAACATTTAATTTGATTAACAAACACATTCACTTTTTGGTTAAGGAACGGTATGTCTAATTAAATATTTTAATAGTGGACTGAAATAAAGCATTCACTTTTACTCAATCCAGTAACACTGACATCATGTAAACAACCATATTCTATAAAAGTTCACCCAAAAATGATCATTTTCTCATCCACATGTTCAAAACGCACCTCCCTTGGAACATAAGGAAGTGCACACTGTTCTTTAGAACTCTTTTATTCTGCCTGTCACACAAAGCAATTCAGAAAACTTTTTGAAAAAGACACAAATTGTAAACTTTTATCACTTTTTTTAGAGAAAAAAAAAAAAAAACCCTGCATTTTAATGTGTGTGTTCCACAGGGTTTGTAACAACATATGGGTGAGTAAATGAACATTTAAAAAAACAAAACAAAATGAAAGTCTCTCATAAAACTGCTGTCATGAGAATCATATATTGCTTATTCTATAAACCTGAGATTGGAAGTAAAGTGCACGTATCAAAACCAAACTACCATGTAAGCCAGCCAAAGTGCTCACAAATAAACCTTTTTCTATTGGAAAGCACTTGCTAGTTATTTTCAGAGATATACGTTTTCAGAAAAGCAGTTCTCTGTAATCCGTGAGGTTGTAACGTCACACATTCATCAGTAATGACCTATCAGAAACAATTCAAGCAGCGAGCGTGACGCTCCCAGTGTCCGTCTGAGCAGCTGTGTGGCACGTCATGCTTTAGGAAGTCTTCTTTTTCCTTCTTGCTTTGGAGTAACCTCTTCCAAACCAGCCACCTTGAACCGCGGCGCCTGCGCCTTGAGCCTGCACGTCTTGCGAAACGTCCTCCAGAGCAGCAGGTGGCGCGATCTCTTTACGAGTGTGACTCTTCTGCTCTTGTGGAACGAGTGGTTTAGCCAAGCTGAAGATGGGGTCTTGTGATCTGTTATTTACAAACATGATGGCAATATTAATAATGCAGACAGCAATGTAAATATGTGTCTGTAATACACTGGTCATTAAAGGGATAGTTCACCTAAAAATGAAATTTACCCCATGATTTACTCCCCCCTCAAGCCATCCTAGGTGTATATGACATTTTTCTTTCAGACGAATACAATCAGAGTTATATTAACAAAAATATCTTGGCTCTTATAATGGCAGTGAATGGCCGTTTCTGTTTTGAAGTGCATCTATTCATTATAACAGTGCTTCCACACGGCTCCGGCGGGTTAACAAAGGCCTTCTGAAGCGAAGTGTTTGTGAGAAAAATCCATATTTAAAACTTTAACTGTAATCTCTAACTTCCGCTAACTGTCTTGCGTGCGTTCACGTGAGACTGGTGTTATCAGTGTGTGACATAGGACGCTCCGGTGAGAATATGCTAGTTCTCACGAGTTTTGTTTTGCTCTATCCTCTGCTATGCCTTCGTCCTACGTCATCCGCTGGAACGCCAGTCTCTCATGAACGTTCGAGATTACAGTTTGTAAAGCTTTAAATATGGATATTTTTTAAACCCATTGCTTCACTTCAGAAGGCCTTTATTAACCCCCCGGAGCCATGTGAAGCACTTTTATGATGGATAGATGCACTTTTATGGACTTCAAAACAGAAACAGCCTGGAAGAGCCAGGAGATTTGTTAATATAACTCTGTGTTCATCTGAAAGAAATTCAGTCATATACACCTAGGATGACTTGAGGGTGAGTAAATCATGGGCAATTTTCATTTTTGGGTGAACTATCCCTTTAGGTAATCATTAATAAAAAGCTTTCCTGTAGCTCAAACAGTAGAGCATGGCAATAGCACTGCCAAGCTCATGTGTTTGAATATAATTGAGTACCATAAAATCACCTAAAAATACTAAATATAAAATAAAAAACTATTAACCTAAAAGAGTAGATTAATGTAATTGAAATAATAAAAGAAATTGGTCCTTTTTGACCACCACACGAGCAGCGCCAGAGGGTTTATCAGTAATAGACAATTTTCTGAAGTTCTCCTAAAGGACTAAAAACAAGCAGATCTTGCCTGTTGTAAACTGGAACTTCCAAACCCAGCTCCTCCATGAGAAGACCCATCACAGCATCACACTTCGCATTAATTTTCAGAGTAGCCAAGTTATCTTTCGGTGTCCACTAAAATAAACAAGGAAAACACACCAAGCTGTTAACTCATCAACTGAAAGTCATAGCAGAATCAAGAGATTATAAGTAGTTTTATGTAGGGAATTGTTACCTGAAGATTTACAATGTACAGCTTTGGTCTTTTGTTGGCTGGTCTATTCATGCACCACAAGCAAGAGTACTTCTTCAACACCTGATAGACAAAACACACGATATATCAAATCAAGCAGCGTTATTTAGTACAGAAACTTTTAACGTCTTTTATTGTCGCTGCTTACAGTGGATATACAACATTTATACGGTCAAACCAGCTGGTTTTTGTGATGTAAAAACTGAAACAAAAGACAATTAGTGTATCAGCTTGGCACATCTTGACTTGGGAATATTTTGGGCAGCAGCCCTTTTTATGTAGACTCCCTGACCAGTTTTCTCTTGGTCTTCTCATCAATTTTGGCAGGACACCCTGTTTTTTTTTTATAATGTCACTTGTACTTTCTTCATCTGTGTTCCATGGTATAGCTAAAGCCTTATGAATTTTTGTAGCCTTCACCTGAGTGATACCTTTCAGCAATGAGATCCCATTTATGCTTCATAAGCTCTCTTGGCCCATGGCTCTTGTAGTAGCAGCAACCAAGAAGAACAGCTGAGGTTTATTTGGAGTTAATTCAGCTAAAGGTGTGGACTATTTCACATGAGCTTGACGATTAGTTCATTCTGAACACAGCCACAAACCCTATTATAATACGCTGCGTACACTGGTGCAGTTTGGTTGTTTTCAGTTTTTTTTTAATGTCAAATGTGTCACTTTACGGTTTTCGGTAAATTGTTTTTTGGTAATTTCTACATTAAAAGTGCAAAAGTTTTAGCCTGGATGCCAGCCGAACTTGGCCCCACCCACAACATTTGAGATCGGGAAGTTCGGTCTGGATTTGATCCGTTGTGGAGCAACTATGCCCGAACAGGAGCTGTTTGGACCAATCAAATTGCCAGGGCGGGCTTTATACGATGATGGACATCTGATCCACAGTAATGTAATCATTCACGTCACCAAAGAGCACTTGGGTTGAATTTGTTTACTAAATGGAGAACTCGTTCGTAAATGCATTCACCTTTACCATTTCTCTCAAAAATGATGATCGTGTTGGCAAGTACTCCGTGTATCCTTAAATTCTTTTACAACACCGGCAAAGATTGTTTACACTCATCCTCTTCTTCCAGTGCGCATGCAGTTGAGTTCTGCTGACAACTATGCGTCGCTCAACATACGTCACTTACTCCGTTCCTCTGATTGGTTGTAAGTCTATCCAATTGAGTGAAGAGGCATTTTTGCCCCATAATCAAAGCCCAATGGAGCAGTATCAGACTCATATTCTGATTAGAATCTGAGTATGACGATGTCAGGCTACAAAAGTTCTAAAACAAAGATAAATCATATAATTTTATCCGTTTTAACAGGGCTGTGAAGATGTTTTATATCCACTGTACATAATGGCTAAAATAATGCATAAAGGAAAAAATATCAAGCAATTCCTCCAAACTATGTTGTTTTAACCAAGTGCAGTACCGAGCAGTCTAAGATTCAAGCCACGCTGACATCAGTTAACCTGCACCAGCCACATTCTCACTTTCAAACTGGAGCCCAAACAGAGGATCACGTCAGCCTGCTGTGCGGCCTCCGATGCCCCCTTCCAGTTGAGTGGCTGCTCCAGAGTGCCACGCTCTCCAAAATGCACGATGGTGTCTCTGAGCTCTGCTCTGCAGTAAGGACACAGGCGGCTGGTCCCGTGTCTGTGCAGAGCCGTGCGCTCGGTCACGTCAAACAAACGGATAAACTCTCGGGCTGGAGAGCAGGAAGCGCACACCTGTTTGACAGATGGGATAAGAGAGAGTCAGAAGGGAAAAAAATAAAAATAAATCTGATAAACTCAGTCCAGCATGGACCATCAGATTTTGAGATCTTTAGCTAAAACGAGTGAATCCAGACAAATGATCTATTTTTTTAATCAATTTATGACCGATTTAAAATGTTACAGATCTCATTGGCAGACCTCAATGAACATGTTTCCGTGGAGCTCAGAGAGGGCGTGTCTGGGCAGACCACTGCGCAGGTGAAGACCGTCACAGTTCTGCGAGACCACATGCTGAACCTGCAAAGACACAAACTCTTATTCAAGTCAAATATATTTGTATATACACACTGTTTTCCAAGCAGCTTCAAAGAATTGATGTTTATAATATCTTCACGCCTAGTATAGTATAGTATAATATAGATTACATATTACATTTTGCAACAATACAAGCAATCAAGTAGTTGAGATTTGCTATATAGTATACACCGATCAGGCATAACATTCCTAATACTGTGTTGGTCCCCCTGTCGGACCTGTCGAGGCATGGACTCCACTAGACCCCTGAAGGTGTGCTGAGGTATCTGGATGATACAAGATGTTAGCAGCAGACCCTTTAAGTCCTATAAGTTGAGAGGTGGGGCCTCCATAGATTGGACTTGTTTGTTCAGCACATCCCACAGATGCTCGATTGGATTGCGATCTGGGGAATTTGGAAGCCAAGTCAACACCTCAAACTTGTTGTTGTGCTCCTCAAACCATTCCTAAACCATTTTTGCTTTGTGTCAGGGCGCATTATCCTGCTGGAAGAGCCACAGCCACCAGGGAATACTGTTTCCATGAAAGGGTGTACATGGTCTGCAACAATGCTTAGGTAGGTGGTACGTGTCAAAGTAACATCCACATGGATGGCAGGACCCAAGGTTTCCCAGCAGAACATTGCCCAAAGCATCACACTGCCTCACTTAAGGATGCTTGCCTTCTTCCCACAGTGTATCCTGGTGCCATGTGTTACCCAGGTAAGCAACACACACGCAGCCGGCCACCCACGTGATGTAAAAGAAAACATGATTTATTAGATTTATCTTTCATTGCTCCGTGGTCCAGTTCTGATGCCCACCAGTGTTCCTTCCTTGGAGCACTTTTGATAGATACTGACCACTGCAGACCGGGAACACCCCACAAGAGCTGCAGTTTTGGAGATGCTCTGACCCAGCCGTCTAGCCATCACAATTTGGCCCTTGTCAAACTCGCTCAAATCCTTACGCTTGCCCATTTTTCCTGCTTCTAACACATCAACTTTGAGGACAAAATGTTCACTTGCTGCCTAATATATCCCACCCACTAACAGGAGCCGTGATGAAGAGATAATCAGTGTTATTCACTTCACCTGTCATAATGTTATGCCTGATTGGTGTATATATCAGCCTACATGAGTACACTATATGTATGCGGATAAAGTCGGACATATACAGTATATCCATCTTTATGTATAGATCTGTGCCAGTGGTCTTTGATATTTTTTTTCATGAGAGCCACACTGATAGGACAAAATCAATAGGAGAGCCACTTTTAGTATCAAACTTTTTAAGTATTAAAAGTTACGTCCAGTCATACAAAGCATGTCTGCTTATCAATCTGTCATCCCTGAACATACAATATGCAATGCAATAAATACAAAGGTAGATAGAGGGTATGCATAAAATATTTTTTATGTAAACTTTCTTTTTAACCTTGTTATTTTTTTCTACATTAGATTTACATGCCAAAATGAGTTTTTACGTGCATATGATACGCACTTTATGGCGTGTTATGCACAACACTAATCATACCACCCAATGGGTTGACAACGCGTATCATATGCACGTAAAAACTAATTTTGGCGTATAAATCACACAGATATATAGATACGCATTTTATGAGAACGTGTTGATCTATAAGAGCACATTCGCCATTAAGAGCTGGAAAGACCACCAAAAGAGGCAACTCCACAGTGAGTCATGGACGTAAGGGCAGAGCAAGTTTAAATATCTTTTCTATATTTCCAGCTTGTAATATCGCTTTTTTAGGTATTTAAAAAAATATTAATTATTTGTAATAGAGCAGACACTGAGTTTTTAATTGGTTGTGTTATAGCCCTACTTGTTTTTAATGTTTTTATGAAGTTTCTGTATTGACTGCCATGCAAGCCGCAAATTAAAGCTGGGCGAGACACTGGGCAATGAGCAACACTGATCTGTGCGATAATACGATGCACATTTTGCGTGTAGTGTACCGCATGTATGCAGGTAAAGTACGATGTACAACAACATTTTTTACATAATGCTGGGTGATGATATATTTTACATTCTTTGACAATATAACAATCATGCAGCCAAGATTTGCACTGTTTGTATCAGGGTATTCTGATGATTCACAGCAACTTTCCACATAAATCACGTGTTGTCACTCACCAACTTCACTTTGTGTAGCATCCAGATGCACATGTGTGTGAGGGTGGGCTCAGCTCGACTCAGATCTGATGTACTGACAGATACAAAGACAGATGTTAACATGTGGCACCAGAACACAACCATTAGGGAAAAAAACAGTAGACAGGACTAAATGTAAAGTGTAGACATGAGAGACTGTAAAAGTGGATCCCGCACCTCACAGAAAGGCCCTTCTGCAGCTGAGTCCACACCCCATTGGGTCCCCGATAGTCTGGGATGGAGGCAGCCTGATGAATACATGAGAAAACAGAAACGTACAAATAAGCAGGAAACTACATATTAAACAACACAGGGATGGACGATATATCCATTTAAGTGATTCATGCAAAAGTAAGGAGTTTTTGTGTGCTGGTGGTTGGAGGAATCAGTCCAAAATTGTATAAAATATTAACGTGTCAATACTTTTTTCCCCATGAAATAATTTTTTTAAATCAAAAAGTCAATTTCACTGTTTCACTTTACACATGAAGATGCAGGGATATCACTATGGATTGATGCATGACACCCATAAGTGGTTTCATGGAGACAGTGATTAAAAGTCATGCCATAGTACATCTTTAGTTCCCGAGCCAAAAGCAAAGTGTGGCTAGGAAACAAAAAACATCTAATGGTGAATGTTGGAAACAATAATAATGGAGAAACCAATTCTCCTCTAGATATAGTGTTAAAATATGTCATTAATTATACAGCTAATAATTAATAGCTTTGTAACTACAGTCAAACCAAAATTTATTCAGACACCTTCAACATTTCCTCACATTATCACAGTTTATTCACTATAGTTTAGAAAATGGTAATAAAATATGACAAGAACTCAGAGTTAAACTGTGTCAGGTCAAATTAATCTTAAATGGATTACAATCAACCAATCAGCTGTTAGATTACAGTACACAATTAGATAACACCAATTTAGCTCCACCAATGACCAAGCAATGCTTCATTTTGTTCAGTCTGTGGTGTAAAAGGTCGCATTAGCAATTAAAGAAAAAACACTTCAAACATGCTCAGGTCAAAGTGTCTGAATAATTTTGGTCCCAAATTTGTATCAATTTTACTGGTAGTCACTGTATGAGGAATTTTTGGGTATAATATCTTCGTTTACTTTATTTAGCTATCCTCAATTACATAAATTAACTATAGTGTCCTGCACCCACTAGTAAAAAATTATATCTGGTGTTTGAATAATTTTTGTTTTGACTGTATATTGACTGAACTACATGATTAAGGTATGATTATCACAACTTGTTATAGTAAGGGAGTGTTAGAAAATCATTTAAAAGTGTCTCGGTTTAAACTATATAAATAAAATTCACCCTAAAAACTCACTCTAAAATGGAGAATATTTCAGATATATGCACAGGATCCCAGGATTTAAGCATATAAAAGCATGTTCCGGCATAAATGGGATCACAAAGTCCTAATAATAAAAAAATCAATAATAATTTCAAGGAATGTGACCTACTTTAAAAGAAGTTAATCTAAAGCCATTATTTTAAATGTCTGTACTGCGCTTTTTTTTAATTTTTACACTCAATAGAACCACAAGGGCATGTGCAATAAACTGTCAGCAGTGTCTCCTTGTTCAAATTATTACATAATCATTCTGCTCTGGGTTTTCTATTCCCAACATCCACTGAAGCACACATGGTGCTCTTTGAAATACTCTCAATCACGCTAGAAAACATGGATCATCAGGTTTCTTCTTCTGTCATTACAGCAAAGTGGCACACACGCCAAGACACATCAAGACATTTTCATGCAAACTCAGCTATGCTGATAATGTAATTTGTGATAATAAAAAGAAAGAAAGAAAGCAAAATATAAATATTTTCCCTGTTGGACCCCCTGTAGAGAAACACGTACAGTACTGATTCCTGCTCCGGTGTAGATGACCACATGCTTGGCCTGCTGGACCGCCTCTGCCAGCTGCTTGACTTTAGTCTTCAGGTTCTCAACCTCATCAAAGACCTGCAGTCAGAACAATGACATTTACATGATCAGTGACGGTGAAAGAAAACATGCATACTTCTCTGCTTTACAATGTGTTCACACATCTTACTCATTTGAAATAGTTTTTTGTACACAGAATCTCTTAGAATATAATTTGCACTTAGAAGGATGTACGGTTACTTCATCCTCTACAGTTAAAGACCTGGGTGTTATATTAGACAGCAACTTGTCTTTTGAAAATTTCAAATGTTACAAAAACAGCCTTCTTCCACCTCAGAAACATCGCTATGCTATGGAACATGCTATCAGTCTCTGATGCAGAAAAGTTAGTTCATGCATTCATGACCTCTAGACTAGTTTACTGTAATGCATTACTAGCTGGCTGTCCTGCATTCTCAATAAACAAGCTACAATTAGTCCAAAATGCAGCTGGTAGAGATCTTACTAGGTCAAGAAAAATGATCATAACACCAATTTTATCATCTCTACACTGGATACCTAATAAGTTCTGTATCAATTATAAAGTATTGCTACTGACCTATAAGGCCCTAAACGGTTTATCTGCTGTGTATTTAACTGATCTTCTATCACCTTATAACCCATCACGATCTTTAAGATCAAAAAACTGGGCTTCTGGTAGTACCTAGGATATCCAAGTCCACTAAAGGAGGGAGAGCGTTTTCACATTTGGCACCATATGGAACAGCCTTCCTGATAATGTTCGGGGCTCAGACTCACTCCCCCCAGTTTAAATCTAGATTAAAGAAGCCTCTCTTTAGCCAAGCATTCATATTATGCATCTCATAACCTTGTACTCCAGTTATATCAGTGCACATGATTGTCCTTGCTTAACGCTTTGAACAGCAGCTACGTAAATTATTTTCCTGTTCTACTCAACTCCTGCAAGGACTTCAGATAATGCAGCTCTGCATCAACACGCACCCATGCTCATTTCTAGTATACCCTAATCATTAACATGTACTCTTATTCACTTTTTTTGTGCCTTACAATATTATATTGATTAATACTACATTGTTAGCTAATTTGTGCGCTTTATGTACATTTCTGATATACATAACGTGGACAAATCACTTTAAATTGTAATGTAGATGCATGCATTTTCTGTGAAGCTGCTTTGAAACGATATGTATTGTGAAAAGCGCTATACAAATAAATGTGAATTTAATTTAATTTTGCATACAGTATTCATCAAACAGTAGGCAAACAAATCTGAAATCTTCAACTGGTAGGCACTTTGCTCTGTCCTATACAGCCACAGGGTTTAAGGAGCCTTTAGATCAAGAAAGTTGTTCCTTGTGGTTAAGGGTGGGCAATACACCAGTTAAAACAAGCATTGTTTTTTATCATGGTTATGGCAGAGTTTCCTGTGATGCTGAATCTCTAGCGCCACAGCATGAAAATGAATAATTACCTGATTTTTCAATGTAATTTACTTTCAAATTTTGCAGTCTCAATTGAATTTGACAAAGATAAAAAATACATGCACATCCTTTTATTGAGTTGAGCTGCATGCAAAAACAAACACAATGTGCGTGCAGTCCAATTCATTAACAAGTGACTCATTTGAACAACTTCTTCTCACTTCACTTTCACTCAAGTTTAAATCAGTCCCATGAATCCTTGATGAAATATATGGAGAAAAATCCTGGAATGTTTTCCTCAAAAACCTTAATTTCTTTTCAACTGAAGAAAGAAAGACATGAACATCTTGGATGACACAGGGGTGAGAAAATTATCAGGAAATTTGAATTCTGAAGTGAACTAATCCTTTAAAACCTTCATTTGTGCAAGGATGAATTAAGACTTAAAACCTGCAGAAACCCTGAAAATAAACTAATGGATAACTTTGTCAAGAGTAATATCAACTGATACTATATCGTACACATTTTATACTACTTGATAAGTACATTTAAACCTTGTACGATATGATACACAATACGTTTCTCCGTCTCACTCTCTGCCGGAGCCGGAAAGAAGACGTGAAACATTGAGTCAAGTCACCCTCATTTACATAGCGCTTTTCACAATACAGATAGTTTCAAAGCAGCTTTCAGTGATAAGAGGAAACAAATGGAAGAGAGATTGTTTTGGCTGTACATCAGCTCTAGAAAAAAGTTACTGTCCAGCTAAAGTAAGTTTTTGATTCATTCATTTCCGTTGTAAATAATCATTCGTTAGTTACTTTGGGGCCACTTTACATGACACCATTTTCAACCAAAACAGAAAACTCTCAATGCGTTCCGGCCGCTCATCCACACAGCAACAATGCCATGTGAGGGAGGGCTGAAGTTTCTGACCAATAGGAGCAGTTTCTTATTTCTGACTCTGTACACAAAATTCCTCTGAGGACTTTTTTTTTTTTCTTCAAGATTTATTATTATCATCATCATTTTAATTAGAAGATTTTTAAAGAAGTGTAATAATTATAATAAAAAAAATAATATTTGTGTTCTTATGTTCAAATGTCAAAAAAAAAAAAAACATGTAGGGAACACAATAAATTGGATTACTTCAGGTTTAAGCCCCACCCACTTCAGGATTTGTCTGAATACAGGTACTGATACAAATAAATTTGTGATGGCTCCAGATACAGATATTGGCTCTGCAGTGCAGCTCTACTCTGAAAACATTAGAGCGGTTAGTGAATCAACATTTGACTCACTGAACTGAACTGAACAAGCAATCGTTCTTTCAGTGATGTCCATTCTTCTGTACTAAAGCCTGTGAAACCTACCATAATGTAATTTCTGGCTGGTTGTGTGTAAGTGACCCTCCGCTAGGCCGACCTGCCTGCAATTAAAGCCACAATGTGTAATTTTTTGCCGCTAGAGTCAAAACAAATGCGTAGCTTGATGACGCCTGGAGTTCGGATTTTTAATTCTGCCACAGACGAACGTTCCCTCTTCTTCTGCTCATGCATATGTGGGGTAACGCAGCGCTGTTTTATCATATTACACACATCTGAGTGTGTTGAAAGTTATGTTATAATGCTACTGTGCGTTCACTCGGCGGCGACTATGAGACACTTGTTCACACTGCAGTGAGCTAGATCGATATTAGGCAGGGTAAAACATGGTACTCGTGGTAAATCAAGAAAAACAGATTTAAACAATAAGACTTAGGCCCCGATCACACAGAACACATTTTTGCAGCGAGAGGCGCCTTTTTTGAATAGATTTCGGTTGGCAGAGAGCGTTATGTGCACTGCTTATGCGGAGCCAATATCTGTATCTGGAGCCATCACAAAATTATTTGCATCAGTACCTGTATTCAGACAAATTCTGAAGTGGGTGGGGCTTAAAGCTGAAGTAATCCAATTTATTGTGTTCCCTACATGTTTTTTTGTCATTTGAACACTCATAAGAACACAAGTATTATTTTTTTATTATAATTATTAAATTTCTTTAAAAATCTTCTAATTAAAATGATGATAATAATAAATCTTGGGGAAAAAAAATGTCCTCAGAGGAACTTTGTGTACCTCGCGTTTTAACCGCCTGCTGCGCCTTGCGTTTTAGAAGGAGCACTCTGAGCACATGAAGTTGAAAAAAAAATCAACTCTGAGCGGAAAGGTGCCTGACGTCATCGCATTTTTTTTCTATTGTCCAATGGAATGAATGGAGAGGCGGGTTTTCTGTTGTGGTTACTATTACCTTGATTAGACTGACAGGAAAGCTGATTCTGGGGTTTCCTAGCAACATAACTGCAGTGCACTACTCTTTTCTAAATGAAAAACCGCCAACCAAAAAAGGCCTTGCGTTTTCGAACCTGAAAAACACGTTCTGTGTGATCTGTATAACACTGACAACATTTACATGTGCACCAATAATGCAATGATTTCTTAGAAATAAGAGTCTTAATCATGTAATGTAATAATTTGTCTTTATCATTTGTCATGTAAAGATGTTTACATGCAGAACTCTTCATTCCAGTTTACATGCAATTTTCATTATTCTGATTATTCGCTAATAAGGTATACCACACTCAGATAGGCATACAGTATGCATGTTCCTGGCATCTACTCACATCAAATACAAAATAAATTTTTAATGGACGTACTGGATATTAATCGGCCCTGTGATGAACATCCAATGCCGGGTTTGCCTGCGCTGCAGTCACGTTCTTCTCGCCGTATGGATGAAGATAAGGAGCAGAGACTGCGCGAGTTGTTTTCACAGAATTAAGTGATTTGGAGAAGAGAAAACTCCAGCGTAATGTCGCGGAGTTCATTAAAATCATTAAGTTGTGTGAACATATTGCGATTAAGGTGTTTACATGCCTTTTTAATGCAATTAAAATTGTTGTATGTTAATGCGATTATGCTTACTGAGATGAGCTTAATTGCATTATTTTATTCTAATTATTGTGTTTACATGAGGTAAAGTTTAATCGCAATATTGCCAAAATCCAATTTTAAATTTTATATGAGGGTGCATGCAAACGCACTGAATGATTAGTTTTCTGTCAATGAATGATCCAAATAGTTCCCTTGTCTAATATAACAAATCATATATTAAAGCGTCTCTGGTGTCTCCATGGTTTCTACAAAATAGAGGGAAATGCGGGTATGATATCATTGATGGGCAACGCACGGACCGTGTCCTGGTTAAAATATGGGCCTATTTAATTATATGTTTCCAAGTAATGAGTGTCATGAGCAAAACAGACAATTAAATCGTTACTCGCAATTATTTGTCTGGCCAATAGTCAGCACAAAATGTCTGATCGTGACAGACAGGCCTCATTTGGATTGAAGGACAGTGCCAACATGCTGGGTGTAGTGTGTCTGGGAATGGATGAAGAACGCCTTTCATTAGCGGACAAGTTCTTCGATGAATACAGTGAAGGCTGTATCTGTGAGCTGCGTGATTAGCTGTACCTCCTCTTGTTTCCTCTTCAGCAGGTGTCTGCGGCTCTGTCGTCGGCTCAGCTCCTGAACAGTGTCCTGATGCGCCTGCAGCAGCGTCCGCTCCTCCTGCGTCCGCTCTCCTTCACACTTCTGCAGGATCTGGGAGATCTTCAACACAGAGAGAGAACATCACACACACACCTCTTACTTGATGTTGATGAAGACACTATTATATGGGTTCAGCTGTTCTGCCAAGACAGACTCAAAGACCCGTGCCCAGTTTCACAAAAGGGGTTTCTTTTCTTGCAATTGGTCACAGACCTTTAAAGGGACAATTCATCCAAAAATGAACATTTTGTCATCATTTACTCACCCTCAAGTTGTTTCAAATACTATGCAAGTCAATGGGTGCTGTCAATTGTCTGGTTACCAACCATCTTAAACCTCCTGGGTGCCACAGTCTTCGTACGAGGACATTATATTTCAGTGAATTTCTCTGACAACATACATGTCACAGTTTTAATTCTGGATGTCCTGTAAAGAGCACATTCAGGGTTTTGTTTTCATTCAGGTCTGAATGATCAAATTTAGCACTCTCATGGAAATATGATAATATTTTGTAATTATTTAAATCTGACTCATTTTCTAATTGTTTGTTATGAATCAACATCTCTGGAAAATTATATACATGTTCAAAATATGACTTTCTGTTATGAAACGGCATAGATTTCATACATGACCTCAATAGAGGACAGCGGGACTTAAATCATGTTTATCAGGCATTCTGGGAATAGGGAAAGAAATTACATATCAATGCTCCTATAAAATAGTAGATATTATTATGAAGATGTTGCCAACTATTACTCCCATTATTACAGTTATTTGTTAGATATTTAGCTAGAATTAGATCCAGTGTATAGATACATTGAACTGAATGGGAAAAACCATGTATGGCTATTTTATCCACATATCGCATAAAGTAAAATGGAAACTTATATCAATTAATTCTGTTATATCTTTCATTTTTTAAAACAAGTCCCGGTGTCCTAACAGGACATAGCATAACATGAATAAAATATAAGTTTTACATTCTCCCCCCATTTGTTTCTTATGCTCTAAACAATGTAATGACATGAAAAACATACTAAATGCAAAAGACTTCTTTTGTGTTCAACAGAAGAAAGAAACTCATACAGGTTTGGAGCAACTTGAGGGCGAGTAAATGATGACAGAATGTTTATTTTTGGTGAACTATCCCTTTAACAGCAAAGCATACCATAATTACAGTAATTGTTACTACGACAGAGTCATAAATAACATGGGACCTCCTTCAAACACTGCCAGAAGCTTTCAAAATCTTGCTTTCATGTTGATTAATGTTGGTGGCAGCAGACCATCGGTTTGGTCGAAACTACGGTTCCCATGGATATGAAGGGGTTTCCACTGAACATTAGCTAGTTTTACCGGCTCGCGTCGCTATTGCTTCTGCTCATATGAATTCGTTATAATTACATTATCTGTTCATAATATAACATCTCGTATTCATACCGTCTTCACCGTCAGTCGTTGTTTCTCTCGCTGGATTATTTTCGCCTTTTCTCGCTCTTTTCTTTCCGCTCGCGCAGAGCCACCGCTGTTTGTTTGCGCGTCCATGCTGGACATCACCGATGACGTCACCGCACAAGTCGCTATCGCGCGGTAAACCGAGACTGGCGTGACGCAGACGAGAAGATGAGACGTCGCTCGGTGCAGTAAAACAAGTTATTTTATTCGTTATAATTCATATATTTTAATTACTTTATTTATTTTAATTAATGAATGTATTTATTAATTTTAATTAATGTGTTTTAATTACTTTATTTGTTTTAATTAATTAATGTATTTATTTATTAATTTTAATTATATTAAGTATATTATATAATTATATTAACTGTATTTTACTATATATATATATATATATATATATATATATATATATATATATATATATATATATATATATATATATATATATATATATATATATATATATATTACTTTATTTATTTATTTGAATTAATTAATATATTTATTTATTTCCCACCCTGGCCAAACTAGCTTTTTAGCTGGTTTAGCTGGGTGGCTCTCAGCTTAAGTGGCTGTAAAAAGTCCTATAAAACTCATCTAAAAGGTGAAAAAAAAAAAAAAAAAAAATTTTATACACAAAAATACAAATATTTATTTGTTTGTCTGGCCCATGATCACCAGCAGGTGGCGGTAGTGCACTATTCACCAATGCGAACCGCTGTTAACATAAGAAGAAGAAGAAGAAGGGACGCGTTTCCGCCTTCCATACGTCCGTCCATGCTGATTTGAAAAACAAAAAGATTCAGTTTTTTCTGATTCTGAGTTTATTTTATTCATTTCACCATGTCCATTAAGCTGAACGCTCTTTTCAGCGACTCGTATGTGGATATAAGCCAGTACAGAGACCAGCATTTTAAGGTGAGGATAAATACATAAGGAGACAAAAATAAAATAGACTTAAATATATTAATAAACACGTTGTTTATAGATATGTCACTCATACGCTGTCAAGTACTCAAAAATAAATAAATAACTCGGGAAATATGGAATAGGTGAAGGAGTCCTTAGATAAAACATTTACTATTTATATTATTTTTAATTCAAACATATTCAATATTTGATTTAAGTGCACTGTCATACGGTTCCTTTAAAAAAGTATGTTAGAAACAGATTATTATTATTGTTATTATTATAGGGATAATACTAGTAAAATATTGTCTAATACAGCCAAAGCTTTGTTTAATCAAATAATAATAATAAAAAAACAGTAATATTGTGAAATATTATTACAATTTAAAAAAGCTGCTTTCTATGTTAATATATGTAAAGCTGCAATTTATTCCTGTGATCAAAGCTGAATTTTCAGCATAATTTCTCACATGATTCTTCAGAAATCATTCTAATATGATGATTTGAGCTCAAGAAACGTTTATGATTATTATCATAATCGAAATTGTGTCTTTTTCTTTTTCTTCCTATTCTTTGATGAATAGGAAGTTCAAAAGAACAACACTGATCAGAAATATATTTTGTAGAAATATGTAATTTCTGATCAATGTAATGTGTCCTCACTGCACAGCAGTATTAATTTCCTCAATAAAAAGCATTAAAGTGGTCCCAGACTTTAGAGCAGTGGTGTGTAAGATGGCAGACGGTGCTCCTCACTCGCATGGCTCGCTCAGAAAAAAACTCCCACGTTGTTGTAAATGATTGCAGGGAAACCGTTACGAGCAGGAGAAGCTCCTGAAGCAGAGCTCCACGCTGTATGTGGGAAACCTGTCCTTCTACACCACCGAGGAGCAGGTGCACGAGCTCTTCGCTAAGAGTGGAGACGTCAAGAGGATCATCATCGGCCTTGACAAAGTCAAGAAGACAGCGTGTGGCTTCTGTTTTGTTGAGTATCCTTTTCATTCAGAACCAGGGGATGTGAAATGCTGTCATATGTTATCTTAACGTGTGTGAGTTTTAATCTTTCCTTCTGCCAGCTTCTCAACTCTTTAAGGAAAGTTTGGTAATTATCATATAATACTTTTATTCATAAAAAAAATGTCATACTTGTACGTGAACGACGCTTAATTGAACTTTTATAGGTGGCGCTATCGAGCCATTTTGCCACACTTAATTCTGAAACCCATATCAGATGTAAATTTACACCACTTCTGACACATGT
This sequence comes from Paracanthobrama guichenoti, assembly GCA_018749465.1. Taxonomy (NCBI): domain Eukaryota; kingdom Metazoa; phylum Chordata; class Actinopteri; order Cypriniformes; family Gobionidae; genus Paracanthobrama; species Paracanthobrama guichenoti. The sequence goes on along the minus strand of CM031964.1, from coordinate 26,073,630 downwards.
GCAAAGTTTCATGAGCTTTTGAGCATGTTTAGGCCCTCAAAGAAGTGATTCATTTCAGAGAAGAATAATAGACCAAGCAATTCCAAGAGGGTCATCACACCATCGGTGCTCGGGCCCTAATTACAATGTCTGACTGTATTTATATGAGATGCTCCACATGATTGGCATTTTGACAACTGTGTCTCGTTTTGACCATTCAGGCACAAAGAGAACTGAATCCGGCACACTGTCAGAGGGCGGGCGAGAGAGAGAGCTTAATATAGAATCGTGTCTCTCAATATAGAATTGTGTCATTCAGCACGATTCTATATTGAGTTATTTTTTTCACAACTTGCTCTTTTTGAAGATCCTAGTTATATGTACACGCTTCTTGGAAAAGCATAGGAAACCGTATCAACGCCCACTCACTATGGACCCTTTTCACATTTCCAGGGTTCTCAGCGGAAATCATAGTTGGGTAAACTTCAATAGTGGTGAACGGGACACAACAGCAAATATCATTCTTGTATTTCCATTTAATCCAATAGCAAAAAAAAAAAACTGATAGTTTTCACGACTTTCCAAAAGAGGGGAAAATATAGAGATATTGGTAAATATGCAGGCTCGCTCTTCTTTTTTGATTTTAGATTTTGCGGTCACTCCCACAGCCGTTGTATTAGAAATGCCCTCGAAGCAGCGTTAATTCATTTTTAGTCATTTACTGACTAGGTAATATAACTAAAAATTTGTAATGATAACTACTAATAATTTTTTAAATATGAAAAACTTTACTACATTTCAAATATTGATAGCTGTGGAAAACACGCCATCAGTCTGAAAAGGGTCCATTGCATGTGTATGTTTTGAAAACATCCATATATTTACACACAGAGCATTTAAACTGGCCGATCTAAGCGACCAATCTTTCACTCTTCCATTTGTCCTGTTGTTGGCAGACTCAAGCGCATGGAGTATGTCAGAAACTGAACACACATCTGTATACTGTTTCAGTGTAGACAGCGTCAGTCATTATAATGGGCTCGATTTCCTTCTGACGCGACGCTCACATCCGGTGTAGACAAATGTCAGCCGTTAAGCGACTGAACGGCAGTGGTGCAATGTGTAACTATTTGTCGATTCGCTCTGGAGGAAGACATATGCAAATGTATTTACGCGTGTGACGTCACAGATCCCGCAATATCAATACAAGCTGTTTTTTGCAGTAGGGGTGTGCGATAGATTATCTATCTATCTATCTATCTATCTATCTATCTATCTATCTATCTATCTATCTATCTATCTATCTATCTATCTATCTATCTATCTATCTATCCATCTATCCATCTATCTATCTATCTATCATCTATCTATCTATCATCTGCGATATCGTAATTGTTGGTTTAACGATGTGCGATCTGACAATATCGAGTATATCCCTCACACACACCCAGAGAGTGCACGCATACACTATGTGATGTAGTTTTGTTGATTAGACTAGTGTGGGTGCGCATCAGAGTACACGATTTCACTGCGTGATTAATGCTGTGTTCCAGGCAACCCGTAACCCGTGTTTTTCCAACCTTCTACCCGTGAAAGTGCACTGGAACGGCAGTCAGACCCGTAACTTCCCACCTGTGAACTCGTACTAGATCGATGTACTACCAGTTACGCGCTCTGACGTCACATAGCCCGCGAAACAACAATGGCAGCCCTTACAGATATACAAATAACCATTGGCGTAGGAACCAGGGGACGTGTCCCCCTCAATATTGGAAAATGCTGCATTTGTCCCACCCAAAAATTTGCCTATACCGCAGGGACAAAAACTTTTATTTTGAAAGCGCGACAAAGAAGATATTCGCCAGCAAGTCAAACCCAGAGTGATAGGTCAAACCTTCCCATTTCATGCTATGTTTGAATAATCACCATTCTCCAATCACCAGCTTCATATTCTTCACTTTTCGCCTGTAGTCGGACTCTCGGTAGAGAGAAGTTAACATTACACTAGGAACATACAAATACGTTACCGGTACGCACCAGCATTGAACTGAAATACGAATCGACTTTGTATGAGGTAAATTAGTCTGTCAAGTGGTTAAAATTAGCAAGCTTTTTAAAATTGAATTATGAATACGAGACATGATGAATAAATCAACAACGGAATTTTGAATGGCACGTGTTATGCTTTGCGAGAGGTGCTAACTAACGTTAAGTTAGATAGCTAGCATAGATATAGCTGGCAATCGATTTCTCTGTGGTAACATTAGCAAAAGTAAAATGTTCTGTCATCTCAATTCAGCATACCACCCTAGAAAAAATTAAAACCATCAAAGGAAATAACGTTACTGAAGTGTTTTTTTTAAAAGTAATTATACAACATATTTTACACAAGGACAGGACAACATCATAACCTATCATTTACCAAGCCTATATTTACATTAAAAAATTATATAACGTGTCATCAGGAGAAGGCTGGTAGGCCTGGTACCATCAGGGAAGAGGCAGGTGAGGAAGAAGTGGCACATGAAGGAGTTACAGATGGAGGGTGTAAGGTGAGGTCTTAAAAGGAATTAATTATCAGTTTCCAGTCAGTTTCCAGCTGACTAAATGTTAACATACATGGTATGTTTAACCCTTGTGCATCAATTTAAAAAAGTTACACATAGGTCAATAGAGGACCAAAATATCCATGTCAAAAAAAAAAAAAAAAACTGTCATAAAACATTTAACATTGGGAGCACAAACTTAAGTTTGGTCTTATTTTAAAGAAGACCCTTGGCAGATTATTGTTGAAGCCAAACTAAAAGTTTAAAAGTGAAAAAAAAAAAAGTTATAGGTTTTGTTTATGAAAATGATTTATGAATAATAGTGGTAAACTCTAAAACTGCTAGAAAATCAAAGCCATAAATCTAAAAAGTTGTGTTCCAAATTTGAGGTTGATTATAAAAATAAAAAAAGCTTTCTGTCAGTTTGTTTGGGCGCAGTGCCAAAGTTTCCCCATTTGATGCCAGCAAACTACACACACACACACACACACACAGTGTTTGGATTTGTGATTTGCAGTACAGTTAAGTTTTTCTCTCTCAAATATTACAAGCACACACACAATTTTTTTTTATTACACCTATACAAACCAATCTCTGACATCCATACCAACACATCCACACAGTTATATCTGCATAATTTATCCAATTGTCTTTATAATATGCAGAAAACAGGAATAAAGTGAGTATTTTATTTATAGGGAATTTTTAAAGGAGATGGGGTGAAATATTAAAATTCCTATAAAAACACGTGGTGCATTTTTTCCATAAATTTTTCATTAACACAAGCAAATTTTATATATATATATATATATATATATATATATATATATATATATATATATATATATATATATATATATATATATATATATATATATATATATATATATATATATAATATATTATTATAAAAAAACCCTGAAGGAGCTATGTCCATAAGGTTGCATATGGGTTAACTGTATGTTACTATTATGGTGGTGGGATGGACGTTGATTCATAGTGGCCAAAATGCCCACCTCCCCCAATGTCATTCCTACGCCCCTGCAAATAACATAAAATGAAAGGTATAACAGCATCTCTTGCCTTATGCTCCATTTTTTTTCCTCCTCCGTTTCCCTCAAATAAGCAAGGAGTAAGCATCTTTGGCGATAGAAATGATTGTAAATGAGCATAGGCCCCATATGGTCTGCTATGCTTTGTTTACATCTAGCTAACGTTACTACAATTCCTTGTGCTCAGCCAGTTTCAAGTTTATTTGTCATTACACATGTACAAGTACAGTATAACGAAATGAAGTTTGGAGCAGCCGATTATTCAGGCGCCGCCACACGCTCTCCAGAAATACAAGAATGCAGTTTAGCAAGCATTACATAGCAAACACAACAAAACATAACATAACACAGTACACGTGGTCACGTGATGGGATTTTTTGTATGGAGTGGGAGAGGAGATAGATAAGGACAGGCAGACGGATGGAGGGGGGCTGGGATCGGGATCGGGTGTGTATGGTGCGAGTGAGTCTGAGATTGTGTTGTGTGAGAATGTTAGCCATAACTTCTGATGTTTTCGAGTTCAGTTCTATGGTTTGTCCTTGAAGGGAGATAAGGCAGTGCACAGGGAAAGATAGCAGACCAAGCTGTCAGGTTGACCTCCCAACCGAGAGATAGGGACAAGTGAGGTTCGGGATTAGGTCAGGCAAATACAATTTTTTAATCCATTTGATGATCTTCGGTAATTTGTCCGGATCATAATCAATCAATCAGTTCTGGTCCTCAGCACTCGTGTCCGGTCCGTGCAGTTTCCCTAGACATTACGTCCAGCCTCATGGCCAGACCGGTTACAGTCCGTAAAAGTTCACCGATCTGACCCCCGATGGAGCCCACTCTTCCCTGCGTATCCGCAGTCCGGACTGCGTTGTTACGGTTCAGTTCCTCAATTCCTATCACTCTCTGATCTAATTCCTTCAAACGGTCACACACAACCCCGAAGCATTCCTTAATTTCCACAGACAGCGGCTGGGTGAATTTGCTTGCAGCTGTTTTACCAATCTTCCGATAGGTCAGGGCAATCCCAAAGCCAAAGAATAGGAACCCCGCCATCAATAATCCAATCATGTATAAATCTTCCGCATCCTCCACGGACAGAGCCTCCAGGCACAGGACTTGCCAGTTGTTCCATGCGTCCCTCACGTACCCTGCAGCAAAGGTCCCGTCTGGGCAGGTGGGTTCTCCCGGGGCACCCTTCCTTTGTGAGAAAATCCTATCGATCGCGCTGATTGACCAGTTAATCAATTCCATTTCAGTATTTTCAGGAGTCCAGCAAAGCAGCGGGTCAGAGAGAAAAAGAAAAAGACAAGGACAGGACTTTGTCGTGACTTTGCCTGGAACGCTACAAAGTCGTAACTTACAGGGTCAAAAACCTGCCTGGAACACAGCATTACTCTATATTTATATCATATAATATAATTAATAAGATATCACACAAAGACTGCAGTTTTTCAAATGTGATATTGATTTTATACAAGTTTACGTAACAAGAAAGTTAATATTAAGTGACTTTCAGTTTAGACATCCATATTTCACCACCGAAAAATAGTTCAAAACAAAGACACAGCACTGTATCTGCATCTCTGAGCAAAACAGCAGTGTTTTCATACTGAATGAATTAGCTTTTTGAACGAATCAATTGAATCAATGATTCAATGACTAAGATTAAGATGCTACGTTCCTTGAATGAATCGGCTGTTTGAATGAATCGGTTGAATCTCAATGACTCACTCTTAAACGTGACTTGCTGCAAATTACTAAAAATAATTTTCTGTCACTTCTGTGAACTGACCACCACACAAAATATGAAGAATATCATAAACTTTAGGAGTCAGCTGGCCATGGCAGTCCTAAACCTGCCAAAGTACCAGCACAATAACACACTCAGCAAAATATCGTCTAATTATCATTATCGAGAAAATCCCAGAAAATATCGAGATATCTTTTTTGGTCAATATCGCACACCCCTATTTTTCAGCTTGATTAAATAAATGCTTTGTTTATAATGATGAGGATGTTTTAAGCTCTAAAACTCACAGGATGTTTAATGGTACCTCTTATGTCAAAAGACCCCTTTATATAATTGGGTACACTTCCTTATCAGTGTTGGAGATTAGATTCAAGATTCAAGAGTTTTATTTGTCACATACACAGTTATATACAGAATATACAACCGGCAGTGAAATGTAAACAGGTCCGCTCCATGGACAGTGCAAATTCACAGTTAAAAAACACGAGGAAATTATAATAGAAATAGGATAAAGTAAAAAAATAAGAATAAAGTGGAATAAAATAATTGAAGTAGACTGTGCAGTGAGTAAACTGTAGACTTATAAATATGTGGTTAACAAATGTATAAAGAGTATAATGTGCAAACAGGTTTATAACAGGTTATTACACAGTAACAACAAGAACAGAAAGTGCAGTGCAATGTCAGTATGTCGATGTTTATCCTGAAGTGAAGTCACGTGATGTTAAGTGACTGAGTTCAGGAGTCTGATGGCCTGGGGGAAGAAGCTCCTCCTGAGTCTCTCAGTTTTGGCCATCAGGCTTGAAGCGCTACCAGATGGCAGCAGCGTGAAATGAGGGTTTGCAGGGTGATTAGAGTCCTTGATGATCTTAGTAGCTCTGCCTTTGCAGTGTTTGGTGTAGACGTCCTGCAGAGACGGGAGAGCTGACCCTGAGATACGCTCGGATAAGCGTACACCGTAATTTAATTCCTCTAGATAATACATTTTTGACCACAATCACATTTCCTTTTCAGCAAAGACTTGCTTTCAAACACTAAAAACCATAACAATTGTGCCAGTTCTTTAACTGCTGATATGAAGATATTACACTCGTGCCGATGCTGAGAATGCCATGAGGTTTATTAATGGTACAAGGCTGGATGACCGGATCATCCGAACGGACTGGGACGCAGGTTTTAAAGAGGGCCGACAGTATGGCCGGGGCAAGTCAGGCGGTCAGGTAAGTGCATAATGAAATAATTATAATCACAATAATTATTGAATTTATATTTCAGGAATATTGTTTCCTTTGGAGCCTCTAAAGGGTCATTGTGATGGGGAAAAAATATGAAATGGGAGGAAAAAATACATTTCTATGCTTTTTGCGTTCCCGCAAAAAACTTTGCATTCGCTTGCAAAGAACTCAAAGAAGGTTTGTGAGCGAACGCAAAAGTTCTCGGGAGAACGCAAAACATTTGCGAGAGAACACGAAAGCCATCACCATGTCCCTTTAGGGGCTCCATATTTTTCTGTGTTAGTAACACAACACAATTTTAAAAACGTATTCCTTTAAAGTGACCATTTTCATGCTTCTTATCTGGATTTATTTTCTTTTTTCGAGCCTTTCAGTGTCAGTAATTAAAAATTAAAAGTCATTAATTCCTCACCCTCATGTCATTCCAGTCCCGTAAAACTTGTTCATTGTCGGAACACAAATGGAAGATCTTTTTGAGGAAATCTGACATTTCGTCCCTCCGTTGACAATACACACAACTAAAAAGTTTATAAAAAGATTGTAAAACTGATCCATATGAATCGAGCGGTTTAGTCCAAATTTTCTGAAGAGACACAAATGCTTTATATGATGAACTGATTGAATTTAGGCTTTTCACAAATAAACATTGATCAGCAAACATTAACTTGAAGCTCAAACTATATGCTTGACGCATGAAAACAAACCTCATTGGTTCTTACAGAAGCTCAAACGTGGTGCGTAACACAAGAATGAACCTCATTGGTTCTTGTTGAAGCTCAAACGTGCTGTGTAACACGTGAATGAACCTCATTGGTTCTTGTTGAAGCTCAAACGTGCTGTGTAACACGAGAATTAACCTCGTTGGTTCTCGCTGAAGCTCAAACGTGCTGCGTAACACGATGAACCTTGTTGGTTCTCGCTGAAGGTCAAACGTTGAAGCTCAAACGTGCTGCGTAACACAAGAATGAACCTAATTGGTTCTTGCTGAAGCTCAAACGTGCTCCTTAACACAAGAATGAACCTCATTGGTTCTTGCTGAAGCTCAAATGTGCTGTGTAACACGAGAATGAACCTCATTGGTTCTCCCTGAAGCTCAAACGTGCTGCGTAACACGAGAATTAACCTCATTGGTTCTTGTTGAAGCTCAAACGTGCTGCATAACATGAGAATGAACCTCACTGGTTCTCGCTGAAGCTCAAATGCGCTGCTTAACACTAGAATGAACCTCATTGGTTCTTGTGGAAGCTCAAAAGTGTTGCTTAACACGAGAATTAAACTTGTTGGTTCTCGCTGTAGCTCAAAAGTTTTGCGTAACACGATGAACCTTGTTGGTTCTCGCTGAAGCTCAAACGTTGAAGCTCAAACGTGCTGCATAACACAAGAATGAACCTAATTGGTTCTTGCTGAAGCTCAAACGTGCTGCTTAACACAAGAATGAACCTCATTGGTTCTTGCTGAAGCTCAAATGTGCTGCGTAACACGAGAATGAACCTCATTGGTTCTCCCTGAAGCTCAAACGTGCTGCGTAACACGAGAATTAACCTCATTGGTTCTTGTTGAAGCTCAAACGTGCTGCATAACATGAGAATGAACCTCACTGGTTCTCGCTGAAGCTCAAACGTGCTGCTTAACACTAGAATGAACCTCATTGGTTCTTGTGGAAGCTCAAAAGTGTTGCATAACACGAGAATTAACCTCGTTGGTTCTCGCTGAAGCTCAAAAGTGTTGCGTAAAACACGATGAACCTCGTTGGTTTTCGCTGAAGCTCAAACGTGCTGCGTAACACGAGAATTAACCTCGTTGGTTCTCGCTGAAGCTCAAAAGTGTTGCGTAAAACACGATGAACCTTGTTGGTTCTCGCTGAAGCTCAAACGTTGAAGCTCAAATGTGCTGCGTAACACGAGAATGAACCTCACTGGTTCTCCCTGAAGCTCAAACGTGCTGCCTAACATGAAAATGAACCTCACTGGTTCTTGTGGAAGCTCAAAGGTGTTGTGCAACACAAGAATTAACCTCGTTGGTTCTCACTGAAGCTCAAACGTGCTGCGTAACACGAGAATTAAACTCGTTGGTTCTTGCTGTAGCTCAAAAGTGTTGCGTAACACGATGAACCTTGTTGGTTCTCGCTGAAGCTCAAACGTTGAAGCTCAAACGTGCTGCGTAACACAAGAATGAACCTCATTGGTTCTTGCTGAAGCTCAAACGTGCTGCTTAACACAAGAATGAACCTCACTGGTTCTTGCTGAAGCTCAAATGTGCTGCGTAACACGAGAATGAACCTCATTGGTTCTCCCTGAAGCTCAAACGTGCTGCGTAACACGAGAATTAACCTCATTGGTTCTCGCTGAAGCTCAAATGTGCTGCGTAACACGAGAATGAACCTCATTGGTTCTCGCTGAAGCTCAAATGTGCTGCATAACACAAGAATGAACCTCATTGGTTCTTGTTGAAGCTCAAACGTGCTGCATAACATGAGAATGAACCTCACTGGTTCTCGCTGAAGCTCAAACGTGCTGCTTAACACTAGAATGAACCTCATTGGTTCTTGTGGAAGCTCAGAAAAGTGTTCTGCGCTGAAGCTCAGTGTTGCGTAACAAAAGAATGAACCTTGTTGGTTCTCGCTGAAGCTCAAAGCGTGTTGCGTAAACACAGAATTAACCTCGTTGGTTCTCGCTGAAGCTCAAACGTGCTGCGTAACACGAGAATTAACCTCGTTGGTTCTCGCTGAAGCTCAAAAGTGTTGCGTAAAACACGATGAACCTTGTTGGTTCTCGCTGAAGCTCAAACGTGCTGCGTAACACAAGAATGAACCTCATTGGTTCTTGCTGAAGCTCAAACGTGTTGCATAACACAAGAATGAACCTCATTGGTTCTTGCTGAAGCTCAAATATGCTGCATAACACGAGAATGAACCTCACTGGTTCTCCCTGAAGCTCAAACGTGCTGCGTAACATGAGAATGAACCTCACTGGTTCTTGTGGAAGCTCAAAAGTGTTGTGCAACACAAGAATTAACCTCGTTGGTTCTCGCTGAAACTCAAACGTGCTGCGTAACACGAGAATTAAACTCGTTGGTTCTTGCTGTAGTTCAAAAGTGTTGCGTAACACGATGAACCTTGTTGGTTCTCGCTGAAGCTCAAACGTGCTGCGTAACACAAGAATGAACCTCATTGGTTCTTGCTGAAGCTCAAACGTGCTGCTTAACACAAGAATGAACCTCATTGGTTCTTGCTGAAGCTCAAACGTGCTGCTTAACACAAGAATGAACCTCACTGGTTCTTGCTGAAGCTCAAATGTGCTGCGTAACACGAGAATGAACCTCATTGGTTCTCCCTGAAGCTCAAACGTGCTGCGTAACACGAGAATTAACCTCATTGGTTCTCGCTGAAGCTCAAATGTGCTGCGTAACACAAGAATGAACCTCATTGGTTCTTGCTGAAGCTCAAATGTGCTGCGTAACATGAGAATGAACCTCATTGGTTCTCGCTGAAGCTCAAACGTGCTGCTTAACACAAGAATGAACCTCATTGGTTCTTGCTGAAGCTCAAATGTGCTGCATAACACGAGAATGAACCTCATTGGTTCTCCCTGAAGCTCAAACGTGCTGCGTAACACGAGAATTAACCTTATTGGTTCTTGTTGAAGCTCAGACGTGCTGCATAACATGAGAATGAACCTCACTGGTTCTCGCTGAAGCTCAAACGTGCTGCTTAACACTAGAATGAACCTCATTGGTTCTTGTGGAAGCTCAAAAGTGTTGCGTAAAACACGAGAATTAACCTTGTTGGTTCTCGCTGAAGCTCAAAAGTATTGCGTAAAACACGATGAACCTCGTTGGTTCTCGCTGAAGCTCAAACGTGCTGCGTAACACGAGAATTAACCTCGTTGGTTCTCGCTGAAGCTCAAAAGTGTTGCGTAAAACACGATGAACCTCGTTGGTTCTCGCTGAAGCTCAAACGTGCGGCGTAACACGAGAATTAACCTTGTTGGTTCTCGCTGAAGCTCAAAAGTGTTGCGTAAAACACGATGAACCTTGTTGGTTCTCGTTGAAGCTCAAACGTGCTGCGTAACACAAGAATGAACCTCATTGGTTCTTGCTGAAGCTCAAACGTGCTGCATAACACAAGAATGAACCTCATTGGTTCTTGCTGAAGCTCAAATATGCTGCATAACACGAGAATGAACCTCACTGGTTCTCCCTGAAGCTCAAACGTGTTGCGTAACATGAGAATGAACCTCACTGGTTCTTGTGGAAGCTCAAAAGTGTTGTGCAACACAAGAATTAACCTCGTTGGTTCTCGCTGAAGCTCAAATGTGCTGCATAACACGAGAATTAAACACGTTGGTTCTTGCTGTAGCTCAAAAGTGTTGCGTAACACGATGAACCTTGTTGGTTCTCGCTGAAGCTCAAAAGTGTTGTGTAAAACACGATGAACCTCGTTGGTTCTCACTGAAGCTCAAACGTGCTGCGTAACACGAGAATTAACCTTGTTGTTTCTCGCTGAAGCTCAAAAGTGTTGCGTAAAACACGATGAACCTTGTTGGTTCTCGCTGAAGCTCAAACGTGCTGCGTAACACAAGAATGAACCTCATTGGTTCTTGCTGTGTTACGTGCTGCGTAACACAAGAATGAACCTCACTGGTTCTTGTGGAAGCTCAAAAGTGTTGTGCAACACAAGAATTGACCTCGTTGGTTCTCGCTGAAGCTCAAACGTTGAAGCTCAAACGTGCTGCGTAACACAAGAATGAACCTCATTGGTTCTTGCTGTGTTACGTGCTGCGTAACACAAGAATGAACCTCATTGGTTCTCGAGGAAGCTCAAACGTGCTGCTTAACACAAGAATGAACCTCATTGGTTCTTGCTGAAGCTCAAATGTGCTGCGTAACACGAGAATGAACCTCATTGGTTCTCCCTGAAGCTCAAACGTGCTGCGTAACACGAGAATGAACCTCATTGGTTCTCGCTGAAGCTCAAATGCGCTGCTTAACACTAGAATGAACCTCATTGGTTCTTGTGGAAGCTCAAAAGTGTTGCGTAACACAAGAATTAACCTCGTTGGTTCTCGCTGAAGCTCAAAAGTGTTGCGTAAAACACGATGAACCTCGTTGATTCTCGCTGAAGCTCAAACGTTGAAGCTCAAACGTGCTGCGTAACACAAGAATTAACCTCATTGGTTCTTGCTGAAGCTCAAATGTGCTGCTTAACACAAGAATGAACCTCACTGGTTCTTGCTGAAGCTCAAATGTGCTGCGTAACACGAGAATGAACCTCACTGGTTCTCGCCGAAGCTCAAACGTGCTGCTTAACACTAGAATGAACCTCATTGGTTCTTGTGGAAGCTCAAAAGTGTTGCGTAACACGAGAATTAACCTCGTTGGTTCTCGCTGAAGCTCAAAAGTGTTGCGTAAAACACGATGAACCTCGTTGGTTCTCGCTGAAGCTCAAACGTGCTGCGTAACACGAGAATTAACCTCGTTGGTTCTCGCTGAAGCTCAAAAGTGTTGCGTAAAACACGATGAACCTTGTTGGTTCTCGCTGAAGCTCAAACGTGCTGCGTAACACAAGAATGAACCTCATTGGTTCTTGCTGAAACTCAAACGTGCTGCATAACACAAGAATGAACCTCATTGGTTCTTGCTGAAGCTCAAATATGCTGCATAACACGAGAATGAACCTCACTGGTTCTCCCTGAAGCTCAAACGTGCTGCGTAACATGAGAATGAACCTCACTGGTTCTTGTGGAAGCTCAAAAGTGTTGTGCAACACAAGAATTAACCTCGCTGGTTCTCGCTGAAGCTCAATCGTGCTGCGTAACACGAGAATTAAACTCGTTGGTTCTTGCTGTAGTTCAAAAGTGTTGCGTAACACGATGAACCTTGTTGGTTCTCGCTGAAGCTCAAACGTTGAAGCTCAAACGTGCTGCGTAACACAAGAATGAACCTCATTGGTTCTCGTGGAAGCTCAAACGTGCTGCTTAACACAAGAATGAACCTCATTGGTTCTTGCTGAAGCTCAAATGTGCTGCGTAACACGAGAATGAACCTCATTGGTTCTCCCTGAAGCTCAAACGTGCTGTGTAACACGAGAATTAACCTCATTGGTTCTTGTTGAAGCTCAAACGTGCTGCATAACATGAGAATGAACCTCACTGGTTCTCGCTGAAGCTCAAATGCGCTGCTTAACACTAGAATGAACCTCATTGGTTCTTGTGGAAGCTCAAAAGTGTTGCGTAACACGAGAATTAACCTTGTTGGTTCTCGCTGAAGCTCAAAAGTGTTGCGTAAAACACGATGAACCTCGTTGGTTCTCGCTGAAGCTCAAACGTGTAAGCGCGTAACACGAGAATTAACCTCGTTGGTTCTCGCTGAAGCTCAAAAGTGTTGCGTAAAACACGATGAACCTTGTTGGTTCTCGCTGAAGCTCAAACGTTGAAGCTCAAACGTGCTGCGTAACACAAGAATGAACCTCATTGGTTCTCGCTGAAGCTCAAACGTGCTGCGTAACACGAGAATTAACCTCGTTGGTTCTCGCTGAAGCTCAAAAGTGTTGCGTAAAACACGATGAACCTTGTTGGTTCTCCCTGAAGCTCAAACGTGCTGCGTAACATGAGAATGAACATCACTGGTTCTTGTGGAAGCTCAAAAGTGTTGTGCAACACAAGAATTAACCTAGTTGGTTCTTGCTGAAGCTCAAACATTGAAGCTCAAACGTGCTGCGTAACACGAGAATGAACCTCATTGGTTCTCCCTGAAGCGCAAACGTGCTGCGTAACACGAGAATGAACCTCATTGGTTCTCCCTGAAGCTCAAACGTGCTGCGTAACACGAGAATGAACCTCATTGGTTCTCACTGAAGCTCAAACGCGTGCTGCGTGAACACGAGAATGAACCTCATTGGTTCTCCTGAAGCTCAAACGTGCTGCGTAACACGAGAATGAACCTCATTGGTTCTCACTGAAGCTCAAACGTGCTGCGTAACACGAGAATGAACCTCATTGGTTCTCACTGAAGCTCAAACGTGCTGCGTAACACGAGAATGAACCTCATTCATTTGTGTTCCCGAAGATGAACGAAGATCTTAAGGGTTTGGAACAGCATGAGGGTGAGGAATTTAATGACAATTTTTTTGGGTGAACTAACCCTTGAACACTAATTTAAATATTTAATTGGTTATGTCTCCCTTTTGGCCTCCACTGTACATGTAGTATTATTTTACATTGTATAGCATTGTGTGATCCTTTTTTAAAGTGTGCACCCGTTACCAGCAAAAGTGTTTTTTCCAAGCCGTCTTTCTTTGTTTCCAGGTCAGAGATGAATACAGGCAGGACTATGACCCTGCCAGAGGGGGTTATGGGAAGCTGGTGCAGAAAGTTTGAACATGCCTTTTTTATTTTTTTTTTTATATTTGCCTTTTCCAGGTTAAAAATAAATGCAAACAGGATTATGACAGGGCCGGAGGCTGTCAGAAATTTTAGTTTTGGGGTGTGCAGTAACCGATTGAGAATTTGTGTGTAATGTACATATTAGAGTTTAGTGCTTTAGAAATGTCCATGCCTGAAAATCATCTAGTCTGGCATTTTTTTTTTTTTTTTTAATAAATGGTTTTATAAACTGTCCCTTGTGTTTTCTGTGTCCACTCATGCATAATTTTGTGATTCCTAGGAAATCAAGTCTGGTCTGTTGACACATTAAAGGGGTGGTTGAAATCGAAAATTGGTATGAGATCACTTCACAAACAGTCTTTCAACCACACAGTATCATTATTACACCGATCAGATCAGAAACAACATTGACCACTGACAGGTGAAGTGAATAACACCGATTATCTCTTCAACACGCCTCCTGTTAGTGGGTGGGATATATTAGGCAGCAAGTGAACATTTGTCCTCAAAGTTGATGTGTTAGAAGCAGGAAAAATGGGCAAGCGTAAGGATTTGAGTGAGTTTGACAAGGGCCGAATTTTGATGGCTAGACGACTGGGTCAGAGCATCTCCAAAACTGCAGCTCTTGTGGGGTGTTCCCGGTCTGCAGTGGTCAGTATCTATCAAAAGTGCTCCAAGAAAGGAACAGTGGTGAACTGGCCACAGGGTCATGGCCAAGGCTCATTGATGCACGTGGTCCGATCAAACAGATGAGCTACTGGCGCTCAAATTGCTCAAGAATTTAATGCTGGTTCTGATAGAAAGGTGTAAGAATACACAGTGCATCGCAGTGTGTTGTGTATGGGGCTGTATAGCCGCAGACCTGTCAGGGTCAGTTATATTGGCCATGTCAATCACAGGTACTGATTGCCTACATGGGTCAGCAAGTAAGTTTGGCATCGGGCCAAAAAAAAATTGCCACTAGATGGCAGGCCAGAACATAGTCAATGGATAATTTAAGAAATTAATTGATGAAAAATGCATTTCCATATTGTGAATAAACGTGAAAGTGGCCTCCTATTTCTTTTTGGTTTTGAATAGTTTCATTTAAAAGTAACATGTTTCTCATGTCTACACCAAACACTGATCCCTAAACTTACCCGTCACTGTAACCTTAACCAATGAAATTAGCTGCAGGGCGGGATTTCTGGTGAAGAGTCACTGAGTCATTCATTCAATTAAAATAAAAGATATAATTATATTACATATTAATTCAATGTATTTTTTAAATAGACTGCAGCAATTAACATTTTGTAAAATTGTATTTTGTTTAGTTGTATGATCAGAATTGTGGTAGAATCATGAGCATGATTTTAAACAAAATGGCGATTCATTGTATCAAGCAGCTTTACCATGAAGTGTAACCGAATGCTACATCTAAGCAAAATCTTCAACCGTTAGCCATTTCAATGTATATAAAACTATTTTATTACAAGGATTCTAAATTATTTAAATTCTGGAAACAGGGTTGCAAATATTGAAAACATTTGCACTGAACTCTAGAGGTTTCATTTCAGAAAGGATAAGGAATTCATTTTATATGCATATTTAAACACAATAACAGACACAGAACTGGTTATTCACCATGATTTTATGTATTTTTAAATAATGAGGAAACTAGTAGTCAGAAACTCAGTCTGAGGTTATGATTTGTTGGTAAGTTTCAAGTAACTAAAATGACAGTATCTCTTTTGAATGGTGCATCACTGACAAAAGTATAAAGCTACTATTCTGACATATTTTTGTACCAAACTGCATCACAAGGTAGAAAAATGCTCCTCACACAGAACTAATGATGATGACTCGCAACAATCAACATTCAGATGTTTTGCTTGGCCTTCAGCGTTCGTTTGAGCCGATGACAGAAGAGCGGATTTCTTCAGATCAGTCTTCACCATTAAGAAAAAGAAAAGAGTATAAATAAAAGGCAGAAACCTGCAGCTTTCACTGCAAAAAACTGTGCTCGTTTTAAAATGACCTTTAACTGACTTCAATTAATGACAAATCTACATGCTACAAAACCCATTTTAGAAAACAACGGAAAGTGCTCAGAAGTGAGAGAACAGCAGTTTGCAACAACAAAACGGTCAAATAATGCCAGGGTTTACAGCAAGCAGCCTGATAATAAGCATCGATTCTGTGGCTTTCCCATTAAAAACCACGGAACATCTGGGAACTTGGAACATAATTTGAAGTTGATCAAATGTTAATAAAGCAAAATCTGGTCCAGAACTTCAGGTATCGCCACAAAACTTGCTTTCAAGTTACAAGCTTGACTGTACAAGTAGAATCCCCATGTTTAACAGTACATTCATTAAAGCCTCTATAAAAGCTTCTTGTACCTCAACAATGGCGTGACATTTATAATCTATAAAAGTCCTTCAAGTTTCATGCTGCAAAGCAAAAACTATTTTCTTTACAAAAAGAAACCTGATATAAACATATAGTCTGTGTCATGGCTGTGATATAATATGCAAAGATGAATGGCAATAAATGAAATTTAAAATAAGTTTTAAAAAAAAATATCCACACGCTTGTGATTTGTGAGGTCTGGAAACGTGGCTGCCAGTAAACGATTTCTCCACTGCTGAGGATTTTCTCGTTTGTTTCTGAAAAGCCACCTTGTTCTCTGAGAGGCAGTCACAGCCTTATTAAATTCAAGGTTGAGGACACTGGGAAAAAGGCATATCTGAACCGCCCATGTCAAGCGAAGAGGTAAACGCAACCTGAAAGAAAAACTCAAGCAAGTCTTTCCAGTGTTTGGACAGGCTTATATATTGGGAACTTCCAGCTTTGCCTGACCAAAACTTTGGATTTCTTTGTCTTGCTGTGAGGCCCATTCCTGCCTGTTGTGTTCATCGTCCAGACACGAGTCTATGAGTCCTTAAATCTATGTGGCTTTGTCTTGGTTTGAACAGTCAGACAGTCTGCAGTCACAGAGCTCTCTGTAGATCCTCTTGCGGACTCGTGGCATGTCCTCTTGAGTGAACAGCAGCGGCTTCATGAATGCCAGGCACTTGCAGTACTGCAAAAGGAAAAAGAGCTTCAGTTTGATGATAATATGGGGCCTTATATTATGTGGAGTCATTTTATTATAGATAAAAAAATAATACTTTATCTATCTATCCATCCATCCATCCATCCATCCATCCATCCATCCATCCATCCATCCATCCATACATACATCCATCCATACATCCATACATCCATACATCCATACATCCATACATACATACATACACACATCCATACATACATCTTTATATACATCTTTTAGGCTGCATCCATCTTTATATCTATCTTTTAGGCTGCATCCAAAAATCGCATACTTCCCTACTATATAGTAGGCAAAAAACAGTATGGGACAAAAGTAATATGTCTGAATTCACAGTAAGTGAAAAGTACCCGGATATCCTACTACTTCTGACGGGATTCTGAAGTGTTCATACGATGGACACTTTACTATCCCATGAGGCCACAGGAGAGGGTTTAAATGGCATTTAAGTGATGCAACTGATGCTGGTAGGTCACATGATAATGACAATATGGTGAATGTAGTACATCTGGATTACATGCATACTACACACATTAATATACTTTTTTCCGCTCACAAAGTAAGTACTTATTCAAAGTAAGTACCTACTTCTAAGTGAGTATGAGATTTCAGACGTAGGCTTTTCAGCACTTACACAATCTCTCATCCACATAGCCATCCATTGTTGTTGTAGCTTGCACGCGTTTCTGTCTCTTTCAGTTTAAAGGGCCCCTATTATGCTTTTTCGAATGTGTCCTTTCATGCGGTGTGTAATATATCTGTTTGTGAATGTAAAAAGTCTGCAAAGTTTTAGAGAGATAAAAGAATATGACGAATAAAGTTAGTCTCCTAAATAAAGAATCAAACTGAACTGCTGAATCAAGACGTCAGTAATTCCAGGCCCACATCCTGCTGAGCCTACTTAATGTAATAAATTTGCATAATGCCAGCCTATGGTCTTCATTGGTTGCTCGGAAACGATGTCTACTTTGAACCTCAAACACTGTATTGTAGCTGAGATTGGAAGAGTTTGGTTCATGTTGGTCAAGAAGACACTGTTTTCAGCGCTGCAAATCCACTTTACATGAACTTCAAAAGGATGAGATTGATACATTAAAACCGTCGCCATTGTTTCTGTTCGTATCACTGTGTATCAAGTGCTGATGAAGATCTAGAGCTGAAATTCAGCTGGTTTCCGACACGCCTTACAAGTGGTCAACCAATCAAAACATACTGGGTCGTCTGACCAATCAGAACAGAGTACACTAATCATAACAGACAGGGTCATCTGACCAATCAGAGTGGAGTAGAACAATCACAACAGACTGGGTCATCTGACCAATCAATGCAAAGAAGACCAATCACAACAGACTAGGCCATCTGACCAATCAGAGCATAGTAGACCAGGCCATCTGACCAATCAGTGCAGAGTAGACCAATCACAACAGACTGAACCATCTGACCAATCACAACAGACTAGGCCATCTGACCAATCAGGGCAGAGTAGACCGGGCCATCTGACCAATCAGAGCAGAGTACACCAATCACAACAGACTGGGTTGTCTGACCAATCAGAGCAGAGCAGACCGGGCCATCTGACCAATCAGTCCATATTTAGACCGTATCATAGTACTGAGACTGCTCTCATCAGAGTTACAAATGATTTACTCTTATCATCCGATCGTGGTTGTATCTCTCTATTAGTGTTACTCGATCTTAGCGTTGCATTCGATACTATCGACCACAACATTCTTTTGAATAGACTCGAAAATTATGTTGGCATTAGTGGAATTGCATTGGCATGGTTTAAATCATACTTATCTGACCGTTATCAGTTTGTAGCAGTAAATGAAGAGATGTCACATCGATCACAAGTTCAGTATGGAGTACCGCAAGGCTCGGTGCTAGGACCGTTGCTCTTCACCCTGTACATGCTACCACTGGGAGATATCATTAGGAAGCATGGCATTAGTTTTCACTGTTATGCTGACGATACTCAGCTCTATATTTCTTCACGCCCTGACGAAACTTACCAATTCACAAGATTAACGGAATGCATAGCTGATATAAAACATTGGATGTCTAGTAATTTCCTGCAACTTAATTCAGAAAAAAATACATTTTTAATTAGTGGACAAAAAAACTCTGCAAGTAGTAACCTAGAATACTGTCTAACACTCGATGGCTGCTCTGTCAAGTCCTCGTCGTCAGTTAGGAACCTGGGTGTGCTCTTTGATACCAATCTTTCATTTGAAAGCCACGTTTCTAACATCTGTAAAACTGCATTCTACCATCTTAAAAATATATCTAAATTACGGCACATGCTTTCAATGCAAAATCGATCCTTTTCCTATTTAGCACCTAAACTCTAGAACAGTCTTCCTAGCATTGTTCGGGAAGCAGTCTTTACTATGGCATACACATAAAATTCTATTATTCAAAATCAGTAAATGATTGTTAGGCTGCATTAACTAGGTCAGCCGGAACTGGGAACACTTCCCATAACACCTGATGTACTCGTTACATCATAAGAAGAATGGCATCTACGCTAATGTGAGTCTCTCTGTTTATCCCGAGGTTTACTGCAGTCAGCCGGATCCGGGCCGTATCCAGATTAGATGGTGGACCTGCGCCTGGATATGACCAACACATCCCTGAAATGCTGCATCGACACGATATCCTCATTAAACCCGTCTCCGGCATGACGACGCCAATCTTTCAAATAATCTTACGAATATCTATTTACCTAATATGAATTAAGACCTGCTATGTTGCCAGAATTATAATCATACGCTGTTTGTTCGTCGGCCAGAGGAGAACTGGCACCCCGACTGAGCCTGGTTTCTCCCAAGGTTTTTTTCTCCATTCTGGCCCTGAAGGAGTTTTGGTTCCTTGCCACCAATGCCTCTGGCTTTTGGCTTGCTCAGTTGGGGACACCTAAATTTTATCTATATTACCGATCTGCCCGCATTGACACTATATGATACTTGAAATTAGCTGGATAACATCACCGTTTCACCAGAACGGCTGTACAAATTCTGTTGCATTATTTTCCTGTTAACAATGTGAAGATGCTTTGAAACAATTGGACTTGTTTCAAAGCAATTGGACTTGTGCACCTCAACATGAGCTGACCCCACTCTGATTTTTTTTGTTGTTGAGCTGAGTTGCTGTTATTCCCAATTGCTTCCACTTTGTTATAATACCACTAACAGATGAGCGTGGAATATTTAGTAGTAATGAAATTTCCCGAATGGACTTATTGCACAGGTGGCAACCTATCACGGTACCACGCTTGAGTTCATTGAGCTCCTGAGAGCGACCCATTCTTTCACAAATGTATCTGCATGCCTAGGTGCTTGATATTATACACCTGTGGTCATGGAAGTGATTGGAACACCACAATTCAATGATTTGGAGGGGTGTCCCAATACTTTTGGCAATATAGTGTATATTATGAGAACAAAAAACTCTGCAAGTAGTAACCTAGAATACTGTCTAACACTCGATGGCTGCTCTGTCAAGTCCTCGTCGTCAGTTAGGAACCTGGGTGTGCTCTTTGATACCAATCTTTCGTTTCTAACATCTGTAAAACTGCATTCTACCATCTTAAAAATATATCTAAATTACGGCACATCCTTTCGATGCAAAATGCTGAAAAGTTAATTCATGCGTTCATGACCTCAAGGCTAGATTATTGTAATGCTTTACTGGGTGGTTGCCCTGCTCGTTTAATAAACAAACTCCAGCTGGTCCAAAACGCAGCAGCTCGAGCTCTTACTAGAACAAGGAAGTATGACCATATTAGCCCGGTTCTGTCAACACTCCACTGGCTCCCTATTAAACATCGTATACATTTTAAAATCTTGCTTATTACTTACAAAGCACTAAATGGTTTAGCTCCCAGTACTTGAGCGAACTCTTAACGCATTATACTCCATCACGTCTATTGCGGTCTCAAAACTTTGGCCAGTTGATAATACCTAGAATATCAAAATCAACTGCAGGCGGTCGATCCTTTTCCTATTTAGCGCCTAAACTCTGGAAGAGTCTTCCTAGCATTGTTCGGGAAGCAGACACACTCTGTCAGTTTAAATCTAGACTAAAAACGCATCTCTTTACTATGGCTTACACATAAAACATTATCAATTTCTATTATTCAAATCAATAAATGATTGTTAGGCTGCATTAACTAGGTCAGCCGGAACCGGGAACACTTCCCATAACACCTGATGTACTCGTTACATCATAAGAAGAATGGCATCTACGCTAATGTTAGTCTCTCTGTTTATCCCGAGGTTTACTGCAGTCAGCCGGATCCGGGCCGTATCCAGATTAGATGGTGGACCAGCGCCTGGACATGACCAACACATCCCTGAAATGTCTGCAGAGAGCATGTCAAATAAACTCCCCCCGTAAATGCTGCATCGTCACGACATCCTCATTAAACCGTCTTCGGCGTGACGATTCCAATCTTTCGAATAATCTTACGAATATCTATTTACCTAATATGAATTAAGACCTGCTATGTTGCCAGAATTATAATCATACACTGTTTGTTCGTCGGCCAGAGGAGAACTGGCACCCCGACTGAGCCTGGTTTCTCCCAAGGTTTTTTTCTCCATTCTGACCCTGAAGGAGTTTTGGTTCCTTGCCACCGCTGCCTCTGGCTTTTGGCTTGCTCAGTTGGGGACAACTAAATTTTATCTATATTACCGATCTGCCCGCATTGACTATATGATACTTGAAATTAGCTGGATAACATCACCGTTTCACCTGAACGGCTGTACAAATTCTGTTGCATTATTTTCCTGTTAACAATGTGAAGCTGCTTTGAAACAATTGGACTTGTTAAAAGCACTATATAAATAAAGGTGATTTGATTTGATTTGAACAATAAAGTTTTTTTTTTTACTTTGGATGCATGTAAACCTAATGTAGGAGACTCCAAAACAAAACCAGAAACCTTTAAAATAGCATAATAGGGGCACTTTAATGAAAATGCACTATAAAAGCGCTACAGAAACAAACTTGAATTAAATATATATCATACCACCCAGACCTACTGTACGCAAACATTTCTTTTACCTCCAAGACAAAAACTCCACAGTCATTGTCGTTCTTCTGCTGTGGAATGGTCTGTGGAGAGCACAAAAACAAATAAAAAGTAAAGCTCTCGCTGTGTGTTTATTCAGAACATCAGAAAACGGGTTAATTACTCTAACGTTACAGACCTTGTTGATGACCATCTTCCAGCCTTTCTGAAAGACGGGTTGCTTTTTCTCTTTTGCTTCCGCCAGGATGTATTTCAGGATGTTCTGTGAAAGAGTCACATATCAGCTCTATGTTTAGATTAAAATCTTTATCACACTGCAAAAGCACTCACGTCCACGGCAAACTTGAACAGGATGCCCTGCGAGTCGTAGAAGTTGATGTTCTGCTTGGAGACATCCACGGTTATGAGCGACCAGTGGATCTCCAGGTGAAGAGGAATCAGAATCAATGTCTTAGAAAACAGATCAACCTGAGGACATTAAGCCAGAAGACATTAGCCACTTTCCATCATTCTGTGTGCCAGGAATAGAGACACAAACTCCATTTTCTTTAGAAAGAAACTATTAGACAAAATAAAAATAAATTTTTTTTGTCAATGCAAAGGAAGTGAATAGACTCTAATGTTGTTTGGTTTCCAGTGTTCTTCAAAATATATTTTGTGTTCCTCAACAGAAAGAAAGCCTTCTGGGTTTGGGACGACATAAGGGTGAGTAAATGATGACCGCTTTTCATTTTTGGGTGAATTAACCCTTTAAGCACCTCCTGAGCATTTGTTGAAAAAAAACTCAATCATCATCATGCACTTTTTTTGTTGTTGAGATTTTGCATTTGTTTTGCATGCTGTGACATTTACCTTTTTGGTCCACCGTCTCACTCCTTCATAACCTTTTGCTACAAACTGTCGGTAAAAAAAACTGTTGAAGAAATGAACCTAGAAAAGGACAGACAAAATAATATGCAACATTAGAGCCACACCTCTACAATTTCAAAGCGAACTGAAGAAAAAAATGTTTTTCCCCCCAAACATACAGACACTTCAGAAGCCAAGCATCATTATTATTGTATTATTCTGCCTTTTTTGCTGAGTGAGGATAGCAAAATAAAGTAAACTGTGACATATTATACCCAACAATTCTTCATACAGTGACTGCCAGTGAAATTGATTAATATTTGGGACCAAAATAATTCAGACATTTTGACCTGACCATGTTTTGCTGAAGTGTTTTTTCTTTAATTGCTAATGCGACCTTTGACACCACAGACTGAACAAAATGAAGCATTGCTTGGTCATTGGTTGAGCTAAAGGCACCTTTAGACTTTGCAATGTTTAAGCAATATCACACTGTCAGTCGTGCTGCTGTTCTGAATATCAGTTGTAGACTCAAGGCTCACAGCCAAACTGATATTCAGAACAGCAGCACATCTGTGAGAGCTCATATTGCTTTTATAAACAAGAAGTTCATATTGAGTAATTTACATTTTAGACAATATTGTCAGCTACTTAAGCTATTTTTGCTCCATCAATGGAAAATACATTGTATGTCTCAGAGTAACACACTAATGGTGTTTTATTCCTGAATTACTCTGTGTTTTTGAATAAATCGGGTGAGCGAATGATTCAATGGGCCCTATCATATACCCGCCGCAATGTGACACGACGCAAGTGTTTTTTTGCTTGTTTCAGCCGGAGCAGTTCTCATTTTCACGTCCAGCACCATTTTATTTAAATATCAAATGCACTCGTGCTCATCTGTTCACCCATGGGCGTGCTGGTCTGAAAAAGAGGCATGTTCAGGCGCATTGTTGCTATTTTGAAGAACTGAAAATGACTGCACCATTGACCAACAAAAACTTGGTCTAAAAAGTCAATAGCGCAGTATTTTTTGTGTTATTTAAAGGGTTAGTAATATGTGCCTATAGGCAAGTGCACAACACTCTGCTTATTACACACACACAGGGACGCGCTGCAGCACACAAACATTTTTAAATATTAAAAATAAAAGGATTCCTCTCTGGAGAAGCATTCAGTCTTTCTGCTCACATATTCCTCCATGTAAATAGTGAATACGCCATGGTGCGAGTGCAACTGGCTTTTAAAGGGAATGGGAGATGAGACTCTGATTGATTTATTGCACGTTACGCCCAAAACACACCCATGACTCATTAAGAGACGAGGTACATCCCCTTTGGACCATGCATCTGGCGCACAGACCGTTTTTTTCTGTCGTTAAACTAGCAAAAGTGGATTTGGACATGCCCTAAGTGCACCTGCGCCATGTGCTTCAGACCATGAGCTCAGATCAGTAAAATAGGGCCTTATTGCCATAGGGTCAATGGCATACACACAACAGGGCTGGGCGATTTTAAGAAATATTTTATCGTTAATTGTCGTATACAATTCTGCAACATCATATCTGATTATATTGTCCAACCACTAGAACCGCAGCCATTGCTGACACATCGGCAAACACACACCACGTTCAGTTTGCCTGCACTTTTTCTAATTATAGCCTACAACTCTGTGTTTTTGAATGAATCGGTGAGCGAATGATTCAATGGGCCCTATCACACACCCGCCGCAATCATCCGGGTGAGCGAATGATTCAATGGGCCCTATCATACACCTGCCGCAAACTTTAAAGGTTTGTTTTACTATTAGTTTCTGCTTTAACAGAAAATATTAGTTTTCCTGTTGCTGTTGCTAATAATGTCTGATCTTCTTTCACTTTTTTACAAAAAGTTTGTTACTGTATGAAATGTAATGCAATGTGATAATCAAGAAATAAAGTGCATTAGGGAAACTTATTAATGCTTTTACCTTATGGTTTGTAGCTTCCATGATCAATTCTCCATACATGTTAATCACCTGCAAAAACCCATAGAACAAATCCTAGTCCAGCAGATGTACAAATGCATTTTAGAACTGAATGACTTCTTATAACAGGGCTCAGACATCTTTTTTACTTGGTAGCACTGGTGCTCCCAACCGCACCCTATGAAAATTAAGAAGCAACACAACTACAATTCATATATATTAGAAGATTTATTTTGTTTAAAAACAAGAATACGTTTTGTAGAGAAATGAAAACGGTAGTGACGCACCGATCATGATTTTTCATGGGCGAATCTGATTTTTTTTACAAGTAAACTGGCCAACTGCGATACCGGCTGCTGATTTGTTTCTTTGTTTAAGCAAATATATTTGTTGTTTATTTGCTTTATAACAGGCCAAACTAGCTTTAAAAAAAACATCTGTAGCATTTGAAATGAGAGGCAACCACTGCATTCGGCAGCTATCTCTGAAACACCTCTCGGGCATGCAAGTGCAGCTCCTGTCTCTTTGAATAGGGAAACATAAAATTCTCCAAAACTCTTCGCCAAGCTTACTATTAAATTTCATATTTGAAATCACCAATGAAATCTGACAACAACTGACTCATAAATTTAGTTTCTAAATGCTTGAATCATGAAAAAATAAATAAAATGCATTTTTCAGCCTGGACAAAGCTAATGCTCTATAGAAACCGGAGCGTCTAATTGGCTCTTTCATTTAGAAGGCGGGGCTTCTTTACTGGGCATTGCACTTTCTCCCATTCATGAGTAATTGGAGTGCACCATCTTCCTATATATAAAGTCGGTATCACTTTACAATAAGGTTTCATTAGTTAACATTAGTTAATGTATTAACCATGAGCAATACATTTGTTACTGTATTTGTTCATCTTTGTTAACGTTAAAAAAAAAAAAATTGTTAACTAATGTTAACTAATGAACCTTATTGTAAAGTGTTACCATAAAAATCTTAATCTTTCTAATCTTTTTTAAAGTCTAATCACGATTAAACAAAGATGCTACACATGTAGCATGAGCAGGTACTCCTCGTTGCATCCGTCTTCAGCACGTCCCGTCTCTTGCCTGTGTTAATGTCCTGTTTACAGACTTTGTTATATTTTCACACAAATGACATTTCGGGAAAATTAAACTCGACCGGTGAATCTCTAGAAAAAAAAGTCGCACCTCAAACAATTTTTGCGCTTGCACAAATGCTACCAAATAAATTTGAGGTTGCACAGATTCAATTTTGTTCGCAAAATGGTCGCAATTTCGAGCCTTGTACAAGTATAGATTTAGAAGCCTACCTGATCATTGACCCAGTTTTGGTCATCAAGGGTTGAAAGGTCATCTAAGGTCAAAGTGTGCTTGTTGTAGGTCACTTGGAAGAAATGCATAGGAGCACAGGCCAGACCAGCCCTGTACTTGGCCACTTCTGCTGTTATCAGCTTCATCCTGAAGGAATATATAGAATATGAAGTAAACCCTAAACCTTTTCATAAGGGATCAAATGGGGAACAAATTGGTGTTCCATTAATGTTTAAAAATCAGTGGAGCCACAAACCCCATGTTCTTTGAAATGCAAAAACTATAGTTTATCTAATATAACCTGAAATTAACAATGAATGAGATTTTACTCGATTTTAACACATCAAATCAGCATTTTCCCAGATTGTTGACGGCATTCATCAAGCTCAACCATATAATCTTGCTACCAAAGTTTTTTTTCTTACATTCATTGGAAATATACACTACCATTCAAAAGATTTTGGTTTTGTTTTTTGACAGAAGTCTCTTAAGCTGCATTTATTAAAAATACAGTAAAACAGTGAAATATTATTACATTTTCAAAGCATTGTTTTCTATGGGAGTATGTTAAAATGTAATTTATTCCTGTGATCAAAGCTGAATTTTCAGCATCATTACTCCAGTCTTCAGTGTCACATGATCCTTCAGCTGCTCAAGAAACATTTATGATTATTATCAATGTTGATAATCATATTTTTGTGGAAACTGTGATACTTTTATATACTTACACACGTATCCATATGATTTCAATTAAATGGATCCTTGCTGACAATTTATTTTAACTTACTGACTCCAAACTTTAAATAGTGTAGGTATTATTGAAAAAATGAACTGCAAAGCTCAAACCAAATACATGTGAATTATAACATTTCGTTTGACCTCCTGAGGTCTTTCTGAAGGCTATATAAAAAAAGAAATAAAAAAAGAAATCACATAAATTGGACTTCATTTTGTACCCTATTTTTGGAAAGTGTCAGAAATGGGTGAAAAAAAGATGAATTAGGGATTGAACTTGCCTGTCATTTAGATCAGACTGAAAGATCTTATTTAGGTGATCAAGCACATCAGTCTCACTTAACGGGGTGAAGCTTCCGTATTTCCCATAGAACTGCTCAAGAAATTCTGGGAGAGAAAAAAAAGCATGTTCAGTAACAACAAACAACATGTCAACAGAAGTCATCAAACTCAGCCAAACACTACCATGAATGCACTCGATGATGCCCTCAGTTGTAAATTCAGCAGGAGGCGGTGCAGACACCTCGGTGGAGTCGCTTCTGTTGTCCCCAGCGAGGGGTTTGCAGTAGTGGTGGTCCCAGGAAGCCTTGTTTACATTAGCGCACCAGCTGGGCGGCTCGGTTTCCATGGCATCATTGTGAACGGAAACGTCCAGCTCTGCACTGGTCAAGGAAGAATCCGAGGGTTTCTTCATCAAGTCGTTCAGTGTTTCAGAACTGCTCAGCTCTTTGGTGTCACTGGGATGCGTGCAGTCGGTATGAACACTGTTCTCCAAGCCGTTCACCATGACTGTGCTTTCACTTGCACTCTCGGTTTGGGAAAAGTCTGGCTTCCCTTTGGGAGACGGTGCCTCCTCCATTTCAGACACAGTCCCTACGTCCACAGCGTCCAAAGTTACGATCCCGGATGTGCTAACCACCTCCTCTGCGGCCACTTCTTCTTGGCTCACCATGGATTTTTTCTTGCGGCCACGTTTCTTGGAGACCTGCTCGTGTCCTGGCCCGTGGGGCTTGCCGTTGGGCCCGCAGCAGTCACACGTCTTTGGCACCCGTTTCCTTCTGGAGCGTCCATTTTCAGGCATCTCCCCTGAGCCGGATTTTGCCTGATTGGAGCTGTTTGGTGCCGGGACCCTCATCGCAAACTCTACCCCATTCCTCCCGGGATTCTCGCCACACTCTTTAGCAAGATTCCACCATCGAGAGTTTGGATCTTGGAACTGGAATTCTTGGCAGTTTGGATGCACTTTTCTAATTTTTGTACGTTTAAAAGGAACAAAGAGTAAAACAATATTAGTGATTTGAGATCAATATTATGAACAGTGTATAACGGCAGTATTTTGCAGAAGCATAAACAGTATTGTATTAAAGGGTTAGTTCACCCAAAATTTAAAGTTCTGTCATTAATCCCTCGCCCTAATGACGTTCCAAACCCAGGACATTCGTTCATCTTCAGAACACAAATGAAGATATTTCTGATGAAATCCGAGAGCTCTCTGACCCCACATAGACATCAACTTAATTAACACTTTCAAGGCACAGAAAGGTAGTAAAGACATCGTTAAAATGGTCCATGTGACTCCAGTGGTTCAAACTTAATGTTATGAAGCGAAGAGAATACTTTTTGTACGCAAAAAAACAAACAAAAACAAAGATTTTATTCAACAATTTCTTCTCATCTGTGTCAGTCTCTTACGCTGTTGACGTGGTAAATACATTGCAGCACTTCCGAGTTCTATGTCAGAACGGCAGCTCACCATTGGCCAGCTCCTGCGTCAGCATCACACACATGCGTTGTTGTGCTCACGTGAACAGCGTCGACTAATGGTAGGCCGCCGTTTTGACGTACTGCTTCGAAAGCTCTGCACTGTATTCACCTCATCAACAGTGTAAGAGACTGAATGAGTAAAGAAAGAAATAAAGAAAAAGAAATAGTTGAATAAAGTCATTTTTTATTTTGCGCACAAAAAGTATTCTCATCATTCTCATGACATTAAAGAGTTAGATCACCCAAAAATGAAAATTACTCCATGATTTACTCACCCTCAAGCCATCCTAGGTGTATATGACTCTCTTCTTTCAGACTAACACAATCAGAGTTATATTAAAAGATCTCCTGGCTCTTCCAAGCTTTGTAATGGCGGTTTCTGTTTAGAAGTCCATAAAAGTGCATCTATCCATCATAAAAGTGCTATCCCTTTAAGGTTGAACCACTGGAGTCACATGGACTTTTTTAACGATGTTTTAATACCTCTCTGGGACTTGAAAGTGGTAATTAAATAGCAGAGAGGTCAGAAAGCTCTCAGATTTAATCAAAAATATCTTCATTTGTGTTTTGAAGATGAACGAAGGTCTTGCGGGTTTGGAACGACATGAGGGTGAGAAATTAATGACAGAATTTTTGGGTGAACTTTCCCTTTAACGTTAGCAAACCAAATGTGTCTAACTCTGCTGAAGAGTAATGTAATATGCTATTAAATATTTCTTATAATGTATCCTTAGCCTATGTCTGTCCATTTGTCATTGAAAAATCATTTTGATGGCTTATTTTTGCAAGGAGTCTGTTTACATGTTTCTTCATGGAGTTCTGGGGCGAGAAAAACTCAGTATGTTTGTTTTATTCTTTCACAAAAGCAGATTTTTAATCGCATTTGGCACTTTGGCTGTCAATATCTGCATGTTTTTTTGATTAAGAAATATGTAATATATTTGTTGTGTTGAAGGTAATCGCATGGAGGCTATACTGTCGTACAGAATGACCACCATATTCATATAACCATTAAATATTACCATGGTGCATGTTTTTTTTTAATTTTTAAATGGTTTATCGAAGTTTTCATATGGTAAGACTTTGTGTCTTAACACCATGAAATATGCTATGAATGATTATTATAATCCTGTACCATGGTATTTATATGATGTCATGTCAGTCAAATCCACGGATCGCAGACATCCACAGAATGACTTACTTAAGAATATGAGAAAAACATGATTTCAATTTTCTGATCGAAACTGAACTACAATACGCATGCATGCATACAAGTCAAACGGCACAATGCTCTCGTCGAGATTAAAGGCATAAAATAATCTGAGATAATGATAATCAATGATTCAGATCAGATCATTTATTTATCAAACAAAACCACCAGGTCTACCTTTTGAAACACTCGCACACAAAAGAGCACAGACATATGTGGTTCACAGCCTCACCGTGTGTCCGCCTCAATGATGAAGTGTGCAGGACCTTTAAGGGAATGCGAATAAATTCCGATCAATATTCCACTATCAATGATATCGATAAAAGTGAGGGTTATCAGGCGTTGTTATGGTCGCAGAGTGATCGCGGCGCACGCCGATGACGTCACACGATGCGTTTGTCGACATCTAGCGGGAAGGAGACGCCGAATGCAGTTTTAATTGTGTTTTAATTGTGTCAAAAATCACTTTGAAACGACCAGTGTTGGGGGTAACGCATTACAATTTACTTGTAATTAGTTTTATTTTTTTAAATTATTTTTAAATTTACTTTTAAAATTTACAACACAATATCTGAGTTACTTTTTCACATCTTTCACAGCTCTCCTATCCCCATGTTGAGAAAAATCGAGAGTAAGTGCAAAGGCGTTGTGTGTAAACATTATAGTTCTAGACTAAATGTGAGCATTTACTCATCTCACTTGCACAAAAAAAGATTCAGTACTCCTAAATTAATAAAATCAGTCAAATGCAAAATCAGAATACTACACAAACCTCCATTAAAATCAAATCAAATCACCTTTATTTATATAGCGCTTTTAACAAGTCCAATTGTTTCAAAGCAGCTTCACATTGTTAACAGGAAAATAATGCAACAGAATCTGTACAGCCGTTCTGGTGAAACGGTGATGTTATCCAGCTAATTTCAAGTATCATATAGTGTCAATGCGGGCAGATCGGTAATATAGATGAAATTTATTTATTAATTTAAATTTAGATTTAGGTGTCCCCAACTTGGCTTGCTCAGTTGGGGACACCTAAATCTAAATTGAAATTAATTAAATGTTAAATAAAACAAATATTTGTATGCATTTAATCTCACTTTATTGACCAATATGATAACCTTCGATGATTCAGTTAAACCATGAGCAAAAATTACTTTAGATTTTTCGTTTTTATCGGTGAAGTGTTGAACTTTCTTCTCCTGCGTCCTTTTCTTTCATTATCCAGAATGGCAGCACAGCTGAACGGTTTGTTTGAGCGGCGCCCTCTACTGTACAGGCGTGAATTTGCATTTTTACTTCAGCCTGAGGCTTATTTAAATTTTGGTGTGAAGAGGTCTTTACATTTGCACAAAAACAGAACTTTTTTTGTTATAAAAAACAAGCCCAGATGAGAAAAAGTAACGCAAAAGTAATGTAACGCATTACTTTTCTTAAAGTGCTGGTAAAACATGATTTCACTTTTCTAACTTTAGCTAGTGTGTAATGTTGCTGTTTGAGCATAAACAACATCTGCAAAGTTACAACGTTCAAAGTTTAAAGCAAAGGGAGATATTTGCTTTTAAAGAAATCACTTTCTAAGGACTACAGCAAACGGCCGGTAGGGACTACAGACATTCCTCCAGGGTTGCTGACATCACCAACCCCAATATTTATATAAACCCCTCCTCCGAGAATATTAAATAAGGGGGGCGAGGCCATGTTTTATTGCTGTGGAGAAGAGTTGTTGTGGTATAGTTAGTATGCCGACGAAATGTTGTTATTTTCATCCGGACTGCAGGTCCAATTTGTTCAGCATTCCTAGGGACGGGGGAGTTAGGGATCAATGGTTAAAATTTATTTTTGACTCGGCCCTTCATAATTATTACCCAAATCTCGCTCTCTGTGCTGCACATTTTACAGAGGAAAGCTTCCACAATCTTTGCGAGTTCAATGCAGGATTCGCACAACGGCTTGTCCTGAAAGATGGAGCAGTTCCAACTTTAAAAACAGAAGCTGTTTACGGGCCACAACCTACAAGTTACAAGTTACAAGTTATTTATTTGTCATTACACATGTACAAGTACAGTATAACGAAATGAAGTTTGGAGCAGCCGATTATTCAGGCGCCGCCACACGCTCTCCAGAAATACAAGAATGCAGTTTAGCAAGCATTACATAGCAAACACAACAAAACATAACATAACACAGTACACGTGGTCACGTGATGGGATTTTTTGTATGGAGTGGGAGAGGAGATAGATAAGGACAGGCAGACGGATGGAGGGGGGCTGGGATCGGGATCGGGTGTGTATGGTGCGAGTGAGTCTGAGATTGTGTTGTGTGAGAATGTTAGCCATAACTTCAGATGTTTTCGAGTTCAGTTCTATGGTTTGTCCTTGAAGGGAGATAAGGCAGTGCACAGGGAAAGATAGCAGACCAAGCTGTCAGGTTGACCTCCCAACCGAGAGATAGGGACAAGTGAGGTTCGGGATTAGGTCAGGCAAATACAATTTTTTAATCCATTTGATGATCTTCGGTAATTTGTCCGGATCATAATCAATCAATCAGTTCTGGTCCTCAGCACTCGTGTCCGGTCCGTGCAGTTTCCCTAGACATTACGTCCAGCCTCATGGCCAGACCGGTTACAGTCCGTAACAGTTCACCGATCTGACCCCCGATGGAGCCCACTCTTCCCTGCGTATCCGCAGTCCGGACTGCGTTGTTACGGTTCAGTTCCTCAATTCCTATCACTTTCTGATCTAATTCCTTCAGACGGTCACACACAGCCCCGAAGCATTCCTTAATTTCCACAGACAGCGGCTGGGTGAATTTGCTTGCAGCTGTTTTACCAATCTTCCGATAGGTCAGGGCAATCCCAAAGCCAAAGAATAGGAACCCCGCCATCAATAATCCAATCATGTATAAATCTTCCGCATCCTCCACGGACAGAGCCTCCAGGCACAGGACTTGCCAGTTGTTCCATGCGTCTATCACGTACCCTGCAGCAAAGGTCCCGTCCGGGCAGGTGAGTTCTCCCGGGGCACCCTTCCTTTGTGAGAAAATCCTATCGATCGCGCTGATTGACCAGTTAATCAATTCCATTTCAATATTTTCAGGAGTCCAGCAAAGCAGCGGGTCAGAGAGAAAAAGAGACAAAAGAAGAGACAAAACAAAATACTAGAGCGCTAGAGCACAGCGGGAGCAGAGTGAAAACACGTCTGCACGGATTGAAGGACAGAACAGGAGTACCTGTAAGTATGATTTATTTTTCGTTGATGTGTTTTCCTGTAATAGTTTGTATTGTTAACTGTACGTTGTAGCAAGGAAGTAAACAAATGACAACGCTGTTTGGCTCTGCAAAGCAGTTTGTTAAATGCTCATTCATACTTAACGTTACAAACTTTTTTAAAATCTCAAAAGCGAACTTGGAATTAGTGTAAATTATTCTTTGATTAGAGCTTTTATGTATTGTTTATCTACAGGCATGGTTCTGTGTTTGATTTGGCTACTATATTAAAGCCAATGTTTAGTGTTCGTTTTGGGTTAACAGTACTTGCGACAGATATTTGCCTATAATCGCTAGAATCAGCATTGTTTCTAATACTACCAAAGCACAGGCGACCGGTAAAGGTAAGGGGCGTGACGTTTCCGAAAAACGTGCACTAGGCGGTTAGCGAATCACAACACTGGGCCAGCTAACCAATCTGAACCCATTGCGTATTTTTGAGGGACCGGCTTCATAGAACCCAGAAACCATCAGACTGATTTTACAAGGAGGGACAGAGCAGTGTAGAATAAAGGTAAAATATATGAAAAAGAATGCAATTTTTTAAAACGAAGCATGAACACGTTACAGTGCACCCCACAAACACAATCAAGCCTCCGAAAGAATGTGTTTTACCACCCCTTTTAAAAAGTAACTAAGTAACTCAATTAGTAACTTTTTAAAGGAGTAATGCAATACTGTAATGCATTACTTTTCAAAGTAATTTTCCCCAACACTGGAAACGACATCAACATGTTTAATGATAATATGGACTTTGTAATAGACACTTTGTAATTAAAGTGTTATCCTTGGATATTTTTAATCTAATTCTTCAAAAGTAAATGTCATACATTTATGTTTTAAAACAAATTCTGTGTTCATAAATGTAGCCTAAATGTGTGTGTCTGGTAATACGTGCACTTCTTCTGTTTTCCTCATCACAGTCTGATAAAAAGCAGTGAGACCAAATTCTATTTGTGCTGTCACCATGAAATCAAAATTGATGATTATTATTTTTTAATGGATTATTATGTTTATTTTTTTTTGCATTTATTATAAATTATTTATCTGTGCATGTCATTATTTTTTTATTTTTTTATTCACGTGTCTCGTAATCTTGAATCAGAATAACTCCCCCTCCCTCTCACAGTGACATCTCTTCTCTTCTCTGATAACGAGGGTGGGGCTCCCTGTCACTCACATGAGATCCACCAATAGCAAACCACAACCATCCAATCAATTCCCTCTGACAAAATCAAGCCCCGCCCTACATTTGTTCTTGTTCCAGAAGCCGTTTCACCCGGATATATACGGCACAATAGTGAAGATGTTTCAGTTAGGCTGTACATTTTAAGTTAATTGATTGATAAAGTTATTATCAGCATCTCAACCCTCTGTCAAACACCTAGCATTATTAAAGCATTATTAAATTGTTGGTTACAACATGATCTTTCAGTTTATGGTCATGTTTTATTATCAAAAGAAGGTTTGTTTATCCCTATTTCTCGTTATATGTTAAAGATTATAACTGTAAAGATATTAATAACTTGTTCTGCTCTTTTATTTGGAAAAACGAATCCCAAAGACTTAAGAAAAGGGTACGCACTAATAAGAAAGCTGAAGGGGGTCTGGAGGGAGATGCTTTATTTTGAGGATGTATTGGCTTAAAAGATGTCTGACCATCCCTAATTCCCTTTGGAACCACATCCCACATAACTGAATTTCACCAGCAAGCTCTTCTCACTTGGAACGTTTGCTACTTTCACAACTTCTCTCCTCACACCACCTTCATTTGGAATAATGGCAATATAACTGCCGCAAATACAAACCCGATTTCAAAAAAGTTGGGACACTGTACAAATTGTGAATAAAATCAAAATGCAATGATGTGGAAGTTTCAAATTTCAATATTTTATTCAGAATACAGCATAGATGACATATCAAATGTTTAAACTGAGAAAATGTATCATTTTAATGGAAAAATAAGTTGATTTTAAATTTCATGGCATCAACACATCTCAAAAAAGTTGAGACAAGGCCATGTTTCCCACTGTGTGGCATCCCCTCTTCTTTTTCTAACAGTCTGCAAACGTCTGGGGACTGAGGAGACAAGTTGCTCAAGTTTAGGAATAGGAATGTTGTCCCATTCTTGTCTAATACAGGCTTCTAGTTGCTCAACTGTCTTAGGTCTTCTTTGTCGCATCTTCCTCTTTATGATGCGCCAAATGTTTTCTATGGGTGAAAGATCTGGACTGCAGGCTGGCCATTTCAGTACCCGGATCCTTCTTCTACGCAGCCATGATGTTGTAATTGATGCAGTATGTGGTCTGGCATTGTCATGTTGGAAAATGCAAGGTCTTCCCTGAAAGAGACGACGTCTGGATGGGAGCATATGTTGTTCTAGAACTTGGATATACCTTTCAGCATTGATGGTGCCTTTCCAGATGTGTAAGCTGCCCATGCCACACACACTCATGCAACCCCATCCCATCAGAGATGCAGGCTTCTGAACTGAGCGCTGATAACAACTTGGGTTGTCCTTGTCCTCTTTAGTCCGTTGTGCGTCCCAGTTTTCCAAAAAGAACTTCAAATTTTGATTGGTCTGACCACAGAACAGTTTTCCACTTTGCCACAGTCCATTTTAAATGAGCCTTGGCCCAGAGAAAACGCCTGCGCTTCTGGATCATGTTTAGATATGGCTTCTTTTTTGACCTATAGAGTTTTAGCCGGCAACGGAGAATGGCACGGTGGATTGTGTTCACCGACAATGTTTTCTGGAAGTATTTCTGAGCCCATGTTGTGATTTCCATTACAGTAGCATTCCTGTATGTGATGCAGTGCCGTCTAAGGGCCGGAGATCACGGGCATCCAGTGTGGTTTTCCGGCCTTGACCCTTACGCACAGAGATTGTTCCAGATTCTCTGAATCTTTGGATGATATTATGCACTGTAGATGATGATAACTTCAAACTCTTTGCAATTTTTCTCTGAGAAACTCCTTTCTGATATTGCTCCACTATTTTTGGCCGCAGCATTGGGGGAATTGGTGATCCTCTGCCCATCTTGACTTCTGAGAGACACTGCCACTCTGAGAGGCTCAGAGTCAATCATGTTGCCAATTGACCTAATAAGTTGCAAATTGGTCCTCTAGCTGTTCCTTATATGTACATTTAACTTTTCCGGCCTCTTATTGCTACCTGTCCCAACTTTTTTGGAATGTGTAGCTCTCATGAAATCCAAAATGAGCCAATATTTGGCATGACATTTCAAAATGTCTCACTTTCAATATTTGATATGTTATCTATATTCTATTGTGAATAAAATATAAGTTTATGAGATTTGTAAATTATTGCATTCCTTTTTTATTCACAATTTATACAGTGTCCCAAAATGTTTTTGGAATCAGGTTTGTACATATTTATTTTTAAGTAATTGGTTTAATCATCTTATGAAAATATTTGACAATTATGGGAATGTTTTTAACTTAATCTTTACCTTAATCTTTTTTATTTTTTATTTTAACTTTAATCTTTTTATGCTTAATCACAGTTTCCCCATATATTTTTGTTATAACACTGACAAAAACCTGTTGAATTTGACTGCTATGTGTCTTCACTAAGACAAAAAACAAAAAGTCCAAAGTCTGTATAACATATAATGACAGAATTTTCAATTCCCCGGTTACATTTTAATATCAATATATATATCTATATGTCTGTATGTATAACATTTAATTGTGCTATGCTACATTTGGTCCTATATGCTAATAAAAAACAGTACATTCTAAAAAGCTGATTTATACTTCTGCCTCGGTCCTGCACCGTAGCCTCTACGCCGTGGGCTACGCGTCGATTTTCAATTATACTTCTGCCTCGGTCCTGCGCCGTAGCCTCTACGCCGTGGGCTACGCGTCGATTTTCAATTATACTTCTGCGTCGGTCCTGCGCCGTAGCCTCTACGCCGTGGGCTACGCGTCGATTTTCATTTATACTTATGCGTCAGTCCTGCGCCGTAGTCTCTACGCCGTGGGCTACGTGTCGATTTTCATTTATACTTCTGCGTCGGTCCTGCGCCGTAGTCTCTAGAAGTATAAATTGGGCTAGTCAGAAATTTCCTGCTGATGTTCACCTCACATTCTCATGATGGACACAAATATTTATAAAAGGTGTGGAGCTTCATTATCTTGTTTATTAATAATGACAACACACCATAGATAATACACCGAATTCAATATTTACAAAAACTGTGTTATATTGTACAAAGATACATCTTTCAAATGCATTTTATGTCTGAAGACATTGGCCTAATTGAAGCAGCAGTATCCGCAGCTGTTAAAGCTGAGACGTATGCTGTAAATCAATCTGATCTAGCCTGATATAACTGATACAGTATAAGGCACTGACATATCATGGAAAGTTTACTATATTACACTATTCTGCTTGAGATTAATGAATTACATTCACAATAAATAAAATCAGACATGCTGTTGTTCAGAAACAGCCCTGTTCAAATCTTGTGTTGAAATTTAAGGTTACACTTTATTTTAAGGTGTCATTGTTACAGTGTAATTATATATTTAAGTACTGAGTAATATTAACTAACAACATGTACTTACTATAGGGCTAGGGTTAGGATTAGGGTTTGGTTGAGGGTTAGTTGCATGTAATTATGCATAATTTACTGTTATTGCTATGGTAAGTACGTGTAACATGTAACAATAACACTGTAAAATAAAGTGTTATCAAATGTAATATATTACATAAAAAATATTGATGTTAGGCATTATTCATGAAACACGCACAGAATTAATTTCTGTGTAAATTTTGTAAAATGAACTTTGCTGCTCATTGGGTTTGATTCTCAGGGGGAAAAACATGGATATACACTCACCTAAAGGATTATTAGGAACACCATACTAATACTGTGTTTGACCCCCTTTCGCCTTCAGAACTGCCTTAATTCTACGTGGCATTGATTCAACAAGGTGCTGAAAGCATTCTTTAGAAATGTTGGCCCATATTGATAGGATAGCATCTTGCAGTTGATGGAGATTTGTGGGATGCACATCCAGGGCACGAAGCTCGCGTTCCACCACATCCCAAAGATGCTCTATTGGGTTGAGATCTGGTGACTTGTGGGGGCCATTTTAGTACAGTGAACTCATTGTCATGTTCAAGAAACCAATTTGAAATGATTCAAGCTTTGTAGAGCTTGATTTATAGTGGAAATGAGTGGTACCCGGTGGGGTCTTCTGCTGTGGTAGCCCATCCGCCTCAAGGTTGTGCGTGTTGTGGCTTCACAAATGCTTTGCTGCATACCTCGGTTGTAACGAGTGGTTATTTCAGTCAAAGTTGCTCTTCTATCAGCTTGAATCAGTCGGCCCATTCTCCTCTGACCTCTAGCATCAACAAGGCATTTTCACCCACAGGACTGCCGCATACTGGATGTTTTTCTCTTTTCACACCATTCTTTGTAAACCCTAGAAATGGTTGTGCATGAAAATCCCAGTAACTGAGCAGATTGTGAAATACTCAGACCGGCCCGTCTGGCACCAACAACCATGCCACGCTCAAAATTGCTTAAATCACCTTTCTTTTCCATTCTGACATTCAGTTTGGAGTTCAGGAGATTGTCTTGACCAGGACCACACCCCTAAATGCATTGAAGCAACTGCCATGTGATTGGTTGATTAGATAATTGCATTAATGAGAAATTGAACAGGTGTTCCTAATAATCCTTTAGGTGAGTGTATGTATAAACTGTCTTCTAAAATAATAAAAAAAGGTAACATAAAACAATGCCAGCTTACTTAAGAATGGTTTTGCAAGCTATTTAGACAGAAAATCATAATGCTTGAGTTTCATGAATGAGGCCCATTGAGTATAAGCACATTAAACTTCTGTATGAAAAAACATAAATGTCAATAAAATAATATGACACACAACTATATGCAACTACATACTAAATACATCAGTGCTACACATTTGTACATAACAAAAGCATTGTTTGGTTACTCAACATTCATATGTTACAGTACAATGACTGATCTAAACGCTTCCATGTTGCTTCAGTGAACACGCTGGTCTGGTGGGAGTGGCCTCCATACGCAATCTCCATGACAACAGAGAACGGCTGGGAGATTCTGGAGTTTGATAGCATTGTCTCTGTGATGATTGTACATTTAGTCATTTAGCAGATGCATGTGTCCAAATGAGGAACATCACAAGCACTTCATGTATGAGTAGCTTGATTCCTCACATCTTTTTCGCCATCTGTAAAAGAAAGAAAGAAAAAAAAGTAAATATTATTAGCCATTGCTGTTGAGCTGCTTCAGAGCACATGGTGTTTCAGTGAATACTGACTGGAATTTGGTTCTGTTTTTCAGTCAAAGCTATTGTATGATCTCAAAAGACATACAGACTAATTTATAATGTGCTTTTTGCCCTTTTTAGAGCTTGAAAGTATGGGATTTGAAATTATGATATAGTAAAATTATGACAGAAAGTCGAAATGAACATACAAAGAGATATGAAATATTATAAGATAAAGTCAAAATTATGACAGAGATTAAATTATGAGATTAAAGTCAAAATTATTATATAAAGTCAAGCATGTCATAATTAGAATTTTTTTATCCCAATTTTGATTTTGGCAACACGGACACGGTTCGTGTCCTGGTTAAAATGGCTTATTTCTCTGGATTTAAACATTCTTGGAAACATTTGGGATAAGGTAAGTACACAACTCAATGAAATAACATTGTTCTAGTGGTTTTTGGATATTTTAATTCAAAAATCTTACATATTGTGCCTTTAACCCTGTTTATTGTCCATTGACTACGATTAGTTTGCCATTCATGGGTTTATCATCCCCAAATGTGTAAACATTGAGCCTCCCAGTCACCATCTAAACATGAGAGCGTCTGCTCAGATCTGTCAATCTCTTTCAGATCATCCTATAGCAGGCTGAGAGTTTGGGGCGTGGCTACTGTAGCAGGCTGAGAGTTTGGGGCGTGGCTACTGTAGCAGGCTGAGAGTTTGAGGTGTGACTACTGTAGTAGGCGAGAGTTTGGGGTGTGGCTACTGTAGCAGGATGAGAGTTTGGGGCGTGGCTACTGTAGCAGGCTGAGAGTTTGGGGCGTGACTACTGTAGTAGGCGAGAGTTTGGGGTGTGGCTACTGTAGCAGGCGCGAGTTTGGGGTGTGGCTACTGTAGCAGGCTGAGAGTTTGGGGCGTGACTACTGTAGCAGGCTGAGAGTTTGGGGAGTTGGGGCGTGGCTACTGTAGCAGGCTGCGAGTTTGGGGCGTGGCTACTGTAGCAGGCTGCGAGTTTGGGGCGTGGCTACTGTAGCAGGCGAGAGTTTGGGGTGTGGCTACTGTAGTAGGCTGAGAGTTTGGGGCGTGGCTACTGTAGCAGGCTGAGAGTTTGGGGCGTGGCTACTGTGGCAGGCAAGAGTTTGGGGCGTGGCTACTGTAGCAGGCTGAGAGTTTGGGGCGTGGCTACTGTAGCAGGCTGAGAGTTTGGGGCGTGGCTACTGTAGCAGGCTGAGAGTTTGGGGCGTGGTTACTGTAGCAGGCTGAGAGTTTGGGGTGTGGCTACTGTAGCAGGCTGAGAGTTTGGGGCATGGTTACTATAGCAGGCTGAGAGTTTGGGGCGTGGCTACTGTAGCAGGCTGAGAGTTTGGGGCGTGGTTACTATAGCAGGCTGAGAGTTTGGGCGTGGCTACTGTAGCAGGCTGAGAGTTTTGGGGTGTGGCTACTGTAGCAGGCTGAGAGTTTGGGGTGTGGCTACTGTAGCAGGCTGAGAGTTTGGGGCATGGTTACTATAGCAGGCTGAGAGTTTGGGGCGTGGCTACTGTAGCAGGCTGAGAGTTTGGGGCGTGGTTACTATAGCAGGCTGAGAGTTTGGGGCGTGGCTACTGTAGCAGGCTGAGAGTCTGAAAAATTTAATAAATTCTGATAGGTGCTAAAAGTGTTGCTGTTACTGTGGTGCCGGCAGGTGTGATCTGTACCTCAGAGGAGTGTGCCATTCACATGAGGAGTGTGGAGGGTTTTGGCCACCAATGGTCCACTTCCTGCTTCAGACAGAACCTGCACCTCAACTCTGTATACACTCTCTGGCTGGAGCGTGTCTACAGTGAGTGACAGCTGATCCTGAAGGACAGAACATTCACAGATCAATGTCATGGGTGAGATGATGAGAAAGTAATGAGAAAGTATTTTAACATTTAAAAGTATCCACCAAATGGTCAATAAATCAGTTAAAATGTACTTTGTGCTCTACTGAGAATCATACATCTTGTTGTATTTTGTTTTTATTAGTTCTTACCAATCAGCTGTGACTCACCGGAGGCAGGATGTGTGTTTGGGAGATCAGTGTGCCATTAGTGCTGCTGCTGGAGACTTTGACCCAGGAGAACTGGAATCCAGTGATGGGCATCGGGCCTGCGCTCTCTGGCGAAACCTGCCAGCTGAAAACCGCCTGCACAGAGCCATTTACCGGCTGGAACGACACTGCCAGTTTCTCAGGCCGCTGCAGGGCTTTTTTAAACTGAGGATGGCGCTCTAGGACAAGAGATTGCACTGGTATGAATGATAAAGAATGTAAATCTCTTTTTTTTTGTTTTTTTTTTTGCAAAAATTATAACATTTGCAAAATCCTGGGTGAACCTCAAGAAGATTGCCTGACTCACATTTTACTACAAAATCAAAGACAAAAAAAGATGAAACCTATTTAAAGGATTTTTTTTTTCAGTCTGACATTATGGTAATTGTGTAGTATTTTATTATATAATTTCATTATTAGGCGCCAAGCACCAAAGGTGTGTAGTGTCCATTAGTGATGCTCTTCTTCTGCTCATGAAGTCTATGGCAGCCCATAGAACCGCTTGCAGGGAAGCATTACAATACATCGTGCTACCAACGGTGATTAAATCTAACGATCGCTTAGCTCACATCACATCAAACCGAGCAAATTATTATTACTGTTATACTTTGTACTCAAATTGTTAATGTTAACAACATCAGCATTGCGTGACTAAGTGTATTTCAATTTCTGTACAGTCTAATCTTTTACTTTTGACTACGGGTGAATCTCCAGTTGTCACTGATGATTATCGTTTGGACCTTTTTGGATTACAATCCGCCATCAAAATGATACATTGAATTATTCCAGCTGCTGTGAGAAAAGCCTATAAATGATCCGCCATCCTCACATGCGAGCCGTAGTCCTTCTTTATATATACAGACTTTATATATACTGTTCGTCTTTGCATAATAACGCTTTTATTACGCTTTTTTTTGTGCTTGACCCCTTAATTGGTGCTCGCAGCTATATTTTTAAATGATTAATGTTGTTGCTATTATTATTGTTGTACTTGATTGAGATTTATCAGAATTGCAAACAAATTCAAAAGAACAAAATCTGGAAACATTAGAGTAATGAGAGCGAGACTTATTTATTTACTAATTTGTTTATTTTGCATTGCATTAATGAAAACTAGGCTTTTCAACAATTGTGAAAATAACGCAAACAATGCAAACCAACCTTAAATATCTTAAAAGCAGGCTTATTTTCTTTACATAACATGTTTTCTTTGGATTTTAGGGTGACATGTGAGAGTGACATATTTACGTGAGATTCTCCCAACTAATTTAAAGTTGTCTCTGATACAGATAACAATAAATCTCTCTGCATTCTCTTGCGCTAGATATCATCTTACCATCTCTGGCACAGCCAGTCAGTTTTTTCCGTCTGCCCATCACCGATAAGCAAAGTGGGGTGGTAACAGAGGTCATGACCTCCGGCTTCTCCTCTTGTTCCGTAACGGGCTTCACTGCCACACGGTACTTACAGGCAAAAAACAGGCCAGTAATCACAAAATGTGTTCCCTGAAGAGCAGAAAATAGCACCGTTATTACTCAGTATAACAGTATATTGTCTGTGGAAATGACCTCAGAATGAAATGAAAGAGTAAATGAAAAACACATTTAAGTAACTGCATCCTGCTCTGCTGAAAACGAATCAGATAACCGCTTCACCCATCCGTATCATA
Organism: Paracanthobrama guichenoti; assembly: GCA_018749465.1. NCBI lineage: Eukaryota > Metazoa > Chordata > Actinopteri > Cypriniformes > Gobionidae > Paracanthobrama > Paracanthobrama guichenoti. The sequence continues at coordinate 26,030,415 of CM031964.1, read as the reverse complement.
ATGATATCACACTAAGACACGGTCACACATTTCTATTGTGTCCAGTGCCAGTGATGACAGATCATGTGTGGAAATACAGCGCTCTTGGGCAGCAGTGCCATTATCTGTTACACTATTCAGCTGCACAGACTTTAGGGAACAAAGAAATCAGATGTACGAACAAGACGCAGTAATAATAAACTCAAGGGTCACTCCAAGGTTTGATAGTGACATCATCTTTTAGTGTTAGTATCTGAAATGTAAGATGATATAATGGTTCTGAGGCATTAGAGGGATCGTTCACCACAAATCAACATTTATTCACCTTTACAAACCTTTATTTCTGTGGAACACCAAAAGCACAATTTTATATTTTTAGGGGATCAAGCCACTTACCATACAAAAACCACCAACAAGTCAAACTATATAGTTGAAATAATTTTTTTTTTCAGCTGTTGAACGATAAAAACATTGACAGCCAATCAGAATCCATCCTGCTTTAAAGATCTTAAGAATTCAAAGCGGCAGATGACAAAACTGTAGCGGTTTCATGCACTGGTGTGGATGTAAATATAGTTATCGTTATAGTTATTGTTCTTGGTGTGAACGGGCTTTTACTCGAGGGGCCCTATCATACTCCCGGCGCAATGTGTTTTTTGCTAGTTTCAGCCTGACGCAGTTATCATTTTCACGTCCAGAGCCGCGTTGCATAAATATCAAATGCACTTGCGCCCATCTGTTGGCCCATGGGTGTGCTGGTCTGAAAATGAGGTGTGTTCAGGAGCATTGTTGGCGCTTTGCTATTTTGAGGAACTGAAAACAACTGTGCCATTGACTGTTCTTTATTGTAATAAATATGTAAGGGATACATCCAGCCTGTTACGTTATAATCCATTATAATGTACAAAACAATTGTCCTGGCAACAAGACGAGTATTCATTTTCGATACAGTTGAGTGGACACAAGATGGCGCCAGTCACGTTTGTTATAGAGTGTTGTTATTGACGACAGACATTATCAGAAAATATCAAACCTCAGAATTTTTCTAGTTTTAAGTCAATAGAAAACTGTACACATACTGATTGCAATAAGTTAAAATATGTGCTTTAAATAATAAATGGATTAACATCTTTCTATCTCTCGTAAGATACATTAAGAGGGAGAAAAGCTGCATATACTAGGAAAAGACTGATTAAAAGTATTTCTAGGTTTAAAGGTCAGAATTTTTTAGACATGTTTTAATAGGCAGGCAACCCACAGGAGATCACCACAGTATAACAGCTAGCTATGTAAGTTAATGTCACTAACCTTTGTGGATGCAATGTCTAATACAATTTGATGTTGTCATTCCGGTGTCTTTAATTGTTTTCCACACATTCCTTGCATCTAGCCGATCTGACATGGTAATGAATCCAAATGTGAGAACATATGTCATGCTTCATGGGACTCTTATGACATTAAGGAGTTTACATGCACGGACATACAAAATCAAATTCTATGACAAGGGTCCGATCTACCATGTCATGTATATGTGCAGCAGATATTATAAAATTCAATTAAAGCAAAAATTCTTTATGATATCACAAGTTAAGGATTAAAGACTTTTTAAAGTTGCTTTTAAAATTATTCACAAGTCTTTTTTGTCGAGTCAAGTCTGAAGTAATTTCAGGTCGAGTCCCGAGTCAAGTCTGTAGTCTCATAAAATGCGACTCGAGTTCGACTTGAGTCTGAGTCACTAACTCGAGTGCCCATCTCTAGCAGCAGCACACACACATTTTTAAATATTAGAAATAAAAGGATTCCTCTCTGGAGAAGCGTTCAGTCTTTCCACTTGCAAATTCCTCCATGTAATTAGAGAAAACACGCCCAAAACACACCCATTACTCATTAAGAGACGAGGTACGAGGTATTAAACTAGCAAAAATGGATTCGGACGCGCCCTAAGTGCACCTGCGCCATGCGCTTCAGACCATGTGCTCAAATCATTAAAATAGGGCCCAAGTATTTGATTTGTGTACTTGGTCCACCACTGGATGCTCACATGTAAAGAGGTTAGCCAATCATATCAGAGGTCATTAAATTTCCACATATTACTTGAACTTAAAAAAAGTGACATTGTAAATCCATGAGGCCCACCTGAACTGTGGCTGTTTTCTCGCCTTTCGTCACGTTATTGGCACAAACTTCAGGATACCATCTCAGAACATATGAACTGGAATCCTTTTGGCTTTCTGCAAAAGTAAACAAGCCAGAATGTTGTAGATTAAGTTTTTTCCATTTCTGAGGTTTTGCCTCCTCCACATATTTTCAGGGATCATCTACATTTTGCTCCCAGCTTCCAGTTTCCGTACGCAAGCAACATGACATCTTTCTTCAAACCCGCGTCAGGTCGCCATCCCCCTTCATCTGTTTTTGATTTCACACTCGTACCGGCATTATTAAATCACTCTTCGTGCCTTTCTTTCCAGGAGATAACAGTAAATCAGCACCCTGTATTTATGGGCGCTTGTGGTTTGACTGGAATCTTCCCTTTGAAGGCCGTCATGTCGCCAAATGTGTATTTTTGGAACACAGTTACTAAGCAGATTGTGAATAATCTGTTGGAAAGAGTCTAGAGGGGACATCCCTGCGAGATTGTCTTTTTATGCGGGATAGATAATATTTATATTTGGTAACATTCTTCCATAAATCATTAGTCATGCTGTTGCTTTGGCAGTGACTTGTTTAAGGACACAAATGGATTCGATGGATTGAAGTCATGTGAGAGTTTTTTACGTTGAGAGTCAATTTTTGTAAACTTTGAATGACCTCAGTCACACTACCTTGGTTTATAGAAAGAAGCTCACTTGCCTTGTATTCGGCTCTTCCAGAAGACCTTGACCTGCAGCTGGTTGTCATGATAATGAGGGGCGGCCGCCTCTAGCCTCAGGACACTGGGAGAGGAGTGGGATATTGGAAGCTCATTGGAGAACTCTCCAGAAAGATGGCCATTCCCATTGGAGGATGCTAGAATGAGACAGGAGATTTATTTTAAAATGTAATCTCCATGCACAACATCTGTAGCATGGAAGTGACCAAAACAACTAAGTAGACATTGTCTCACCTGCATAACTGTTGGATAATTTATGAGGTCTATTATTAGGACCAGACTTTTATAATATATTTTGTTGCACTGCCTTTAATTTATGCTAATTTAAATTAATAGAATAATTGTAATACAGTAACTCTTAAAGTGTTTACAATATATTTTAAGACAATTAAAATCTTAAAGTGGACCTATTGTGCCCTTTTACAAATTGGGCTCTACTAGAACAGGTTTTCATGCTTGAATATTCATTATTTTCCCATATTTGACATTGTTGCATCTCCTCTCTTCCCAGTCTGTCAGTAATGCTCTGTTTAGTTCTCTATGAAGGCCCTCCTTTTGAAAAGCACAATGCGCTCTGATTGGTCGGCTGATTAAGTGTGTTGTGATTGGTCAAGTGCTTCCAGCATGTTTGAAAAATGTCCCGCCCCTTATCATAACCATGGCCGTTTCTCAATATGCGTTCATGTCTGGACTCTGGACATCTAGCGGATGTGTCCTTGATCCGGCCCTTTTATCGAGAATGCATCGAGAGGTGACAAGTGAACTTGAGACAGATAGCTATCCCAGAATGCATCTCGCACCAACCAGCAAGCGTCAATAGCGGATGAGAAACCCAGCGTAATTTAAAAATAATTCTGTGTCACGAAATGTAGTTTTAAGACTTTTTCAGGCGAGAATGTACTTGTTTAAAGCTCAAATCTGTGGGTTAGAAGTAAAGGAAAAGAGGCAGTGTTGTGTTTTATATTTCGTTTGTTATAAATATTCATGCAGTGAAGATAATAAGTGTACGTGTTGCCTGAACCACATTTGTGTGCACATTTCGCTTTATTGTAGCCTAAACTATATGAGATAACCGTAGTAGCCAGGGCGAGCTGAGTGACGTTATCAAGAATTCTGCTGTTCCATTTACAAAAATTACCGGACTTGCATCCTCCCATCATCGGGAGTTTGTTCTCCTGAGTCGAACTTGGCGAAACTCCGAACTACCAAGGACGCAAGTCTGAAGTTCGCATACTTGGAATTGAGAAATGGCCCATGAATTTCAACAAAATACTAACTAACTCAACCAGGCCCGCCTTTATTTTGCATAGAACTTGGGCAGAAATGATTTAAATGAGGGATATTGTGACGTGTTCGTTCCAGGAAGAAATCTCAAGACTACAATGGAGACGCGTTTCAGGGAGTTCAGAAACCGTGCACAATGATATTATGAGAATAACTTCCTTTGGAGTGACTTTGCAGAGCTTTTTCATGCAACATTCTTCAAACAGCAACATTGCACACTAATGAAAAAGATGAAAATGGAAAAGAATAGCAGAATAAGTCCTCTATAATAATCAAAAATACTGTTAATTTTCATAATGAAAAATATAATTTCTTATGGTTTTCTTGTGATTTTGAGTTAAAATTTGACCAGAACAACTTTTACCATCATAGATTAAAAATAAAGTTATTTTCTGTATAATTCATGTTCCTCAACAAAAATATAATTTAACTATAGACTTCCTACTATATAATACATGTGTAAATTCAATTATTGTCTCAACAGCATTACATCAAAACTACGTTGAAAATAACACAGAACGATCCGTCAAATTAAATTCATATTAAAGAAAGAGCTAAATGAAACCTTTTTTGCATATTGTTGCATTCCATCCCACTTGAAAGACTGCAATAGACTGAACTTGAAGTGTAACTTCCAACTTGAAAACTTTTTCAACCACAATTCGCTGAGGTGTATGATGTCATCTGAACATAGGCATAAACATTCACTTTTAAGCTAATAAAATGTATCAATGAATCAAAGTTTCTTCATTTAGCCAACATTTGATCTTCACTTCAGAGGTTGCTTTCATAGCTCAGGAGATGTAATGGAGGTCTCATAATTAAGTTTCATTCAAGTATCAACTGTCGCAGATGTTTCTCATAAAATAAGCAGACAAATGAAAACAATTGTTATACAGAATACAGCTATAAAATCAATGTGGATGGCTTTGCTCAGATGTGATTTTGGATTATTAGGCCTATAATGAGAAAAGTTTGAGTTCATATTCGGATCTTGGCAAATATTAGCAGTTTGAGACGTTGAAATATCTTCTGAAATCTTGTTCTCAGGAGAAACATCTGAGAAGAAGTTAAGCAAAGGTCTCCATTAAATCTCATTGCTGTCTAAAATAAACACCTGAGACATTAAAGAGACTGCAATTGATTTTTCACAAATGTATGGGTTCAAACGTCATCTTGCGATATCAAGTAGGAATATCCCACATCTTTGGGACTTTCTAATAAAACGCAACATATGATTGCACTGAATAAGGAGATAAGATTTCCTCTAATAAAATGACAAAGAGCAAGCACTGACGGTTTAAATTAGATTTGTTTCTGTTTCAATGACAATTCTTCCTTGTTCATAAACTGTGACGAATGAAATCCTGGGTTCAGCATTAGGCAGTCTGCAATACATTACTGTAAGGGAATATGGAGATATTTTATAACTGATGTGGTGTTTCAGAGACCTCAAGAGAAATAACAGAGGGCTGATAAAACCAGAGGGGAAAATATTAAAGACATAAAATGAGTAAGAAAGTGGAAAAATGACTGGAGAGCAAAGAAGAAGACATTTTATTTTTAGAAAAATGGATTATGTCTTTGCATATTTCAGCATGCCAGTTTGTGCTCTGGTAAAACAACTAAACAGAGCCAAACTAAAACTATCATATCTCTTCACTTTGTGTCTGGAATTAGCAGAATTGCTGAAAGATTTATCAGTGGAGGTGAGGAACTTGTGTGGGGTTAAGTGCAGTCCTGTTGAGGCGAGTAAACCGGGTCATGCCCTAAAACGCACTCCTGCTGAGCCACAGTACTGCTGGACTCAGATAAGCTCTGGATGCTGATACAGGGCTGAAATGTGCTGCCTCTGGGAAAGGTTAACCTCATGTACTCATGTGCCAAAATCTAAGTCACCGTAAGAGGACAACATTTCTGACAAAACACTCTCCTCGCCAAAGAAGGTTTTCTGTGTTTTTAATGGCTGTGCTGTGCTGCAATTATCAACGGCACCACTGATTCATGGTAAAATGAGGGGGCCAGAATCAAGCCTTTTAAAGAGAGCAAATATTTTATGTCTGACACCCCTTCATTTACACCCTTTTCAATTTATACTTAGTAAAACTGATTGAATATCAAAATTGGCTCACAATCTGAAAACAGTTAATTATGAAGTTTCATAATTGGAACTTTCCAAATGCTCATATAAGTCAAACCAGATCTTTCTTGCAGAGTTCTTACTGGTGGCTGCAGCGGTGATGAAGGAGAGGTGAGCTCGGCTGCTCTTGAGTCGATTCTGACCCCAGTAAGAGACGGCCTGGATCTGTGCTGTGTAGTGTGTGCTGGGCTGTAGACCATGAAGCTCCATCTCTGTTACATCCTACAGGAAAAAAACCACACATTAGCATTGTAATGGTTTAGCACTAAAGGTGCGGTCGCATTTAGAGTTCTTGGGTGAGATCCATGCAAGTGCAAAAGATTTCCCGATGCAAAGTTATGTTCACACTGCACGATTTTAGTCCCGATTTTCGCTTGCCGACAGACAAATTGCAGACAAATGACCAAAATCAGAGGCAAATCGGTGCTCGTTCACTTGAGTGACAATCATGCAGTGTGAATTATCAAAGACGTGATCTGAGAGAATTCGCTGACAAGTCTGCGATTCAAAATCCTGCTGTGTGAAATGTGTTCTGACTGAAAATAACATTGGCGATGACCTACAGCAAAATGAGAGAGCAAGATACAGGGCAGCGGGAAGTTCGGGGAGGAGTTATAGACCCGAATATCATTATTACACATAAATGTTACACATCAAACAGAAACAAAGCACAAACATTAGCTTGATCAGCCACAACAGAAGCACACTGCAAAATTTATTTACCTCCAACACAATCCTTGCTCCCCACTTCTCCCTCACCATTTCCTCCATAATATTTTTTCTTTTTCTCCTTTTCGTTGCAAATCAGCACACAGACAATTTGGATCGTAAGCTTTCTTGTGGGCTACCATTTTTAATAACAATTCCAGTCTCACTCAAGAACTCTTGCATTATTTCCTTTGTTTGTGAAACATAGTTTACAGACCAGACAGAATTGTTGCCGATTCTTCCTCTTGTACAGCCATGCAATGTGAAACCCCCCGTCGCCGATCCGTCGTGTAATGTGAACACATTAGCGACCAAATGCTACCCCAGATAGTCATGCAGTGTGAAAAGAACAGGGATACGACAAATTCTCTTAACGAACTCTTAACGCATTATACTCCATCACGTCTATTGCGGTCTCAAAACTCTGGCCAGTTGATAATACCTAGAATATCAAAATCAACTGCAGGCGGTCGATCCTTTTCCTATTTAGCGCCTAAACTCTGGAACAGTCTTCCTAGCATTGTTCGGGAAGCAGACACACTCTGTCAGTTTAAATCTAGACTAAAAACGCATCTCTTTACTATGGCTTACACATAAAACATTATCAATTTCTATTATTCAAATCAGTAAATGATTGTTAGGCTGCATTAACTTGGTCAGCTGGAACCGGGAACACTTCCCATAACACCAGATGTACTCGTTACATCATAAGAAGAATGGCATCTACGCTAATGTTAGTCTCTCTGTTTATCCCGAGGTTTACTGCAGTCAGCCGGATCTGAGCCGTATCCAGATCAGATGGTGGACCTGCGCCTGGACATGACCAACGCATCCCTGAAATGTCTGCAGAGAGCGTGTCAAATAAACTCCCCCCATAAATGCCACATCGACACGACATCCTCATTAAACCCGTCTTCAGCGTGACGACTCCAATCTTTCGAATAATCTTACGAATATCTATTTACCTAATATGAATTAAGACCTGCAATGTTGCCAGAATTATAATAATACACTGTTTGTTCGTCGGCCAGAGGAGAACTGGCACCCCGACTGAGCCTGGTTTCTCCCAAGGTTTTTTTCTCCATTCTGACCCTGAAGGAGTTTTGGTTCCTTGCCACCGTTGCCTCTGGCTTTTGGCTTGCTCAGTTGGGGACACCTAAATTTCATCTATATTACCGATCTGCCCGCATTGACACTATATGATACTTGAAATTAGCTGGATAACATCACCGTTTCACCAGAACGGCTGTACAAATTCTGTTGCATTATTTTCCTGTTAACACGGTGAAGCTGCTTTGAAACAATTGGACTTGTTAAAAGCGCTATATAAATAAAGGTGACTTGACTTGACTTGGCATTAGTTGCCAGGATTTGCCATGCTTACCAACAGAAAGCTACTTAGTTTGAAAGTGACTTTTGTGTAAGCTTTGCTTTATACATCATTACACTATTCACAATAGCCAATGGACCTTTTATTGCCCATGAAATTTCGCCAAATTTTGCTAATGTGACCACACCATAAGACATACAGAAATTTAAACAGACAGGCACTTGTTTACATCTGAAAAATACCTTTTTAATGACATATGCACCTCTCTAATGATAGTTTGTCAAGATGAAATAAGAATTTGAATGGTAATAGTGTGCAGTGTATGCATGTTAGACCCTATACCAGTGCTTTTCAACTCCAGTACTGGAGGGCCAGTGTCCTGCAGACTTTAGTACCAATCCCAGTTTAACCCACATGTCTGTAAGGGTGCTTTCACACTTGGCTCGAATGCCCTGTCAGGAAAGTGAGTGAGAACACAAACAAACACACAGTTTATCGAATCATACGTTATCAATAGTGGGTTACTTCCGCAATTTAGTATGACTGTGTCCATATCAGCAGTGAACCTTGGTTAGGGTTGGAGCTAAACTAGCAGGGCACTGGCCCTTGAGATCTGGATTTGAAGAGCCCTGCCCAATACCCACCAAGTGACTGAAAGAGTTTTCTTTAATATCATAACTTCTTCTCAACATTATTAGCTCATCGCTATCTTTAGGTCATGTCCCAAAAACTTTCAAGCTGGTAGCTATTAAACTTCTTAATCAAGAAACTATAGCTTAATCCAGGAGAATTAATTAATTACAGACTTATCTCAAATCTCCAATTCATATCGAACATTCTAGAATAAATAAAAAGTAGTAAGTGTGCTGTAAAACCACATTCTTTCATCTTTAAAATATATCTAAATATTCACTCAATGCAAAAAGCTGAACAGTTAGTTTATGTGTTCATGACCTCAAGGCTAGATTATTGTAATGCTCTACTGAGTGGTTGCCCTGCATGCTTAATAAACAAACTCCAGTTCTTACTAGAACCAGGGAGTATGACCATATTTGCCCAGTTCTGTCAACACTGCAAATCTTGCTAATTACTTACAAAGCACTAAATGGTTTAGCTCCCCAGTACTTGAGCGAGCTCTTAACACATTATACTCCTCCACGTCTATTGCGGTCTCAAAACTCTGGCCAGTTGATAATACCTAGAATATCAAAATATCAAACTGCAGGCGGTCGATCCTTGTCCTATTTAGCACCTAAACGTTGGAACAGTCTTCCTAGCATTGTTTGGGAAGAAGACAAACATCTCTTTATTATGGCATACACATAGAACATTATCAATTTCAATTATTCAAATCAGTTAAATGATTGTTAGGCTGCATTAACTACTGTAAATCCTGTTTATCTGACTGTTACCACTTTGTTGGTTAATGAAGAAATGTCATATCAAAAACAAGTTAAATATGGAGTGCCACAGGGCTCAGTGTTAGGTCCTCTGTTTTTCTTGTAGTATATGCTTCCTTTGGAGACATTATCAGGAAACATAAAATTAGTTTTCATTGTTATGTCAAAGGTTTGCATTTCGTTGTGTTCCAAAGTTCAAATTTTGTGAACTCTGACATGGAAATTCATATCACATGAAGACGTGCAAGGAACAGAAAATTGATACATCACAGCATGACATCTTAGCTGAATTATAACAACACAAACTTGCATAAGAGTGGCGAGGCACTCTATTGTTTAAAGAACAGTTGTAGAACAGCATTCTTTCACCATATAAATATTAATAAATATAAATTAATAAATATAAAAATGTAAGTTACGGCATATGCTTTTGAATTCTAAAGCTAAAAAGCTATTTCATGCATTCATGACCTCAAGACTAGATTACTGTAATGTGCTCTGGGTGGGTGTCCTGCAGGGTTGTTAAATATGCTTCAGGTAGTTATGCTTGCAGTGCTTACTAGAACAAAGAAATGTCATATCAGTCAATTTAATTGTCACTACATTTATATACATTTCACAATTCTGCTAGTTATAAAGTTTTGAATGGCTCCTTAGTACCTAAGTGAGCTCAAATCACACTATAGTCCATAATGTTCATTTTGGCCATTTAAAACTCTCTCCAGGAGGTAGATCCTTTTCATATTGGGCTCTGAATCTATGGAATAGCCTTCCCAGAATTGTTCCTGATTCAGGCACACGCTGTCAGTTTAAGTCTAGACTACAGACCCATCTCTTTACCCAAGTATACACCTAATTCATAACCTAAACACATGGTTATGCTGCATTAGTTAGGTCAACTGGAGTCGAAAACACTTCTTATATAATATAAATCATAATTATTATGTGAAGGGCATCTCCATCAACCTGCACCTCAGTAGACAATATGGGACAGACCTTATAAAGACTTATGTATTTTTCATTCGTTGTATTTAGCTTTCTACTTTTCTTTCACAGAACAACCTGCTGAATGACAACCAATTTGGCTTCAAAAGCTGATATTCTGCCATGCTTTTTTTGACATTGTAAACCACTAGATCCTCCCTCTCTGAATTGGTCATTACAAAAACTGCACTTTGCTGGCTTATGTCCTTCAAAATTTCAAGGAGTCGTCAGCTAACCACATCCACTAACCACTGGAGTGCCTCAAGGTTCGGTCCTTGGCCCCCTCCTCTTCTCCATACATGCAGCCTATCTCTTGTATCGCTTACTGCTCTTTTAGAAATCTTGGCCTAGATAAATCTATGTTGACATAATTCAATCTTGAGAAGAGATTCCTTGCCAGCCCAACTACAATTTCACTGTACAGATGGACTCAACAACACTAAAATCAGCCAGATTAGCCAAGAACATGACCCATTAAAATTGACCAATGGAATGCTCCTTTCACCTAGTGCAAATAAGCATCTGAAGATAATCCAGAACACTGCAATGTGCAACATTACACCTCTTTTACTACACTATTAGTCCTCTGGCTACCTGTAGCTGCCTGCATCAAATTTAAGTCTTTGACATTGATTTTCCTCCAATCCTCTGCCATCAGTGAGTAGTGAGGTTCAAAGTTGCTTACTCGAACCATGTATGTTTTTCTGTGGTGGAACACGTTTCTAGCTTCCATCCAATCTATTCACCACCACAGCGAGACCTCTATGTTTATTTGAAACCATGTGGAGCCCAGCTGGCCAGGATTCATGTTTAAGAACTAGTCACGATACCTCAGTATCATTTTTGGGGTATCCGACTGGCATCTCCATCACAGAGAACATGTACAAATATGTAAGATTTTTCTAACCATGAAGAACAACCTTGCTAAGCCATTAAAAACGTACAATGATTTTGTCCAGGAAGTCAAATTGAATTAGTCATCATGTTGTTATCTTCATCTATTACTGTAATCTTTCAAATAAAGAGTGCAGATGGAATAGATTCTGTGCATACAATAGACAAATAGTGCTGTTAAACGAGCCATACTTTTGTCATTCTTAAATTCTAAAATAACAGACATATAGGGCCACTGTGCATTTAGTTTCAACTAAGTTGTGTTTTTTGGATTAAACAGATTCTTAATTCCAGGCAGTTTGAAAATGATCTGACATTTTCTATTACTCTCAATAACTCTTAAATGTTTGCAGTGATCCATTCTGAGAACAAAAATCTGTCAGCTGAAATAGCTCTTTATAGGCTACTGTTCAATAAAATAGATTGCTTTCTCAGACATAGAGGTTATTGCATTGTAAAAACAAATTACCTAATCAAAACCATTTGAGAGCTGTGGCTTTCAGGAGAGTACTTGGACTACAATAAAATATGCTGATCACTAGGCCAGCTGCGTCTTTGTTTTGCGGTCGTTGTGGGGAACCGACTTAACTGGCTCTCGCACTTTACTACATCACAGGTGGGGCACATGAGTCCAACACCTGCGAGGGGAGTGAGGCTGACCACTGAAAACATACGTTTAAATCCTTAAACTCAGTTGCAGATTTAGCACTTCCTGGGTCTGACATTCCAAGACTGAAACCAAGAAAAACAATTTGGGGAAATTTCTTCCCTCTCTGAGGGTTCAGGTTCAACTTTATGAGAGAAAGGTAAAAATTGTGCTCTAACCTCGACAGCCTCAACAAGATTTTGGCCACTATCTGCAGCCTCGGTCTGGCTTAATTTTCTTATTCATTCTTCTGAAATGAACTTTCCACATACATAAACACTGAATGCAACCCCCTACAGGTTCACAGTTTAGCAGAGATATAAAAGTATGCACAGTATTTGAGAGAATATGCCAGAGGAGAGGTGAGACAAAGGGCTGAGCTCAGGAGGGCTTACCCCATCTGTGACCCGTCCAGCCCGGCTCTGGCTGGTTGGGGGTGTTCCTCGAGTGTTCCAGGTCACCTTGTAATGGTGGACCACCAAGTCGCTCTCCCTGGGGGCCTCCCACAGGACCAGAACACTCACTGTGCCGTCAGGGTGAACCGTCTGGTTCCTTGTTCTGGCATTCTGTGGAGTCTCTGGGGGAAACGGATCTGAAACAGAGATGTGAAGGTGCTTCTGTCAGACCACTGCTTTTCATCACACTCTTGTCAGTTTATTTGTGTTCACCCAACATGACCTGCAGTAAACCAGAAGAAACATCATATCATATGCACAAGACAGGAGAATAACTTCAGCAAGACAAATAATTGATGGGCAGCTTTATTGCTCATGTGACATTATCAGGGATGTGATTTTTCCATATTTACATGGATTTTTTATTTATTTATTTTTTTACATGCTAACATCTTATAATCCAGTAAATGCAGCTCCATATACGCAAGTGCTATAAGTTTGGGTCACTTGGTTATTAAGAGAGCTGGCGTTCTTGAAATCTTTAGTGTTTCTTGACTCCATGTGGAGTGTTTTCACAAGCCACTGTATTATTCAGCAGGGATAAAGGAGTGTGTGTGTTCTTGTTTAACCTACATTGTGAGGACCAATATCCCCACAAAGGCTGTAAAACTGAAAATGTTTGACATTATGGGGACATTTGGTCGGGCCCCACTGCTTATAAAAGCAGTTAAATTAGGTTTTTTGAAAATATAAAAAGACAGAAAGTTTTCTGTAAAGGTTGGGTTTAGGGGTAGGGTTATGGGATAGAATATGTCATTATATACAGGGTGCAATTTGTTGGGGGGGGGGATGGTGGATAGGGGGGATTTCCCCCCTTCTCGTCTATATATCCCTGCCTCTGCTGAATTATTTTTATCCCTGGTGGGTATAAAAAATATCCTATGCTACTCCACAAACCACCAACAGAGCATACAATACCAAAAATAAAATTATTTTTTAAAACATCGCCAAGTAAAATGCTACAACATGACAACACAAACAACAATAAAATCAGAAATGGACTTTAACTGTTAGTGCTCCCGCTTTTAGGAGTTTAGGATTCGTTCCTGTTTCACTCAGTCCATGCAGAGCTTTTCAGAAAGTCAGCGCGCACTATTAATCTATTTCAGAGTGAAAGTATGAGATTAATATAATGTTTCTGCTCACTCTATTGTGACCTAATGCGGATATTATATATAATAAACTGACGCATGTGTTATGAGATAGAATGCAGAAGTTTACCGTCACCGTAAGGTGGAAATTATCGTGCAATATTGACTGTTGGATCGACAGAGAATCGTCTTTCTGCGAGTAATCAAGAAATTATGGTTCTATTCTATCTTAAGAAATATAAGGTAAATACATATCTCTCCAAATGTCTGCACTTTTGGACTAAAAGTTTGCAGCCTATGTTGTGTACGAATCACTTTGAACAAAAATAAATGGGAGCCAACGCAAACACTGATTATTTCTTCATCACGGCTCCTGTTAGTGGGTGGGATATATTAGGCAGCAAGTGAACATTTTGTCCTCAAAGCTGATGTGTTAAAAATGGGCAAGTGTAAGGATTTGAGCGAGTTTGACCAGAGCCAAATTGTGATGTCTCTTGTGGGGTGTTCCTGGTCTGCAGTGGTCAAAATCTATAAAAAGTGGTCCAAGGAAGGAACAGTGGTGAACCAGCGACAGGGTCATTGATGCATGTGGGGAGAGAACAACAAACAAGTCCGATCCATGGATGCCCCACCTCGCAACTTACAGGACTTAAAGGATCGGCTGCTAACATCTTGGTGCCAGACGCCACAGCACACCTTCAGGGGTCTAGTGGAGTTCACGCCTTGACGGGTCAGGGCTGTTTTGTCAGCAAAAGGGGGATGAACACAATATTAGTCATAATGTTATGCCTGATCGGTGTATATAAAACATTACACCTATGGAGAGTCTACATAATGATATAAAAACTAGTTGGTGTGTATGTGAGTGTGTGTGCGTGGTTAATACGGTTCCTAGAGAGGTGAGATGGTCTGTTTCTGTTGATGTGGCAAAGAGAGGGGCTCCAGACATGAGTTGAAAAGCAAACGTGCATAAGTGTGCTAATGACGGATGTGGAGTGTCTACTGCCACTGCTGGGAGAGCAACACCCCCCACACATGACTGCTGCCAGTGATGCACGAATAACCCAGACAGAACAAGAGTGTAGACATAACATTCAGTCTGCGCCTCATTTTACTGTAAGCACACCCACCAGAACCTTAAAAACAGTTATGGCTATAGATGCAGAAATATTCACTCATGATCGTGTAAGCTTGTTAAGAGCAGTATAATAATTTAAATCTGTTACAAGAAGCACTCGCAGTGACATAAACTAAAAAAATAAGATACATACTAGTTTGACATGATTACAAAGGGCACTTTTTAAAAGTGTACTAAAGTGCTTAAAGTGTACTCTCTTTAAGTATAATTAAGAGGCCTTTTGTTTCATTAAAGTGATTCTGTCATTAATTACTCCCCCTCATGTCGTTCCAAACCCATAAGAAACAAAATTTTTTATAAAATCTGAGAGCTTTCTGTCTCTCCATTGACAGCTACGCAAAACTACCGCTTTCAACCCACAGAAAGGTAGTAAATCAAATCAAATCAAACCAAATCAAATCAAATCAAATCCCCTTTATTTATATAGCGCTTTTTACAAGTCCAGTTGTTTCAAAGCAGCTTCACATTGTTAACAGGAAAATAATGCAACAGAATTTGATTCAGCTGTACAGCCGTTCTGGTGAAACGGTGATGTTATCCAGCTAATTTCAAGTATCATATAGTGTCAATGCGGGCAGATCGGTAATATAGATGAAATTTAGGTGTCCCCAACTGAGCAAGCCATCATAAAAGACATCATAAAAGTAATCCATGTGACTCAGATGGTGTAACATCAATTATATGAAGAGACACAAGTGCTTTGTTTGCACCAAAAAACAAACCAATCAGGCATAACATTCTGACCACTGACAGGTGAAGTGAATAGCACTGATTATCTCTTCATCACGGCTCCTGTTAGTGGGTGGGATATATTAGGCAGCAAGTGAACATTTGTCCTCAAAGTTGATGTGTTAGAAGCAGGAAAAATGGGCAAGCGTAAGGATTTGAGCGAGTTTGACAAGGGCCAAATTGTGATGGCTAGATCTCCAAAACGGCAGCTCTTGTGGGGTGTTCCCGGTCTGCAGTGGTCAGTATCTATCAAAAGTGCTCCAAGGAAGGAACAGTGGTGAACCGGCCACAGAGTCATGGTGGCCAAGGCTCATTGATGCACGTGGTGAGTGAAGGCTGGCCTGTGTGGTCCGATCAAACAGACGAGCTACTGGAGCTCAGATTGTTAAAGAAGTTAATGCTGGTTCTGATAGAAAGGTGTCAGAATACACAGTGCATCACAGTTTGTTGCGTATGGGGCTGCATAGCCACAGACCAGTCAGGGTGTCCATGCTGACCCCTGTCCACCGCCGAAAGCACCAACAGTGGCACGTGAGCATCAGAACTGGACCACGGAGCAATGGAAGAAGGTGGCCTGGTCTGATGAATCACGTTTTCTTTTACATCACGTGGATGGCCGGGTGCGTGTGCGTGGCTTACCTGGGGAACACATGGCACCAGGATGCACTATGGGAAGAAGGCAAGCCGGCGGAGGCAGTGTGATGCTTTGGGCAATGTTCTGCTGGGAAACCTTGGGTCCTGCCATCCATGTGTTGTTACTCTGACAAGTCCGATCCATGGAGGCCCCACCTCGCAACTTACAGGACTTGAAAGATCTGCTGCTAACATCTTGATGCCAGATACCACAGTGCACCTTCAGGGTTCAGGGTTCAGTCAGGGTTGTTTTGGCAGCAAAAGGGGGACCAACAAAATATTAAGTCATAATGTTATGCCTGATCGATGTAATCTCCAACGTGCGTTCACGAGAGTAAAGTACACAACTTCATTACTTGAGTAAAAGTAAAAGTACTACTTGTCAATTATTACTCCGTTAAAAGTGAAAGTTCTAAAAACAGATTTTTACTTAAGTAAAAGTACAGAAGTATTTGTTTTAAAAAGTACTTAAGTATCAAAAGTAAATTTTATTTTTTTATTTAATGCATTATTTTATTATTGTTGCATTGTTGTATAAATGCACATTATGCCATCATGGTGGTTTAAGCCAGTCAGTGATGCTCCATTCAACATGCTAGCATATGACTACCTTAAACTCATTTCAATACTTGTATAAAAGTTAAAAAGCTCTTTACAAAGCTGCTGTCACTTTAAGGCCGAATGCACGGACCATATACTCTGATACACATCTGATATTCTCCCAGACGTTTACATTTTTTTAACATTTTATGAGACATACATCAAGTGTACAAGCCAAATTAACTAATCTTTAATCTTTTCAGAAAACTGCAAAATACTTTCTAAGTATGGCCATGGGTGCACACACTGTGCCGAGGAACCGTCTTCTTCCATTTTGCTATAAACTGATCAGTGTTAAAAAATTGTTAGGAAACTTCACATACCCTACAAGAGTGATTACTGATAGGCTGTTAGTAAAAAAAAAAAAAAAAAAAAAAAAAAAAAAAAAACCTTTTTAAAGAAGAAAAAAATCATCCACTGACTTTCAAAGCTGCTACAGAAATGACTTTGACTTTGTGGACCCTGATAGAAATGTAGTGGAGTAAAAATTATGATAATTGTCTCTAAAATGTAGTGAAGTTAAAGTAATAAGTTTCCAGAATAAATAATACTCAAGTAAAGTACAGATACTCAAAAAGTGTACTTAAGTACAGTACTCAAGTAAATTTACTTAGTTACTGTCCACCTCTGAGCACCACGACACAGATATTTATGTGTTTTGTTGACGCGAGAGCAGATGTTGTTGTGTGAACTCGTCTGAGATTGATATTTTGTAAATAAAGTGGTAAATTATGTTTTCTGTCAATGGAGGCCAGAAATCGCTCAGATTTCATTAAAAACATCTTCATTTGTGTTGCGAAGATGAACGAAAGTCTTACGCGTTTGGAACGACATGAGGGTGAGTAAATCATGACATAATTTTTGGGTGAACCAATCTTTTAATATTATATTATCTGCAAGTACAATTTTCTAAAATATAGACTTTTAAGATTTGAAGTACACAACAAGTGCACATGCTTATTTTTCACAAAGGATGCTAAGGAGGTGTGAGTGGTTGCTGAGGTATTGCTAAATAGTTTCTAAGGTGTTCTTAGAGTTCTTACTTACATTTTATATTTAGCCAAAAACCATATGTCCAATAATTTAGAAAAGTAATAATACACCTTCTCTAAACAAGCCACACTATTTGAGGTATTATTCATGATTGTAGCATGCAGAATTAGTCACTAACCTTAGGCATGAGCAATATTAATAGTGATACTTGACTCATCAAACAATGCATTCCATTCGGTTTCAAAGACGCACACACTCTGTTTCCGATTATAGCAGTCACTTTACCCTGGAGGCCAATCAATGTGCTTTCATTTGCATTAACCATGACAGAGGAAAGACGCTTTGATATGTCAGTTCAGCTCACATGCTAATGTCATGCCTGTGGGCAGATTCAGAAGGGACCGTGTTTGGTCTGCGGGTCCCATTGATGTCAATTTCAGACTGGGGGGCAGCAACTAAACAAAGCACATAATGGCTAGTTCACTAGCACATAACTGTCACTTTGTATTTGTTCTCATGGAGTCATTAAGTCATGCAGGATCCTTCATCTGCAGGTTTCCCTCCAGCAAAGGCAGCCACGTGCCCGACCTCTGACCTCAAGCATTCTTAATTCGACCCCTCCCAACCCTCGGACTTCACATCCTCGAGCAGTTTCATGTTTGAGGCTTAAAGTAGGATGAACGAAATCCATGTGGTAGAAAGTTCTTTCCAAGTTCTCTCCAGCATGTTTTGTATGAATTTTGTGTTTATGTGTCAATGGGTTCTGGAGATGTCTGTGCCAATGTATAATATACGAGATATTGCTTCAGCGTTGGAGCGCGCTAATTTCCGTTCCACTTTGAGCTAACCCTTGTTGACTGTCTTGACATGAGGCAGATCGGGCATTGAGAAACAGCTTGGATGACACTCCCAGGGCATCAGTGGAAGATGTCAGATATTTTTCACACTCATTTTACTCTTGCTCATTTTAGCACAAGAGCCTCCAAGAGTTTGTAATCTTTCAAAATAGCAGAAGGTTTGATTCCAGTCGTTGTTGGCAGCAGGTCGAGTGTTGCCTCAGTCTGTGTGTAATTATATCTTGGCCGTGGTGTTGAGCCGGGCTTGCACTAGAAACATGCCAACGCAAGCACCCCTGAGGTCTCCAATGATATGGGCTGTATCATTCAGATCAGAGAGTATTACAGATATGAAATTAAACAAACTGGTACTAAAAAACATTTGTT
The DNA here is from genome assembly GCA_018749465.1 of Paracanthobrama guichenoti. Taxonomy (NCBI): domain Eukaryota; kingdom Metazoa; phylum Chordata; class Actinopteri; order Cypriniformes; family Gobionidae; genus Paracanthobrama; species Paracanthobrama guichenoti. The sequence goes on along the minus strand of CM031964.1, from coordinate 26,011,319 downwards.
CAAATGTGTCCAAAAACGAAAGCCCAGGTTTGAATCAGTTTGATTTCAGCTTGCCCAGAAGGATGTTTTCCGCATCCATGGAAAAGCTTATTTCATACTATTAGAAACATGTTTCACATCTGACATACTGAGCACAGGCCAGATCCCAAATGCAGGAGGTGTTGTATTTGTGCATGGGTGACCGTGTGTCTGCAAGACCTCATTCAGAGGATTTCTGGGGTTTATGGCAGAGTGGTTTTCCAGAGGTGGCTGATGGCAGTGATGTAGGACTGCTGCGGTCTCTGGTTCGTCCTTTGGGGATTTGCACATTCTCTGCACTGTGTCACAGACACAAAGCCTTAAGCGGGAGTGTAAACTAAATTCTGAATGGCTGGGGGTCACCTAAAGTAATGCGTACTGAACTTTTGCTCTGAAGAAATGAACCAACTTCACCAAGTCAAGTTGTTGATCTTAGTTGATCCCTGGAACAACATTACAATCAACCAATCAGATTTGAGAGACAAGTTACAGTTTATATAAAGTTTAGGCTTATAAGCAGTGGCATGTTACATAAACTGCTTAGACTAGTTTTAAAGGATTAGTTCACTTCAGAAATAAAATTTCCTGATAATTTACTCACCCCACGTCATCCAAGATGTTCATGTCTTTCTTTCTTCAGTTGAAAAGAAATGAAGGTTTTTGATGAAAACATTCCAGGATTTTTCTCCATATAGTGGACTTCAACGGGGTCCAACGGGTTGAAGGTCCAAATGCTTGACACGATCCCAGCCGAGGAATAAGGGTCTTATCGAGCCAAACCATCGGTCATTTTATTAAAAAATAAAGATTTTTATACTTTTTAACCACAAATGCTCGACTAGCATTCTCTGCGATGTGCCATGCATTACATTGGAAAGGTCACGTGTGAAGTAGGCGGAGAAGTACCGACCTAGTTTACAAAATGAACATGCAAGTCAAATGCCCTTTACAAAATAAATAAAAGGTAAAACAACAATGTAAGACAATTTTGAATTTGGAGGAGAAAATGAAATGGAGTTTTTGCCCTACCCTACCTTTTTGAACTACATCACGTGTGACCTTTCCAACATGATTATGTAATGCCTAGCACATCTTAGAGATAGTGCTAGTCAAGCATTTGGGTTTAAAAATTATATAATCTTTTGTTTTAATTATTATTATTTATTTTTTTATATAAAATGACATGAAAAGATGGTTTGGCTAGATAAGACCCTTAATCTTCAGCTTGGTTCATGTAGAGCTCTTTGAAGCTGTATTGAAACTGCAATTTGGACCTTCAACCCATTGGACCCCATTGAAGTCCACTATATGGAATGTTTCCCTCAAAAACCTTTATTTCTTTTCGACTGAAGAAAGAATTTTGAATGATATGGGAGTCAGTAAATTATCAGGAAATTTTAATTCTGAAGTGAACTACTCCTTTAAAAGTCATCTTTTCTTCAAGACTAGCTCTAACTTTTTAAAGACAGTTACATAAAAGGTAGCTGGAATAATTGAAAGAGTAAGACTGCTTACCAATTATCTAACTAGTTGGTCAAACTAATTCTTAAAACACAGTTTTAGCATAGTGGCAAAGTTGATGCAACTGGCCCCAGGGTCTTATTCAAGTCTTATTCACCTATCATTCCCTAATTTTGACACTGATATGTGTGGTGGGATGTGAGTACAAAACAGTCAATTTATCATACTTAAAAAAAATATATATATATATATATATATATATATATATATATATATATATATATATATATATATATATATATATATATATATATATATATACATACAGGTGCTGGTCATATAATTAATCAAATCATCAAAAAGTTGATTTATTTCACTAATTCCATTCAAAAAGTGAAAGTTGTATATTATATTCATTCATTACACACAGACTGATATATTTCAAATGTGTATTTCTTTTAATTTTGATGATTATAACTGACAACTAAGGAAAATCCCAAATTCAGTATATAAGAAAATTAGAATATTGTGAAAAGGTTGAATATTGAAGAGACCCAGTGCCACACTCTAATCAGCTGATGAACTCAAAACACCTGCAAAGGCCTTTAAATGGTCTCTCAGTCTAGTTCTGTAGGCTACACAATCATGGGGAAGACTGCTGACTTGACAGTTGTCCAAAAGACGACCATTGACACCTTGCACAAGGAGGGCAAGACACAAAAGATCATTGCAAAAGAGGCTGGCTGTTCACAGAGCTCTGTGTCCAAGCACATTAATAGAGAGGCGAAGGGAAGGAAAAGATGTGGTAGAAAAAAAAGTGTACAAGCAATAGGGATAACCGCACCCTGGAGAGAATTGTGAAACAAAACCCATTCAAAAATGTGAGGGAGATTCACAAAGAGTGGACTGCAGCTGGAGTCCGTGCTTCAAGAACCACTACACACAGATGTATGCAAGACATAGGTTTCAGCTGTCGCTGTTACATGTCTAGTCTGTTTCAGTTGTGTTTTTGGTTGTCACATGTTCCTTTGTTCAGTTTTCCCGCCACTCCTGTGTTTCCATAGTCACCGTTAATTTGTCCCAGCTGTGTCTTGTTAATTACCTCTGTTACCCAGTGTATCTAGTCCTCAGTTTCCCCTCAGTGTTTGTCCGTCGACATTCCCTTTTACTGGTGTGTTTAAGTGTCCCTGAGTTCATTGTTTATTAAAGTTCCTGTTCCAAGTTCTCCTTCACCTTCATGAGATTCATCTACACTAGTGTTTGTAACAGATCGACGGACCAAAACAGTTTTTTTTCTCCCGTTTCCCATGGCCCTTCCCGCTGTTCGCCTGCTCTGCCTGGAGCAGGGAGACCGTCCACTGGAAGCACATACATGGGACTTCTTGGGACTTCCCAGACCGCTCGCTCTGTATTTTCTACCATGCCAGCCTGCGTGAGCAGTCGAAGGCTTGCATTCCAGCGGGCGGTCCCGAGGATGATTTCACCGCATTTGTGGAGTGGGTACAGGTAAATAACCACTCGCCATTTACCATCGGCCCCGCTGAGGAGGACAGCGTTACCAGTCCCACTCCACCACTGCCAGAGACCAGCCAACCACCACCAGCGAGTGACACAACGGAGAAGTTGCACGAGCCCACCACAGGCCGTGGGGACCGACCACCTGTGAGAGATGAGCCCGTACCGAGGACAAGGAAGGAGTGTGTCATCGTATTGGAGCCTGGACTACCAGCAAGGTCTGACCAGGTGCGTGAGCCGGCAACGCCGTACATCGCTGAGGGAGTGCTTGTGGAGCTCGAGGGCTGGGAGGAAAGCCCCGCCCACAACACCACCGCTGTGGTAACACTGACTGAGATCACTGGCAGCTATACTGATGATCTGAAGGACATTTTTGAGGAGAATTTAATTGACTTTTTGGGTGAGGTTATTCCTAGTCCCCCTGTATCTCCAGCGCCCCCTGTTTCTCCAGTGTCTCCTATCTCTGAATTCCCACCCAGCCTCCCTCTCCCACATCCTCTGTCAATCTATTCTTCAGTCCTCCCTTCACTGCTGTCCTTCCACCCCCTTGCTCCGCCCACACACTGTGTGGACACACAGAGTGTCTTCAGGCCACCAGCTCTATCCGGCACTGAGGTTCCCTTGTCTCCGCCTCCAGCCTCTGTGCCCCCTGCTCCGCCTCGGCCCGTCGACTCTTCGGCGCCCCCCTGGCTCCTCCCTCCCTCGGCTCCACCGGAAACCAGCGGCCAGATGGCTTCTCCGGGCTTCCTCATCTCTCCGGTTCCACCTTGGTCAGTCGTCGACCTGCCTTCACCTGCGGCTTCGTCTGGCTCCCCCTTCAGCTCTGCCTTTGTCCTAGGTCCCACCGGTTCAGCCACTGCCCGATGCGGTGCCACCTCGGTCTCCTGGACCATCAGCGTTGCGGGGGCTCATCGGCTCCATCTGGGTCTCCAGCAGTGGCTGCTTCTCCGTTGGTCGTCCCCAGGGTGTCGACTTCCTCCAAGTCGACTCCTCCATGGCTCCTCCCACCATTGACTCCGCCCTGGGGCCTCATCCTGGCTGGTCTCTGTGCTATCTGGCTCCTGCTCCAGGCTCCCCACTGGCTCCTCCCTCCTTCCATGCCCCCATGGACTTTTGTTGTTTTGGACTGTTCCTGTGTTTCCGTGCCCTCCTCCAGAGCCCCCACCCTCCCTCCTCAGTTGTTCCTTTTACGGCGCGAGGAAGTGCCTACTCGGAGGGGGCGTAATGTTACATGTCTAGTCTGTTTCAGTTGTGTTTTTGGTTGTCACATGTTCCTTTGTTCAGTTTTCTCGCCACTCCTGTGTTTCCATGGTCACCCTCATCAGTTCATTTGTCCCAGCTGTGTCTTGTTAATTACCTCTGTTACCCAGTGTATTTTCCCCTAGCCACTGTTTGTCCGTCGACGTTCCCTTTTACTGGTGTGTTTGAGTGTTCCTGAGTTCATTGTTTATTAAAGTTCCTGTTCCAAATTTTCCTTCGCCTTCGTGAGATTCATCTACACTAGTGTTTGTAACAGTCGCTTTCCTTGCGTCAAGCCACTCTTGAACAACAGACAGCGTCAGAAGCGCCTCGCCTGGGCTAAAGACAAAAAGGACTGGACTGTTGCTGAGTGCTCCAAAGTTATGTTCTCTGATGAAAGTAAATTTTGCATTTCCTTTGGTAATCAGGGTCCCAGAGTCTGGAGGAAGAGAGGAGAGGCACACAATCCACATTGCTTGAGGTCTAGTGTAAAGTTTCCACAGTCAGTGATGGTTTGGTGTGTCATGTCACCTGCTGGTGTTGGTCCACTGGGTTTTCTGAGGTCCAAGGTCAACGCAGCCGTATACCAGGAGGTTTTAGAGCACTTCATGCTTCCTGCTGCTGACTAACTTTATGGAGATGCAGATTTCATTTTCCAACAGGATTTGGCACCTGCACACAGTTTAAGGACCATGATATCCCTGTTCTTAATTGGCCAGCAAACTCGCCTGACCTTAACCCCATAGAAAATCTATGGGTATTGTGAAGAGGAAGATGCGATATGCCAGACCCAACAATGCAGAAGAGCTGAAGGCCACTATCAGAGCAACCTGGGCTCTCATAACACCTGAGCAGGGCCATAGACTGATCGACTCCATGCCACGCCACATTGCTGCAGTAATTCAGGTAAAAGGAGCCCCAACTAAGTATTGAGTGCTGTACATGCTCATACTTTTCATGTTCATACCTTTCAGTTGGCCAAGATTTCTAAAAACCCTTTCTTTGTATTGGTCTTATGTAATATTCAAATTTTCTGAGATACTGAATTTGGGATTTTCCTTAGTTGTCAGTTATAATCATCAAAATTAAAAGAAATAAACATGTGAAATATATCAGTCTGTGTGTAATGAATGAATATAATATACAAGTTTCACTTTTTGAATGGAATTAGTGAAATAAATCAACTTTTTGGTGATATTCTAATTATATGACCAGCACCTGTATATTTATATTGGTTGAATTACCTATACGAAGATCACCCACATGTACCTTTGGCAACAACTGAGTGTCAGTATCAGCTATTTGTAAATAGTTCCTAAAACTATTAACGGAAGTACCCGGATTTTGTGCTATTTCTAATTTGATTATTTGTTATTATTTTATTAGTGACTCTTCTTTAATAATGTTTTCAATTCACATTAATTAGGCTAGTAATTTTTGCTGTAGTATCAAAATTGTAATTGAGAATTGTGATATTTCACTGGTATGTTTCTAAACATTTGAACCACTGACTCAACCAGGCCAGTAGAAAAAAATCATATTATTTCGTTTTTTCTATCCAATATAATAAAAAATTAAAATTCAATGTAAATACAGGTATTGGTATCGGCAAGTACCAAAAATGAAAGTATCGGTGTCAGACTCGTTCTAAAAAAGTGGTATCGTGCATCTCTAGAAGAAACTCATAGGCAGATGCTGGACAGAGCCTTATCCAGGCCATGTGCTGATGGGTTCATACATGCATAAAAATGCTTTCCACACCAGATTGCAGCTCTGAGATAAAGTTGATCATATCTTCAATCTTGATCCAAGATGGATTTTCCAACCCAAATTCAAACTCAGGGTCCAAAACCAAAACTGGAAACTATCCACCAGCCCCTAAGCCATATTTGTTCAAACTATTATATCTGTCCCATGTGTTTTATTCTGCACAAAATAAAAATACCTTAAAAATTACTTTTTACTTTGAGGAGTAATATATCCAAGCAGCCAAACATATGGGAGGGATGATAATAGCGCAGTACAGATCAGATCATACAAATCAAATCAAATCAAATCAAATCAAACCAAACAAGCTCCTGTGCCTAATCATAGCCCTCCTTGACTCCTTAAATTAAAGTATGCTTTGTAAGCACTCAAATTTCATACATTTATTTAAGTGCTTTAGAAGTACACTATATTGCCAAAAGTATTGGGACACCCCTCCAAATCATTGAATTCAGGTGTTCGATCACTAAATCGCATGCAGACACTTCTACAAACATTTGTGAAAGAATGGGTCGCTCTCAGGAGCTCAGTGAATTGGGCTTGGCCCCTCAGTTCGGTGAAAGGAACCCTTAATGCTTCAGCATACCAGTGCTAATTTAGTTTACGAATAATTTTCGTCAACGGCCCTTTTTCACTGATGAAAATGAGACGATAACTAAATAAAAAACAGTTTTTGATGACAAAAATTATGACGAAAATCTACTGTCGTTTTTGCCAACGAATAAAAACGAGACGAAAATGTTAGCGAGGGACGATTAGGAAAGAGATCCAGTCAGAACTGGTGTCCTGTGTAATAGATGCGCACATTTGAATTGTAACGTGTGGATCTAACTGTGGGAAAACACAGTGCTGTTGTACTTCTACAGGCTCACGCGACAGCGCTTCAGAGCGGCTCAATCAATGAATAACACACATTTATGACAGGTATTTTTTGTTTATGAATGATGACAATGTTTACTTTACTATGTTTATATAGTAATATGTTTTAGACGGTTGTAACAGTGCGTATTTTATCTCCCTCATCTGAACTTGAATGAGCAGTTACAACTGCAACAGTAAGGTGCAGACATTTCAAAATAAGAGTCCCGGTGTATTTCGAGCTGGTTTATAAAAGTCAGATTATATATACATTTTTGGTTACACAATAAACTGTATTTAATTTCGTTCCCATTTAATTCATAGTCAGGAGGAAAGACTAAGAACAGTATTTGACACATATTATTCAATAAAGTATCAGGGTTATAATAGTTAACTAAAACCATTAAAAAATCTTTATTACTTGAAATTAAATAAATGTTAACTGAAATTAAAAAAATAAATAAACTTAAACTTATTTGAAGCTTTAGCTTAACCTGATTGTGACGTTCTTATTCTGAAGTTCACTGGTTAAATTAATTCGCCATTTCATGATGATCAAGTTTGCAATAGTTCTTAATGTCCCTTTCAATAATTTATGACTGTTACTAAAGGACATACTCAATGTAGTATCCCAGAACCCAGCTAAGAGGGAACGTTCCCATAACTTTCACTAATGTTCTTTAATTGTTATCCAAATGTTAGGACAAAACACTCTTAAAACATTTAAAAAAAGAAGACGTTTTAACGTTCTTAAAATATTACAAATAAACGTATGTAACATTACGTAAAAGTAATGTTGCATTTGGGTGAAAATACAGTTCGTAGAATGTTTTAAGAAATGGTCTGGTAACCTTTAACCTGGCAAGACCATAAAGAGAAATCAGAAAATTAATTTATTGCTATTTTCCATCTTCTTAGGACATAAATAATACCATTTAATGATTTTTGTTTTTTTAAATATGACTTTTATTTTTGATTTTAATGTTTGTATCCCCCAGGATACGTTGCCAGTTTATAGGGGGTATAAATTCATTGAAAAAAGAAAGCTTGTTTGGCGTGTTACAACATTTTAGCCAAATTTATAAACATTTATCCTCTCATAACTTAAACTAAACATTCTTTGTAAAAATCTGTTGAACATAATGCCTATTTATGAATATATTATAGCCTACTGTATCATATTTAATACATAAATTTCTAGGACCTATAAACCATCAATATGACAAAAACCTGTTGTACACAATCTGCTTCATGTTTTCTGTCTTCTGATTGATAGTTCAGACATATTTTTTTATGTTAATGTAAATGTCAAATATATATATATATATATATATACATACACACACACACACACACACACACCGATCAGTGTATAACACCGCCAGTTATAACATTCTCACAACAAAAAAACTGGACATTTTAGGAACATTTCAAAACACTGTTCCCACAACGTTTATTTAACCTAAATTTGTTAGCTGGGAAGCTCAACGTAGGCCTGCTGTTGCAGTGAAACTCATGATGCAAATTGTATGAAACAGGTCAAGAGGAGGGTGGAAAATGACTGTTGTGCAAAAAAGCCCGAAAGGAAGTCTATTTGAATTCATCCTTATTGCCATAACCCAAAACAAAGAAACACTTTTCCAACACTTTTTTTTACCTCGTACAGAAAAGAAATGCTTGCTGGGAGTGGTGAAGCCTCTTGTGCCCTGGCTGTTGACCGCGCTAACTCGAAACTGGTACCACCTGTGGGGCCGGATGTCCTTCAACACGGAGCGGTCCTCCATCGTCTGCAAGAAGGGTCAGAGAGACTTTAATTAAGACAAATCCGCTCCTGGTGCAGGATGGAAGAGCTCCATCACTGCTGTATGCTGATAAGAGTCACAGTAATGACAGCTTGATCCAGCGCAGGGATATCTCTCTATAGAGGCCTGTTGAAAAGCACAGCTCAAACATCCCTATCCATTACATCACAGATCCCACCGGGAGCTCAGGAAGTGCACAATGAGCTGCCTGTTTCTTTCAATGTGTCTTAATCTCCTGAGAAGACCATTCATTTTCAGAACTGCTTTAGAGCTTATAAAGAAAACACTAATTTAAGTGTGATTTTACACACACACACTCCAAGTTATTTTCAATTCGTTGTCAATATACAGCATCTCTGCTATGTTTCCCTCCGTTTAAGCCTGTGAAAAAGAAGTACACTAGCATAATTTAAAGGGGTCATGACATGAGAAATTAAATTTGCCTTGATCTTTTGACATATAAGAGATCTTAGAACCATTAAAACATCCTCGTCATTATAAACAAAGCATTTATTTAATCAAGCTCCAAAAACAGCTTGTTTTGATATTGCGGGATATGCGACGTCACATGGGCAAATACATTTGCTTTTGACTTCCTCCAGAGCAAGACATCCACGAATAGTTATACCTCATCACCACTGGCCCCACCCACTGGCGTTCAGTTGCTTAACGGCTGACATTTGTGAGGGTCACCGGATGTGAGGGTCGCGTCAAAAGCAAATAGAGCCCATTATAATGACTGACGCTGTCTACACTGATACAGTATACAGATGTGTGTTCAGTTTCTGACGTACTCCACGCTCTTGAGTCTGCCAACAACAGGACAAATGGAAGAGTGAAAGATTGGTCGCTTAGATCGGCCAGTTTAAATGCCTTGTTTGTGTCTCTGTACAGACTTCAGAAGGATCCCAGCGTCAGAAGTGGATGGTTTATTTAAATGGCGTTGGATGATTATATGTTTATTCGGAGCATTTGACAGCAGATTTATGTGCCCATGCTGGTCTAAAAATTATTTGTTGAAAAAGACTGAAAACTATATTCGTTTTTTTGTTTTTTTTTGTGTGCAAAAAACGTTATTAATATTAACATGTTTATCCTTTTGATCTTTCGTAAAAAACAAAAAAACAAAACACAATATTCTAACCTTTTGTTGAAGTAAAAGAATTGAAAGTGGGGGGAAACTCATATTATGAAATAAATGTTTCTCTCCAGAACACGTTGGCCACAATTATTGGCACCCTAGAAATATTTACATTTTGTTAGCACACTAGGGTGAAAATGAGCATGAACTTGTCCAGCCATGACTTCCTGTTTCACAGAAGTATAAATATGAGAAAACCAAAGGCCAAATTCCCTTAATCATTCATCACAATGAGTAAAGCCAAAGAATATAGTTCTGATGTGCAGCAAAAGATTGTTGAGCTCCACAAAAGAAGCTCCAGAAAACAGCTAAAGCATTGAAAATAATTAAGAAGCTCCAATAAACTAAAGATGTTACGAATCTGCCTGGAGGAGGACGTGTGTCTATATTGTCCTAATGCACATGAGGAGGAGAGTTTGAGTGGACAAAGACTCTCTAAGATCACAAATCGAGAATCACAGAGATTAGTTGAGTCTTGAAAAAAAAAAAAAAAAAAAAAAAAAAAGATCCAACAACCCCTACATCACCACATGTTGTTTGGGAGGGTTTCAAGAAAAGTCCTCCTTGCTCATCCAGAAACAAACTCCAGCATATTCAGTTGTCAGACATGACTGGAAATTCAAAAGGGACCTGGTTCTATAATATCAACAGATAAAAAATCAAAACCTGGTCAAAAGTGTATAATGGGCCATAGTTGGATCTTTCATCAGATCCAAAACAAACATCAAAATCAACACAAAAATGTGTCACTGAGCACAAAATGAAGCTTCTGCCATAGCCGTCCCAGTCCCTTGACCTGAACCCTATAGAGAATGAGTGATGAACTGAAGAGAAGAGCTGGGAATCTGAAGGATCTGGAGAGATTCTGTATGGAGGAATGATCTCTGATCTCCAAACTCATCAGGCATTATAGAAGAAGACTCAGAGCTGTTATCTTGGGAAAGGGACCTTACAATAATTGGGTGCCAACGTGAACTAGAGAAAAACATTTATTTCATAATGTGACCCCCCCCACACACACACACACACACACTTTCACTTGTTTTACTTCAATAAAAGGTTAGACAATGCAGCCCATTGTGTTTATTTTCACATCCCCCTTTGCTCATATTTACAAGGGGTGCCAATATTAGTGGAGGGCACTGTAAGGGAACCTCAAGGAACATACTAAAATATAAAAAAAAAAAAAGTCCATGTCATGACCCCTTTAAAATATAATTATTATGGAAATAATATACTTTACAACAATATTCTCAAGTGTCAATTAAATGTTTTTGCAGGTTAATTGCAATTAAAAGAAAATGTATTATAGTTTATTTGTGTTAAATATAATTAGCTGAACTTTAGACTGTTAAATAGGACTTAAGTACATCTTTAAATGCCATTTTATAATTATTTCTATTATCTTAAAAGCATTTATGATAAACTAAAATATACTTTGTCATTGAAACTTGTGTCATGCATTTAAATATATTTGTAATTACACATTTGTAATCATGAAGTCACAATTTAGATTTAAAATCTAAAAACTTAAAATGTAATACTGAATAACACACTACAATTAAAATTATAATCAAGTACTTCACATGTGCTTTAGTATATCAGTCAACACATCAAAATAAGTGTACTTCTTTAGCACAACAAAAGATTATTAAAACAATTTAAAATGTATTTTAAAGTAAAACGTTTAATTTTACATTACTACAAAGTGCACTTTTAAAAGTGTACTTAAGTGTGTTAAGAATCATAGTCATGAAAGTGTCTCTCTTTAAGTGCACTTAAGTGTCCTTTAATTTTATTAATACTATATTAGCTGCAAATACCTTTAAGACTTGCAGAGTGCACATATAATAAGATTTTTCACAAGGGTAAAGAAATACAATTACAATTAAAGACTATGAGGCAAGATGTTTAAGAGGGTTTCAAAAGCACTTCTAACGGCAGCAGCAGCACAATAACTTTATCAATTGGTGATTCCCAAAGCTAACCTCCAAACTCCTGGATTATGAATCCTTCTCTCTGCCACTGGATTGAGGACTTCCTCACTGGCAGGCCTCAGGTGGTGAGAATAGGCCAGTCCACCTCCACCTCCATCACCCTGAGTGTGGGAGCTCCACAGGGCTGTGTCCTGAGCCCCTGCTCTACTCTCTCTACATGACTGTTTGTCCACACACAGCTCCACCTCTATCATCAAATTTGCTGATGATACTGTTGTCCTGGGCCTCATTTCCAACAACAATGAGACGGCATGCATACTTGGACGAGGTGGAGCATCCTTAACAGCATGGTGCCAGGACAACTGTCTCTCTCTGAATGTTGGCAAGACCAAAGAAATGATTGTGACTTCAGGAAGAGACAGCAACGGACATATCAGCGGGTCACCAGTTACCTGGGAGTAAACAAGGACCTGACCTGGACTGCTCACATCAGACACAGGTAGACTTACCACCTGCGCCAGCTGAGGAAATTCAGGCTTTCACCAGCTATCCTGAAAACACTATTTAGGGGCGATAGAAAGTGTTTTAACTCAGTGCATCACAGCGTGTATGGGAACAGCGCCAGTCATAGCCCTGCAAAGAGTATGCGCTTATCGAAGCGTATCTCAGGGTCAGCTCTCCCGTCTCTGCAGGACGTCTACACCAAACGCTGCAAAGGTAGAGCTACCAAGATCATCAAGGACTCTAATCACCCTGCAAACCCTCATTTCACGCTGCTACCATCTGGTGCTCCAAGCCTGATGGCCAAAAAGAGACTCAGGAGGAGCTTCTTCCCCAGGCCATCAGACTCCTGAACTCAGTCACTTAACATCACGTGACTTCACGCCAGGATAAACATCGATACACTGACATTGCACTGCACTTTCTGTTCTCGTTGTTACTGTGTAACAACCTGTCATAAACCTGTTTGCACATTATACTCTTTTACATTTGTTAACCACATATTTATAAGTCTACAACTCACTGCAAAGTCTACTTCAATTATTTTATTAAAGTTACCTTTTTTTTTTCTCTTGAGTACAGATATGGACATATATATATATATATATAGATAGTACTTTTTTTATATCCTATTTCTATTATAATTTCTTCCTTGTGTTTTTAACTGTGAATTTGCACTGTCCATGGAGCGGACCTGTTTACATTTCACTGCCGGTTGTATATTCTGTATATAACTTGTATGTGACAAATAAAACTCTTGAATCTCTTGAATCTTGAATCTTGAATCTTGATTGTATATTACAAACCCGATTCCAAAAAAGTTGTGACTGTACAAATTGTGAATAAAAAGGGAATGCAATAATTTACAAATGACATAAACTTATATTTTATTCACAATAGAATATAGATAACATATTGTTACGTCCAAGGATGTATTTATATGTCTTGTTTTGTTTCTACAGAGTGTTATTGGAGTGTGTGTGTTCTCTCTCTATCTTTCTCCTTTCCTGTGTGTTCTTGCCTGATAGGTAAATGACTACCACCTGTGTTCATTCGCTAATCTGGGCGTTGTCTATGTACTCATTGGTGAGTGTCCTGAGGAGTCCGATATAAAGCTGCAGAGAAAGCACTGAGGAGGGAGAGATACGCGGCGTTTGAGGCTGATCCGTTCTCCAAACCCAGACGAGCGAGCGCTTGTTGTGCTCTTTGTTGTTTTGTTGAAATGGGTGTCATAGAGTGTTGATGTCCGTTATAAGTTTATGGGTAATGTAGGGTGGAGGATTCCCATCTCTTCTCTCCTGTTTAATGGTTAGTTAGGGAGTGAGGAAAGTTATCTGTTGTTTTTCTTTAACGCAGGTTAGTTACATGTTGCTTTACTTCGTATTTGATTTGTTCTATTTATCACCCATTAAAAGTGAAAATAAAAGGCAGAAACGCCATTTCAAATCGAAAGTTGTTTGATTTTTATTTGTTGTTCTGGGTCTGGAGAGCTGGAGAACCTCAGTCTCTCCTCTTTCTTTGTTCATCGTTCCCTATTTACCCCTATGGGGGAAGACGTAACAATATCAAATGTTGAAAGTGAGACATTTTGAAATGTCATACCAAATATTGGCTCATTTTGGATTTCATGAGAGCTACACATTCCAAAAAAGTTGGGACAGGTAGCAATAAGAGGCCGGAAAAGTTAAATGTACATATAAGGAACAGCTGGAGGACCAATTTGCAACTTATTAGGTCAACATGATTGGGTATAAAAAGAGCCTCTCAGAGTGGCAGTGTCTCTCAGAAGTCAAGATGGGCAGAGGATCACCAATTCCCCCAATGCTGCGGCCAAAAATAGTGGAGCAATATCAGAAAGGAGTTTCTCAGAGAAAAATTGCAAAGAGTTTGAAGTTATCATCTACAGTGCCTAATATCATCCAAAGATTCAGAGAATCTGGAACAATCTCTGTGTGTAAGGGTCAAGGCCGGAAAACCATACTGGATGCCCGTGATCTTCGGGCCCTTAGACGGCACTGCATCACATACAGGAATGCTGTAATGGAAACCGCAACATGGGCTCAGGAATACTTCCAGCAAACATTGTCAGTGAACACAATCCACCGTGCCATTCGCCGTTGCCGGCTAAAACTCTATAGGTCAAAAAAGAAGCCATATCTAAACATGATCCAGAAGCGCAGGCGTTTTCTCTGGGCCAAGGCTCATTTAAAATGGACTGTGGCAAAGTGGAAAACTGTTCTGTGGTCAGATGAATCAAAATTTGAAGTTCTTTTTGGAAAACTGGGACACCATGTCATCCGGACTAAAGAGGACAAGGACAACCCAAGTTGTTCTCAGCGCTCAGTTCAGAAGCCTGCATCTCTGATGGGATGGGGTTGCATGAGTGCGTGTGGCATGGGCAGCTTACACATCTGGAAAGGCCTCATCAATGCTGAAAGGTATAGTTCTAGAACAACATATGCTCCCATCCAGATGTCGTCTCTTTCAGAGAAGACCTTGCATTTTCCAACATGACAATGCCAGACCACATACTGCATCAATTACAACATCATGGCTGCGTAGAAGAAGGATCCGGGTACTGAAATGGCCAGCCTGCAGTCCAGATCTTTCACCCATAGAAAACATTTGGCGCATCATAAAGAGGAAGATGCGACAAAGAAGACCTAAGACAGTTGAGCAACTAGAAGCCTGTATTAGACAAGAATGGGACAACATTCCTATTCCTAAACTTGAGCAACTTGTCTCCTCAGTCCCCAGACGTTTGCAGACTGTTATAAAAAGAAGAGGGGATGCCACACAGTGGGAAACATGGCCTTGTCCCAACTTTTTTGAGATATGTTGATGCAACTTATTTTTCCCTTAAAATTATACATTTTCTCAGTTTAAACATTTGATATGTCATCTGTGTTGTATTCTGAATAAAATATTGAATTTTTAAACTTCCACATCATTGCATTCTGTTTTTATTCACAATTTGTTCAGTGTCCCAGCTTTTTTGGAATCGGTTTGTATATTATATTATATTATAAACACTCTCTAAATGCTCTAAACATCACAGACCAATTGCTAATGAACCATATGATCATATAAAATAGTTCTAGCTAAGTATACACAAATCAGTGAGTATGAATGTTATGGCCATTCACTTTATTGCACATCTGTTAAACCTAACAGAATGGAGATTTTCTTTAAGAAAAGTTCCTGAAAGATGTTACTAGGAGGTTTGAAGAATTATCTGTAACAGTGGGTTTAAGATGTCCTCTACAAACCCAAACCCACATGTCCTTAATCCGAATAAACTCGATGCTTAATCTTAATCACAGCCTTGTGTCTGTGACCATTTACCATGAGAACAGTCTGCCAGGCCGATGCTTCATCCTCACTGGGGTGAATCCCATGATTCCACCTCCTCTGAAGAATATAAAGAACCGGCTCAACAGAGACGTTAAACTTGGACATCCATGTCACCTTCAGATGGCCATGCAGGTCCTCTGAAAAGGAAATGTCTCTTCTTGGCTTCAAAGGGACTCCTAAGCAAAAAAAGAGAGAGACTTTGAGGCAAAAAAGTTAATCTACATAATTGTTTTTCATTGAGGTTTGTTGGCCAATGAGGGTGACAGTAAATAAGCAGACCGAACTTCCCGATCTCAAATGTTGTGGGCGGGGCCAAGTTCGGCTGGCATCCAGGCTAATTACTGAGTATTTTCTCCTTAAAACTGCAGTGAACCAAAGACACTCAAAAACATGTTTTGAAATCGCTGGTGTTTCTGACGTCACAAACTACCTTGTAACCAATCATGTCAACATGTGGGTGGGCTTTAGCATATCATTAACTGGTCTGAAGCAATGGAGTCTCAAGAGAAGAAAGGTTATACATTTAGCAATATAGCAGATGAATTGTCTATATGATGTACAGTACTGTATATTATGATTAACTATATGCCTTTCACCACTAAAGCTCTATGATGTTCAAAACGTTTCTAAGGACAGCTGTCTGACTCTGAGATGCCGAACAGGAATATGGTTTGTGTAACATTAACAACACATTATTAGCTGTTTGATAAAACGCATTGCCATTCTGATACATCGACTTGTAGTGACCCTGTTAAATTCACTCATCTTTTTCTGAATCAGTTTCTGGTTCAAACATATATGGCTGAATTGAACCAGTATTTCCACTTGCCTTTGAGCAGTGTTTACTACAGTAAAGTTGGCCGTGTGGATCAGGTATTCTGAGCTTCTGAGTGAGTGGAGGCGGGGCTCATTTGCATATTCATGAATCTGCGTATACTAAATGAAGCAATGGTATAGAGTTACATTCAAGCTATTTTAAGGCATGAAGACTTTTTTTTTAAAATATGTCATTTTGGTGAGTTTCAAGGGATACAATTATTGACTACAGTACAGGGGACTTTAATTCTTACCTTTTACAAACAACAGTAGATACAGCTGTGAACTGAATTTGGGTCAAAGAAAAATAAGGATGTCTGAGATGAAGAAAATCATTAAAAAATCTAGTTTAAATGCATGTGCCAGATCTTTGTAATCCAGTAGTAATTTTATATTCCTGTAGCTGTATTTCTGTATTAAAATATTTAAAACAAAAATGCTTTACTACAGGTTTAAAAGATCATAATTCTAATCAATGAAATTTATTTTAACAACTTTAGCCTTTTAAAGTCCAACAAATCATTTACTCACCATCATGTCGTTCCAAACCTGTATGAATTTCTTTCTTCTGAGGAACATAAAAGAAGATATTTTGAATAATGAAGGTAGCCAGAACAATGCCCAAACAATGGAAGTCAATGGGAACCGAAACTGGTCACCAACATTCTTCAAAATATATTAATTTTCCACACAAGAAACAAATACATTTGGAGCGACATGCGGGTGAGTAAAAAAATGGCAGAGGGTGTCTTTATTCTAGATCAAATTAATTAGCAACATTTTTCAATCCACAATTTTGAACTGAATGTATCACGCAATGTTAATGTAAATGCATCTACCATTCACCCGAGAACCTGAGGTGCATTCCCATCACACCCTGCAGTGTGTTATACCTCTGTAAAGGTTGGCCGGGGACTGGCAGGTGTGGCCACATCCGTTTGAGCAGCACTTTTTGAAGCCAGAGCACTCGCGGTCGATTGCACATCCCTCCACACAGGCTGCGGCGAAGCCAGACGCCCTCTGGGGTGGAGGACAGTCACCCTGCTTCTGTGTCCGCAGCGATCGCAGAAACTCGGCACTGGTCACACACTCATGATGCTTCTTGCCGAAGGTAGAGACACAAAAATAAAAGTTATGAACAAACATTATTCCAGTAATGTTAATAGAACATTTGTTCAATGTTATCTGGTCTTCAATAATGTTCTCAAAAGGTTAGCACAAAAACACTATTTATTAAACATCTTCATAATGTTAGGAGAACTAACTAACTTCAAATGATTAATGTTGTATGTGCTGTTTTAAAAGAACATCCTTGGAACGCGGGAAGGTTTTGTAGCCTGTCCCATAGGTACTGTTCCTGACTTTTCTCTTAAATTTAGAAAGGTTATGCAAGTGTTTTTGAAAGCATTTAATTCTATGTTCATGAAATCACTATGCACCGATCAGGCACAACATTATGACCACTATTATTGTGTCATTATTCCTAATATTGTGTTGGTGCTTTTGGCGGGAGACAGGGGTCAGCATTGGTACTGGTCTGCGGCTATGTAGCTCCAAACGCAACAAATTGTGATGCACTGTACACCTGCACCTGACACCTTTCTATCAGAACCAGCATTAACTTCTTGAGCAATTTGAGCTACAGTAGCTCGTCTGTTTGATCGGACCACACGGGCCAGCCTTCACTCCCCACGTGCATCAATGAGCCTTGGCCGCCCATGACCCTGTCACTGGTTCACCACTTTTGATAGACACTGACCACTGCAGACCGGGAACACCCCACAAGAGCTGCAGTTTTGGAGATGCTCTGACCCAGTCGTCTAGCCATCACAATTTGGCCTTTGTCAAACCCATGCAAATCCTTACGCTTGCCCATTTTTCCTGCTTCTAACACATCAACTTTGAGGACAAAATGTTCACTTGCTGCGTAATATATCCCACCCACTAACAGGTGCCGTGATGAAGAGATAATCAGTGTTATTCACTTCACCTGTCATAATGTTATGCCTGATCGGTGTATGTTGTCATTAGCATTTATTGAATGTTCTCATAATGTTGACAGAAAACATTCTTTGAACAACATTCTCTGAGTGACTTTTAAATATTAAGGATCACTAACTTGGCTAAAATGGCTTAAGGTTGGATGCTACACAGAGAAATCCCTGTGTTTAAGCAAGAGGAATAGGGTAAAAAATGAAATAAACTAAAAGATATCATCATACGTACCCAGTTGATTATATTAAAAATTGCAACAATAAAAAAAAAATTACACGTTTTCTGAAATGTTATGTTACGTTTCAATATGCAAATGAGGCACTGTCTTATTACAAACCTGATTCCAAAAACATTTGGACACTGTACAAATTGCAAATAAAAAAGGAATGGAATAATTTACAAATCTCATAAACTTATATTTTATTCACAATAGAATATAGATAACATATCAAATGTTGAAAGTGAGACATTTTGAAATGTCATGTCAAATATTGGCTCATTTTGGATTTCATGAGAGCTACACATTCCAAAAAAGTTGGGACAGGTAGCAATAAGAGGCCGGAAAAGTTAAATGTACATATAAGGAACAGCTGGAGGACCAATTTGCAACTTATTAGGTCAATTGGCAACATGATTGGGTAGAAAAAGAGCCTCTCAGAGTGGCAGTGTCTCTCAGAAGTCAAGATGGGCAGAGGATCACCATTCCCCCAATGCTGCGGCCAAAAATACTGGAGCAATATCAGAAAGGAGTTTCTCAGAGAAAAACTGCAAAGAGTTTGAAGTTCTCATCATCTACAGTGCATAATATCATCCAAAGATTCAGAGAATCTGGAACAATCTCTGTGCGTAAGAGGTCAAGGCCGGAAAACCATACTGGATGCCCGTGATCTTCGGGCCCTTAGACGGCACTGCATCACATACAGGAATGCTACTGTAATGGAAATCACAACATGGGCTCAGGAATACTTCCAGCAAACATTGTCGGTGAACACAATCCATCGTGCCATTCGCCGTTGCCGGCTAAAACTCTATAGGTCAAAAAGAAGCCATATCTAAACATGATCCAGAAGCGCAGGCGTTTTCTCTGGGCCAAGGCTCATTTAAAATGGACTGTGGCAAAGTGGAAAACTGTTCTGTGGTCAGACCAATCAAAATTTGAAGTTCTTTTTGGAAAATTGGGACGCCATGTCATCCGGACTAAAGAGGACAAGGACAACCCAAGTTGTTCTCAGCGCTCAGTTCAGAAGCCTGCATCTCTGATGGGATGGGGTTGCATGAGTGCGTGTGGCATGGGCAGCTAACACATCTGGAAAGGCACCATCAATGCTGAAAGGGATATCCAAGTTCTAGAACAACATATGCTCCCATCCAGACATCGTCTCTTTCAGTGAAGACCTTGCATTTTCCAACATGACAATGCCAGACCACATATCAATTACATCATCATGCATCAATTACAACATCATGGCTGCATAGAAGAAGGATCCGGGTACTGAAATGGCCAGCCTGCAGTCCAGATCTTTCACCCATAGAAAACATTTAGCGCATCATAAAGAGGAAGATGTGACAAAGAAGACCTAAGACAGTTGAGCAACTAGAAGCCTGTATTAGACAAGAATGGGACAACATTCCTATTCCTAAACTTGAGCAACTTGTCTCCTCAGTCCCCAGACGTTTGCAGACTGTTATAAAAAGAAGAGGGGATGCCACACAGTGGGAAACATGGCCTTGTCCCAGCTTTTTTTTTGAGATTTTAAAATCAACTTATTTTTCCCTTAAAATTATACATTTTCTCAGTTTAAACATTTGATATGACATCTATGTTGTATTCTGAATAAAATATTAAAATTGGAAACTTCCACAGCATTGCATTCTATTTGTATTGACAATTTGTACAGTGTCCCAACTTTTTGGATAAATAGTTTTTGGTTTGTAAATATGCACATATTTACATATATTTCTAGAACAAAAATCTGAACATTGGATAAAGCCAGGTTAAAAATGCTTTTTTTTTTTTTTTTTTTTTTTTACATATTAGAGTCAAAGGTTTTTAAAGGTTTTAGTGATTTAGAAAATCTATTTTTAGATTTTTAGATAACAGCCAGAAAAAAAAGTTGCATAAAATCTAGGGGTGACCCTGAATAGTCAAAGACTCAATGCTTCGATAGGAGGAGCCTGATTTGACTACCAATCTCACAGTCGAATCTTCGCCGAGGTGTTATGAAACAAGCATCATGCCATTCTGGCTATATAGGGGTGCTCAAGCCCCTTTCACACATACAGTCTTTACTGGTAAATTATCTAAATGATTGCACTAAATGATCATCTTTGACTGTGTGCCACGTCTCGCAGCTTTTTCAACGTGTTGCGCTCGAGACCCAGCCTTCTTTTCCCGTCATCAGCACTACGGCTCTGCAGTTAGATATTATTATGCACGTCTCGTGTTTTGATCACCCCCTTATGCCTTTCACTCAGACGTCAAAATATGTTGTCATATTGAACAGATAGTGAAACTAAAGCACTTCTTCTCATGCGTGCGGATGAAGACAGTGGCGCAGCGTCACTGAAGACAGCGTCACTGAAGACAGACCGCACACCGGTCTCGTCTCACGGAGGAGTGATGGGAGCATAAAAGGAGGAGCGACGAGAGAGGACCAGGCCTGGATTTATGTTGTGTTTTGTTTAAGTTTGAATATGTGTTCGCGGCAGCCGTCCGTGAGGGGCTGCCTGCGTTTTTACTTTCATTTTGTATTTATTTGATTAAAGTCTTTTAAATGTTCGCCGGTTCCCGCCTCCTTCCTCCTTATCCTACGAACTTTGTTACATTGTGTATTTATGGGTAAAGTCATTCTGGTAATTTCCCAACAAGGTTTTTAATTTGATTTTTGGATGCTGTGGACATGTTTAGCAAAAAAGACTGCCACTCTTGTTTAGCACTTATTGTCTTATTGTTTATTGGTTATTGTCTCTGCAGTTATAAGGACAAAGTTGACAATTCTGGCTATACTTTTGTTATTTTAATAATTTTTTATTTATTTTTATTTATTTTTTATTGGTCACTCAGGGTTATCTATTTTATTTGTGGCTTGTATTTTGAATATATGTTCTTTAGGCATTTTGCACACATTTGTTCTGCACATTGTGACTTGAAATTTCACATTGTTGACACATATATTCTGTTCTAATTTAATTCTGTAAATTAATTTTTATTAAAACAATTTAGACGATTTAATTAGATTTGCCGACATGTGAAGACATGACATGTCTGCAGTGTGGCCTTTCTGCAGTTATAGTCATTTGGTATTTTTTAGGTTTATTTATCCAAAATGTTTGTAGGCCTATACATTTTCTTCTATATCTTTGTGTGATGTTCTGTACACATGGCTTTAAAATGTTATGAAGAATCGTTTTATGAATGTTTATCCCACACACACACACACACACACACACACACACACACACACACACACACACACACACACACACACACACACACACACACACACAACTATAAGTCAACTATAGGCAAGACTTGACAATTCTGATTTGACTATGTAAATCCTTAGTCGGGGACACTCATAATAAAATCAGGCAAATTATATAATTTATAAATTATATAAATTATAACAAACCCGTCTCTAAAAACCAACAGAATATAGTTAAAACTGTAAGTTTTGGTGTATGTAAGTTTTGAAAAAACTCATTTTGAGAAAACAATCTTTAAAGATATGTATTGTAATTGAAATCGGTTACACTTTATTTTAAGGTGTCATTGTTACAATGTAATTATATACACTCACCTAAAGGATTATTAGGAACACCTGTTCAATTTCTCATTAATGCAATTATCTAATCAACCAATCACATGGCAGTTGCTTCAATGAATTTAGGGGTGTGGTCCTGGTCAAGACAATCTCCTGAACTCCAAACTGAATGTCAGAATGGGAAAGAAAGGTGATTTAAGCAATTTTGAGCATGACATGGTTGTTGGTGCCAGACGGGCCGGTCTGAGTATTTCACAATCTGCTCAGTTACTGGGATTTTCACGCACAACCGAATGGGCTACAACAGCAGAAGACCCCACCGGGTACCACTCATCTCCACTACAAATAGGAAAAAGAGGCTACAATTTGCACAAGCTCACCAAAATGTTCAAATGTTGCCTGGTCTGATGAGTCTCGATTTCTGTTGAGACATTCAGATGGTAGAGTCAGAATTTGGCGTAAACAGAATGAGAACATGGATCCATCATGCCTTGTTACCACTGTGCAGGCTGGTGGTGGTGGTGTAATGGTGTGGGGGATGTTTTCTTGGCACACTTTAGGCCCCTTACTGCCAACTGGGCATTGTTTAAATGCCACAGCCTACCTGAGCATAGTTTCTGACCATGTCCATCCCTTTATGACCACCATGTACCCATTCTCTGATGGCTACTTCCAGCAGGATAATGCACCATGTCACAAAGCTCGAATCATTTCAAATTGGTTTCTTGAACATGACAGTGAGTTCACTGTACTAAAATGGCCCCCATAGTCACCAGATCTCAACCCAATAGAGCATCTTTGGGATGTGGTGGAACGGGAGCTTCGTGCCCTGGATGTGCATCCCACAAATCTCCATCAACTGCAAGATGCTATCCTATCAATATGGGCCAACATTTCTAAAGAATGCTTTCAGCACCTTGTTGAATCAATGCCACGTAGAATTAAGGCAGTTCTGAAGGCAAAAGGGGGTCAAACACAGTATTAGTATGGTGTTCCTAATAATCCTTTAGGTGAGTGTATTTAAGTACTGAGTAATATTGATTAACTACATGTACTTACTATAGGGTTAGGGTTTGGCTGAGTATAATTATTGCATAGGTTAATTATTGGTTAGTTGCATATAATTATGCATAATTGACTTATTACTATGTAACATGTACATGTAACATATGTAACAATAACACTGTAAAATAAAGTGTTACCTTGAAATCTACAGACACAAATAGATAAAGTGCTATAAAAGACACAATTGACAAATTTCACTAGTCTGAAAAAACACTTAATGAAAAGCCAAAAAGCCCCAAATCTCAGAAAATGTACCTATGCATGACAAAACAGTGTTTCCCTGTGTGTTTCATATGTCAGTCAATCCCTGAATCTCCACTAAAATACAGCGGCAGGGCAGCTGAATGAGTATTGGGTTCAGAATTATGAATTTTGAACAGCTAATGTTGCTTCCTCCCACTCAGGCTATGCTGAAAAACAGCAGAAATAAGACAAAAATATATAATTCAGAGTTTGCTTGTTTTGCATTAAATTCTGGAGGGACTGTATATGGGTTTGTTCAAATCACTAACCTTAATAGCAACAGTAACAGTGATGCTTGATTTAACACACATACCACTAATGAGAGGCAGCTGGAAAACCAGGGAGTGACAGAAAGTGAAGGAAAGACAGACACAGAGTGGGACGCAGTGGTTAGACAAAGCCACCCTCCCAAACATGCCGGATGAGCCACAGAGGCATCCGACGGTCCCTGCGTCTCTGTCCCGTCGTGTGTTTGCACTGATTTGCATGCTTTCACCACGGTTGGGACGCTGTCCTCTATGGACTGAGTTAAACACACACAACCTCTGATTCTGAACACACATGTGGCTGCGGGGCACTCTGGAAACTTCATCTGCACAACATCTCCAAGATTACTCAACTCAACACTTCTGTCAGTCTGAACGAGGCGCATGTTTCTTCCATTGGGTGAATCACAGAATTGGGAAAACAACAAAGGGCTTCACTGCGTGTTTCTAAGTGGCTGTGAAGCATTCTGGGTACTTATTACCCAATGAGTCTTACGCACAGCTGAACCACACACACAGCGCGTCCATCTGATGGACCTCAAGCGTTGAAACACTTCACGCTGACTGTTTAAATTAAAGCTTTGTTGAGATAATGATCACTGAATTTCAACAAGATGTTAACAGTTGTTGCACTCGCTGTGAAGAACAAAGGTCTGGACGTAAATACGCCGCTTATCTGCTTCACTTCAATAACGTGCTGATCTCCGCTGAGGGAAACATAATCTCTGTGTTCAACTCTAGACCACTCTGGGGACACGGGATAAAAGGGCTATAAAATCACATCGGAATTCGGAGAGTCATTCAGTTTCTGCTTCAATTTGGATTCGCCTAACGCACACCAAACCACACGCATGCTTTGATTGCGGAGCGTGACTCCATGGCTCTGTGTGCTAATTTATGTCATACAGGCATAAGCTCGTCTCAGAGGTATATTTATGTGTGCATTGTGTTGATTTGTGTGTTTTTTAATCAGAGAAACATCCTAGGAGGAATTCTAAAACAGACCTTCAGTGGAGAGACTTACCTCGCAGGTCTTGGGAGACAGGGCTCGTCTTGTTTCCCATAATTCCTTGCATGGTTGTAGGCACTGCAGACAAA
Organism: Paracanthobrama guichenoti; assembly: GCA_018749465.1. Taxonomy (NCBI): domain Eukaryota; kingdom Metazoa; phylum Chordata; class Actinopteri; order Cypriniformes; family Gobionidae; genus Paracanthobrama; species Paracanthobrama guichenoti. The sequence goes on along the minus strand of CM031964.1, from coordinate 25,986,479 downwards.
CAAATAAACAGACCTGAGTATGTCCTATAAATGTTTAAATCCGTGGAGAAACAGAACACGCAAAAATTTGCATGTGAGCACAAGGAAGGCACTGTTACAGTACAGCAGCCACGGGGACACGTTCAAACTGGGTTGCATTGTGTAGACAGCACAACTTCAAACTAATGTGACAAGCTGTTTGAAATATTGACAGATTGATGAATATTTCATGGATTGCCATCTTGGGTCTTAAACTTGACCCTGTCTAAATGTTGCTAGATTCAAATACATTTATACACTGTGTTTATTTAGAGTTCCTACCCTAACCCTACATTTTGAGCAGGAATTGAAACTTTTTAAACTCGTCCAAATTTATTTTCACTCACTCTTTCCCAATCAAGTGAATTATACTGCATTAAGGCCCCAGTGATTTTGAGGTGATTTTTGAGTTTGTTTTGGAAAGTGCGAACTTTGAGGAAAACTTTTCACTGCTGTTAAACACCTTCTGACTGCACTTTGATGAAAACATATTTTGGTAACATTTTATTTTTATTTTTTCAATTCTCGCTATTAACTAGTTGCTTATTAGCATGGATATTACTAGGATATTGGCTGTTTATTAGTACTTATAAAGCACATATTAATGCATGACCTTATTCTACATCCCTTAATCCTAACCAATACCTAAACTTAAACGCTAGAAAAACTACCTTACTAACTGTTAATAAGCAGTAAATTAGGAGTTTATTAAGTCATAGTTAATAGTTAATATGTGTTCCCCATACTAAAGTGTTACCTATCTTTTACAGTCCCTCATGCTGGATTTGCACATACTGCATGAATGGTACATTGTCATTTCTATTAATATGGATGCTGAAATGAAAACATGGCCTGTGTAACTGCAGGGTGCTACTTGCAACGCGGGATTCAAACCAGCATCATACAAACATAGGAGGCAGCACACTAACAAGAACGCTAAAGATTATGATCCCTTTATACCTTTACAAACTAATGTAACTAGCTTCCGACAGATGTACGCATCGATTTACTGTGAAAGAGTAACCCTTGACCTCACGCAATGATGTCATGACGCATTGATGAACATGGAAGCGCAGAGAATAGAGCAAAACCCTGGTCACGAAATAGAAGTCTAAAACAAGAATTTTAGACTTCCGAAGAAATGTCAGAGGAGCTTGAATTTGTTGCCCAGCTCTATTTGTTTGAACCACGAGAGGCGTATACGCTACTCCAACATCCAATGTCATCTGACGTTACTCTTTTGCCATAAGTTGACGTGTAGGCCATCTGCTGGAAGCTAATTATTTTAGTTGATAAAGTTTTAAATATGGATATTTTTGACACAAACCCATTGATTCGCTTCAGATGGCTTTTATTAATTCCCTGGAGCCGCATATGGAGTACTTTTATCATGGATGGATGCACTTTTTTGGACTTCAAAATCTAATTTCCCTGCCATTAAAAAGCTTGGAAGAGCCAGGACATTTTTTAATATCCAGTTGTATTCGTCTGAAAGAAGAATGTCATACACACCTACGATGGCTTGAGGGTGAATAAATCATGGGCTAATTTTCATTTTTGGGTGAACTATCCCTTTAAGGCCCTGATATACTAATGTCGAAGCTCTTTTCCATTCTTCGCCTAGGGGTAAAAAGAAGTTTGAAATACATGACCAGCGGTTTACTGTTAGCAAACATCCTGATGCCATCCACGCTGCTGAGAGCAGTGTTTAGATGAATATGTAAATATGTGCTGCATACTTTCCACTCAATAACAAAATAAACACAAGAAAAATTGTTTTAAAGAAAATTGTGTCAGCAGTAAAGAAAGCATCTGATCATAGAGATGTGGATGTTTGCACCATCTCTGCAATTCGGCACTACAGTCAAGTAAAGACACTTTTATTTATACGTACTTTAAACAATAGATTGTTTAAATGCAATCAGCTTTACAGTATCAAACATGAAAAAACAGTGTCAGTGTCTCTTTCAATTAGAATTACACTTCAATTTCTACTATAAAGCGGCTCTCCAGTGTTCATGTTTTTACTTGCGGACATCTGACCTCGACTGACTCAACAGAGGAAATGGACCGGAGAAGATTTACACATCAAAAAGGGCGGAGCCCCAAAGCACACCTACCTATTACATCATCGCCATGGATGAATGGGAGTTCAAAGGTGTTTACCAGCCGGAGCAAACTTTTCTGGAAAGTGAAACGAACTTCGTTTTGGTCTGATTTAGTTAATTATAATGTCACACCAATTCGTTCTTTGATTCGTTCTTCGATTTTAGTGAGCAGTTTCCATATGAAAAAAAGTGTAAATACAGTTGCTTATTGTATGTTGTTTCATGCTGCTCTTAAGTTTATCCATGATGAAAGTAAAATTTCCAGTTTTCTGTCCTTTTTCCCCAATGACAACTGCTCTAATTTTTTGTACGAGTAATTATCTTGGCTTCATTCTGAATTTTTTAGTAATTACAATGGAAAACGATGGAGATATATTGGTCAATCCCAAAGATCGAATTTGTGTGAACAAAGCCCTCAGATGTACAAGGATTCAAATATTCAGTACAAAGGATGACCACATTTGTTCCGTTTCAGAACCAAGTCTGCTTTTTCCTCTCTAATCTAAGTTATCCGTTCCCTGTGAGACATGCTCCTGGTCGAACCCCTGCTGGCCGGGCCTCCAGTCGCTCATGTGCTGGAACATTTGAACACATCTGTTGTGTGTTATGTGATGGATTATTCTGACATCTGCCCCCATCTATCCCCCACCTGAACAGACAGCTTTCATTTGGCTGAACTCAAAGTCAAGACCACGTTCAAAAGAGAAGAAAATAGGAGAGAAGAGAGACATGGAGTGAGGCTGGTTTCACCTTACTGCAAAGATAATCTTATTATCAAGACAATCAAAGTCATTTATACAGACTTCGATTAAAATGGAAACAGGGATTCTGTTCAAAATATGTTCTTCTCTTAAGATAAATACGATTTGCTTTCCTTTTAGTGATTCTAATGTCTCGCCAATGCCCATATGACTACAGACTGTCAGTCTGCAGAAAGGAAAACAACCAAACTCATCCAATACTAATATTCTCAAAAAGATAAAACATTCTTCAACTAAAACACGGGCCTGAATAACACTCTTCAGTTATAATCAGGTACTTTACGTGCTTTAGCATGTTAGTCAACGCTTCAAAACAAGTGTACTTCTCCAAAGGCAACACGACAAAAGACATAAAACATGATTTAAATGTATCTTTCATGTGACATTATTACAAAGTGCACTTTTTAAAAGTAGTCGCTAAAATGCTAGAGGTCACTTATTCCTTGATTTGGCAGAGCTTTTATTCTGCCGCTTCTTCCGCACATGCGTATGTGGGGGAACAGCGCTGTTTTATCATATTACACATATTTGAGTGTGTTGAAAGTTATGTTATAATGCTACTCTGTGCGTTTGCTCTGCGACTATGTGACACTTGTTCACACTGCAGTAAGAGATCGATATTAGGCATGGTAAAACATGGTACTCGCAGTAAATCAAGAAAACCAGATTTAAACAAGATTTAAACATATTTGAAGTACACTACAAATGCACATTCAATACAATTAAGTAGACTTATTTTTCAAAACAAGGTAGTGCGAGTTTTAGATGGATTATCAGTTTGCCGACCAATGGCAAAAAATCTTCTCCTCAAGCCCCTCTATATGTGGACAACAAGCCATATTTGTTTACCTTTATCAATCAAAGATTAAATGGGAATGTAAATTCATGAATTGTTATGATGTCCTGATGGAGTGTTTTCACATTTCTGTCTATTCAGTTGAGGTTAGTACAGCTCCTGTGTGTCCAACCTCCATCTAATGACTGCTGACGGCCCTCAACACAACACAACACACACACACACACACACACACACACACACACACACACACACACACACACACACACACACACACACACACACACACCATGTTTTATGGGGACTTTCCATAGACACAATGATTTTATACTGTACAAAGTGTATATTCTATCCTCTTATACTAACTCTACCCCTAAACCTACCCATCACAGGAAACTTTCTGCATTCATTCATAAAAAAAAAAAAAAAAAAAAAAAAAAACATAATTTAGTATGATTTACAAGCTGTTTTCCTCATGAGGACCAAAAAATGTCCCTTTAATGTAGGGTTTACCAGTGTGTTACACACACACACACACACACACACACACACACACACACACACACACACACACACAGCCTGTGAGTCATCAATATGACAACACACTCCTGAGAAGAAGGGGGTGATGGGGAGAGAGCCAGAGATCTGGACTACATTACGGGCCGGCCATCTCCCCTGCATTTTGTGAACTACCACAAACACTGCGGCAGGGGGTGAGCACAGGGAGATCAGTAGCTGTGACACAGGTTATCAGTGACTAATTTCCTCGAGACAAAGGGCTCTGGCATGACACACATGGGATTGAGGGTTATGATGATGGATGAATGAGTCAAGCATCTGTTGCTTCTGTTTACAAAAGATATCCGTGCGACAGTGAAGGGGTAAAATCTGAATGGAAATTCGCCTCACATTTAGGTGATATGGAGTTTATGAGAGTTTCACTTATGAGTGATGCTTTAAAGGGGATGAATGAAGTGACGCTTGTTGAATTTTAGTGTACTGAACTTTTCCTAACAGTGCCTGTTACACTGACTACAACTCACATACATGGCGGAAAAACGCTTATTGTGAAAAAGCTGTGTAAAGAAAGCATATGCAGTTACATACATAGACCACATGATGTGTTAAAGCACTTTCTCTTCCCTAAAAAAGGGAAATAACTTTTGAGTCACTATACGTTCCTGTTGTTCACATTATATGCACTTACGCGCTGATTGCCAACAAAACACACATTTTATGCAGTTTCACTCACCGCCTGTGGTTTTGACTCATGACCGGGAACAAACACACACACTTGCAGAACTCCTTTGCTGCTCCAGATAAACAAACTGCAGTTTCCTTAACGCTGGGTTATTTGGGAAGCTGAACAAGGTTACCTTTCCCTCACAACTAGAAACACACTTTAGTGACATTGTTGATTTCGTGGTCTAAAAACAAAATGCCAGTGCTGCTGACTGCTCTCGTAACCCGAACGAAGCTTGTTGATGGGCACGCTCTTGCTCTCGCTCTGGTTGATATGTGTGTGTGTGTGTTTGTGCGCGCTTATAAGGGAGAAGTGCCCATAAAAGAAGTGCCATCTTCCTTTCTGTCCTTCAATCCGTGCAGACGTGTTTTTCTCTCTGCTCCCTGCTGGCTCTCGCGCTGTTTTGTTTTGTCTAGTGTTTCGTCTCTTCTCTTCTCTGACTGCTGCTTTGCTGGACTCCTGAAAATACTGAAATGGAATTGATTAACTGGTCAATCAGCGCGATCGACAAGATTTTCTCACTAAGGAAGGGTGCCCGGGAGAACCCACCTGCCCGGACGGGACCTTTGCTGCAGGGGTACGTGAGGGACGCATGGAACAACTGGCAAGTCCTGTGCCTGGAGGCTCTGTCCGTGGAGGATGCGGAAGATTTATACATGATTGGATTATTGATGGCGGGGTTCCTATTCTTTGGCTTTGGGATTGCCCTGACCTATCGGAAGATTGGTAAGACAGCTGCAAGCAAATTCACCCAGCCACTGTCTGTGGAAATTAAAGAATGCTTCGGGGTTGTGTGTGACCGTCTGAAGGAATTAGATCAGAAAGTGATAGGAATTGAGGAACTGAACCGTAACAACGCAGTCCGGACTGCGGATACGCAGGGTAGAGTGGGCTCTATCGGGGTCAGATCGGTGAACTTTACGGACTGTAACCGGTCTGGCCATGAGGCTGGACGTAATGTCTAGGGAAACTGCACAGACCGGACGCGAATGCTGAGGACCAGATCTGATTGATTGATTATGATCCGGACAAATTACCGAAGATCATCAAATGGATTAAAAAATAATAAATTGTATTTACCTGACCTAATCAACTAGCCCAACAAACCTCACTTGGTCCCTATCTCTCGGTTGGGAGGTCAGCCGGGCAGCTGTCTGCTATCTTCCCCTGTGCACTGCCTTATCTCCCTTCAAGGACAAACCATAGAACTGAACTCGAAAACATCTGAAGTTATGGCTAACATTCTCACACAACACAATCTCAGACTCACTCGCACCATACACACCCGATCCCGACCCACCCCCCCCCCAACCGTCTGCCTGTCTGTTATCTATCTCCTCTCCCACTCCATACAAAAAATCCCACCACGTGACCACGTGTACTGTGTCATGTTTATGTTTATGTTTATGTTTATGTTTTGTTGTGTTTGCTATGTAATGCTTGCTAAATTGCATTCTTGTATTTCTGGAGAGCGTAGGGCGGCGCCTGAATAATCGGCTGCGGCCCGGAGGCTTGCTCCAAACTTCATTTCGTTATACTGTACTTGTACATGTGTAATGACAAATAAACTTCAACTTCAACTTCAACTAAAAGCAATTCCAGCCTTTATGATGTCATACAGCGCCATACTCTAAATGGCTACTCTACAGAAATAACAGCTATGAATTCAAAATGGCGACAAAACAATAAAGAGATCCTCCTGTTTGTCCACCCGCCTTTGGCTTTTGGCTTGCTCAGTTGGGGATACTTAACTTTCAACTATATTACCGACCTGCCCGCATTGACACTATATGATAATTGAAATTAGCTGGATAACATCACCATTTCCACCAGAGCGGCTGTACATCCAAATTAAATTCTGTTGCAGGGAGATAAATGCAGGGAGATAGTCAGGCTGACAGAGAAGATTTCAGAATTAGAGACACGCATCCAGACTTTATCTGTCACGGTCACACCAGAAAAAACGCTGGATCCAATTGCGTTAAGTGAGTTTATTAGACACCGAAAATAAACAATCCAGGAAGGCGACTGCAAAGTCTCTGAGTCCACTACAGCGGCTGGGCAGGAAGCGGAAGCGCTCGTATGGGCAGCGGTGACGCAGGAACCACAGCGGCCAGGGAGCAGGACAGAATCCACAGGAGACCATAAAAACCCTCAGGAAGGCAACCAGTTGCGACCGAAGAAACAGCACGATCTGCAACGAACCGACAATGTGAGAAACGTGAAGGGCGGATAAATAGAGAGAGGGAATGAGGTGCAGCTGGAACGAGTGGAAGCTGATCAGTGACCACGCCCCCACATTACCACACAACGAGGGGGAAGAGTCGATGAACCCCTAAACCGTGACAGTACCCCCCCTTCTAAGAGCGCCTCCTGGCGCTCCCAGGAGGACCCACCTGTCGATTGTAGTCGTCGATCAGAGAGTGATCCAGTATGTCCCTGGCAGGAACCCAACTCCTCTCCTCCGGACCGTAACCTTCCCAGTCCACCAAATACTGGAATCCGCGTCCCCTCCGTCTAGAGTCCAGAATACGATTGACCAGATAAGTTGGTTCCCCATCTACAGTCGCGGCGGGGGAACCGGGAGCCGGCGGAAGCGGCGAGTGAAAAACGGGTTTGATCTTGGAGACATGAAACGCAGGATGGATCCTCCCGTACACAGGAGGAAGTTTGAGGCAGACCGTCACCGGGTTAATGATCTTGGTGACGGGAAACGGGCCAATGAATTTGGGAGCAAGCTTGTTACATACGGAGCGGAGAGGAATGTTCTTGGATGAAAGCCACACCTTTTGACCAACAGCGTGAGCGGGAGGCTTGGACCGGTGGCGATCGGCTTGGGCCTTATTGCGCGCTCCCACGTGGAGCAAAGTCTCACGGGCTCTGCTCCATGTGCGACGGCACCTCTGGACAAAGGCGTGGGCGGAGGGGAACGCGACTTCGGATTCCAGACTAGGAAAATTAGGTGGCTGGAACCCTATGCTACACTCAAAAGGCGCCAGACCCGTGGCCGACACTGGTAACGAGTTATGTGCGTACTCAACCCAAGAGAGCTGCTGGCTCCAAGAGGAAGGATTTCTGGAAACCAGACATCGTAACATTCTCTCAAGATCCTGGTTGGCCCGCTCAGTCTGACCATTGCTCTGGGGATGGAAACCCGAAGACAGACTTACAGTCGCTCCCAGTAATCGACAAAACTCTCTCCAAAATTTGGATATGAATTGGGGACCCCTGTCGGAAACCACGTCTATCGGGAGACCATGAATGCGAAAGACGTGATCTACGACAGCCACCGCTGTCTCCTTAGCAGAGGGTAATTTGAGGGCGTAGATCTCCTTGTGAACACGGTCAGCCAGCCCATGCAGGAACATGTCCCACTGCGCCTCCTTGTTCCAATTGCATTCCGCCGCCAGGGTGCGGAATTCGATCATGTACTCAGATACAGATCGACTGCCCTGGCGGAGGCTGGCGAGTCTGCGGGCGGCCTCGCGACCAGCAATGGCGCGGTCGAAAACCCGAGTCATTTCGTTCGACAATGCTTGGAATGATGATACACATGGGTTATTGTTGGCCCAGACTGCCGTGCCCCAGCGGGCAGCGCGCCCCGATAGCAGTGTCAAGACCAGTGCGACCTTGGAAGCCTCAGTGGCAAAGGTGATGGGTTGTAGGGAGAAAAAAATAGAGCATCTGGTCAAAAAAGATCGGCATAAGTCGGGCTCGCCCGCATACCTCTCCGGCGTGGGAATCCGCGGTTCGGAACCGCTTATCACTGCTGCCGAAACGGGAGGATGTGGTGGTGGTGGTGGTGGCGGTAGCGCAGTGGGCATGGTAATCTGTTGGATCCGGGTAGTGAGCTCGGTCACCTGCGTCACCAATGCCTGCACCGCCCGAGCGGTATTGAGCGCTTGTTCCTCCTGTCTCTCCATGCGTTGTTCGTTAGTGGAGAGAATACTCTGCAGTTCTTGTAGACTCGCTGGATCCATCTCGTTGGTCGGTTCGTTCTGTCACGGTCACACCAGAAAAAACGCTGGATCCAATTGCGTTAAGTGAGTTTATTAGACACCGAAAATAAACAATCCAGGAAGGCGACTGCAAAGTCTCTGAGTCCACTACAGCGGCTGGGCAGGAAGCGGAAGCGCTCGTATGGGCAGCGGTGATGCAGGAACCACAGCGGCCAGGGAGCAGGACAGAATCCACAGGAGACCATAAAAACCCTCAGGAAGGCAACCAGTTGCGACCGAAGAAACAGCACGATCTGCAACGAACCGACAATGTGAGAAACATGAAGGGCGGATAAATAGAGAGAGGGAATGAGGTGCAGCTGGAACGAGTGGAAGGTGATCAGTGACCACGCCCCCACATTACCACACAACGAGGGGGAGGAGTCGATGAACCCCTAAACCGTGACATTATCTGAGAGTAGTGAGAATGTAACAGCTTTAGACACTGCTTTGGATGCGACTAGCTTAGTGAACTCTGTGCATTGTTCAGTTCCGGCTGTAGAGCCCGTGCAGCAGGGCAACTGGGTGACTGTGAGACAGCATAGTCGCGGCTCAAAAAAACGCTCTCCACCTGATGGAGTTTTGGTTCCTTGCCACTGTCACCTTTGGCTTGGCTTAGCTTGCTCAGTTGGGGACACTCAATTTTCAACCAAATATTCAAATAAATTTTCAACTATATTACCGATCTGCCCGCATTGACACTATATGATAACTGAAATTAGCTGGATAACATCACCGTTTTCTCCAGAGCGGCTGTACAGCCGAATTAAATTCTGTTGCATTATTTTCCTGTTAACACTGTAAAGCTGCTTTGAAACAATCAGCATTGTAAAAAGTGCTATATAAATAAAGGTAAGAAGAAGAAGATTTGAATTCTACACTGCTATTGCGATATTGTACTGCATAAACTGAACTCTCTATGCTGTTCCAGCCTGGTTTATCCTGGTCCTGTTGATCTAGCTAGTGGACCAGCATAGGCAAGATGCTTACATAACCGTAGTTAGTGAAGCTGGATGAAGTCGCCACTATTATAGCGTATCAATGGAGAACATTGAATAGTTTCTGAATAGCATGAATAGTTTCAGCCGGACGCAGTTATCATTTTCACGTCCAGCGCCACGTTGTTTAAATAGCAAATGCACTCGTGCCCATCTGTTTGCCCATGGGTGTTCTGGTCTGAATACGAGGTGTGTTCAGGCGCATTGTTGTAGTGTTGCTATTTTGAGGAACTGAAAACGACTGCGCCATTGACCAACCAAAACCTGGTGTAAAGTCAATAGTGCAGTATTTTTTGTGTTATTTAAAGTTAGTAATACACTGTGCTTTTTACACATACAGGGACGCAAACATTTTTAAATATTAAAAATAAAAGGATTCCTTTCTGGAGAAGCATTCAGTCTTTCTGCTCGCAAACTCTGCCATGTAAATAGTGAATCTGCCATGGCTTGAGCGCAACTGTCTTTTAAAATATAAGACTCTGATTGGTTTATTGCATGTTATGCCCAAAACACACCCATTACTCATTAAGAGACTAGGGACAACCCCTTTGGACCATGTGCCTGACGTGCCGATCGCCCTAAGTGCACCTGCGCTTCATTGTAAGCCATGAGCTTACATCATTGAAATAGGGCCTTATGTGTTTGCTTGAGTTGGGTTTCACTTTTTCTAAATCAGTTTTCTTTGTCTGTGTTCATTTGTCACGATGCTTGGTAACACTTTATTTTAGGGTTCAATTCTCGCTATTAACTAGTTGCATATTAGCATGAATATTACTAGTATATTGGCTGTTTATAAGTATTTATAAAGCACTTATTAATGCCTTATTCTGCATGACCTACATCCCTTAAGCCAACCAAAAACCTAAACTTAAACGCCACAAAACGACCATACTAACTATTAATAATAGAGGTCGACTGATAGTGGATTTTACCGATACGATAACTAGGTTGGACCGCATTTGCCGATAAACCAAGCAATACAATTGTACCTTGATCATTCATGTTAGCTCATTAACTAAGGTTAACAGATCAAAATAAAAATTAAAACTCAATTTAAAAATGTATACAATACAGATACAGCATTTATTAACCTTAGTTAATGTTACAAATGGAATTTTATTGTAAAGTGTTACCATTTCGTATTCCAAACAGTCTGCTTTTTAGAACTTTTGACAATTATCCAATCAAAATAACAGAATATGTATTAAAATCAAATGCGTTTCTGATTTGTTTATATTTCTGTCGGCTGCATGACGATACAGTTTGCTTTCTCACATCACTAGTTGTTACATCGTTTTAACTGCTTGAGGTACTGCTAATGTTAGCGTGCTCTCAGCCTCGATGACAAAGTACATACATACTGCTGTTCTTTCCCTGCTAATGCAGCATCTAGTCAACAAATTAATTACTTTAGAATGATTTGGCAACATGGGAAACATGGGAAATGTAGAGGGCGCCAACACGATAGGCTATGTAATTAGTGACAGTGTTATGAATTAAATAAACAGTAAAGTGCCGCCATGGAGAAGCCAAGAGATCATCTTGAGAAAAGAGCTTCAAAAGTTGGTCAAATAAACCAACACGTTCGAAACAGTTATGACACCAACTTTAAACTTATGGTCGTGAATGAGGCAGAATCATCTAATAATTGCAAAGCTGACAAAAAATTTGGAGTCACAGAATGCAATGTTCGGAGGTGGCGAGCACCTTTTTTCCCCAAAAATAAGTCTGGAAAATGGGGGGGTCGTCTTATATTCAGGGACGTCTTATATTTGGGTATATACAGTAAATGTGGTTGTTCTGTGAGTGTATTATCTTGCAATTTTGAGTTTGTTTTATTAAAGAAAACGGCTTTGAATAGATCCAGCACTTTTATTTTCTGCCTTTATTCAACCCCCAGTCTATAAATCTGCCTGAATGGGTCAAACTGGTGGCCATTGCAGAATTAACAACAGGCAGTCCAGTCACATATCATCATTTTTGGTCACTTTTCCATCAAAATTAACTCAAAATTACTTGAAACAAGAAGTGAGCTGGTTTTTATGGGGCACACATGATGACTAATGATCTGAAACGAAAGAGCCTATTAATAATCATAGCTGTACAAAAGTTGTTGACTGTACATAGTCAACAATTTTAGAATATTATTTTATTACTAACCTCTTGTATTAAGAAGTCACGATCTTGCAGGGTGGCAACTTTTACAACAGAATAGCTTGACAGTTGTTAAAACTACCTTAAATTATGGTTCCTGTGAAGCTTGACAAAATCCAGTTTAAAAGAAGTTTCATGACTACAAATCAGCCGTACACGACTAGTCGACCGATTTATATTGTTATTTAAAAGTTTAAAACGTTTATAAATCTCTGCATTTCTGTGTAGTGTAATTCTGATCAATGTTAACAGGTGAGATTGTTATTGTTTATTATATTGAGGATTTATGGATAAATTGTTCTGAGAGAATTCCGATGAATGCTCCGTACATTCAGTTCATGGACCAGCTTTGTTTAATTTGGTGTTGAAGATGAATGTTTTCTGAGCACCGTCCCGCAGGGAAGAGGGCTCCTCATCTAGATCAGAAGAACAGAAGGCCATATTTTCTTCAAGAGGAGCGCTGACTCTTTGCCCTTGTCAGGCTGCATTGACTGCTCCCTGACGGAAACGCTGTGGGAGACTTTTCTTTACACTTCATCTTCTTTGACAGCCAAGAAAAGCTGATATTTCAACATGAGATGAGGGTTGTGATTAAAATTTTATATTTTATTTATAAGTAAAAGTATTAGAAGGACCAGCAGATCAAATGTCCACTTTTTCGTATAATGCTTCCTATAAAGTGTAACAGTGAGCACATTTTTTTAGCAGACAATTTTGTTTTTGACATTCATTTTCTACCAATAAACTTAACCAATCAGCTCCAAGATGAAATGCAAAGCTTCAACTTTTGATTTAAAAAAAAAAAATCAAAAGTGTCATGGTTGCCAGAACATACATCAAACAATTAGGGCTGTGTCTGAAATCGAACCCTATTCCCTTAAATAGGGCATTATTTGAGTGGTGTCTGAAACCATAGTGGACATTATTGAGTGCACTCATTCTATCCCACAATGCACTGCGATAACAAGTGTACAACTGATATATGCTCAACGGCTAGAGAATACCCATAATGCACTGTGAGAGCTGAATGAATTCTCGCGTCTCGCCAGGAGATGCTACCCGCAGGTGAATTGATTATTAAAATCAATGGGGGGTTCAGCAAGACAAGGTTGTCTTGCTGAACAAGACAACTTTGTTCAGCTTCCCAAATAACCCAGCGTTAAGGAAACAGTGATGCCATGATTTACTGTGTGTGTGTGTGTGTGTGTGTGTGTGTGTGTGTGCGCATGCTCGTGACTCTTTAGCCCCACCCACTGCATGCCTGCACGAGTTCGGCTGTTTTCGGAAAGAATCGGTACAGCGTATGTCTTTTATAAATATGATAAAAATAAAGAAAGTTTGGAGATATGAATGATGCAATACTACTCTATAGGTACTAAAGATTAACATGAGATTGGCAGAAACTGTGAGTGTTATGTACCCTTTAAATTGTTTAATTAAGGTTTATACATGCTAGTTTCCATTGTAGAGTTCAAGATAAATCTTTTTACTATTACTACTGGAGTTGCCAATTTGCTGCGTTTTTAAATAATTATTAAACAGCACAAACTATACAAAAGTGGCAGCCCTTCCGGCGCACTCAGTGTACAAATTCACTCACTCGTTTCCATTCACTCCTTCAAGTGGACTATTAGTGGAGTAATGCAGGGAACACTACACGAGGGTATGGGGGCGATTTCGAACACAGCACTGGATAACATTAACACAGGACAAAGAACTAAGCAAAACCAAGGGCTTAAATACACAAGGATAGATAATCAACAGAACAGGGAACAGGTGAGTAACTCAATTAGAAACCATGGAAACAAACAAGGCACTAAAACTCAGAAAACCAAACTAAGAGCCTGTTTATACGTCACAGTTTCCAACTAAAAACTTTTTATTCGTTTTGCCCGTACATTTACACGACAACTGTGTTTTGGGGGCCTGAGATGGGTTTCAAAGTGCAAGTTTTAGAAAACAATACCATTATCATCTCCATGTAAATTACAAAAACAAGGATTTGAGAAAAACGGTGATGTCATGCGCATGTGTCCAGTCTATAGATCTTTACAAAGTGACATTGACATCTACCGGCCTGGCATGAATAATATAGCGGTTTTAGCCGTTTTCGCAGAAATGCAAAGGAAAAACGTTTCTGTCTTTAGTATATCGTTGTCCTGTGAACGTAACCCTTAAACACAATGAAACCAAACATAACCCTTACAACTACACTGTGTGCTTAAATAATTTTACAAGGACTGCTTATCCCATGATGCACTGCAAATGACGCAATCAAACAAAAAACAATGGTATAATATAAAACTAGTCACTTTCATAGTAACTGTGATTATACTAAAGTAAAAAAAATATATGTTTACTGAAAAAAAAAAAACAGATTTATCCACCTGCGTGAAGTTGGCCCCCCACCCAACGCAAAACGTTGGCAAAATAGTCATAATCATTTGTGCTCCGTTTGTGCTGGTTTGTGCCGTAAAAAAATTTGTTTGTGCTGCTTTGGTTTTTAAGATATTAAAAGAACATTTATAGGTCATTCTGAGATTACTCAGCCCCCCACATGCTCCAAATTCACCCCAAATAGTCTCAACCGTTTGTGCTTTGTTTGTACTTTGTTTGTGCCGGAAAAATTTAATTTGTGCTGCTTCTGTTTTTTAAATATTAGACTTTGAATTATAGGCGATGACGTCACCAGCAGAATCGCATGTACGAGCATATTACCCTACTCATATGGGCTATAGCCTAAACATTTAGCAGAAATAGTAAGAGAAGTATACCTATGTTATTTCAAATAAGTGCGTTTCAAGTGTGTGTCAGAAATGGAAAGTTGTGCAGCATCTCAATCCGTGTCATTCCTTCAATTAATTAAATCTGGGAAAAAACAAAAAAAAGTAGCTACTTATTTCTCTGTCTAACAAAACCAAAACTAAAACAATTTAATAAAAAAACAAAGACATTTTCTTTTAATATATGACTTTCTTCTTTTTGTAGAATTTTTTTTTTCTCGTATTTTTGGTTCATGGGTAAAACATTTATATTATTTAGGCCTAGCCTATTATTTGTTTTGGATGTGTGCGCGGCCCTGAAACGTTCCTTTTAGCTTTATGTGATCTAAAACAACATTGAGGAAAATTTTATTCATTTTTTATTTACTTTATTCTCAAAGACCTATTAAGAAAAACATCAGATGGAACATGTTTTCAGTCGCTATTACAAGCAGAATTGATCAGAATTGATTTAATAATAACATAATTCGTATTTCATAAACTCAACTCCATAAAAAAAACAAAGACACATTAAACTGATCTATTTCTATTTCTAATAAATACTGTTTTTTAAACTGTATCAGGGTTTCCACAACAGCAAAACCATTTTCAGCTGTGATGATAATACAGAAAAAAGGTTTCTTGAGTACCAGATGATTTCTGAAGGATCATGAGACACTGAAGACTGGAGTAATGGCTGTTGAAAATGGAGCTTTGCCATCATAGGAATAAATTACACAATTTATTATCTTTTAAAGACATTCCATCATTCGGTTGTTAAAAATGCTTAATCCTACAAAACCACACTGTCCAAATAAACCAAGATCTGAACATTCAGTTAACAAAATCATTACTACAAGCTCACAGTAATAACTTCATTATAATCATCCTTTTTTCTTTTTAGTTCTCACTCAATTTCACCACCCTTTGCTCTCTGTCTCTTGAATGACTTCACTGTAATCATACTTTCTTTGTCCTCTGTCTCTCTATCTTCCACTTTATTCTCAGTGAGATCTTACACTCTAAGAAAAGTCCATGTACTGTTAATATGAAGGAACTTTCCGTATTCATTTTCACAGGTGTTTTACATGTATTTTGAATTACGCATTGCATTGTGTTGTGTTTTAGGGTCAAAGGAAATGACAGTGAACATCCTGGCAGAAAATTACCTGTAGCATTTTCCATTTTTGTACAGATTTTTCCTTTCAGTGTAGGAATAATACCAATAGATATAAGAGAGGGTGCAAGGAAGCCGCAGGAACAAAAAATTCCAGAATATAATTTTGTCACTAATGTAATAGGAGCTGCTGTGGATGGGCTGGAAATGCAGCATGAAGGACAGAACGGAGAATCCCAAGGGTCAAATCCTCACTGCGCTTGTCTGCCTGCGATTTAGCCACAGCTTGGCTTTGATCGCATTTGGACTTCTGCCCGCAGCAGGTGATGCTCTTCACAGGCTCTGGAATCTAAATCATGTGCCAGCCAATAAATTATGAAGAAGGAACACAATGCAACGCACGCTTCAACACTTTAAGGTGAACTGGATGTTTTTTTTTTTACACCGGTACACCTGAAACCAGACACATAGAGAAGGCCTTCAGTAATGGATCATTTTGCGATTTCTACAATGTGGCAGCTGAGAAATCGTACAATAGTTCAATCATAGCAGATATAAATATTGGTGAACTAATGTTCCCTCCACTCACTTGAACAGAAAAAGCTCATGTACATGCAATGTTCACTGCCACACTCTTTGCCAGGACATTCAACAAAAAAAGTAAAAAGCATCTAATGCAGAGAAGTTCTGTTGTGAAATATATTCAAATATTCAATTTGAGCTACAGTAGCTCTTCTGTTTGATCGGACCACGTGCATCAATGAGCCTTGGCCACCCATGACCCTGTCGCTGGTTCACCACTTTTGATAGATACTGACCACTGCAGACCGGGAACACCCCACAAGAGCTGCAGTTTTGGAGATGCTCTGACCCAGTCGTCTAGCCATCACAATTTGGCCCTTGTCAAACTCGCTCAAATCCTTACGCTTGCCCATTTTTCCTGCTTCTAACACATCAACTTTGAGGACAAAATGTTCACTTGCTGCCTAATATATCCCACCCACTAACAGGAGCCGTGATGAAGAGATCATCAGTGTTATTCACTTCACCTGTCAGTGGTCACAATGTTATGCCTGATCTGTGTATATATAACAGTTAGGTCTGGTCGAACGATTAATTAATTAATTAATTAAATTCTGATTGGATTCTGTTGGTAATAGAACAATTTCGTGCTGCTTTTGAGTGGTATGCGGAAAGCACTTGAGGTTTGACACAGACTTGTCCCACCACCTAATGCAACTGAATGCTTCTTCAAGCGCCTCCATACTTGAAAAAACGCAGAGAGCTACTTTTAAACAATGTATAAAAAGCATAAAAAATGCATAAAAAGTTTTCCATTTTTTGTTGAAAACAGTGTTGTGTAAACAGCCCTTAGTTCTGAAAATCACAGGATATGCAGATGAACTCAAGTTGTACATTCAGCTCTAGTTCAAGAAATCTCAAGTATTTTCCTCACATTTTTGAGTCAGCCTTTTTTTGTTCTGCTCAGAAGCAATTGCGTGGTTTAATGGGAATATTGGGCTGAACGTATGAGAAATGATTGGACAGGCGTCCGTTCTGAGATGTCTATATGGAACCTGTGAAGAGTTTCACCGTCCAGCTATCCTGCTGCTTTACTGGCTCTGCCCTAAAGAGAAAAAGACAGATGTGTCTTGAAAAAAAAAAGAAAAAGGGTGAGACGTCGTGGCTGAAAGGCAGCATGAAAACCTTTTTCATGAAGATAAAAGTTCAGTCATGCCTCATCATAAAAAAAGATGACATAGTCACCAGATGAATGAAGCAGTCAGGAGGGCTCCTGTCCAATCAAATCCATTCCTGCTACCTGACCTCATTTCCTGCATAATGCGCTCTTCGGTCTGCTGTTAGTGATAGTAGTGATATAATACATCCACTGTCACTCAGAAAAAACTGCTGTGCTTCTCCACATCAAGCACACAAAGAACCTCAGAGACAGTTCAATTTAACATCCCGTACAATGACGTAACTCGCTGCTGAACTATCATAGTACGATGTTTCACTGAAGAAATCAACTAGCTAGTCATGACTGTTTCCCGAAACCGTATTGTTGCAGATTTGACGTTCAACCACGTTGGTTAATGATGTCACGCAGGTGGTGGAGTAATAACCTATTTTAATGACTTTGTTTGAGATCTAATTAATGCTAGAGATTTTTTGCTAAACAAAAAAAAAAAAAAAAAAAAAAAAATTATTTATGAACATGGCATCTGAGGAGTAATTCTCTTTTTCTCAGTTATTTTACTTTATTTCCAGATTCAATCATAGGCTCATTCTTAAATACTAGAGCATGTACGCACATGCACACTCTTCAAAAACGGTGCTTTTAATCTCTTGGCAAACTAAAAGATGTAAATGACATTTGCATGTATTCAAAATAAGAGATATAGATTGTACTGTATGTCAGCTTGCTTATTTTGCTCAAGAAAAGGATTTATTAAGTCCACATGTCATGCAAACAAGAAACTCTGCTTCTAACCACAGGTTGAGAGCTGTCATTCCAACCACACAAGTTTGCGATGCTGCTTGCGAATGTTCATTGGAACTGTGGAGAAACACCGACTGGATGAACTATGCTGATAACGTCAGAACTTGCGACCGTAGTTGGCTAACGATGCTTTTGGGAAACACAACCCTGAATAGTTCATGTTGTTCCAAACAACTTATTTTCTGGCGTGAAACACAAAAGGAGATGATTAGTGGAATGTTCATGCTGCTCTTTATCCACACACACACACACACACACACACACACACACACACACACACACACACACACACACACACACACACACACACACACACACACACACACACACACACACACACACACACACACACACACACACACACACACACACTCTCTCTCTCTCTCTCTTGCTCTCGTTCTCTCTCTTGCTCGCTCTCTCTCTCTTTCCATAGACGTAATGGTTTTTATACTGTACAAACTGTATATTTTCTCCCCTTACACTAACCCTGCCCCTAAACTTACCTATCACACAGAACTTTTTGCATTTTTACATTTTTTGTAACATAATTTAGTATGATAACATTACCAGGGTTGTGGACTCGAGTCACATGACTTGGACATGACTTGGACTCGAGTCCCAAACTGGATGACTTGCGACTCGACGTAATCAAAGATGACTTGTGACTCGACTTAGACTTTGACAACAATGACTCGCCACTTGAGCCCTCAGACTTGGAAAGACTTGACCTACCTTCTAAATAGTCAGAGAATTTGTAATCATCACTGTAGGATTGTCTCTGCAGAGCATGATCACACCGCTAAGATTAGCGCTGCTTTCGCTTATTTTTGGCCAGAGAGGCACTCATTAGCAGTGGGAAGTTCAGATCATTTTACGAACTCGGATCTTTGAATCCCGTTCAGCAAAATGAACAAAAAAGTAATTTTGTTCATTTCAGCAGAATATTAAATGTTAAATTCACCAACACATCTAGTACTTTTTTGTTTTTTGTTTATCACATTTGGAATAAAAAATAAATTATAAGCTAATGCAGCCAAGGCCAAACTTTAATAAAGAAATGATTCATTAATTGCTTAGCTGGGTCTTCAGGCTATGCAGTCTGTTAGTTCACCTCACCTCCGTATCCCAGTCGTTCTTTCTTTTGTCACTTTAATCACGTCTGTTCCCTGGAAATAGTAACGTTTCACCTCTCCTGTCTTTGGGTTCGAGTCGTTAGTTCCGTCACCAGTGTCTAATCCGGGCTGTGACAGCCCCATATGCAATGCATGCAGTCCAGAAAACAGAATTGATTAGTCCACCTCTCGAGTCTTCGGGTTCGAGTCATCTGTTCACCAACTCACAGCCCAATAGACTGAATGCAGAAGATCCTGAACAGAACTGATGGCATGTAGCGCATGCACGGTCAACACAATATGAACGAAGAATCGCTCTCTGAGACATATTAAAGATTAGTTAAAAAAAAAGAACAAATCGTTCATGAACGACACATCACTAGCACTCATTCAGCGAGCGCTTGTCAGCTTTGGGGGCTCGAGCCCCTGCCCTTTTTGAAAATTAATTAATCAAAAGTGCACCTCTCAACAATCATCAATAATATTTTGGCCAATAAAACAGAATTTGAATTATAATATAATAATGTGTACAAAACAGTAATAAAGCGCTCAAAAGTCAGAAAATTCCAGTTTATCTTTTACGTATCTGTCAGTCTGAAAGTCCCAGTGAACCGGAAGTAGCGAGTGAGTTTTCTTCAGTGCTGTGACGTATTTCCAAGTGAAAGGGAATATTGAATAGAGGGCAGGGTTTTACTTCAGCGCTCCTCCTCTCCATCTCTCGCTCATAGCAGACTAACGGTTGGAGGGGAGTGGTTACGCATTTTCAAACCTAAGCCGTCAAACTGACATCATCTGAGAAGGAACGCCGTTTCCAGACCGGAAGTTACTTTTCAGATTTTGATTAAAGATTACCGCGACAAACAATTTTTTTCTGTGTATTAACTTGCACGGATTAATTGTTCACCCTAAGACCTGTAATGTGTGCTAACAAAGTAAATAGGGTCAATTTTGATTTCATGAGGACTTTAAATGTCGTTGCTATGAGGTGTTGCTATGGTGCGTGTCTTGCTTGACTGCTCATTCTGACACTGCCTACTCTATGTTTTATTTTTGTTGTAATTATTCTGCTTAATATAAAAGTAAAATACAATAAGTTTGTTTCTGTAATTATACAGAATTCATAACTGTGACCAAACTGCCTGCTTACAACAGCGGTCGGGAACCTCTAGGCTCGCGAGCCATATTAAGTGAATGTGAATGCCTGTGGCTCGAAGGCAGGAAAAAACAATCCAAGCACGACTTTTAAACCTTTTCATCATTAGTCAAAGCTATTATTCAAAGTGTAGGCTGTCAAGGAGGCATGAGAGGCAGTGTCTCCTCAAAAAATTGGATGAGACAATATATAATATTACAAAAATAAATCAACACACATATTAAAAAATGTTGCATTAAAAAGTGTAAAAATTACTCGTTTTTATAAAATAACACTGTCCAACAGCGACACCCGCAGGTAAAGTTACAGCGGGTTGCCTGAGCACATTGACTTTTAACAGACCCGCCAAAGTCACGCTATGATTGGATATGATTGGGTCACGCGATAAATCCCACCTCTTGATTTCATACAAGTTCTCGAATCGGCCTGAATGAAAGACTAATTAATAAGTAAACAACTTGTGTTTATTAAACCAGGAAAATGAAGTATAGGGACATATATTTACATTTGATATGTAAAAAATAATGCGAGGACTTTGCCTCTTCATTTTAAAACTCCAATACATACCACTGAATATAGGCTATTGTTATATTGGAAGTTATAGATATAACGCTTATTTTTTTACATTTGAGCCCCTGCCCCTGAGGAACTCTCTGCATGTCCCTGATCAATGTTTTCAACCACAAGTACTAGCAAACCGTTTAAAATTTGAACAATGTTGCATGTTTCCTCGCTCAGTAAAAAGTAAAGTAGCAGTTATTTTTTTATGCATCTGTGTTCCATGTTTTTTTCTTAAACTGTTTATTTGATGTTCCAAATAATGGTTTAATAGCTTTGATACACTCACAGATACATTACTCACGCACACATACAAAGTGAATAGCAGTTGTTATTTCTATGAAAGTATTTTGTATGTTAAAAATAAAAACAAATTCTCACTGCTTTTCCTTATTTTGTCACACGTAAGCACAATCCCTAAATTGAACTGAGATAGATGGGTGCCCTAGTGAAAATTGTTTATACCTCATCTCACATGAAATTGAACTGCTAAGTCATAAACATATTTTAAAAGCCTTCCTGATATAAATTAGTATACATTTCATTTACTATAGTAATTAATACTGCAACACTAATTTGGGCAAAAATCCCTAATGACTTGTTTAAGACTTGAAGCTTTAAGTTGAGGACTTGCAACTTGACTTGGACTTGCCTGTCTTGACTCGAGACTTGCATGTAAAGACTCGAGACTTACTTGTGACTTGCCAAACAATGACTTGGTCCCACCTCTGAACATTACCAACAGAACAATGTAAAAGAAGCTAATTTAGCTTTTGTTTATGGTGAAATTATATTACATTATTATCTTTATAATAAATAAATAAACGTATGAATGTTTTTGTCTTTGGGAAAATATTTTAAATTAATATAACGCTTAAGCTTTGAACCAATCCATATTTCCAGCCGGATTTACTGTATCAATCTTATTTCTTTGGAAGTGCATCAAGTGGATTCACAGCACAGAAAACAGCGTCTTCTCGACATGAACAACACGAACCAAACTCTTAGTCTCAGCTACAAATACAGTGTTTGAGGGTTAAAGTAGATGTTTGCGAGCAATGAAGACCATAGACGGCTATTGTGCAAATTTGTTGCATTGTTATAGGTTTGTAACAGGAAGTTAGACTGGAATTACTGACTTGTTTCAACAGTTCAGAATCGCTTCTTTCTTGTAGGAGACAATAACTTTATTTGTCACATACTTTGATCTTTGAAACTTTGCAGACCTTTTACATCCACAAACAGCTATATTACACGCTACATGAAAGGGAATATTCAAAAAAGCATAATAGGGGCACTTTAAGCTGGTCCAAAGTTTAAGCTTTTTTTCAGTGTGTCAAGATCAAAAAGGACAAAATAAAAAAAAACCCACCATAAAAACATCATAAAACGAGTCCATATGTCTTAAGTTGTTATACATCACCGTTTGAAAAAAGGCTCAGCATAATCACATTAAGACAAATAAAAACAGACTGATTTTACAGAAACATTAGATTGAAGTTGACACAAGTTCAAAAACTCTTAAAACCCTTAAATTGCTTTTTCCCATGGTTGCAAACATCTGTGAGTGAGTGAATGAGTTTCTAACATCTGCTGTGGAAGTGATATCAATATCGTGCTTGCTTATGAAATAGTTTCCTCTCAGTAGCTGGTGCGTTAATCGCTTTCAAATGGATCTTTTGTAATGTATGATCCAATCAATCAGGGTTAAGAACGCGAACTGGCCATGAACCTCATCAGCAGAGTGAGTTTATTTATCTGGCTTATGTTTACACAGCGAACAGAAGAAAAAACATCGCGTGTGGATTGTAGGGCTCCAAAACTGTTGACACAGTTACATTTTGGAGAAATAAAGTTTACATAATCTATGTAGCTTTAAAGGAGTAGTTCACTTCATAATTAAAGTTTCCTGATAATTTACTCACCCCACGTCATCCAAGATGTTCATGTCTTTCTTTCTTCAGTCGAAAAGAAATGAAGGTTTTTGAGGAAAACATTCCAGGATTTTTCTCCATATAGTGGACTTCAACGGGGTCCAATGGGTTGAAAGAGCTTGACATGATCCCAGTCGAGGAATAAGGGTCTTATCGAGCCAAACCATCAGCCATTTTATGAAAAAAATAAATAATTATATATATATATATACTTTTAAAGCACAAATGTTTGTCTTGCGCTGCGATGCGCCACGTATTACGTAATCACGTTGGAAAGGTCACACAGGTGGAAATATCGCGGTCGGGCAAAAACTCATCTCATTTTCTCCTCCACCTTCAAAATCGTCCGACATCGTTGTTTTACCTTTTTTGTGAAGGGCGTTTTACTTGTTTTTGCACATTTGCTTTGTAAACACTTAATTGGTACTTTCGCGTGACCTTTCCAACGTGATTACGAAATACGTGGCACATTGCAGAGCAAGACAAACATGTTTTAATTGTGGTTAGAAAGTATATAATTTTTTGGCTCGATAAGACCCTTATTCCTCGGCTGGGATCGTGTCGAGCTCTGAAGTGAACTAATCCTTTAAAAACCAGATAAAAAAATTATATTATATATTACTATATTAACATCCACACCAGTGCACAAAGTTATTGCAGTTTTGTCGTCTGTTGCTTTAAATGCTCAAGCATTGAAAGCCAATCAGAATCATTCTGGATTCTGATTGGCTGTCAATGTTTCTATCGTTCAACAGCTGCAAAAAACGTTCTGAAAGTGATTCCAATGATATTGTTTCTCTGTACCATTATCGTTGTGGTGTGAACTGTGCTATTCTTTTATATTTAGAATAATTTCAGAACTATATCTTTATCATTATAGCTATAGTCATCGTCCTTGGTGTGAAAGGGCCTTTAATCTTTTTTATTTATCTTTACTATCTTTTAAAGATGTACAGGAAAGCAAAATAATGATTAAGACAGATTACAAGATTCCTGGCTGATCCGATGAGGAAGAATTAGTCTCTGGATTCAATTTAGTGGCAATAAATGTTTCAAAGATATCCAGAGTTTTAAGATGCTCAGGAGCAGGTAAACTAGATATCCACAAGCAGAACTGTGTATTCTAAGTTACATCAAACAATCTGTGCTTCTTATTTTTGGACAAACAGAAATTCAAAAAAAAAAACAGAAAAAAAAAGAAAAGGTCTGACCAAAGTAACTGAACACCAAGCGACAACAAATGAAGGCATTTGGATTATTGACTCAAATATTGAAATAAGCTAGTATGAGGTGTGATGGAGACTAATGAGACCACACAAGGCCAAGGAACTGAAATAAGTCACTGATGTCAATAAAAAAATATGATGCTGAACATAACGGCATAAGGCAACAGAAAACAGACACCCTGAGGCACTTCTGAGGTCATTGAAAAATTAAGATTGAGCTCAAATGTTGTGCATGAACAATAATTCAGTCAAATAATTGGATGATAAAGAATGCCAAAACCAGTAAAAAAACCATTTTGTTTTTTTTTGGCCAAACGCTACAGCCATCTTACTTGACTTCATAAACGCTCACGCACTACACAAACTACCAACCAAATCACTCTTTACAATAACAATGAGCAATACATTTGTTATAGCAATTATTAATATTTGTTACCACAAATAAACTGTTCTTTGTTAGTTCATATTAGCTCAGATCCATTAAATAATATTAACATATTTAACATTTGATTTTAATAATGTAGATCTCTTCATTGTGCAATGTATTGATCATTGTTAGTTGACTAACGTAGATAAGTTATGCTAAATGGATTCTTATTGTAATGTGTTAACTAGGAATGTAATTTGCGGCAATTCTGTTGATTTTATTACAAAATTCAAACAATACATGTAGTTTTGGTGCTATTCAGTATAGCGTGACAGATCACTGTAGCGCATCAGATCAAGGGGCACAAGAAATGTTAATCTCATCTCCTCTTTATTACTAGTTAGCATGAAGTAAAAATGGGTGAAGACCAGAAGAAGGTATGTTGAAAGAAACAGTACAACTTACTGAAATTAATCATGTCTCATGTAATCACTCAGTCAGTGCTTTAACCAGAGAAAGACGTCAATAAAACAGCTTGTAGACACTTAAGTCACTTAATGTTACATTTACCTCGAGTAAGCCATTCATAAACTGTCCATAAACCCATTAGTTAGCTAGAAAAAATAACTCTAGAGTAAAGTATTTTGCTTAATATGTGAACTTTGTTACATATTCATTATATTTTTACATAACCTGTTATTTCATTAATGTATGTTTGAATAAATGAACAAGATAAACTTATTACAGTTTATTGTCAATTACATGTTTATTTCTCACCAACAAACTAGAGTAGAAACAATGCTATGTACGCGTAATTTAAATTACTTAGTTTAGCTATTTGAGTGTTGATTATTAAATATGTTTGAATAATTAATTGATTATTAATTTATTATTTATATTCGGTTTCGGTTTTCGGGCCAAGTGCATCCAGAATTTTTGGTTTCAGCCCAGATTTTTCATTTTGGTGCATCCACAGTGTTAATGCATAAATGCTTTTTTGATCAGATGATTATTTTGTATGGATGTCGTCATAAATCAGAAGAGCTTTAAAGGGGTGTATGATGTGCTGGAACAAATTGAGAAAATCTTTCGGTGAACCAGCGCAGAACTCTTGAGAGCTTTTGAAAGCCGTGCAGAACAAGATGGCAACAAATGGAAGAAAGCTGTGCTCGCTGCAAGAGGCCAAAGGAAAACAGAGCGGTAGCCTGTGTTCCCGGTCTCACCTCCGATGACCCTTCAAATGCCAGACGTGAAAAACTGAAACATTAGCAGAAGAAAGAGTGGAAGTCCATTCATTTCTCAGTGTCATAAATAACTCAAATGGCTTATCCATATGGAAGTTGATGACAAACGTCCATACCACCCCCTTACGAAACACAAATCAACTTGGACTTGATTTTGAAAGACGCTGTCCAGAGGTCCCGTCTTGACCTTTCAACGTTCTCGTTTTGCCTGAGCATGATTCAAGAGGAAGGCTGCATGTTCTGATTTAGTGTCCTGACATGTACATTCTCATGGGCTCCAACCTCACTATGACAAAAACCATATGTGCAGAAACATCTTTTATTCAGACTAAGAGTGTTTCTGAATCCCGAGAGTGCTCTAGTAAAAGTGTGAACGCCTTCACAGTGAAACGTCAGCCTCCTTGACGAATACAGGACTGGCCGGACATTAAGGTGTCATACGGGGTGGCAAATGAACTGGAAAACATCCGTTGCTTGCTAAATCAGCACACAATCTGCACTGGTGCATTATGGGAACAACCTGGGTGTTCCGAATGTCTGCAATCCATTGACTTGCCATTGCAGTTCAGGTGTCTGCGGGCCACACGCAACACGCTCACAGCAAACATGTTGCTAAGGGTGGAGAAACTACGACACAAGGCCACGGAGTTCATCAGCCTGCAGAAACTCTCAGCGGCGAGGAGGAGTTGTCTACACATAGCAGCTTTCTCTCATATGGTTCAAATGAATCTATCATCATAAACTATTTTACGTGCCGTTAAAGGTAACAGAGCATATTTCAGATATGTAAATGCTAACCAACCATGGTTTACTTTAGGAACTGTAATGTTGGCTTTGAGACTCTCTGTGGTTTTGAAACTAAATGTATTGCTTTAGGTGAAAATCTCAGTTGATTTCACGCTTTTGTGATATTTGGTGCTTTCATGTAAGAATGTGTAAAGCAGTTTAACTGTGGAGCAGCTTGAACTGGGGTTTAATGTTATAAAATTGATGCATTTAAGCTTCTGGAAAAATCACAGACAGTAGAGCCATCACAATACCTTCTTCACAATCACATCTTACAATATCTGGAGTACATTCACTGTAAAAATACAACTTCTGTTTTGTCAGAAAAAAATTTATTTTTAAAAGTTACATACACAATTTTGCCAAAAGTTTTGGGACGCCTGCCATTACATGCACATGAACTTTAATGACATCCCATTCTTAATCCATAGGATTTAATATGGAGTTTGCCCACCCTTTGCAGCTACAACAACTTCAACTCTTCTAGGAAGGCTTTCCACAAGGTTTAGGAGTGTGTTTATGGGAATTTTGTACCATTCTTCTAGAAGCACATTTGCGAGGTCAGGCACTGATTAGCACATTTGCGAGGTCAGGCACTGATGTTGGACGAGAAGTCCTGGCTCGCAGTCTCCACTCTAATTCATCCCAAAGGTGTTCTATCGGGTTGAGGTCAGGACTCTGTGCAGGCCAGTCAAGTTTCTCTACACTAAACTCGCTCATTCATGTCTTTATGGACCTTGCTTTGTGCACTGTTGCGCAGTCATGTTGGAACAGGAAGGGGCCATCCCCAAACTGTTCCCACAAAATTGGGAGCATGAAATTGTCCAAAATGTCTTGGTATACATATCTTGGTATGTATGAAGCATTAAGAGTTCCTTTCACTTAAGAAAGTAAGGAAACTAGTTCCTTTCGAAACTAAGGGGCCAAGCCCAACCCCTGAAAAACAACCCCACACCATAATCCCCCTCCACCAAACTTTACACTTGGCACAATGCAGTCAGGCAAGTACCGTTCTCCTGGCAACCACCAAACCCAGACTCGTCCATGGGATTGCCAGACAGAGAAGCGTGACTGGTCACTCCAGAGAACATGTCTCCACTGCTCTAGAGTCCAGTGACGGCGTGCTTTACACCACTGCATCCCACGCTTTGCATTGCACTAGGTGATGTAAGGCTTGGATGAGCTGCTCGGCCATGGAAACCCATTCCATGAAGCTCTCTACGCACTGTTCTTGAGCTAATCTGAAGGCCACACAAAGTTTGGAGGTCTGTATCTATTGACTCTGCAGAAGGTTGGGAGAGCAACCGATTCTTTCACAAATGTATCTGCATGCCTAGGTGCTTGATTTTATACATCTGTGGCCATGGAAGTGATTGGAACACCTCAATTCAATAACTTGGAGGGGTGTCCCAATACTTTTGGCAATATAGTGTATATAGGCCTAATACATACGACTAGGAATGTGCACCAGTACTCTGAAGTGACAACAATGATTGATAATGGACACACACAAAATGCATTTACTCGATAGAGAGTGCAAGAAGATGGAGCACAAATGATTGCAACAGACCACTCTATCTTAAGATAGGCTCTTTAAAAATAACTATGTAAAACACACAATGCAATTAAAAAAATGTGATGCAGAGTGTTGAACTCTCGTTAAGCCAGTGTGTGCATATTATGATAATTACAGTAATCTGCAGGCATCTAAAAAAGACGGCCTTTGAAGTGTTTTTCAAGAAATAAAATGGTCTTAATCTAGCCCCTACGGTTTCACACCTCCCACTCTAAGCGGGGAGGCAGGCTCTAACAAGGCGGCTAAAGACTGCAGTCGCTAGAGCACCTTAAGAGACTAGGGGAGTGAGGTTTACACGCACAGCTCTTACTGGCTTACGTTTTTGTTTTTTTTATAAGACAGGGAACAAACATCAATGTAAGACAATTCTATTGGGACAAGACACAGAGTTTGAAATTGAGAAGGAATAAACAAACAAACAAAAAAACAGACATGAGGAGCACGGCTGAGAACAAACATACTAAAATAATACATATCTCTGAAACATTTGAACGAACTCCCATAGAAATACATTAAAGGAGGGTTTCCATTTACAAGTATGGATATGATATTTACCCATCAATAAAACAAAATTTACAACATCAGAGAAGGGTGCCTTTACGTCACACTTAAAAAGATGACATCTTGTTGTGTTATAGGAGGAATTGACATTTCTACTGACAACCAGCTATGTATATCGAACCAAAATTTAGAAGTAACCTCACAGTAAAAAAATAGTTGATCAAGTGTTTCAGGAAAAGAAGAACAAAATCCACAAGCATCCACTTCGAAACGAAATCATTTCTGTATAAAGTCACTAAATGGGTAAATCTTAAACATAATTTTGTAATGAGTCTCCTTGACCTTTGGAGCAACTCGGTATGCCATATAACAGGTAAAAGCTTTATCCCATACTGAAGTTTCAACATCTCCTAAAACATTCAATAACATTCATTACACTTACTGTCTAAGAGGTCTACATTACATATTTTTAAAGAGGGAAGAGAAACTACAGGTCTAGATAAAGGATCAGAAAAACTGCTTTGGATTATTCTTAATTTACTGGTTAACATAAGTAAAGATTTGAGAAGGTCTTATTATTATTATTATTATTATTATTATTATTATTATTTATTTATTTATTTTAAATATATATATATATATATATATATATATATATATATATATATATATATATATATATATATATATATATATATATATATATATATTTTTTTTTTTTTTTTTTTTTAAGAATTGCATGATGAAATTTCGCAACTTCTTTCAAAGATTTTTGTGAATCCGGCCCCAGGATCGTTGCTAGTAAATTAATTCATTAGGAATATCTTAAAATGTTTATTTTAGCTTGTAAACTTTCATTTTTAAGAAGTTTAAAAATAAAGGATTTCCACTGCCACGGTGGTGAAGGATTTTGTACACCATTTGTTAATCTAAAGGTAAAGATCTTTTTATTTATGATAACAGACTTGGTTTATGATCAAGTTGAAACTGTTTATGCATAACAGTGACTGTAAAATATGTGTTTTAGGTATGGGAGTGGCATATTTTGAGTTGTGGTATTTGGGTTAGTTTTTGGGAAGTTTTAATTGGCCATTGGACTAGTTTTTTTGGCTAGTTTTGATTGGCCAGAGGGTAATGCAGATCTGGCAACCCTTTCAAGAATACTGTCACAAGTATTTTAAGGCTTGGGCATCGTGATAAAGCTAGGCGCTACTGGGCTGATTTATCAGCATGAGAAACAAAGTACAATATTACTTCTTTCAGATACATGAATCTTTAACCTTTATTTAATCAGGCAAGTCACTTAAGAACAAGCTCTTATTTTATTTTTATTAGTTCATTAAGCCCATGTCTAGCGATCAACTTGATCAAAAGCTAAGTTTATACAGTTCAAACCAAACATGGTTCTAAAGAAAAACTACAGGTTAATGTAGTTTTTACATTTTTTTCTACACTTTTATACAACATGATTCTTGAATAAATTTTTTTACTCTAATAAAATGTTTATTTAAAAGATCTGCTAATCTAGTTTTGTCTGTGTAACATCTCTTTTTTTTTTTACTCTAGTTAATTTTACGGTATTCAAAAATGTTTTTGAGTTTGAGGAACAATTAGAAAAAAAAGAGAACACCTATTTCACACGCATCTGTTTTGTTCCGAAACCAAAATGTGTTCATGCAAGTCACATGAGTACAACTGTCCTTTTATTGGTCAGAGCATCCATCAAGATGATTGACAAGTTCGCTCCATAAGCTTACTGTGGCTTTATTTGTAATACAAAAATTCAAACGCTCTCTCTGGACCTCCCAGCGCTGTCTAGAGGTTAACTGTGTCAAGACACACGCACAAATGTTATACTGCAGCTAGAGCAGGAATCAAGGCTTCATCGGGACAGCATTCTCGCACTGAGAAGTGCAATTGCACAACATTTTAGGATGAAGTGAGACTCTTTTGATTTTCAACTGTAATAACTAATGTGCTCACTCACATAATCAGACACGACTGCTATTATAGCACATTTCCCATTATGAATTATAATACCATTTGGTTCATTGGTCCGTTGGGTCGGATTGCTTTCACACCTCAAGCAAACCGTCCCAGAGTTCATTTGCAATTGGGCCGAGACCAAGCGTTCTTGGAGCGTTTGTTTTGGTGCGGATCTGAGTGCGATTTCCGTGTTCACATATGCCTAAATGAACCGACCCAAGGGAGAAAACACACCAGTTTCCCAAATACTCTGGTGTGGAAGCACCCTAAATTTCAAATATCACCAGTTGCCAAATAAAGCTGGAATAAGTTCTTCTGTGAAATTTAAAGGAACTGTTAAATGAGCTCTATGATGATGATGAATGATCCAAAATCTCTAAACAATTCGACCCTTGAAACAGGAACATGCTGAGCCAACAGTGGCCATCACTGCCCTCATGGCTTCAGCTCAGGCTCAGGGACTGAACGCCATACTTGCCACACACAGATTGACCCTCATTTGCTGCCCCGATAACCCTCCAGGCGTTCGGCTCACCTGCTGATCAGGGTCCAGAGCTTGTGCCCCATCCCAGCCCGGGTCGGGTCGGGTCAAGCCCAGCAGGGCGGTGGGGTGAGCCATTTTGCTTCTTCCATCTGTTTCTAAGCTTTGCTTCAGAGAAGACAGAGTGGCTTCAGTGGGGTTAATCCCGCTCCAGAGGCGTAGTAAACCGCGTGTTGCTTCACACACCAGTAATGCCACAGTGAAACATCTGACAGCTTCGCCGTTCACCCAGGGTCAGGCCTGACGGATTAGACTGGACAAGTGCCGGGTGACGCCCTGATCAAGCTTCTAACACGGGCCTCTGCTCATTTCAGATGCTGTTCAGCTGTAGCTTGTGCATTTCAGGATATCCCTTACAAACAGAAAAGTTTACTACAAGTACACTTAAAGTTAAGACACCACGAGTGAATAGGGTTAACATTTTAGAGATATCACCATACGTCCCAGGTCAATTAATCACAGTATATAAAGACAACATTTTGTATTAAAAGTTTTCATAATTGTTATGTTTAACTATGCAAATGAGGCATTATCTAATTAAATATGCAGATTTGCATACATTTTCAGAACATAAATCTGAACATTGGATAAAGTTCACAATTTTGTTTAATTTTGTCAGCGACATGTTAGATTTAAAGGTTTTACAGAGGGGATTTTCAATTTCTCTTTTTATTGCTCTATAAATCAGAACATACTGTCAAGAAAAGAAAAATCACCATGTTTTAGGAATAAAATATTATACAAATCAGATGAATGATATATGAACAAACCCCTCAGTAAATTCCTTTAGAAATTACATAGGAGTAAAACTGGAAAGTTTGGTGTATGTATGAGAGAAAAAGCTAATTTTGAGAAAACGGCCTTTAACCATATGTAACGTAACTGAAATCTACAGACACAAATACATAAAGTATAAATAAAATAAACACTCATGTATATTTTGGATGTTTTTTTCTACTAGTCTGAAAGGCGAAATATTATGGGAGAAAAATAGCCCAAAAGCCTGTAGTGTCTAGACTTAAGTAAAGTTTCCAAGTATACTTTGGGTAGTAAGTATGTGTAGTATACCAAAAGTGTAACAGTAGTGTATGTATATATATAAAATTATATTTTATTGAGTACAAGTATAGGCCCAAATATTCTTATACTTTTATGTATAATTGTCAGTTAATTAGACTGGATGTAAACACTTATTCTTAAAATAAGTACACTAACAGCTCCACACTTGAGTAAACTTATTTTTTTTATAAGGAATAGGAGGGGATATTCAGTTTAACAGATCAACTGATCATGCACTCAAAATATACAAACAAAAAATTAAGACGTAGAAAATCCTTCACAACCAAACAAGACATTACAAGCAAAGTAAAAAAACAGCGTCTTCCTGGCCTGTGCTTTAAACGAATAAACAGGAGCTAATTTCAAGAGCACTTTTAGAGACACAGCTCAGCCCGAGAGGATGTGAAACAGCTTATTTTCATAAGAAACACAACATTTACTTTACCTGTTATTGGAAAGGCTGACGGTGGATTACTTCCATCTGAAAGCAATTAGGACGGCTTAAACGCTTGGTGTGAGAAATACGGCTTTCACGAGGAATGTTTTTCCCTTTTTCATTCAGGGATTTTAAAGCTCAGGCCCTCAGGGTGAGCGGTGGATGGAGATTGGCGGACGGCAGCCAGAGTTGTCTGGGTTTAGGCAATTACCATTAATGAGCTAACCATGTTTACTGGCTTATCGGAGGGCAATTACGGTCGCATATCACTATTCTAAAAAAACTCTGGTAGTCTTCATGGTCCGATTGAGTCTCAGTTCCTCTGATCTAACCCTGCGTTTGAGAGCTATAAGGAAGCACAACTGGCATGTGCCATTTAAAAGCCCATTTAAAACCTTGCAATGCAAAATCATTTTAAAAGGTTAAAAAGGCTACAAGTTAGGCAATGTCTGAGTACACTTTTTGTTTTTTGTTTTTTACTGCCTACACTATGTTGCTGTCTGGGATGAATCCAGGGAACTATTTTGATAAATGCATCCTTGCAAATGGACTCTATAGGAAGAAGGAGAGGTGTTCTGCAAATGCTTATTACCCCCATCATATCATTAAATAATTGTTTCCTAGAGGGCAAACCAATTAGAAAAAAAACAAACTTGGTTTTTAAACATGTTTACAACCCATTTTACTTCTGTAATGTGACTGATTTTATCCTGGAACTGATTGGATGTTCATAAGTGGTCACAATATGACCATGAGGGGATATCTCATATACGAGACATCTCATAGATATTACATTTTGATTAAAGATTATGGAGAAGAAAAAAAAAAGTTCCCCTTTGGAACAATATGCACACATGACCCATGCTCAAAACGACATTACATTTTGATTTTATGTTCAGAAAATAGAAGTGTAAGGAACACCAAATATTAAATTCTAAATCTGTCTATTTATCAAATAATGTACTGCATCCCAAAATGACATTAAGCTGGTGAAAGGAAAGAGCAAAAAAATTGCTCAGTATATAACAGCGGCTCTCAGTGCTGTTTACGTTGGGTTTCCAGAAGCCATTAGACATGAGTGAGGTTTAGTGTACGTACAGGGCATGTGGTTTGTATAAAGGCATTAACCTTTGGCCATTTCCTTGTGCTAAAAGGAAATTACATTTGAACAGAGTTTTATTTAGCAGCACTGAGACAGTATGAGAAGCTGAAAGCTTAATGAATAATGTCAAGCTCATTAATCTGAAAACATCTTACCTGTGAACATCTCCTGTGGTTCTCACACCAACCCAACACAAGGTCATTCTGAAAGAGACAAAGAAACATACACATGAGCGCAATAACAATACAACCTTTTCAACTGTCATCAAGTATAAATAGTGTAAAACAGAGTGTGAGTTATATTTTCATCTCCCAGACTAGAGAAAGCTCTGACAGACAGGGATTTATAAGATGTGTTTTGAGGATATGGGAAGATTGGAACTGGTCAGTTTGACTTCAAGCAGGAATACAGCAAATACATTTTTTGAAAGCATTTGGCCCTTGCAAGCCCTGGTTTGGCCAGTTGCAACATACGGTTAATAAGCTTTTTTGAAAAAGGCGCATCCAGGCTTTTGAGAACAAGTGCATTAGAAAGTTGTTACAAATTCCATAGACAAAACTGATGACAATTGAGCAGATATACAAACTGGCTAGAAGAAGGAGTGAACTGCTGAATCACATTAAATCCCACAAGTTACACTATTTTGGTCATGTAACGAGACAATTAGTCGATACCATTGAAGGCAGCATCACGTTATGACGTCATACAGGGTACTTTTCAAAAACTTTCCGAAATTTGTTGAGTGTATTTGGCACAGAAATATGAAGAAGGTAGCGATGGGTGCTTTCAAAACAATGTTTTGTGAAGCTTCGAAATCTTTGCAAATCATTTGTTTCGAACCAGTGGTTCGAAGAGCATATCAAGCGTTTGTGAAACGTTTTGAAACAGCTGTGATGTAACGAAGACTTGTTTACTAAAATCTGTGTGAAACCGTGAACTAGTGCATATACTGTTTTTACCTATACAATTCAGAAGCGCACGTTTATTACTTCTTAAAAATAAAACTAATGACATGACTCTGGTCTCTGTGAATACAGAGACAATGGTAACTTTAGCCACAGCGTAGTGTCCTAACCAGCACATTCACAAAATATAATGTGCGGTTCCGAATATAAATATAAATGTTCTGAATATAAAGTTGGTCAAACAGGTGGTATTTATCCATCTTTTCAAATTCTACTTGCTGTGTGAGGTTCTCCACACTCCAGTTGCTGTTCTTGTTTAACTAGCCAGCTGTAAAGGCTCTGCCCTATTCTGAAAAGGGGAGCAGCAGCTCATTAGCATTTCAAAAGACACACACGAAAACAGCGTGTTTTTGCTGCCACCCAAATAGGGGCTTTCAAAATATTCTATCATAATCTGTGGTGTACTTTAAGTTACAGACACACTTATATTACACCTTGTGAAAAGGGCATTACATGTTTTTTGTCATGATAATGTCAACGTGGCCAATATAGTACATCCAGATTACATTCATACTATATAGAATGTACTTTTTTAGCAACCATATGTAAAGACAGGATTAGTCAAATAAACTTCAAAATAGTCTTAGACTATGAAAGTCTAAAAGATAAATGTAACAAACTGAGCTGTTGATTTTAAATTCATTAGTCAATAAATTCCTATATTGAGTTGCGTTAGTTAAAATTTTGACATCACTTCCCAATGAGTCATTGCTACGGCATATTTCTAAGACAGTTTTTACTGTTTAACACAAGATCACCAGACTCAATTACTGTTAAAGGTAAATGTCCAATATATATTTGGCAGCAGCTATTTACACTAAGTGAAAATAGTGATAGATTCTATTTACAGTATGTAAAAATAGAAAACATTTACACTATGTAAAAATTTTCTTTGCAATAAATGTAAATAGTAGTTAGATGCTATTTATACTTATAAATAGTGGCAGATACTATTTGTACCTCAGTGTTGTTGTACATTAAATGGTAAGCAATAATAGCAAGAGTGTAAATTATTATATTTATTTAAATTATTAAATGGATGCCACCTTATTGGGACAAAAAGTTCTCTCTCAACCTACCCCTAACCGATAAACCCATTATTATTAAACACACTTTAGACACTTTATTTCCACTTTCCGAATGTTTTCTCCATTTTATTT
Source organism: Paracanthobrama guichenoti (assembly GCA_018749465.1). Lineage (NCBI taxonomy): Eukaryota > Metazoa > Chordata > Actinopteri > Cypriniformes > Gobionidae > Paracanthobrama > Paracanthobrama guichenoti. The sequence continues at coordinate 25,950,315 of CM031964.1, read as the reverse complement.
AAAAACAATTGCCTTTCCAATCTGATATGTGACAGGAAATGGGGAGTAGAGCGAGTTTGGCAAAAGGCAGATTCAAACTTTTTTGCGTCAAAACTTTCTGCCACACACCATTGCTACCATTGACCATTCAGCATCTTTTGTAATCTTGTCGTTAGTGTAAATAGCCTCTGCCTACTATTTACACATATTGCAAAAAACTGCTACTTTTACATGGTGTAAATAGAAAATATGCTATTGTCACTTAGTGTAAATATATCTAATAGCCGCTGCCATATATTTATCATGGGCCTTCAGTGGCATTTGGTCAGAACTCCTTCCAGCGTGGGGCAACATGGGTAAGAATGAATCACACCAAACACACCATAACCACAGCCTCAAGCGTACGTCAACACCTAACCAAACCTTGTTTGTGCTGGTGAGGAGTTAACCATAGCTAACGAATGACATCCAGAAGTGTCTGTGTTTAGACTTCTGTTATGTCATAGTGTCTTCATGAATGATGGGACAGCAGACACCACAAACATAAAGACTCCTCTGTAACCTCATGTAAAATGCGATCTGAATACTGCTCTGAAATGATGGCAAATGCAAACACACATACGAGCGTTCACTGTGCAGATGAACACCACAGTAATCCTCCAGACACTCCCTGTGTGTAACCATTATTTATCCTCAGCAAACGTGAGTCACGCCTCCCCTGAGGTCCCACAAGGCTTTTGTGAGGGTTTAATTAGGACTTTAGGGACAGAGAGAGCCCATTGTGTGTCATGAAGTCTCCAGAAGTGATCTCCAAAGGAATGCTGGAGCGTAACATCATCTCAGGAGATCACATCAAGGCTAAATCCTTCTTGATGAGCTTCCCAGACTAAAGCTCTCACTCCACACCTTCAAACTAAACCAAATAAACCAACACTTACAGATTTGTTTCCTAAAGAGAAAACAAATAAATCCTCTTAGGTTTGTTTCATATGGGTTTCTTTCTTTAAACACAGAAAACAAGAAGGTAAAATTGAAGTTAAATCCTTAGTCTTTGGGGCTGAAGACAAGTCCTGCCCACTTGACAGAGAACAGAGATTTTGTCCCTTAATGAGAGATTTAGACTGAATCGTAAATAGGCTACTATATATCACTGTGGGAAAACAGTTAATGTATATAAAATAACCACAATTAATCATTAGTGTGGGTCATGAACTGTGATGTGTTTGCTTGGACAGTTGAGGATAAATATATGACAGAGCTAAAGCTCAGCTCAAAGGTCTATCTGTGTCGTGTCTTTTGAAGTCCAGCCAAAACTAACATACACTAACCATCTGATTTATACTTGAAATGCACTCAAGTTAATCCATCAGATATCTGAAATGCATTGTTAGCAATAAATTAAGTCCTTATTTATGTCTTGAACATCTCGGTCAGAAGAAGAAATCTGAATAATGTTTTAGCTGTTTTTGTCCATGTTATGAATGTCAATGGGCCTCAACACTTAAAAAGACATTTTCTTTATTCAATCTTAAATCAAATTAAAGAGTTTGGCCACAAAAATATTTTTATCTCTTTATATGATGAACAGTTTTTTATTAAGTCTTTTATTTGCATAAACATGAACACACACACACACACACACACACACACACACACACACACACACACACACACACACACACACACACACACACAGCTCCTTAAATACAGTAAACAGGGAAGCTCAACCTTGCTTGTTTGCCATATTTGATGAGCTCTATGTATTTGCACTGATTTGCACTACGTATTTTACACAGTATTTATATGAATAAGTCTAAATGTCTCTTCAGAAGACTTGGATAAAACTGCTTGATTCATATGGATTACTTTTACAGTTTATTTTTGTGTTTCAAAAGCCCTATTTGGACAGTAATTGTTTCTCATGGGGCCGTAAGGTATTTTCAACATTTACAGGGACTAGTCAGTGATTTTATTGCCATCTGAATCCAGAATGTCAGTGTTTTTCTCCCACCACCCGCGTAAAAATCCCTTGCCAAATTACCTACTGTTTTTTGACAAACACCAAAGTCGTGTGGTAATTTAACTGCAGTCCGAATCCACATCTCTGAGTTTTATATGAATAAAAATATTGCCTCTCTGGCCCCCTGAACTGCCTGCACCGCCATGGTCTCCTGACTGGTCCAGCTAACTATCGAGTTTATGGTCATCTAATGGCTTTTCTGAGGTTAATGTAACGTTATGTGACATATCTTTCTGCAGTTGAAAAACTGATTGAGTGTATTCAAGAGAGTTTTATTTGTCACATACACAGTTATATACAGAATATACAACCGGCAGTGAAATGTAAACAGGTCCGCTCCATGGACAGTGCAAATTCACAGTTAAAAACACAAGGAGGAAATTATAATAGAAATAGGATAAAAGTACTAATATATATATATATATATATATATATATATATATATATATATATATATATATATATATATATATATATATATATATATATATATATATATATATCTGTAGAATTATAAATAATCAAGTCAAGTAGAAGAAAAAAGTAAAAAAATAAGAATAAGAAGTGGAATAAAATAAGTGAGGTAAACTGTGCAGTGAGTAAACTGTAGACTTATAAATATGTGGTTAACAAATGTATAAGAGTATAATGTGCAAACAGGTTTATAACAGGTTATTACACAGTAACAACGAGAACAGAAAGTGCAGTGCAATGTCAGTGTATCGATGTTTATCCTGAAGTGAAGTCACGTGATGTTAAGTGACTGAGTTCAGGAGTCTGATGGCCTGGGGGAAGAAGCTCCTCCTGAGTCTCTCAGTTTTGGCCATCAGGCTTCGGAAGCGCTTACCAGATGGCAGCAGCGTGAAATGAGGGTTTGCAGGGTGATTAGAGTCCTTGATGATCTTAGTAGCTCTACCTTTGCAGCGTTTGGTGTAGACGTCCTGCAGAGACGGGAGAGCTGACCCTGAGATACGCTCGGATAAGCGCACAACTCTTTGCAGGGCTTTGCAGTCATGACTGGTGCTGTTCCCATACCACGCTGTGATGCACTGAGTTAATACACTTTCTATCGCCCCTAAATAGAAAGTTTTCAGGATAGCTGGTGAAACCCTGAATTTCCTCAGCTGGCGCAGGTGGTACAGTCTTTGCCTGGCTTTTTTCACCTGTGTCTGAATGTGAGCAGTCCAGGTCAGGTCCTCGGAGATGTTTACACCCAGGTACTGGAAGCTGCTCACTCTCTCTACTGGTGACCCGCTGATCATGAGGGGGGAGTATGTCCGTTGCTGTCTCTTCCTGAAGTCCACAATCATTTCTTTGGTCTTGCCAACATTCAGAGAGAGACAGTTGTCCTGGCACCATGATGTTAGATGCTCCACCTCGTCCAAGTATGCCGTCTCATTGTTGTTGGAAATGAGGCCCAGGACAACAGCAAATTTGATGATAGAGGTGGAGCTGTGTGTGGACAAACAGTCATGCGTGTAGAGAGAGTAGAGCAGGGGACTCAGGACACAGCCCTGTGGAGCTCCCACACTCAGGGTGATGGAGGAGGAGGTGGACTGGCCTACTCTCACCACCTGAGAGGTGTAATGTCTAGTATTGTTCCACTAGTAATCTAGTCTGTTCAAGTCAAGTCCTTGTTTGTTTAGTTCACTTGGAAAAAAACTGCACATGGGTTCAACCTCAACTTGCCCCTAGTAGATCCATGATAGAATACTAGACCAAGATTCAAAAATGAACCCAGCAGTTTATCATCTGTTGGCTCAATCTGCCAATTCATTGACCATGCGCTACTTTTGAATGGTTCCTCCTTTACTGTGGATTTGGTGGATGAGGAGCCCCACAGTCCCACAGTGTTGTCCACGTCCAGAGTCCCGCAACGTCTCCTGTCCATGTTCAGAGAGGGCTCTAGCCCCTGACCAGCATCCAGAGTTGGCTCCAGCCCCTGACCAGTGTCCAGACTTGTCTCCAGCCCCTGACCAGCATCCAGAGTTGGCTCCATCCCCTAACCAGTGTCCAGAGTTGTCTCCAGCCCCTGACCAGCATCCAGAGATGGTACAGGTAGGTACCTTAGGCCATGCCTCTCTGGCCCCCTGAACTGCCTGCATCGCCATGGTCCCCTTAACTTCCTGCACCACCATGGTTCCTTTCCTGCGCTGCCATAGTCCCTTGAACTGCCTGCGTCGCCATGGCCTCCTGAACTACCAGGTCCGCCCATGCTCCACGGCCCAGGTCACCCCATGCTCCCAGGCCTGTCTCTGCTTTGCCAGGGTCCATGTCCTGTCCCCCTGCATGGGCCTGGCCCGCCATCCCTCCCCAAAGACTGACCTCCTAGACTTTTGTTTGTTTTGTGGTGTTTTGTTGGGCGTCAGGAGCTGCCCTTAGAGGGGGGACTCTGTAATGTCTAGTATTGTTCCCTGTCAAAACCTGTTGGATGGTTTTAGCATCGCATCTTGCTGTTTTTTCAGTGTCTCATATTAATTATTAGTGACCCTGTTACAAAAAGTACAAAAAACTGAACTGAAGGAGGCCACTTCCACCAGGGAACACCACTGTCATGAAGCAGTCTACCTGGTCTGCACTGATGTTTAGGTAGGTGGCATGTGTCAAATTTATGTCCACATGAATGGCCAGACCCAGGGTTTCCCAGCAGAACATTGCCCAGAGCATCACACTCCCTCCAGTCGCTTGGCATCATCCCACAGATTCTGGTGCCATCACTTCCCTAGGTAAATAGCACACACGTACACTGCCTGTCACATGTGATGTAAAATAAAACGGGACTCATCGGACCAGGCAATCTTCTCCCTCTGTTCCAAGATCTAGTTCTGGCACTCGTGTGCCATAGGGGCTTTTGGCAGTGGACAGGGGTCATAGGCACTCTGATTGGTCTGCGGCTTCACAGCATAACATGCAGCAGAGTGTGATACACCATGTGTTGTGACTCCCATAACCATCATTGTGCCATAGTAGACCTGCTGTTGGCCTGGACCAGACGGGATAGCCTTCGTTGGCTTTGTCCATCGATGAACCTTGGGCGCTCAATACCGTTGTCGGTTTGTAGTTTGTCCCTCCTTGGACCACGGTTGGTAATTTCTCACCACTGCTGACCAGGGGAGACACACAAGCCTTGCCATTTCAGAGATAGTCTGACCCAGCTGTCTGGCCATAAAAATCTTTACTTGCATCCAACATCATCTAATCTACCAAGATCTTGACATATGGCCTTGTTAGGAGATAATCAACGAAATTGTGAGAACTGAGTGCTTTTTGCCGCCTAATTGGGCTTAAACTGTTAAAGGGGGGGTCTAATGGTATTTCATGCATTCTGATTTTTTTACATTGTTAAAGAGTTGGAGTAGTTCTGTGCCAAAAATACTCCTTCCGGCTTCTCACAAGTTTCGGAAAGTTTTTGTTTCAGTATGGCCCTGTATATCATAATAAAATCCTTATATGGACACTTCTCCCTGAAAAGTGCGCGCACACACCAACCAGAACATGCGCGATAGCACGCATATCATTCAGGTAACGCAAGTTGAGAAGGATTTTTTTTTTATGTCACTAAAGAAGTGTTTGTGAGAGAAAGATAACCTTGTTCAGCTTCCCAAATAACCCAATGTCAAGGAAACAGTGGATTAAATTAGTTTTTTAAGTGTGTTCCTGGCATTTTTGGTGATGAAAGTTTTATAAGCAAGGCCCGTTGGATTTGGAGATCATTGCAGGTGGAGAGTAAAATGCATCAAATGTCTGTGTTTTGTTGGCAATCTGCACGTAAGTGCATACAATGTAAATAGCACGAACATATAGTGAATCAAAAGTTTTCCATAATGCGATGCAGTGCTGTAACTTTGGTTTAAAAAGTGGGGGTGGGGGTGGGGGGTCATGAGAAGCCATGTTTAACGTGATAGTTTCGTCCTTAACCTTACATCTCCTAACTATAGCATAATGCAATATTGTCAGTCCCAAGATTCTTCACATAGTTTTGCGGTCCAGTGGTAGAGCTTTTGTCTGGCGAGCGTGTCTGACACACCTGTGGGGAATGTGGGTGTTTTAACACCCACACTTTTCCCGGTGAGAGGGTTCAACAACCGCACTTTTTCTGCAGTTTTGCACAAAGGCCTTACAGCAGTCGCTCCTGCGTTTCTCTGGCCGCTCTGTGTCTGCGCTCGCTGCGGCTGCCTCCTCTCCCTCTCAAACATGACACCGGCTTTGAGCGTGACCGGCTGATGATTGGCTGTCCTGCCTTAAGTCCCGCCTCTCTTGGTGTGTTAGTTTTATCGCTCAGCTCATGCTGAGGAGGCAGGGAACTTATGTTTGTATATCTGGAGTTTGTAACAAAAATAATTTCCCCCTGGGAAGTATTTCTGATTCTGATTCTTTAGCAAGTCTACTGTTGTGTATTTTCACAACAGAGTTTTGACTTATTTTCTGTGTGTTCCGAGTGTGTTTTTATACTTTTCTAGTAACACTCATTTAAATGGGCTTTTTATATCTTGTATGTTATACCTTTTGTACCCTTCTGTCTTTGTATTCATCGTTTTTATTGTTAACAAACAAGCCACATCCATCCCTGCACTTTTGAAAAGTTTGCTACGCCCCTGGTGTCTGAGGTTTGGTTTTGAGTTCGAATCCACCATTGTATAGTTTTTTTCTCATTAAAACCAAAGGTGTTCATCAGTGATTCTGTATCAAGAGCAGGGACACGTTTGTGCACATTTTATTTTGTGATTTAACCGGAATTAATAGAGAGTCTATGATGCGATGACGTGTTGTGTGTGTGCTTGTGTGTGTGTGTGTGTGAGTGCGTGCGCTCGTGACTCTTTAGCTCCACATATTGGCATGCCTCCTGGAGTTCGGCTTTTTATGGGAAGAGTCGGTACAGCTTATCTGTCTTTTATAAATCTAATAAAATTAAAGACTTTTTTGAGATATGAAGGATGCAATACTACTCTACCCAAGATTAACATGAGATTGGCTGAAACTGTGTGTGTTATGCCCACTTTAAATACACATACTTATGTGTCAAAGTGACCATGTATTTACAGTAAACAGTCATTTAACAATTGAGAGAGAAACCACATCCAAATTTACCTGCTGTCACTATTGATGCTAATCAAACAAAAAAAGAATCTTGACTGAATCACTTTTGTAACTTTAATAAGAATAAATGTATCTTTAATTTACACACTTCTAGTGTTTGAAGTTTTACAGGTAGGTCTATTTCATTTGTGTCTTTGTTCTATTGTACAAACCCGATTCCAAAAAAGTTGGGACACTGTAGAAATTGTGAATAAAAAAGGAATGCAATAATTTACAAATCTCATAAACTTATATTTTATTCACAATAGAATATATATAACATATCAAATGTTGAAAGTGAGACATTTTGCAATGTCATGCCAAATATTGGCTCATTTTGGATTTCATGAGAGCTACACATTCCAAAAAAGTTGGGACAGGTAGCAATAAGAGGCCGGAAAAGTTAAATGTACATATAAGGAACAGCTGGAGGACCAATTTGTAACTTATTAGGTCAATTGGCAACATGATTGGGTATAAAAAGAGCCTCTCAGAGTGGCAGTGACTTTCAGAAGTCAAGATGGGCAGAGGATCACCAATTCCCCCAATGCTGCGGCCAAAAATAGTGGAGCAATATCAGAAAGGAGTTTCTCAGAGAAAAACTGCAAAGAGTTTGAAGTTATCATCATCTACAGTGCATAATATCATCCAAAGATTCAGAGAATCTGGAACAATCTCTGTGCGTAAGGGCCAAGGCCGGAAAACCATACTGGATGCCCCGTGATCTTCGGGCCCTTAGACGGCACTGCATCACATACAGGAATGCTACTGTAATGGAAATCACAACATGGGCTCAGGAATACTTCCAGAAAACATTGTCGGTGAACACAATCCACCGTGCCATTCGCCGCTGCCGGCTAAAACTCTATAGGTCAAAAAAGAAGCCATATCTAAACATGATCCAGAAGCGCAGCCATTTTCTCTGGGCCAAGGCTCATTTAAAATGGACTGTGGCAAAGTGGAAAACTGTCCTGTGGTCAGGTTCTTTTTGAAAAACTGGGACGCCATGTCATCCGGACTACAGAGGACAAGGACAACCCAAGTTGTTCTCAGCGCTCAGTTCAGAAGCCTGCATCTCTTGATGGTATGGGGTTCATGAGTGCGTGTGGCATGGGCAGCTTACACATCTGGAAAGGCAGCATCAATGCTGAAAAGTATATCCAAGTTCTAGAACAACATATGCTCCCATCCAGATGTCGTCTCTTTCAGGGAAAACCTTGCATTTTCCACATGACAATGCCAGACCACATACTGCATCAATTACAACATCATGGCTGCGTAGAAGAAGGATCCGGGTACCGAAATGGCCAGCCTGCAGTCCAGATCTTTCACCCATAGAAAACATTTGGCGCATCATAAAGAGGAAGATGCGACAAAGAAGACCTAAGACAGTTGAGCAACTAGAAGCCTGTATTAGACAAGAATGTGCGTAATTTGCTGTCCGTGCGGACCAGTACGTGCTTGCCCTGTAGCGGCTTTTTGAGGCGGCCCAGAGCAAGACGTACTGCCAGTAGCTCCAGGCAATTGATATGCCAATGCAGTTGGGGCCCCATCCACAGACCCGAAACTGCATGCCCGTTGTACGTGGCCCCCCAGCCGGTGGATGAGGCATCCGTGAAGACCACAGCATGCCTGGACACCTGTTCTAGGGACACTCCCACCCATAGAAACGAAGGGTCCGCCCACGGGCTGAAGGTTTGGCGGCAGTAAGGAGTAACTGAGACCCGGTACTTGCCGCTCTGCCTAGCCCATCTCGGGACTCGGCCGTGAAGCCAGTGCTGAACCGGTCTCATATGCAGCAATCCGAGCGGCGTTACCGCGGCTGCAGATGCCATATGCCCCAGGAGCCTCTGAAAGAACTTCAGTGGGACCGCTGTCCTGCCTTTGAACGTATTCAAGCAGTTCAGCACTGATCGAACTCGCTCCCCTGTGAGGCGCACAGTCCGATTGACCGAATCCAGCTCCATACCGAGATAAGAGATCCTCTGTGTGGGACAGAGTTTGCTCTTCTCTCGGTCGACCCGAAGGCCCAAAAGGCTGAGGTGACGGAGCACCAGGTCCCTGTGTTCGCACAACTGCTCTCGCGACTGGGCTAGTATGGGCCAGTCGTCGAGGTAGTTGAGGATGCGAACGCCGCGTTCTCGCGTTCGTGAAGTCGTGAAGCGACAGGGACAGCCCGAGGGGCAGGACTTTGCACTGACATGCCCTCTCCTCAAATGCAAAGCATAGGAACGGTCTGCGTCTCAGGAGAATGGAGACATGAAGTACCAATCTGCAAACCAATCTCGGGGACGGATGCATTCGAAAATGCGTTTCTGCGTCAACATTCTGAACGGGAGCTTGTGCAGGGCCCGATTCAGGACACGCAGGTCCAAGATTGGTCTTAACCCACCCCCTTTCTTGGGTACAATGAAGTAAGGGCTGTAGAACCCTGACTTCATATCGGCTGGAGGAACCGGCTCGATCGTGTCCTTCGCCCGGAGGTGAAGAGGATGCCCTTGAACTTGGGAGGCCGGCGAGCGAATTGAATCGCGTAGCCGAGTCTGATGGTACGGATGAGCCAGCGAGGCGGCCTGGGGAGCTCTAGCCAGGCCCCCAGAACCAGACAAGCAGGACCAACGGCACCACAGACGTACCCGGGGTGGGGCAGCGAGGTGGGAGGCTCGGACCCGACTCGGGAGGCCCAGGGGGCGGCCCGGAGTGTTGTCTGAGCCTCCCAGGGTGGGGCAGAGTGTGGGTAAGAAGGCTTGGTGGCGTCCTCGGTGCCCACTCTGCTGCCCCCTGCCTGGGGGAGGCAGGAATGTGGAATGCTTAGATGCGACCCGGGTACATCTGTCCTCTGCCAGAGCCCCAAATGAAACGCTAGGTCCCTTTTTTTTTTTTAGAACCAGCAATCCCATCTGTAAGCTACCAGCAGGCATGTGAGACTGTGAGCGTGGCCATCAGAATGGCACACAGTGCGCTGAACGCTCCAGCCCTTGAGAAAGGGAAGACAAACAACGCGCTGACGTGGTCACGTTCTCATGAGAGAACGTGAACCACCCACAAACACAGTCTCAGCATGCTTGTGATGCTAGAGGAGTGGGGGCCCGAGGGGATGTACCCGGCGGGGAAACCCCACTGTAACCCTCAGGTCACCAAGGCTTATTAGCCAAAGTAGCCCTTTTCTGGTACACCAGAAAAGGAACTAGATCGGGGAATAGGCAAAGGGACTCAACCCCGTTTGAGGTTTCATAGTCTCGACCGCGCATCTAGAGCGCCGAGTGACGTGCTGGGTTGCCGTGACAACCCGCGCTGTCAGCCGGCCGCTCGACGGCACACGGCGCGCTGAACGCCTAAGCCCTTATGTTGCTCTTTTAGAAGGAAATGCTCTTTTAGAAGTGCTGAAGCACTCAGGGAGATGGCCGCGGCTCACAGCAGTCTGATTGCAAGCCTGCGTGTGAGCACTCAAAGAATGGAAATGCCCAGTCAACCAACACAGAGACAGTGCATGTTGCAGCGGCCACTCGCTGACTCGCGCCGTCAAACCAGCACCCAGGTAAGAGAGCGATCCTCCTCGAGACTCATCTAAACACTCTTCGTAGAAACAGCTTGATACAGCAAACCGTTCGGCTCCGAAGTTAAAAGCGATATGCGGTACTTCCACTTCCGTATTTATACCCGTGCTGCGGGGATATGCGTGGAATGCGTGAACCGCATGCCAATGTCCATTGGCTCGTTTTTAATCACTCGAAGTAGATTGGTCTCTGAAAACAGATCCCAATTCGTCGGTCAGTTCCGACGTATGTCGAACGTGACCGACTGAAAGGGAATGATACATTTTCTCAGTTTAAACATTTGATATGTTATCTATGTTGTATTCTGAATAAAATTTTGAAATTTGAAACTTCCACATCATTGCATTCTGTTTTTAGACAGAACTTTTGGAATCCCAACTTTGTCCCAACTTTTTTTGGACTCGGGTTTGTAGTTTGTTTTCTTTGCTCTTTCTTTATCACTGTTTACTTGTCTTCAGTAAGCTTGAGAGTCCTTTTTAGGCTAGAATTAGTTTTTTATTATTATTATATTGAAAATGGTGATAAGAATTATGAAATTTCAAAGGTATAAAAATTTTTGCTATCATAAAAAAACGTATTTAAAGCACAAATAACCATATTGTGATATATGTTGTTATCGTGAAATAAAATTTATTTTTGTTTAAAAATCGTGCAGTAATAGGGTTGCAAATTGTGGAAGCATAGCTAAAGCTACCCTTGTAGGTCTTTACAATAGAGTATTTTAAGGGGTGGAGGTGTGGGGCAGGCTACTTTTCATTCTATGTTATTTTAATGTTAGATAATAGTTTAATAAATATATCTAAGTAAGTAATGGTAAAGTAACTAAGTAATGGTACACCAATTTGTACCTTATTTGTACCTACTTCTGAAACAAGCTATTTGAGACAAAAATACAACCCATATTAAAATCAACCACAGCATTAAAATATTTAAACTTTAAAAGTATCAGTCATTGGCATTTTAATTTCCTCTCATTCATTCCTGTCATTCTTGGACAGTTTAAATGGTCGTTCAGCTCATATGAGTATTCATACCTTTCTTTCATGATCCCACCACAGACCACCATCAAAGCCACCAGAGAATTATGCCACATTGCTTCCATTTTAGTCCTTCGGAAAATAACTATATGTTCCATGCCATAAACCCATCTCTTATTTCTACAAAGCTTAACATTGTTCACTGTCTTATAATCACGTGACATTCGCTCGGACCTCAGTCTTCACCACATGCCCTATTGTGAGAGAGTGTGTCTACCAACCTGACGACATTTCCCTGAACCGCCTTTATAGCCTCACCAATTCTTGCCCATTTTTTTTAAGCCTCCCTTTTCAGTATTGTTTCAAATAAAGAGCTAAAGAGAAACAGATTAGCACAGCTCTCTGTGGTGTGGTCTGTTCCTGTAAACAGCATTTCAATAAAGTTGTTCTGCTGGATTTTTATAGTGTCTGTGACTAACCAGTCTTTATATTTTAACACAAATTACCAGAAGCTTTTGTGGTTTTGACCGTAACACATCACTATGCACATAATAATTTAAATTAGTTATTTTTACAACACAAATGAGAAACAACAGCAAATCTACAATGTACACAATTAAAGAATGTAATACAGAATATCAAGCAGGAGACATTTGTTTAGTGCAACCTTAAATTTAGACTAGAGTTGGCAAGCATTACTAATAATATCACTCATTTCTATTTGCACCGATCAGGCATAACATTATGAATAACACTGATTACTTTATCTCTTTATCATGGCACCTGTTAGTGGGTGGGATATATTAGGCAGCAAGTGAACATTTTGTTCTCAAAGTTGATGTGTTAGAAGCAGGAAAAATGGGCAAGCGTAAGGATTTGAGTGAGTTTGACAAGGGCCAAATTGTGATGGCTAGACGACTGGGTCAGAGCATCTCCAAAACTGCAGCTCTTGTGGGGTGTTCCCGGTCTGCAGTGGTCAGTATCTATCAAAAGTGCTCTAAAGAAGGAACAGTGGTGAACCGGTGACAGGGTCATGGTGGCCAAGGCTCACTGATGCACGTGGGGAGCGAAGGCTGGCCCATGTGGTCCGATCAAACAGACAAGTTACTGTAAACCCGACCTCGCAACTTACAAGACTTAAAGGATCTGCTGCTAACATCTTGGTGCCAGATACCACAGAACACCTTCAGGGGTCTAGTGGAGTCCATGCCTCGACTGGTCAGGGCTGCTTTGGCAGGAAAAGGGGGCCCAACAAAATATTAGGTCATAATGTTATGCCTGATCGGTGTATATTGCACCTTCAAGAGCCCAAGGACACTTTACAAAGCAAAAGAAAAAAGTCAAAGATCAACATACAGTACTTTCAAGCATTAGCATTGAGAAAACTTGAAAATTGAGACATGTACAGTGCAATACAAAGTCAAAGTTTTTACAAGAATCAAGTTTTTAATTCAGTCTAGAAGGACTCATCAAAATTTTGAAGCAGCAGAGTTTTGAACTAGACCTACAAACAGTGAGTTACAGTAATAAAGTCAGAGGTTATTGTTAAACCATTAATAACTGGTTCAACAACTCTAAACTGTATTGAAGAACTGGGCAATATTACAGAAAACAAAAAACAAAAAAACAAGCTGGATGATATGGGCTTAAAAAAACAGTATAGGTTTAAACAGCAGTTTTATATAATGGATGGAGGTCTAGTCAGTACACCAACAATGCCAACGGCAAGGCCCTGATGGGAATATTTTGGACAAAGTAACAAAATTTCACTCAGTATTCAGTTTTAAAGAGTGTACTGCCATCCAGATTTGAAGGTCTTGGAGGGAAGCAGTAATGGAAGCAGGAGAAAAAACTTTAGACTGTGAAATAATGTAGATTTTTCTGTGATCAGTATAACTATGAAAACTAATGGCCTGTTCACACCAAGACAAAAGTTTGGCATTAAAAAATGTGTTTTGAAAAATGGCAGTAAATCCAATCTCTGACAGTAGATGGCGCTTATGGAAAAACAGAAAAAATGGATGCACAATGCAATGCTGCACAACTTCCTGTTTCTGTTTCATGGAGAAGAAAGTACGTATTCTTTACAGTGTTTATCACACAACAACAAATACAAGAGCACAGAGACAAGAGATCAGATTCTTCATCTGTTATTCACTGTGGCTTAGCAAAAACACATCTGATTGTGAGCACCACCAAGTCGTAGTTTTACTGCAACAGCAGCAGCTCTGAGCATGTGACCAAAAGTGTGAGAATGTTCTCACACATTTTGTAAGTAAGAATGTTAGTGTTGGTCTGAATAAACACATTCAAATTTGTAATGAATGGGCATGATCAAAATGCTCTAGGCACCATAAAAACCTTCCCATTTTGGTCAAACAAACTTGATCACGTGCCCGGCCCAAAGAGTTGCAAACCACCTCTCTTCAAATGCCGTTATCACCTCAGCTCTCCTGAACGATCTTAGCAGAGACAATGCCTGGAACCCTCAAGGACAGCACAGGAGACCAGATGGCACTAGCCATTTGGTCAAAAACTTCCAATACACAAGGACATTGATTCAAATTTTACTCACAATCAATCTGTCCCAACTGTATATAGTATTTCTCCTGCATTTTATGCATGTCCTTATTTTATATTAGCCTAGTTATGATTCTTTAGTTATGTTAGAGCAACTTCAAATGCTGATATCCAAAGATGATGTATCATTGCTTTTTAATGTCTTCAAATCCCCATCTTGGTATCAAAATAAACCTCTTTTCATTTCAGAATGAATGGTGTATAGTATGTTTTGATTAAAATGCATCATAATATTTCTGCCATACCTTTGTGTAAAAACTGCACAAATTCTCCATGCCACCATAAACATGCAAATAGGTATAAGACATTCTCCTGGTCATCTTTGATTGGTCACCACACCAAATGTGTGTACTGATAGTGCCTTTAAGAGTTCCCTGATTAGGCACATCTTGGCTCAATCTCTTTTGAGACAACTATCATTTCTATCAACTATCAATAAACATTTCCTCTTTCTGGCAACTATCTTTGTGGGGATCATCCAGAAAAACCCAACGAACGCTTCAGCACACTCCTAATGAAAACATCAAGAAACTCTGGTCTCTGTTGCATGGGGACTTGTTCAGCAAACTAAGTCAATGCAAGTACCCGTTCACAACCTTTAGATGCGTTTCTAAGTCACTAGCCGTGTGTTTGCACAGTCAGGCCAAAAGCGTGCCAGGGCCAGTCGTTTCCGGGGCTTGATCGGGCCTCGTTGGGGCTTCCTCGGGGCCAACGGCCAGGTTTTATTGGCCCGCCGAATACCTTGGTCCAAAGCAGGCCAGCTCGGGCTAGAGAAGTTGTTACAGACAAAGGCGGAGTTTATCTGAGCCTCTAGAGACGGCAGCGCCGTGGGCGCAGATGATTTCATATACCATATGAATATGATTTCATATTCTTTAATGCTAACATCAGCATTAAAGACTTTTAAAATAATTCTAGCTCAAAACTCACTTTCAGACAGCAGCAAGTGTTTGAATAACCCATGTTTGTGAAATATTTATATGCCATGAAATATTTATATGCCATGCAAAAGACTATTTGCTCTAACAATTACCATAGTAAACATGGTATTACGACCGCTTGAATAAAATAGACAAATCATATAGGCTATCACAATCATGTATTTATTTTATCTGTCAGTGCATATCATACCGGACTGTCTGATATCCATGTTTCCATGTTTAGCTCCGTAAATATATAAAATAAAGCAACTCCGGTTTCCGGGAGCTTCCTCACTGTTTCTCTTACTGAAAATATAACTCTATTGGGACTGTCACTGGAGAGAGTGCTAGCGCTGCTCAGGTCGTATTTTTGTTGGAAAATATGTAGAAATGAACGTTCTTTCTAAATGTGATAAACTGTCCCGTGACTACAGAAACAGACACGACTGAATAAGTACACATTTCTTTTGTGAAATAACGGTAAATACCACTTTATTTCAGTGTGACTAATGTAATCTTGAACTTTTCATTATGATCAAGTATCACTTAAACTGTAAAACATCGATGCTTGGGTTTTAAATCTTTAAGTACATAGCAAAAACGCCAACAAACGGCTGTTTTATCATGATGGTTTTGCAATTTCGCTAGTTTCTAGTGATTTCTTTCTGATAAACTTCCATGTGTTGGTGAAATGATTGGTTTGTGTGACTTGTTCCAGAGAGGTGTTATTACGGGCAGGTTTTAGTGAATCGCTGCAGAGCTTCTAACCCAACAGTGGAAATGTGCCGTGGTTTTGGGCTCGGTGCTACAGGTCCGAGGCTATAAGCCCAGCCCGGCCCGATGAAAGCCCTGGCTCGCACTGGCCCGACAGTGGAAACGCGGCTACTTTGCCCCTTTTGAGGTGAACCTGAATCTTTGATGTTTCTTGTAGGTTGTGGTTAACTGATTGTACTCTTGCCATTCTCCTCTCTCTCTCTCTCTCTCTCTCTCTCTCTCTCTCTCTCTCTCTCTCTCTCATTATATTCATACTTTATTGCCTCTGTGCTTGCCTCTTACAAAATCAAAATTACTTAAATGTCTTGATCTAGCTACATGCCATTACCCTGCTAGTACTTTATACAGAAGGAAGAGGTTATTCTTTCTTGGCCAGGAAGATAATTTATTTCCTAGAACTGATTATACTGTCCTTTGGACGAACTGATTAAATGATTGTAATATTAATGTTGCTACGGTCAATTCTACAACGAATCCAAATATTTATAATTAATTATAATTTGTTATAATTAATTATACATATTTCCCTTTTGAGCTAATTTGCTACAATTCATTTAAATGAAAATATATATCAAATTTTCTCACTGTGTATTCATTTTGGTATGCAAAAGCCTCAAGACCATGACATCGAATGATCTAACCTAACAGAAGCATATAGATTAGAAAATAAAGTGGACCAAGAACTGATCCTTGAGCTACACCTTGTGAAACAGCAACAGATGGAGATTTGTGTTTTTTGATATTAATCACCGTATGTTCGCCACTTTCAGTACCAGACTAACTGAGTTAACTTAGATATAAGATAGGTTCGATATGGTGCGAAAGTTACCCAAAACTATATTGCCAAGACTTGTTTTCTTGAATACCGGAGAAAGAGCAGCAATAAGAGATCTGTTAATCATGTTAGTTATAAGCAAATTAATAGAAGACAAGTAGCTTTTAAGGGGATACGCTGATAATAGATCAAGCTGGTAAAAGGAGGGCTTTGTTTTTTTGTTTTAAAGGGCCTTTAATAAAGGCCATGATGGGGTGGACTGAACATTAAAAATCTTAATTATTAATAATTTTCCAACAATTTTTTTATTTTTACACAAATATAATTGTGTGTGTGGAGGGGGTATACCATAGACTTGGTCGGCATTACTGGGAACGCCCACAAAAACATCATATCTGTTTATGCCGTGGGGGAAAACAACCCATTCGAATGAACGCGCGTAGACCTTGTTAGATGCTTTATCTTTACTTTTTGTAATGATTACGATTGATTTTTGCTTGGTGCAATGCCGAAAAGTTGCTGTGTGGGCTGGCGTTCTGCACCTCTGATAAGTTAAATCTGAAATCTGTTATTATTAATGTACACTGCCAAATAGCAGACGGAGCCGATCGTCAATTCTCAAAGCCTGTGCAATACGTCCATTAAAATTAAACATTTGCACTACATGATGTATTATTGTAAAGATAAGAGATAATATTTATTCGAGATTTATTTACTGCAATCACAAAAGTTTGTTTAACAAAAACGCCAGTATAGTCATAAGTTTGTCACGGGGTAAACGTCACAAACGCAGTAAACTTTTTAAAGCAGTTTTCACTCAAGCTATCATATAGTGTGTGAGGTTATTATTAATGTACAATACATTCAAAAGTCTTCTTTATTTCAGGCTGGGCTCATGTTTGTGCTTCAAGCATATAAGCTGATTGTCGCATTACATGTGCGACACTTGAATGGCATTTTCTCATCAGAATACATCCTGCTCCTAGCCTTCATAAATCATCCAGTCTTTCGATGAAGACGGTTGCTATAAAAAAGCAAAAAACGTTGCTATTGTCAGTAATGTGAGAATAGTATTGTGACATGTCAACTCGTAATTTGCTTTGTAAAATGTAAATGCTGAACTAATTAATTCGTGCATGGCTGTACTAACCAGAAAAACATAAATAAAGAGATAAAGCTACATGCATGCAAGACAACAGAAAACTGATGGATGTCTAAACTTGATCTAAACCCGTGTCATTGATGCCTAACAGCTCATCATAACTGGATTTTAGGCTTCTGACAAATGTCTGTTAAACGTGGTACTGTGGTAAATTAATGTTTGACATTAGACTCTGCGCATTTCATGTTTCTATTCTAGCCCAAACAAATACATGAACAGACGCCCTTTGCATTGCTCTGCGCATTTCATGTTTCTATTCTAGCCCAAACAAATACATGAACAGACGCCCTTTGCATTGCACACAACATATTCTGAAAAACATTTAATAGCACAAGAGAAGTTTTATGATAATTTTAAAACGTTAAATGTATGTGATACATACTCTAAATCCATGCAATTCAGGAACACTGAATAAACGTCTTCATTGAAAGACTGCATGGGTGATTTATGAATAGGCAAGTAATATTTGTGGTAGCAGGATGCATTTTGACGAGAAAATGACACCTCTGGCAATTCCAATGTTTATCCAGTCACAGACACTGTACGGACAAGCCGACCCAATATGGCTCAGTTTTTCTATGGCTCTTACTCTGTCAAGCGGCAAAAATGATTCTAAATATCATACTGGATTACCTCCATGCATTTTCAGTGTGGGGGAATGGACTGTTTTCCCCCACGCCGACTCCACTCCTGCGCAACGCCAGGCCCCCAGCTATGACATGACACCGACCAATTCTATGTGAGATGTATTTTAAGCTTTTGTGTGTCATAAAAAGCTCACATTATCTTGTTTAAAACACACTTGTCCCCCTTGACATTAATGACAAAAAAAATATTAAAGGGGACATATCATCCCCACCTTTATGAGCTAACTTTGGCTATGATCAGACTCTCAATCCAAATCCGATTTTTGTGCATATCTGATTGAAATCTGATCAGATTTAGCAAGTGTAAACGGGAAATGTAGTTCATAATGCATTCATATGTAGTTTGAAATCCTATTCAAATCACATTTCTGGAAATCCGTTTCAGTCTGACCGCTCTGATGGGATTTTGTTTCTGTGACTTTCCAAACGGATATACAAAAAAATCTGATTTGCACAACACAACCTTTTTTTCCCCGCATTTTCTGCATGCACTTTCAGCATGTTTCCCATAACATCTGACATTTATGTTTTACATGGCGCGAGAAAATCACATAAACCACGCAAAATCCAATCAGAGCTGTCAGAAATGCCAGAAATTTCAAACCATGAATGTAGCTTGAATCAGATTTGTACAAATTGCATTTCATGTGATTTTTTTGTCGTTCACACTTGCTAAATCTGATCGGATTTCAATCGGATATTCACAAAAATCGGATTTGGACTGACAGTCTGAACATAGCCATACATTCACTGTGGTAAGTTGAGAAGGTCTACCCTATTAATTCCACAAGTGTCTTTTCACAAGTGTCTAGGTCAATGAGCACTTCTATACCAGCTCTTTTTATTTTCTTTAACATGCTACAAGAAATCTGTATCCATCTGTATCTGACATATCAGACAGACAGTCGAGTACGCACATAATGATTTATTTTTAATGAAACCTGCATGATGCCATCTTAGCTCATGGCAACTCAGTTCTGGAAATGTTATTAAAAAGTCAATCACCTGAGTCATACATGCCATGTAACTAATTACTTTAGAGCCACAGGAAAACAATGTCCTGACAGTCCCAAGCCCTTCACTAAAACTATCTTGTGACATCAAAATGTTTTGTTTAGTTGTATTTTTGTTCCTGTGTGTTTGTTTCTTGTGCTTCAGTTCAGTTTAGTCTTGATTGTGTCCTAGTTTACTGATTACATTCATTAAGTTTCCCTGTGTATTTATGCTCCTTGTTTCGTTCAGTCAATTGTCGGTTCACATCTTTCTTGTGAGTAGTTAGTATGATAAAACACGACGCATTAAGAGCCGGGGGTGAAAACGTATTGAATTTGAAGATAAAGGTACATTTACTTAATTTGTCTTTCGGGAAACGAAGACAACATATCTTTTGTTGCTTCCGAAGAGCAGTACTAAATTTTAAAAAATAATTATATTTAAACAAAATAAGAAAAAATTGGACATTTTCATCCTGTTCAAAAGTTTTCACCCCCGGCTCTGGGCAATGCGTTGTGTTTCCTTCTGGAGCATCAGTGAATGTTTAAGCCTTTTTTAATAGTTGTGTTTGAGTCCCTCAGTCGTCCTCAGTGTGAAAAGATGGATCTCAAAATCATACAGTCACTGCTGGAAGGGGTTCAAATATGCAAAAGATGCTGAAAAACTGAAGAATTTGCAGGAAGTGGAGGATTTTTCTGAAGAACATTGGCCAGTTTAACTGCTCAGGACAAACAAGGGACTCAAGAACAACTATCACAAAACACACACACAGCCGTGGATCATCCAGGGAATGACATACAGTACTGAGAATTCATAAACATTTTTATAAATGTAGCTTCTTTTTTTTTGTGGATTATATGTAAACATCTTTTATGTAAAATATCTTATTTAGGACAGTACTAAATACAAAATGAAAATGCATTTTGTATGATCTCTTATTTTGTTAAAATTATTCACATTTTCACAGATTTGGTTCACATCGTTTTTTTACAACTGTATATAAACTTGGTTATTCTGTTTTTAAAATACATTCCGTTTATTAGTACTATTACAGAAATCATACTCATTTCTTACCTATTTCATTTATATGACTAAGAAATATGCATCACATTAAGTTCATTAGTTTGTGTTAAAACTGTGCAATGCAAATGTATTGAAATTTTATATGCAGTTCTGCCAGAGTGGTGTAGTTATGACCCATGCTAATCAGACAAACCTTGAGCCCCTGGACTGGGCAATGTCCCGTGACCGTGTGAACACCTATTTAAGGTAAGAAGAACAAAGGAGGAGTGTAATTCTACCTATATGAAAACTCTGCCTGCATTTGTTTGATGTCCGTCACTCTACACCTGTCATGTGCGATAACTTGCATTTTTACCACAGTATAACCATTTGCGCTGACACTGGATATGTGCGCCATTAACACAACAAACAGCATTGTCTGGAGAAGTCGTAAATCACACACCTGCAGCCGGAGCAGCTGCTGCAACAAAGGATGAGAGTGAGCGAACGGCATAAACGATGACTTATCAAACATTCCTTTTCTGGTGCGTGTAAAGACGCTGAGCTGGATTTGTTTTGTTTTTTTACTTTTAAAGGGCTGAGGAAAAATGGGAGGACACCTTCTTCAAAACCCCCAGCTTTGCTTTGAGCAGTAACATGAAACCTGCACGATGTCTTACAAACAGAAATTATGGCTGGAATTCTGTTTTAGAATGAAGAAACTCTCTGAGAGGAATTTTAGTCTGCTGGGAGTAATCTCTCATTCTTATTTAATTACAGCAATTGTAAGAGTAATTTATGAGGCTTTTTCAGAAGCTTTCTTACCTAAGTTTGCACAAGAACGTGCAAGGCAGTCCCTCGTGTTATCTCCCAGATTTCCCACAATAAATAAGCAAATGTGATCCAACACTCAATCATATATGAGCATCAGTGGTCTCATTCTAAAACATGTTGCCTTGTGGGTAATAATGAGCAGACCTAAAAAATAAAGGTCCTTTATTGGCATCCATGGTTCCCTGAAGAATCTTTAACATCCATGGAACCTTTCCATTCCACAAAAGCTTCTCTATACACTCTTAAAGTCCCTGTGAAATCTAAATTTATGTTTTTGGGCTTTTAGTCTGAATATGTTAGCCTTACTTTTATCTATAAGCTAGTGTGCGCTAGACTGGGTGAACCCAGCCTGATCTGCCAGCGATTCGATTTCTGTAAACCTGAACATTAATTTCTACTGCTTCTGTTACACTTTTGCGGGAACCAATCACAGGCTGGCTTATCCACCTAGCGTTGCCCGTTGATCACGCCTCTTGTGGTCTGATTGATTGAAGGACTATCTGATTGCATACAGAGTCATTTGAATTATGCTCGCTTATCATGCCTCTTGTGGTCTGATTGGTTGAAGGACTATCCAATTGCGTACAGAGTCATTTGTACGCAATTTGCCACAGAGGCCTCTTGTGCAGTAGAAAATAAATAACAGACTCCCCAGACCAATGTTCAATCTTAAATTGAGTTTGGTCTGGTGATAGCCAGACAAAGTGTGCACCAAAACAATGACAAAATTCACAATTTAGAAGACATAAGCATTCAAAATTAGTCTCTCACTTCTGCCAATGTGGATCAATAGGCACATAGTGCACTATATAGGGGATAGGGAATGATTCAGAAAGTGTAAATATGTTTTCCATTGGGGCGAATGAAGTCTGGTTTCATGTTAGTGTCACGTGAACCACCACAACTTCAGTCTAGAGACACAATGGGCCCTATTTTATTGATCTGAGCACATGGTCTGAAGCGCATGACACAGGTGCACTTAGGTTGTGTCCGAATCCACTTTTGCTAGTTTAATGGCAGAAACAATTGTACCTCGTCTCTTGGCTGTGTGTGTAATAAGCAGAGTACGCGTGTTGTGCACCCACCTATGGGCACATATTACTAACATGCCCTTTAAATAACACAAAAATACTGACCAGGTTTTTGTTGGTCAATGGCAAAAATACATGTTATTTTTGCCATTGGCAATAAAAAATGGTCAATGGCAAAAATTGTGGCAAAATAGCAACGCGCCAACAATGCGACTGAACACACCTCGTTTTCAGACCAGCCATGGGCCATGTGTGAACAGATGGGCGTGTGTGCATTTGCTATTTAAACAATGTGGCGCTGGACGTGAAAATGATAACTATGTCCGGCTGAAACTAGCAAAAAACACTTGCGTCGCGTCTGGCATCGCCAGTGTATGATAGGTCCCAATAGCCCAGAGCGGATCATATGCATATGAGTCGGCACAGACCACGAAACATATCGGACCCATTTGAAATCTGCACAGAATGCTGTATTTTAAAGCTTAAATGGTTAGAGATTAGAAACTGTGGCTTTACAGAGCTTAACGGCTCTGGCCGAGCTGTGATATAAACTTAACGCTATTGGCTATTTTAAAAAAAGGGAGGAGCTGTTTGATATGTCCCATCCTGTCTTCCTGTTTCAGTGGGAATTACGTCAACACAGTGAATAATGCTGCGCGTTTCAAGGCACTTCAGTGGGGCTTTAAAAATAAAGGTGGCATCAAAAGAACCTTCAACATTCATGGAAACCTTCCATTCCACAAAAGCTTCTTTATTAAATTAAATTAATTCAAATGTTCACACTGCTCCAACAGACACCAAACCCCAACAGGCAACAAACGCTGATTGAACATATTCACTCGGGTGAAAACAAACCTTGACCAACAGGGGTAACACACTGATCTGACAAAACCCAACAAACATGTGAATTGTGAAAATGTGTGAACGTGGTTCTTCTATGACATCGCTGCAAAAACCCTTATTTTTAAGACTGTCCATGGCATCTGCGCCACAGAACTCACACATGTTCCACAAATCTCCCTCCACTTGTGTGTCCGTTTATGAAATATTTTGGCTAATTTAACTATGCCCCAGGTATCAATGAGAGTGTAAACTCTCTGCCCTTTTTGATGTATCTCACCATGTTTAAATCCACATCTAGAAAAAGGCTGACCCTAAAAATAAAGTAATTAGTAATTAATTCTAAAGTAATATATTTAGCTGTATAGACCCAACATGCAAATGCGAAAAGTATGCGGCAAAGGGGTCTCTGGTATCCAGATGCAATTTTATGATGAAATCACAGATTTACAAGTCAAATCAAGATTTAGCTACAGACAGGAACTGGAGGAGAAAATTACATTAGAAGTAGATCAGAGAGAAAGTTTAATGTCTGGAACTACTAAAGTGGATAGTTTTTCATAATGTGCCTCTAATTATGATTTAATTATGGTTGGGTTGAGACAATCGGTTCACTGAGTTGCCACAAACATAAGCTGATTTCAGTTAAAGAGATACACAGCAAACAGAACAGAGAGAGAGAGGAGAGAGGAGAGAGTCATGCTGCATGGTGGGCTGTCAGACCATATGCTTTCATGATTCTCGCTCCAAACACCACATAATTAACTACAACTGCACTAAACCGATCTCCAGTCAGTTAGGGAATAAACTCAAGGAGAAAACAGGTGAAAACAGCCATTAAACACTTCATTCGCACACACAAAGCAATGTGTTTTCCATCCACTAATCCATATGTTCAGAAAAGATCCAAAGTAAAGGGACAGGGCAGACTGGGGCTACTTTATGAATCAAAAGACCAATTTTATAAATGTAGCCTATATTTATGCAACTATGGAGTAGTTATCTATATTGGTTATTCAAACAATTAGTTTAATAATACCTGCTATCTTCGATGTAGGCTAATATCATTTGTAAACAAGCGAACGCAATAAAATCACACTGGAATATCATTTCTGTTGACCAAAACTACTATTTGATATTTTTTGTATGTAAACTTTCACGTATTTGCACTTTCATGTATGTTTTTTTGTGGGAAGATGATATTTTAACCTTTAATAGTAATACTTATTTATTTATTCCCAAAGGCTTTTCTTCGCTGTCGTGAAGCAGCAAGTTCGCATTGTGACGATATAAGGCTCACCAAAGCTTTTTCTCAAAGGTTATTGTGTACATCCACTCTCGGACTACACCTGAACACTGACTGTCGCTCGCGCTTACCTGCAGGTGTTTGAATGACGCGGTGATCTGCGTGATGTGAAGTGTGAGGCAGCGCGAGGCGCAGCGCGCGCTCTCAATCTTCTCCAAAGTCTCCGCTTCTTCGGTCCTGCGCGCGACGCTCGCCTCAAAAACACAGCAGAGCAGAAAGCAGCAGACCTTCTTCATGAACATCATATTCACCGAGGACATTTACGTAGACGTGCGTTGATCGCTGTGCGGTTGAATGTGGCTACTGGATGCGCGTGAGGCTCGTGTTGATGTGCTGTGTGTGTGTGTGTGTGTGTGTGTGTGTGTGTGTGTGTGTGTTGGAGAGGTGCGCGCGCTCGGACACTCCCTCTCACGCAAGTCTGTCATCCGAACTCAGTCTGTCATTTTGTATTTAGGTCTGTAAACGAATTTAAGCCGCTAAAGTTGAGGACTTAAAGGCAAATAAGCGTATGCAGCAAATAAAATTGCTCCCATGATAATACACGTAGCTCAGTTGATTATAATGACAGCGCCAGTCGATACGCGTTTATCCGAGGTGAAACGCAAAAGTCATGTAGGCTAAGTTATGAAAATAACATGTAAACAATGCCAGAATAAATTAGGCCACCTTTTTTCCCTCACAGTTGCTATGGGAGCTTCATTGAATCACGTTAAAATGAGATTAATGCATTGAGAATTAATAAAAGACAACACATTGTTTTGTTTTAATCTCTGAAGTTTCTTCAGTCTGTCATTATCATAGTATAGTATATTAAAGTATATAGTACAGGACAGTCTCTCATTATCATAGTATTGTATATTAAAGTATATAGTTCGGGACAGTCTGTCATTATCGTAGTATAGTATATTATTATAGTATATAGTATAGTACAGTCTGTCATTATTATAGTATAGTATATTATTATAGTATATAGTATAGTACAGTCTGTCATTATCGTAGTATAGTATATTATTATAGTATATAGTATAGGACAGTCTGTCATTATTATAGTATAGTATATTATTAAAGTATATAGTGCGGAGAGTCTGTCATTATCATAGTATAGTATATTATTATAGTATATAGTATAGGACAGTCTGTCATTATTATAGTATAGTATATTAAAGTATATATAAGGACTGTCATTATTATGGTATAGTATATTATTATAGTATATAGTATAGGACAGTCTGTCATTATTATAGTATAGTTTATTAAAGTATATAGTATGGACAGTCTGTCATTATTATAGTATAGTATATTATTATAGTATATAGTATAGTACAGTCTGTCATTATTATAGTATAGTATATTATTATAGTATATAGTATAGGACAGTCTGTCATTATTATAGTATAGTATATTATTATAGTATATAGTATAGTACAGTCTGTCATTATTATAGTATAGTATATTATTATAGTATATAGTATAGTACAGTCTGTCATTATTATAGTATAGTATATTATTATAGTATATATATAGTATGTCATTATTATAGTATAGTATAGTACAGTCTGTCATTATTATAGTATAGTTTATTAAAGTATATAGTATGGTACAGTCTGTCATTATTATAGTATAGTATATTATTATAGTATATAGTATAGTACAGTCTGTCATTATTATAGTATAGTTTATTAAAGTATATAGTATGGTACAGTCTGTCATTATTATAGTATAGTATATTATTATAGTATATAGTATAGTACAGTCTGTCATTATTATAGTATAGTTTATTAAAGTATATAGTATGGTACAGTCTGTCATTATTATAGTATAGTATATTATTATAGTATATAGTATAGTACAGTCTGTCATTATTATAGTATAGTTTATTATTAAAGTATATAGTATGGTACAGTCTGTCATTATTATAGTATAGTATAGTATATATATAGTATAGTACAGTCTGTCATTATTATAGTATAGTTTATTAAAGTATATAGTATGGTACAGTCTGTCATTATTATAGTATAGTATATTATTATAGTATATAGTATAGTACAGTCTGTCATTATTATAGTATAGTATATTATTATAGTATATAGTATAGTACAGTCTGTCATTATTATAGTATAGTATATTATTATAGTATATAGTATAGTACAGTCTGTCATTATTATAGTATAGTATATTATTATAGTATATAGTATAGGACAGTCTGTCATTATTATAGTATAGTATATTATTAAAGTATATAGTATAGGAGAGTCTGTCATTATCATAGTATTGTATATTATTATAGTAGTATATATAGTATAGGACAGTCTGTCATTATTATAGTATAGTTTATTAAAGTATATAGTATAGGACAGTCTGTCATTATCATAGAATAGTTTATTAAAGTATATAGTATAGTACAGTCTGTCATTATTATAGTATAGTATATTATTATAGTATAGTATAGTACAGTCTGTCATTATTATAACGTTGAGACGAACGTCTCATAAACCATTCAAATAGGCTAAATGGTGTATGGATATGATAATCATAATAAATATCGAAGTACCAATGCATTACCATGTGATGCCATCAGTGTTGACATCTTAGTGAGGACAGTTAACCACAACCTGCTTTCTTTTATGAGGTATGATCCACAATATTGGATCCAGTTTGTTTTCTTCCCTGTGGGCGTCTGGGCATCCACAGTTTCCATAAGCATCTGATTATTTAAAAAAAAAAAAAAATGTGCTGGAGTCATTGCGATACCAGCGCCACCGTGTGGTAGAATGACTACAACATGAGAAAACAGAGACAAAAATCGGTAACACTTTAGAATAACGGTCTGCCATTAATAAGTTACTATGCAGGAAGTAATGCAGGACTCATGATAGCAGTAGTAGTACATTAACAGTTCAGCTACTGCTATTAACTAATATAGAAACAAGCTTAACTAATCAGTTAGTAATATCGAATTTAGGAGATAGTTCCTTAAGTAATCAATAATTACTGAATGAGATTAGCCTCATTAATGCCATGTCACTATTAACTAACTGACAAATTATAAAGAACATTATAACGTGTCTGAGATGTAATCATTCATATTTTTAACATATAATCTTTTTCACTTTAAAATAATGGTCCAGATCACTAGTAGTTCCTGCATAGTGACTAGGTAACACTTGAGTAATTAGTGATGCATTTTATGACCATGTTGAGAGTAAAAAAAGAAAAGAAAATTGCTCAAATCTCAGACACTTTGATGTTGTGATTAGTAATTAATTAGTAATTCTTTATCATTTGTCATAGCTACCTATTAGTTCTTAGTGATGCCAATCTTGGTAATGCCAATATTGATTACCTAATAAGGAACTATCTTAGTCCTAAATTCGATATTACTTGATTAGTTCAGCTTGTTTCTATATTAACTAATAGTAGTAGCTGAAGTGTCAATGTAGTGCTACTCATTACTTCTTTAGTGGGGAGAAATTGCCCCCCTTAAGGACTGTGTAACTTTTTCTGTGAAACAAAAGTTAAATGTGTCTAGAATAGTTATCCTAGTTTTCAGTGACAAATGTCCAGAGTTTTCATGTTATTAGATTTTTAACAAAAAAATTAATTTGTGTAAAATGCCCCCACTCTGACAAAGCAATTGGCTTTATGTTTACAGCAAAATCAGAGTACAAGCATGTTTTAGCTTAAAATTAAAAAAGACATGCAGACAGCAGATGAATATTATTAAAGGGGTACTTCAGTGCTGGGAAGATGAATGTGTATTTAAATTGGGTCATTTACACTCACCTAAAGGATTATTAGGAACACCATACTAATACTGTGTTTGACCCCCTTTCGCCTTTAGAACTGCCTTAATTCTACGTGGCATTGATTCAACAAGGTGCTGAAAGCATTCTTTAGAAATGTTGGCCCATATTGATAGGATAGCATCTTGCAGTTGATGGAGATTTGTGGGATGCACATCCAGGGCACGAAGGTCCCGTTCCACCACATCCCAAAGATGCTCTGTTGAGTTGAGATCTGGTGACTGTGGGGGCCATTTTAGTACAGTGAACTCTTTGTCATGTTCAAGAAACCAATTTGAAATGATTCGAGCTTTGTGCCATCAGAGAATGGGTACATGGTGGTCATAAAAGGATGGACATAGTCAGAAACAATGCTCAGGTAGGCCGTGGCATTTAAACGATGCCCAATTGGCACTAAAGGGCCTAAAGTGTGCCAAGAAAACATCCCCCACACCATTACACCACCACCACCAGCCTGCACAGTGGTAACAGGGCATGATGGATCCATGTTCTCATTCTGTTTACGCCAAATTCTGACTCTACCATCTGAATGTCTCAACAAAAATTGAGCCAATTTTGGTGAGCTTGTGCAAATTGTAGCCTCTTTTTCCTATTTGTAGTGGAGATGAGTGGTACCCGGTGGGGTCTTCTGCTGTTGTAGCCCATCCGCCTCAAGGTTGTGCGTGTTCTGACTTCACAAATGCTTTGCTGCATACCTCGGTTGTAATGAGTGGTTATTTCAGTCAAAGTTGCTCTTCTATCAGCTTGAATCAGTCGGCCCATTCTCCTCTGACCTCTAGCATCAACAAGGCATTTTCGCCCACAGGACTGCCGCATACTGGATGTTTTTCCCTTTTCACACCATTCTTTGTAAACCATAGAAATGGTTGTGCGTGAAAATCCCAGTAACTGAGCAGATTGTGAAATACTCAGACCGGCCCGTCTGGCACCAACAACCATGCCATGCTCAAAATTGCTTAAATCACCTTTCTTTCCCATTCTGACATTCAGTTTGGAGTTCAGGAGATTGTCTTGACCAGGACCACACCCCTAAATGCATTGAAGCAACTGCCATGTGACCATGATTGGTTGATTAGATAATTGCATTAATGAAAAATTGAACAGATGTTCCTAATAATCCTTTAGGTGAGGGTATGTAGTAGAAATGTGAAATTATTTTTGAATTTGGTGCCTTCTAGACTGAGAAAAGCCAGAAAATGTATTTTTGGCTCATGTGGATGAAAGACAACAACTCCCAGAATGCACTTGCTTCGCTGCCCTACGAGGCCACTCCCAAAGCCACTGCTACTGGTTCACTGGATCACCGCACCAACCGTTGTTTTCATTTTCATAATAATAAAATCATTTAGTTCAGTTAGAGAACAGACACTACAATTAAAAACTGAACGCGTCTGTTCAATATAATGAGAGTGAGCCGAGTGAGTGTCACAGCACAAACGCAGCAGGAGTCAGATTACATTCATCACGAGAGCGAAGAGCTGAGGTAAGCGCAGGCGCGGCATACATTCACGGCGCATGTTCAGTCTGGCGCGTTTTCAGATCATGCCTATGGAAGCTTGTTCCATAGTTAGTTGAAACACTAACTTTGCTCCGCACTGCTCCATTTACATGAATGCCCGCAGCTGCCCGAGCCGAGCGCTGTGAGTGCGAGAATGTGATGTTTAGAACATGGTAACTACAGTATTTATGATAGTGGGAAGCCATGCTCCCTGTGGGTGTTTTACCCCAAGTGGCTGGGGGCGTTTTACCCCACAGAAGACTAAGCTTGAAAAAAAAAGTGATGTCATTCTGATGTCATTCATTATATTTTTCTTAAATAACAAGTACTCACTAACTATATAGGCCTTGCTCTTCTCATATCATATAAAACTGTGATGTTCTGCAAAACAGCAAGCTTTAAAACACTTTTTCTTACTGTTAAAAATTATATCACTTAACATGAAATCTGTTTTCTCTCAGGTACGTCACCAGTGTAAGCTTCACAGTAAAAACTTTTACATCACTCTGGTCAAAGTAGTCCATAGCAACAACAAAAACTTATCTTGATTTTATCTAGTGATTATTTTGGGAAAAACAGCAGGGGGGCGTTTTCCCCCACTCTACCCTACCTATTAATGACAGACCATTATTCTAAAGTGTTACACAAAAATCTCAATTCCGTGGTACTAAATAGTTTATATCCATCTCTAAACAAACACACCTGAACCAACCAATCAAGATCTTTATTTCCACATGAAAATGTGAGTTTTTGTGCTGATTGCAGGGCTTCAAGGACTCAACGTGAAGGACTAAGCGTCCAAGCTTCCTGAGGTAAAGTGTTTATTTGTATTTTAGTTATTAATGGATTATTCTGCTTGTATTTCCATTAACACTCCATAATACATTATTAACACTTCATAAGTGTATATTATGAATCAATTTGAATAAGTTTGGGGTCAATTTTGAGCCTAGTGTTGACTATGGCGCACATGCTGTTTACATCACAGTGAGGTCATACACATTGATCATCTTGTTAATGTTTATCGAACCTGATTCCAAAGTCACATTCATCTCCTGGTATAAGCCAACGCTAGACTGCATTTGAAATAAAACAGGTTATCTTGTGCAGGACATTGTCTGTAAAAATAGGCTAATTAAAGATGTTGACTCTGATTTGGATTTTTTTGACCACTAACATTCTGTGTATCTTGGGGACAAATTTAGTTCATGTTCCCTGTGATGACAAGATTGTGGAGAAGCTGTCCCGACTGGCCGTCACGTACATAAATGAGGACAGACAAACAGGTTACAAATTTGCCCTTAACAGAATCACAAACGTTCAGGCGCATCAACAGGTTGGTAAAAAGTGCTGTTATTTTTTACCAGTGGAAAGGCAACCACACCATTAGTAGATCTACTCATATTATTCAATTATTAATAATATAAATAGTTTTGCAGACTCAAAGTCATAATATATGTATTTGTCATTTTTGCAAGATAGTGTTTATTTCACAGGTCCACTTTCCCTTGCTGTAGGGTCCTGCTGGAAAGGTCTATTATCTTGATTTAGATGTCCTCGAGACCAAGTGCCATGTCCTCAGTCCCAAATCTTGGAAAAAATGTGCTATAAGACCTTTCATGGAAACGGTAAGGATTCAGCTCCTTGATTAATTGCTGCTACTGTACATTTCAAGGAATGTTTAAAGTTTGGATGTAATATATGGTTGACATATGGTTGTTTACTTCTGAAAGTGTTGTGAAAGTGTTTACTTCTGTTCAAAATTCCATCTTGTAAATTCTCAAATATTGATCAAGTGTTTAGGATTAACCAGCAGAGTTAACGTTTGCTGCATGCAAAACTGAAATTTGACAATTTAATGGATGCACATTTGGATCTCAAGCTAAAAATCACTGGCTGTGTTTAATTTATTATTGCGCTATAAAATCTGTATATTGCATCATGAATAACAGCTGGCAGTGGCAGTGATATCAACATGCTTTTTTCATTTCTTTTTATTATTAAGAAAAGCTCTCAGGGATAGTGATTAATGATGACTTAAAGGGGTCATATGATGCTATTTTAAAAGTTCATTATTTAGTTTTTTGGGTGAATTGGAATAAGTTAACATGCTAAAATGTCCAAAAAACATTATTTTTCACTGATTTGAAACAAAATTTCTACAAAGCCCCTCCTTCCGAAAAGCTCAAAGTGCTCTGATTGGCCAGCTGACCCCTGTGCATTGTGATTGGCCAAACATCTCAAGTTGTACTCGCCTAGGCTCTGTCCCAAATGGCACACTTCATGTGCACTTTCGACACAAGACCGTAGTGTGTCCCATTTGTCATTTTAGGTTTCAGAAGGGTGCTCGTGAGTGCCCCTTTTGCCCACTCGATGTGCACTTTTGCCAGGCCTGAGCCCAGCTCCAAGTTATCCATGTCCCTTCCAACCTCCCTCTCCCTCTCCCTCCACCACTGTCAAAGCCATCAAGTTCCTCTGCCTCTTTTCCGCTGTCTCCCTTCAGCCCCTCAGCACCTCCAGATGTATGGATCTGCCTGGGGTTTCCCAGTCATCATGGATGACATGGATCCCTTGGCTCCACCATTGACTGTCATCCCTTAGGCTCTGCCAGGCACCCTCATCCCTCTGACTCCACCTTGGCACCTTGGATTAAATGAATTCCTTGACGTGACCATTGCATGTTCCCTTTGCTAACGGACCTGTGGAAGGACCCTTCGTGAAGGGATTCAGTTGTTCACTTTCATGCCTACAAATGTGCGTGCAAGGGTGCAAAGATGACATTTGTGCGAAGAATTCTCCCAATAAGGGTGTGGCAAGCAGGGAGGGGCCAGGAGCTGTGGGAACAGAGCGAGGCCAGTGATGCGAGTACTAATGAACATCGGCAGTGCATCACACCAACCTCGGGTCTCACGGAAGATCTCATGGAGATCTTCTGTTTATGTGTGGCAGTCGTCCGTGAGGGGCTGCCACTTTACTTTTGTTTTGTTGTTTGTTTATTTTATGATTAAAGTTTACGTTGAACTTTTGGTGGTTCCTGCCTCCTTCTTCCCAACATTGGTGCTAAAGTCCGTGAGGAAGGAGGAAATCCGCTCGTTGCTAAGGGAAATCCGGGATGCCATCGAACTGAGCAGACTCTACCGCCATGGGCGCTTGAAGTGGTGGGCTGGAGTGACTTGCCGGGGGGACGGGCAAACTTGCTGCCGTCTGCCTGGGTTGTGCTTTTGCTGAGGCTGGAGCCTGCTGCTGTTCGCCATGATGAAGAGGAACAGGGAATGGGGGACCCGCTGCCAGCTGCCCAAAGCCGGAGGAGCCATCATCGTTCACCAGGTGGTGGAGGAGTCAGAGGGCCATCCCCCGAGGGGTATCCAGAGCCACCGCCAGGCATCGCAGAGGAGTTCACACAGATGGTGGAGAACCAGATGGCGGTGCGTTTTGGGAACTGGACCAATAGTATTTTCTTCCTCCTCTCCTTTTTTCTGCTGCTTTACTTTCATTTTGTTGTTTGACTGTCGTTTGCCGGTTCCCGCCTCCTCCTTCCCTGAGCTTTAACTTCATAACAGAGGGCTTTAAAATGGCAGTGAGTTAAATGTTGGGGAAGAGATGTTACAGTCATTTTCTGTTTCACTGTCTTGTTTTTTTTCTAGTCTTAGTTTTCATTAGATCGGTTATATTGCTTAGATTGGTAGGTCTATTAGTATAGGTCTATTATTAAAATCTGTTCAGCAATCTTTGTTGCATTATATGCAAATGGAGACAATTTCCCCAATGTTTGCTGAGGAGAATCGATCTGCAACAAAAACAACACGCTCACAGCCAACTC
Organism: Paracanthobrama guichenoti; assembly: GCA_018749465.1. Taxonomy (NCBI): domain Eukaryota; kingdom Metazoa; phylum Chordata; class Actinopteri; order Cypriniformes; family Gobionidae; genus Paracanthobrama; species Paracanthobrama guichenoti. The sequence goes on along the minus strand of CM031964.1, from coordinate 25,916,721 downwards.
AAATGAAGCTTAGAAACTGAACAGGGCATGTGTACATGTGAACAGTATACATGTGTATACTGTTGAGAAACCTGGGTTCAGACTTTTTGAACAGTTAAATAACAGGTATGCCCTTGCCCTTCCTTCACTGAATTATTTCATGTACACTGAAATCCCAGCCCAATGAAACAAAATTTTGACTCATGAACAATCTTGAGGGAAACCCTTTTTTCATGCACCATTTCCACATTCATGGCACTAACTGTGCAATTTTTATCTAAATCCTTGGACTTGCAGAGCTGCTGTTTGGGCTGAACTCTGAGCACACAGGAAAATGCTTGAGGTAGGCACTGGAGGAGATAGTACAAGAAACATGGAAGCTGGACATGTCAATTATGTCTGGTACTACCACTTATAATGCCTCATCAAACAAGAAAGTATTTCAGCAGGACATCACGAGTCCCCTTCTTTGAGCGCAACCTGCACCTAGCCATTAACAAGGGCCTGGTGCACTGTCGAGGTTGAGAAAAACAGTGTTTGCCTTCATGAGGTCACCAAAGATATTGCGACAGCTGAAGAAGAGACAAAACGATTTCCAACTGCCCAAACACAGGATGATCCATGATGAGCCCACACACTGTGACACAGCAGCAAGCTGTCTGTTCATTTCTAGCTGATGATCTGAAGACCTCGTGCCTGAAATTCAGACTGATTGAGCCCTGTCAGCTCTTTCGCAGGTACCACCTTAGTGGTGGAAAACACACCACTCTCTCTCCAGTCCTGCCACTGAGTTGGAAGATCTTTTCTACTTGGACGGTTGAAGAAACCTAAAATGTCAACTTAAAGACAATCTTAGAGGAGATACCAGACAGAGATATGAGGACAAATATCTGCAGCTGATACTGAACATGGCCACATTTCACATTTCACATTTCTTCAAGGACAGTTTTGTTACCTTAAAAGAGGAGATTAAACAGAATCTAATGGTCAGTGTCAATTTGCCAGAAAGAGGAGGCCAAAGTCAGCAAACATCGTCTCCAGGTGACAAGCAGCAGCCAGCAAAGAAAACTAAAACAAAAAGAGTGAACATGGAGAAGATGCATCATCCAGAGCAGAGGGTGGGGATGCAGAACAGAACTTAAAATGAGTTCTTAGTATATGAAAAGATGCCTGAAATCAGTGCAGGAGGACACATGAGAAAACTTCATCCAGTTGTCAATTGAAAAATATTCTATTTTGAAAATACAATAAAATGTCCTTTTAAATGTGTGGCTTTCGAACAAGAAGTCTTTGTTCATGTAAAAATATATACTTCATTGTCATGTTCTAGCCTTGTTATATTTATCTTTTAATAAATGTTGAGGCAGTTTTTTCTCTGTGGTATTGAAAATGGAACTAAATATCGATATTTTTCAAAGTATAGTATTTAAGTTAGAAATTCCAGTATTGTGACAATACTAGTACAAGGATTGAACAGCAGAAGACTGTTCATGAAGCCCCCTTCTGACTGTTCGTGACATCTGGAAAATCGACTGTCCGGAGAAGAAAAGCTGAGTTCAGTGTTGTGCCAACAGTGAAGCGTCCTGAGCCGATCCATGTGTAGGGTTGCTTTTCATCCAAGGGAGGGATAAACTCTTTCTTATAGTGAATACAACTTGACTAGGAAACTCCTATTTATGATAAACCCTGTGAAGGCAGGGTTGGATTGAAGCATTTTAGGCAGGTCTGGAGCAATGTTTTCTGTTAGATAGAATAAAGTCTATACACTTTGTAACTTTGCAGATCTTGTACATGAACGGATACATCAAGGAAAAGGAAAAAATTAAAAAGCATCATGACAACCCCTTTAATCCAGCTTCTACCTTAAAGTAATCTATCAAGTAACTTTCATTTTGTTATGTCTTGAAAGGAGAATGTGTATGATTGTTTTAGATTGGTTTATGTACAATTAATGTATGTTCCTTGTGTTATAGCAAATCTCTGGAAACTGTAACACCACAGTACTCCACACACCAGAGGGCTACTCTTACCTCTACAGCTATGACTGCACACTCGTTCCAGGTCAACCATTCATTTCCATTTCTGACTGCACACATTTACAGGATTTCCCTGCATACTAGAAATCTCAACATTAATATGCAGAAACGTTTTTAGCTTATGTGAAACTGAAGAAAGGCTGTGAATATATGCATGTAGGCTGTGCAATTAAATGGGTCATGACATGTTTTTATGCGATATATTATGCGAATTCGCAACTTGGGATTGAAACGTAGCTAGTGATTATAATGGGTTCTAGTCAAGTCACCTTTATTTATATCAATTATATATCTAATACAATATGAATTATATATATTTATGCTTAATTATATACCTTTATACAATACAAATTGTTAGCTTTACAGTGATAACAGGAAAATTATGCATTTTGGCTATTATTCATCTGAAGGCAGTGTTGATTCAGTTCAGTTGTAAAGATCAACAATTATTAAATTAGTTCATTTAATCTATAAAGCAGTTCTGAAAAAAATGATATCATCGTCCAGCTCAGTTCAGTTCTCATACAACAGTGTGAGTACAGCCAGATCAATAATATTGCTGCATAATATGAATAATATTGTTTTATTTGATTTTGATGTGACGCTACGTCACATCTAGTGTAGGTAAATGTCAGCCATTAAGCGACTGAACGCCAGTGGGCGGGGTCTATGGTGCGATGATATGTCGATGTCTTGCTCTGGATGCAGTCATATACAAATGTTTTTACCTGTATGATCTCACAAATCCCACCAAACAAGCTGTTTTTGGAGCTTGATTACATAAATGTTTGTTTGTTTGTTTGTTTTGTATTAAGGAGAGCATGGAACTTACAGGGTGTTTTGTAAAACCTTTAAATGTCAAAAGATCAAGAAAAATTTGATTTCTCATGTCATGATCCCTTTAAAGGATTAGTTCACTTTAAAATGAAAATTATCCCATGATTTACTCACCCTCAAGCCATCCTAGGTGTAAATTACTTTCTTCTTTCAGACGAACACAATCAGAGTTATGTTAAAAAAATATCCTGTCACTTAGGCGAGGTGTTATAATGGCAGTGAACGGGGCCACGAGTTTGAAGCCCAAAAAAGTGCATCCATCCATTATAAAAGTATTCCACATGGCTCCAGGGGGTTAATAAAGGCCTTCTGAAGTGAATCGATGGGTTTGTGTAAGAAAAATATCCATATTTAACATGTAAAATATCTAGCTTCCGACGGACCGCCTGCCGTATTCACCTTAAGCAGAAAGTGTAACGCCTCTCGCAGTTCAAACGTCCTGTCGCTTCAGTTACGCTTTTTTCGTAAGATGAATATGGAAGGCGGTCCGACGAAAGCTAGATATTTTACTTTATAAGGTGTTAAATATGGATATTTTACTTACAAAAACGCATCGATTCACTTTATTAACCCCCAGAGCCTTGTAGAGTACTTTTATGATGGATAGATGTGCTTTTTTGAGCGTGATTGAAATTATTTGCACATCTGGCCATACTAGATTTATATTATTATTTTACATTACTGCTCATAAAAAAATAAAAAAAAAAAAAAAAAAAAAAAAACCTGTTACTTACAGTAGTCTGTTAAAACTCAATGGATTCAGGGAGGCAAGAAAGATGTGTTACTTAAAAAAATGAGTGATTTATACACATTTTAATGTCATTTTGTAATATTTGCATTGTTTTATTTTTGTAATATGGATTATTTTCTCATTCAGTTTTTTTGAGAAGGCACTGCCTTGCCCCCTCGGAGGAAACGGCCCAAAGCTTGAATGCTTTTATTGATATTGCTTAGGATCAGTTCACTTCAAAATGAAAATTTCCTGATAATTTACTCGCCCCTATGCCATTCAAGATATTAATGTCTTTCTTTCTTCAGTCAAATATAAATTAAGTTTTTTGAGGAAAAATCAATGCAGTTTCAAAAGGGCTTCGAAGGGCTCCTAAGGCTTCAGAGGCTCTGCATGATCCCTCGTGACACGTCGCAGAGCAGTGCAAGATGAGCAGTTTAGGTTAAAAAGTATATAAATGTTTATTTTCTTGAAAATGACCAATGGTTTCGCTAGATAAGACCCTATTCCTCGGCTGGGATCGTGCAGAGCCTCTGAAGCCCTTTGAGGCGCTTTGAATCTGCATTGATTTGGACCTTCAACATTTTGGTTGCCATTGAAGACCACTGTGTGGAGAAAAATCCTGGAATGTTTACCTCAAAATATTTATTTCTTTTCGACTGAAGAAAGAAAGACATGAACATATTGGCTGAGATGGTGGTGAGTAAATTATCAGGAAATTTTTATTTTAAGGTGAACTAATCCTTTAATAGCAAGTACAAATTGTATTTAATAGCAAGGGCCACGATTGAAAATTACTTTATTGTTGTATCCTTGACAAAAAGTTTGTATGTCTTTCTTTTGTGAAATTAATTAAACTACTGCGATGCTATTTTTCCTTTTATCTCACTAACTTTAAGATGTGCTCTCTCCTTTTCTTCCCCAAGACTCTCCAGAGAAGTTACGGCTGACGTGTCCAGACTGTCCTCTGCTGCTGCCGGTAGACAGTAATGAAGCCATCGCCACAGCTAGGACATCCCTGCTTAAATACAACAGACAAAGCACACTTCCTGTTAGCCTGACTGTGAACACCATCACCAGAGCCTCCCATCAGGTTGCAATGAATGACAGACCAGCAATTTGTAGTTTTTGCCATTCATTAAATTGTGGTGTAATTTAGGTTTGCCACAGTATACAGCAATAGCGGCTTACACTCTGTGAAATGTTATACCGGTTTACAGTAGGGTTTGAATGACCTCAGATTTTTTGAAGTCGAGTTGACGTCTACTAATCACTGATGACGTCATTAATAAAAACACAAGAGATGGGAATGCTTTGCAACATACCAAAATTTGCAGCTAGAACTAAAACTAAGTTTGTGAACAAACTTAATGTTGGCTTGAGTAACCTGAACCTGAACTCTGAGTCGAGACTCAAACTCTGGTCGCCTTGTGCAGAGCTGCAGCAAATGTCACTGCACACACGCTATTGCACCGACATACCAGCTTGTTGTCCAGTTATTTTGTCTATGGGTCGTTATATTTACTATAGATTTCTGCTCATTCTAAATCAGATGCAGTCATCATTCTGAATCCGATCCGGACATAGTCTGTGAAAATGCGATTTTCTCAGCGTTTTGTTTAAAATATTGCTTTTTTAAATCAAACTTACCCACATTCAAGTGTTACTAAAAAAGGATGCATAAAGCTAGAATAAAAAAAAAATATTAAAGGGTATAATCATGGCATTATCCCTGGATAACTTTTGATTCACTATACATTTGTGTTGTTCACATTATATACACTTACGCACCGATTGCCAACAAAACACACACATTTGATGCAGTTTCACTGCGGTTTCCACTCATGACCGGGAACAAACACACACACTTGCAGAACTCCAGAAAAACCAAGAACTCCTTAACGCTGCGTTATTTATGAGGCTGAACAAGGTTATCTTTCCCTCACAACCAGAAACACACTGTTGTGTGTGTTAGTGACACTGTTGAATTTGTGGTTTAAAAACAAAATGTCAGCACTGCCGATGGCTCCCGTAACATGATCGAAGCTCGTTGATGGACTCACTCTTGCTCTCACTCTGGTGTTTTTGTGTGTGTGTGTGTGTGTGTGTGTGTGTGTGTGTGTGTGTGTGTGTGTGTGTGTGTGTGTGCGCTCATCTGGGAGAAGTGCCCATACAAGGAATTCCGCCCATTTATGTCATACAGGGCCATACTCAAAAAAAAACTTTCTGAAACTAGTTTGAATCCTGAAGGAGTGTATTTGGCACAGAAACAGGGGAGCGCAGGGCACAACCTAATGCAGGGTTAGCTGTAACACGCATGGTTTAACACTTTCCACACATGCCAGGATGACAAAACTTTGTGTATTTACTAGTTGCCATATCAACATTATTTAGAGAAAAAATAGTGCCAAAATTTAAAAAATCTTTGGAAGATATCACTTAACATTTATTTAACCATAGCAAAAGTAAATTTCTTATGTTTATTTTTCATCTCTGTTTTTTGTGTTTATTTAAAATGTGACAAATCTGATATTATTGTAATCTTATATCTGTTATTTAACAGTTGAGATGGTTCTTTAATGCTGATCTAACAGCAGAAGACACGAGCCGGGTTTAAATCCCAGTTGCACAGGCGGGGCATGTTGTCACACTGCGTTACAATGAGCCCCTGTTAGAAATATGCTATTTTATTCTATACTTTTATTAATTATTTTGAGAAACCACGAGAAAAGGGTGAATAAAGTCTGAGAGTCAATGTTCAGAAATTACTCATTATTATTATGTTTTTAACTCTGCTGTATAGCCGTATTTAGCGATGCGTTTATCGTCAAACTCAAAAATGTGTTTATTTTTAATTATTAAAAAATGCCATTATTTTAATTTAAAATAATTAATAATTGTATTTTAGTGACAAAATATTTTAGTTGGTCTTGTATATTTTTTCTATTAGATTGAAGCTGTCATTTGGTCATGTTATGTACCCCACCTATGGGGCATGTTGTCACATTTCACTTCCAATCTTTTGGGGTAAATCAAGAAAAAAAGTATACACTGTATTAATGAAACTAAACCACATAATTGTACTAGACGTGTGAAATTAATGTGGGAAAAAATAAATACTCTGAACCGCAAGTGGATTTACACAAACTGAGATGGTCAAAAAGCGTTAGGTTGTGCCCCGCTTTCCCCTACTCCGTCATACGTCCAACTTGTTTTTTGAAACCATGAACATGTATAGCATTAGAATCAACTCTTTAACAGTGTAAATAAGTCAGAATGCATGAAATAGCATTATACCCCCCTTTAAAATGGAAAGAGTTAAAGTACAGTTTAAGGTATACAAACCCGATTCCAAAAAAGTTGGGACACTGTTACAAATTGTGAATAAAAAAGGAATGCAATAATTTACAAATCTCATAAACTTATATTTTATTTCCACACATTCCAAAAAAGTTGGGACAGGTAGCAATAAGAGGCAGCAAAAGTTAAATGTACATATAAGGAACAGCTGGAGGACCAATTTGCAACTTATTAGGTCAATTGGCAACATGATTGGGTATAAAAAGAGCCTCTCAGAGTGGCAGTGTCTCTCAGAAGTCAAGATGGGCTGAGGATCACCAATTCCCCCAATGCTGCGGCCAAAAATAGTGGAGCAATATCAGAAAGGAGTTTCTCAGAGAAAAACTGCAAAGAGTTTGAAGTTATCATCATCTACAGTGCATAATATCATCCAAAGATTCAGAGAATCTGGAACAATCTCTGTGCGTAAGGGCCAAGGCCGGAAAACCATACTGGATGCCCGTGATCTTCGGCCCTTAGACGGCACTGCATCACATACAGGAATGCTACTGTAATGGAAATCACAACATGGGCTCAGAAATACTTCCAGAAAACATTGTCGGTGAACACAATCCACCGTGCCATTCGCCGCTGGCCGGCTAAAACTCTATAGGTCAAAAAGAAGCCATATCGAAACATGATCCAGAAGCGCAGGCGTTTTCTCTGGGCCAAGGCTCATTTAAAATGGACTGTGGCAAAGTGGAAAACTGTTCTGTGGTCAGGATCTTTTTGAAAAACTGGGACGCCATGTCATCCGGACTAAAGAGGACAAGGACAACCCAAGTTGTTCTCAGCGCTCAGTTCAGAAGCCTGCATCTCTGATGGGATGGGGTTGCATGAGTGCGTGTGGCATGGGCAGCTTACACATCTGGAAAGGCACCATCAATGCTGAAAGGTATATCCAAGTTCTAGAACAACATATGCTCCCATCCAGACGTTGTCTCTTTCAGGGAAGACCTTGCATTTTCCAACATGACAATGCCAGACCACATACTGCATCAATTACAGCATCATGGCTGCGTAGAAGAAGGATCCGGGTACTGAAATGGCCAGCCTGCAGTCCAGATCTTTCACCCATAGAAAACATTTGGCGCATCATAAAGAGGAAGATGCCACAAAGAAGACCTAAGACAGTTGAGCAACTAGAAGCCTGAATTAGACAAGAATGGGACAACATTCCTATTCCTAAACTTGAGCAACTTGTCTCCTCAGTCCCCAGACGTTTGCAGACTGTTATAAAAAGAAGAGGGGATGCCACACAGTGGGAAACATGGCCTTGTCCCAACTTTTTTGAGATGTGTTGATGCCATGAAATTTAAAATCAACTTATTTTTCCCTTAAAATGATAAAATGATTTTCTCAGTTTAAACATTTAATATGTCATCTATGTTGTATTCTGAATAAAATATTGACATTTGAAACTTCCACATCATTGCATTCTGTTTTTATTCACAATTTGTACAGTGTCCCAACTTTTTTGGAATCGGGTTTGTATTTCAAGTATACTTAAAGTTGAAAAAGTTAATATATATATTCACCCCTCTCATGAAGGGCAAAATTAGCTATATAGACCAAAACCAGTTTTTGTACCAGGCTGTAAACATATTTTTGACTCCCTTTTGGAGCCTGTCTCTAGCGGCCAGTCAATGAATTGCAGTTTAAGTCACTTCCGTTTTGGCGTCAAGAGAGACCAGAAGGCTGCCGCTCGGTTTTAACTGATGGAAATGGAACGTTAGAGTGGTTTTCAAAAATGTCTTATCCTGTGGCCCCCTCTATAGGACAGCATTACTATTACAGCCAGTGTAAATCATTGGGATTTTTTGGAGTTTTGATCGTAATATGAAAATCTTAACTCTGATCAGTTAGAAAAGATATAGCACAACAAAGTCAGAAGAGTCTGAAGGTCTTCTGCAAGACAGCCTTGTTGCCTCAATATCACATGATAGTCGCTGTCAAGTTTAAACGTGCGCTATGTCCCAATTGGCCTACTAATACTACGCACTAAAAGTATGCACTCTTCTTTTGAAGAAAAAGTACATTTGAGTGTGTAACAGAAGAAGCTTTGGGACATGCGCTACTTAACTCCGTCTTTAATGGCAGAGCATTAAAATCAGCATGTGGACTAGTCTGTGCAATACCTAGTTTACAGGGAAATTATGAATGAAACTTACTTGACAGCAGCAGTTATCACTCAGTATCCTAATGAATAGCCTTAAAGGGTTAGTTTTTATTCACATATAAACATTCATTAGAGTTTGTGGAAATTATGGTATCATTGCAAGTCATTGTCGTTGTATATATTTCATGATGTACAATGAAGCTACAAAAAAAAAAAAAAAAAAAAAAAAAAAGGCTTAGTTCGCCCAGGAAATGAAATTAATGTGAATGGGTACTGACACTGTCAAGCTCTAAAAAGGCCAGGAAAGCAGCATGAAATTACGTTAAAAAAAAGAAAAGAAAAAAAGGTTTTTATTTTTTATTTTCTGTTTTCTTTTTGTTAAAGATTTTGTTATTTAATAAAAATGCAGTCTGTATGTGATGACAGAATTTATTTTCTGGATGAACTAACCCTTTAATAGGATGACTCTGCCCCGGCCAGATTTAATGAATCTTTTTATTCCGTGTTTCTTAGAGCTCTCCTGTTTCCGCTAGTTTTGTGGAGTACACCGTTCAGGAATGCTCGCTCGCTCCATTCCCAGAGGTTCAGTGTAAGCCAGGACATGAAGGTAAAGAGGTGAGTTCCTGCCAACGTCCATTACGTCCATGTTCTTGAGTTGGATCCCATCTGAATGACCTAACATCCACCACTATTAATATTTTCTATGTTGCTTTTCTCACACCATAAAAAGTTTTATTTGATGAAGTGTTCCCAATTTCTCAAACAGTCTGCTTTCTCTCTGCCATTATAGTGTGGTTATTGCGACTGTGTGTTTTCATTTCAGACTGTTGGGTTCTGTGTCGGGGAGGTTATTGGCCCTCACCACGGCCAACAAGATGTGAAGGTGTCCTGTGAAATATTTCGCCCACAGGTACCCTAAATATCCAAATTTGTTTGTCAGGCTTTTTCTCCTGGTCACACACTGGAGAACTTTCCAGCTCTAAAAGCCAGATGACTGAGGTAAATCAACACCTCAACGTAACAGGAGGAAGCTGAGCCAAACCCAATAGAGTTAATCTGAATCTCCCTGTGCACTTATTGCCTTCTTGCTTTATTTTGTCTAGAAAAGCGGAAAGACAAAAACAGACTAATTCCTTCCTTCTGTCCAGTCTTAATTAAGTCAACATTACTTTGTATATAGTGGCTGCACAGGAACAATAAATGCATATAAAGCATAAATGACACATCAAATTTTACAAAACCTATTTTGTTGCACCGACCCTAAAAAAACTGGAAGAAATAATAAATTACCCAAGTTTCCAAGTTTATTTGACAGGGACATTGTGGGAACTTTGCAGGAGGACGTGAAGGCAATATAATTTCTTATTTTCCAGTTGTTTATTCTTACAGACAGGAAGAAAGATAGTCTTTTAAAACAGGAAGTGGGACATTTCTGTACCACTAGCAGCAACCAAACGGAATTGCTGGAAATAATGTTTCCAATGTTTCCCTGGGACATCTGATTTAGATAACTTTATGTTGAAATCATAAAAAAAAAAAAAAAAAAAAAAGATGTTGAAAAACAGACAGAAATATTATAATATAGCAATTATTGGGGCCAAGCACAAAGAACATACCAACATGGCTGGCAGCATCAGACCAAGTGCAACAACGAGCAAGAAAATACATTTTAAGACAATTTTAGGCAAAATGGCTGAAAAATCATAAATATAGTCACGGGTAAAATAATTGAATAGTTCATCACTTTCGACCAATAGGTGGCGCTGTTACAAAACTGATGTGGTGTGGTCAGAGTGAAGTGTCAATGACACATGCAAAATTTTGTGTCAGTATGTCAAAGCATTGCAGAGATACAGCACCAAGAGTAATTTTGGCATCATGCCTAAAATTTGTTGCTGTGCTATATGGACGGCACAAAATCCAGAACTTTTTGTCAGTACAGTCTGAAGATGATACGATTCGATTTTGGTGAAAATCTGACAAATGGTCAAGGAGAATTTCGAAAAGTAGGTTTTTAAATAAAATCAAAATAGCGGACAGTAAAAGTTTGGCCAAACTGGTATCTATGTTCATGGCATGACCCAAGGATTTAATTTCAATAGGCAAATTTAATCAAAAGTTATTAGCATTTTTGAAGCTTCATTATAACTTTTGACCACAAGGTGGTGCTGCCCTGAAACCTTTTTTAGTACTGTCTGGGTATGGTGCCAAAGATCCATACCAAGTTTTGTGATGATACGCCAATGCGTTCATAAAATACAGTATTTTAAATCAAATCAAATCAAATCAAATCACCTTTATTTATATAGCGCTTTTAACAAGTCCAATTGTTTCAAAGCAGCTTCACATTGTTAACAGGAAAATAATGCAACAGAATTTGTACAGCCGTTCTGGTGAAACGGTGATGTTATCTGGCTAATTTCAAGTATCATATAGTGTCAATGCGGGCAGATCGGTAATATAGATGAAATTTAGGTGTCCCCAACTGAGCAAGCCAAAAGCCAGAGGCAACGGTGGCAAGGAACCAAAACTCCTTCAGGGTCAGAATGGAGAAAAAAACCCTTGGGAGAAACCAGGCTCAGTCGGGGTGCCAGTTCTCCTCTGGCCGACGAACAAACAGTGTATGATTATAATTCTGGCAACATAGCAGGTCTTAATTCATATTAGGCAAATAGATAGTCGTAAGATTATTCGAAAGATTGGAGTTGTCACGCCGGAGACGGGTTTAATGAGGATGTCGTGTCGATGCAGCATTTACGGGGGGAGTTTATTTATGGGGGGGAGTATATTTTATGACACGATTCAAAATGGTCGCACGCCCATTTTGGTTTGTACACTTAGAAACCTAAGTGTACAAAAAAGTAGGTTTTTCAGAAAATGCAAAATGGCAGAACATTTTTTGTTTTGGTTACGGTTTAAAAGTTATTAGCATAAACGTGAGTGAAAATTTGGACAGTTGGTGGCACTAGAGGGATTGAGCTAGAGACACCAAAATTGCTATGGTGACAGTTCAGACTGTCCTCTATCTGTGTGCCAAATTTCATAACTTTCCCGCAAGCAGTTCAATGGACTGCCATTGACTTTCAGAGCTGAAGAAACGGAAGAAGAATAACAACACCAATGATCACAATAGGTGCCTATGCATAATAATAACAATTGGAGCCACCATCATCAGATTCAAGTGTGATTTAACGATGCAAGTAATTTGTTTCGTAATCAGACTACCCTGCTTGCGCTGTATGTATGTTTTTGTGTGCAGCCAGAAAAGGACAACTCATAAGTTGTACAGTAAATAATTTTCTTGCCATTATTTTGTGGTATCATTTTATCTCACTGCATTAAATTCTGAAAGATACTGCACTCATTAATATATTGATTATTTCATGTGTTGTTGCCATTGATCCACAGGTGCATGTTGTAACTCCCAAGCAAGAGGAAAAGTCCACCACGCTTTCCAAAACTCCAACCCACAATATTCCTCATATCCCTGAGCCCTCATTCCAAGATGTTGGACCAGTAACACCTCAGCTAGTCGACCCGGTGTATCAGTCCATCCCTGCATCAGACGCCGGCCTCCCCACCTCTTCCAGTGAATCCGATGAGTCTGCTGAGTCAGAGTCATCTGAGGAACTGGGCGGTTCTGTTCGCGCCGTCAAACCTCCACTGAACTTCCGTTACGTGGTGCACCGTCAGAGGAGGCAGATCCCCACCAGCACCACACCTCCTCATTCACCCGTGTTCCTGAGCATCTTTCCCAGCGTCCCCTCTCCATTCCGCTCCTGTCCGGGCATCTCTCGCTACACCACCGTGTGAGAGGCTTCATTCATCAAGCACAAAATCTAAAGTCAATGAAATATTTTGAAAAAGGTCAGATGTGTAAATTATAAAGTGTGCATGTCAAATGTGATTCTCATCAGCTCCCTCACAAAGGCTTGTCAAAACCAGCAAAGTAATATTTAATTATTCTTTGAAACATAATAATTTCCTTAAACCTCTAACAATGTCACCTTTTGCTAATTGCATGAGAGATGTAAATTCAACAAAATTCCTCATATCCCTGAGCACAAAATAAATTCAAATAAACACAAAAAAGCATGGAAATTATGGGATTTGTGCTGTTTTACATACAAAAACTGAACTTTAAGACCTTTTCAAATAAACCATTAATTTTATAAATATTAGTTTACATTTTTATCTGTTAAATTGAATAACAAATACAATTATATCTAAATGTTACTGTCATTCAAATTAAAATATAATGCATTAAAATATAATTTATTATATCAAAATACCTTACAAGTAGTTTTTTCTAAACTGTTCTAAAAGTTTGGAACTTACTCTGACAGTTTTGAATAATGTTTCATGAGTAATGTTACTTTAAAGGTAAAGTGTATTCTTCCTCACACTAGTGAAACCAATGGTGTGTTTGTTGTGCACAACAAAGCAAAACAATAAAACTGCATACATCACGTCTTTGTCCATTTCAACATGGATGGGTGTATAGACAGACAGCTAGATAGATAGATAAATTAATAAATACATCTATAGGTCTAGTTCTGATGCTCACGTGCCACTGTTGGTGCTTTCAGTGGTGGACAGGGGTCAGCATGGGCACCCTGACTGGTCTGCGGCCATCCAGCCCCATACACAACAAACTGAGATGCACTGTGTATTCTGACACCTTTCTATCAGAACCAACATTAAGCAGCAATTTGAGCTCCAGTAGGTCGTCTGTTTGATCAGACCACACGGGCCAGTCTTCACTCACCACGTGCATCAGTGAACCTTGGCCGCCCGTGACCCTGTCGCCGGTTCACCACTGTTCCTTCCTAGGAGCACTTTTGATAGATCCTGACCACTGCAGACCGGGAACACCCCACAAGAGCTGCAGTTTTGGAGATGCTCTGACCCAGTCGTCTAGCCATCACAATTTGGCCCTTGTCAAACTCACTCAAATCCTTACGCTTGCCCATTTTTCCTGCTTCTAACACATCAACATCAACACAAAATGTTCACTTGCTGCCTAATATATCCCACCCACTAACAGGAGCCGTGATGAAGAGATATTCAGTGTTATTCACTTTACCTGTCAGTGGTCATAATGTTATGCCTAATCGGTATATACTCATTTTTTAAATGAGTAGTTTTATATTTCTCCATTGTTTTTAATTTGATTATACAGTTTGCAGTGCTTCATGGGACTGTAGTTCTTTCTCTCACTAAAACCATTAAGTTCACAGTTTTGCACCTTTGTATTTTTGTCTGATTTTCAAACACTTTTTTGCTTAAACACACATTTGTAATGTTGTGCATACACGGTTTATGTCATTATGTGGAGCTTGTGCTGAAAGAAATTTCTATTTGCCCAAATGCTAAGAAACACTAGGATATTCTCCTGAAAATATTGGCCTGAAAATGTTCAGAAGCTCTGGCAAATAACGAACAATGAAAAATTAACACATGAAACAAGATGAGCAATCACCTAAGTATTTATTGTTGGAATAACATATTTAGAGTTTAAATAAGTTTAAATAAGAAACAGATTTAAATAAAATATTAATCTTAACCAAAGAAGCACTCGACTGTGGGGTCAATTAAAAAATAAAACAGAATACGCAAGCGATTTCTCCGAAAAATCTGGAGATTTAGAACCATAACAAGTCCAGATCTTCCCCAGCGAAAGACTTCTTGTTTGATCCATAGTCGTACCTCAATTGTTCACCTTCCTTTTTATCTGGAGAGGCGATGAAAAGCAGGACCTCCATGGAGTACAGTCTTGGCCTGATATTGGCCCGTTTGGAGGACTCCTTGATGTGCCTGCCTAACGCTGTTGTGTTGGGAATTGGGATGGCACTCGCAGTGCTCTTCAAGTGCATGTAAACACATAGCCTGTCCAGTTTTACTGGATAAATGTCGAGCTTGGACTTTGTGGCTGTTGTGAATGTCCAACCCCTTTCCTTGAGATAAGACTGCTGTGATAGTCACGCACAACTTCTCCACTAGCAAAAGGCCTGCTGATAAAACCCCCTGTCTCCATTAACTCCAATCCTTTCCATCACTGCTTCCTGATCATCCTCCGGATCGCTCTGCTGTCCATGGCAGTCTCGACAGCAACAGAAAGGATTAGTGCAGCATCTGGAAGATTGACAGTCCATCCCTGCTTCCGTATCCAAGAGTGCATTCTTGCCTCAGAGGGCTGACGCAGACCGAAATGCTCTGCAGAAACACGACAAGATGCTTCTCTTAGTCAATGTACAGCTGTCACTTTGCTAGATTCAGAATATTTTCTGTCACACAGTGATAGAGATTGTGGGAATTGCTCACCTAGAACACGCTCCATCTGTTCGCTGCTCCAGCAATCTGTAGCGAGATCTAGCCCCAGGGGAAACGGTGTGGGATTTATGCATGCGTTTAATCGTGTTACGATCAAACATGCATAAGTCAGCACAGAGGGGAATTTGGATATTAACAGTTGATTATAACGGATTATAACAATTATTAATATCTAGGGCTTGATTCAACTTTTAGAAATTTCTTTGATTCTAGAATTGAGTTCAAAGGACGGATAATTGTCCACCAACTATCTCCCTTTTAATAACTCTTAGACAAGGCTTCTCTGGCCAGGAGAAGTATCTGTCCTTTTAATTTGTAACAGGGTCGGTTCAACGTAAAAGTGACCTATGTATGAGCAACTCAAGCGCAATCACGTGTGAATATATATATTTTAATAAATCAACAAACAATAAACAAACATACACAAATTAACTGAAAGAAGGAAGGAGCGAGAGTAAGAGAGAGAGACAAAGAACAGGTGGTATTACCGACAATAACCTATTGAGAACAAGCAAGAAATCAGACCAACTTATTGGTATAAACTCAAAACTCTATAACGACTGTTAAGGGATACTTGCATATGCTTCTTTCGTGGCTGGTCGCGAATTCGTGCGTGTGAGGAATTCCGCGATCCGGTCCGTGTTTTGAGGGCAGATCCATTGGAGTCCGCGGAAAGTTCAAATTTGGTTCCTTTGTGTGGTAATGTCCTTTGGAAAATGGTGCGCGGGCCACCCGAAAATCCGCGTCGAGGACGAGTCCAGAGAGGGGGGTCAAAAGCAGGGAAAGAGAGGAGCGAAGAGAGAGACGGAGGGCGAAGCCAAGAGATAGGCAAGAAAGAAAAAAAACGAAGAGAGAGAGGAGCGTTTGTAGGCCTTCTTAAAGAGCCATTACGGGGCACGCCTCTTTTGTCGGAACAGCCAATCAGAGCGAAGGAACTCAGAAGCGGGAAATCTCCCTTTGTCTTCGGGTCTCGCCTCATTAACATGTTTATGGCTTTCTTAGGTATGCAGACTTTGGGGTTTTGGCATAAAAGAAAGAGTTTGATGCATCGTAGTACCACACAACGCACCTAGCCGGCCTACAAATTGCGAGACAAAGATTTCGAGACCAAGCACGGGGAGTTTAACTTAAGAATTAAAGGAACGGCGAGGATTGACGTCATTCTTCCTTAAGCATTCACTGGCTATAAGTTTCTAACCTATCAAACACATCTAAAATGGTTATAACAAAAAGCATGCATACAGGGAACACGCACATCTAAAATGAAAAATAACTAAGTTACAAGTCATATAACCTATTCGGATGTCTTGGTATGTGTGCATGGGTGGGGGCTTTATTTATGATGGTCTCTCATAAATGATGGTTTGTGTCCTTTTAGCACCATTAACCTGTCAGTCTGTAGACTTCACGGCGCCAAGTCCTGTTGAGTCATTTTGCACAAAGTATTGGTCTGCTTGATCATGTATGAGCACCGTCCATACGCTACAAATCGTAGCAGTGGCGATCATGGATCCCGTTCAGCTGGACTCGCTGGGATTTCTTCAGAACTGTCCCATCCACAGTCACAGGATGCGACTTCACAAATACATCATAGGCGGCCTGTTCATCTAGGCAACTTCTTTTAACCACTTGACTACAAGAAACAAATCAGAACATTTGACTTAATAATATGAATGAAATAAATGGAGCTGCACAATTAATCATCAAAAGATTACAATCTCGATTCAAACACCCAGGCGATCTTATACCTAAATGACAATGATTTGCATATTAAACCTTTGACAAGTATGATCACAGTGAACGTTAAGATCTGTGTTCTGATCCAGAGAGCGCAGTTGTTGTGTACAGGTATGAAACAGCTTCACAAACAGTCTTTTCAACCACTTTTTTCAACCATCATTATTTCCGATAGTGTTGTCAAAAGTACAGACTTTGGTAGCAAGCTGGTACTGAAATTTTAAAAATGCAACGTTTTGAGTGGAATCATAAACACGATTGGCCATTGTGCTCACACACTCATCAAATATTGAGCCTGTGATTGGCTACAATGATCAGTGCTTCAAAAACATTTGGTAAATATAGCTGCGAGCAGCAATTATCAGGGTTCAAGTGTTCAAGGCCTTTAAGCACATGCGTAAAAAGATATTATGTTTTTTTAGCAAGCATGCAACCACTTCATCATAGATGGAAAAGACCATTTACAGCCAATACAGCTGGCAATTTACTACGGAAAAATAGGGTTTATAAAGTTTTTTTGACAGTTATAGCACCACCTCTTGCCTGATCTCCACCACTTTTTTATGTGTCCCCAGAGTAAAAATTTTGACATTTGGCCATTATCATTTAGCTATCGACTTATGTTTATTTTATTTTTTATAGATATTGTGTAAGGCCATGCCAGCAGAGGGAGCCCTCACCTGAATTCTGACTGTGTGCCATTTCCTCTGCTCGCTCTACAGTCACTTCCTGTTTGGCAGCCATTTTAAGCATGGCATGACCAAACAGACCTTGTGAAGTATTGCCAGTTCTACTGCCAAACACTGTTGCCATGCAAATGAATGGCCAGAACATATTAAAGGTTTTCTATTTTAATTGAAAATGGTGATGTGTAAGTGGCCCCAAAGTAAATAACTAATGTTTTTTTGCAACGGAAATTAATCGATCAGTGGTTAAAGTGGGATCTTGCAGGTTTTTTGTTCAAATTCTGTGTAGGTGCAACAGGGAAAAATGACTCACCGTGGGACAGCATATTGAGTATCGTGGTATAGCAATACTTTTTGGGACAAGACACAACTATAACACAACATATTGATAGACCTATTGCAAAGTCAATGTCAAAATCCAGAATCAAAAGTTTTGCTGTATCATAAAACATAAGAAACAACAACAAAACAACAACAATGTATGATGGTCCAAATATTGTGGACCATCATGCCGTCATATCATCAGGTGGATTCTACACATTGGTGGTGGTTAAGGAGATTCCCCCCTTCTATATGTAAAGCACTTTGAGTATCCAGAAAAGCGCTATATACATGTAACAAATTATTATTTATTATTATTATTATTATATTGTGATGATGTTCATTTCAAGTCACCATTCGAGCGCACACTTTCAGCCAGAGCTTCATAATATTTTTGAGGATCAACTGGTTTTACCCTAGGGTCCTTTTGCAGTTACCCCATAAAATCTTCCAGTCTCTACTGCTTCGGCTGTCTGCCTGTAGTATGGTCCGGGGTTGTGTTGTCTGGCTAAAAAAGTATCAACCTCTCTCAACCAAGTGCACAGCTTAAGATAAGGATACACTATATTACCAAATCATTGAAGGTGATCCAATCACTTCCATGGACACAGGTGTATAAAATCAAGCACCTAGGCATGTAGACTGCTTCTTCATTTGTGAAAGAATGTGAAAAAAAATTTCAAGCCAAAGTAATGAAATGGTAAAAACAACAACAACAACAACAACAAAAAAACCTTTGTTTATTTAGCTTAGTTCACACTCCAGATAGCGATGAGATGTCAACTGCCGCATCCCAAGGTGGGCTAGAGTCCTTTGGGGATGAAGATTTGGCTGTGATCCGCCCAAAGTTGGGTCCGCCCAACCCAAAGTTGACAGCCATGTTATCTCGGGCAGCCGCGAGCCTCGGGCTGGTGTGATACTTCTCACCCTGTCATGAGCGGTTGGACAATCGGTTTTGGGGCGGCACCTGACAGCTGTTGGACCACGCCCCCAATGCCTTTCATCCGTAG
Source organism: Paracanthobrama guichenoti (assembly GCA_018749465.1). Taxonomy (NCBI): domain Eukaryota; kingdom Metazoa; phylum Chordata; class Actinopteri; order Cypriniformes; family Gobionidae; genus Paracanthobrama; species Paracanthobrama guichenoti. The sequence continues at coordinate 25,897,594 of CM031964.1, read as the reverse complement.
TGCAAGAGGAGCTCACACGGTCCTGGAAGTCCCTGTGTCTTTCCGTGACCGTTCGGTGGCCTCCTCTGCCTTCTCTGCCCTCGATGTGGGCCTTGGCACTGCTCTGTCCAGTCTGTGCTTACGTAGACAGAACGCAGTGTTTCAGGACCTCGGACGAGCTCTTTGTCTGGTGGGAAGCCTAAGGGAAAGGCTTTCTCAAAACAAAGGTTGTCTCACTGGATAGTGGACACCATTGTTTTGGCTTACTAAATGCAGGGGCGTCCATGCCTCCTTGAGGTCAGGACACACGCCACTCGGAGTGTGGCCTCCTCTTGGGCTTAGCGCATGGCGCTTCGCTGACAGACATCTGCAGAGCTGCAGGCTGGGCGTCACATAACACATTCGCCAGATTTTACAATCTCCGAGTGGAGCCGGTATCCAACTATGTACTCGCCTCTACTAGTAGCCGGTAATGGATTAGGCTCAGGTGTCTTTGCTTGCTTGCCATTCCACTCCACGGACTGGATACGTGCAATATTTCCTCGTGTGAGCTTCCCGGAAGCCCATAGCTCCTCCAGCACTGTCGACGCCGACACCAGTAAGTCTGCCCACTCGCCAGACCCTCGTGTCAGGCCAGATGCCTTCGTGTGCATGGTTTCCCCTCCGGGCGACCCCCACACATGTATTCCACCATAAGCCTCCTCAAGCAGGTGTTTTCCCTTGGAAACCTTGCCACCCTGGGGTTAAAAGTCCAAATTCGGCTGGTTCCCCAGAGATCTCCATATGCAGCCCCTAGCGGGTCATAGGTGTATTCCTAAGTCCTCCCTACGGGTAGGCATCTTGGTGCATGTTTCACCTGGAATATGCTTCCCAGTGTACCTTGGTATTCCTGTGATAAGTGGGAGTCCTTCATCTGTACTAGTCTTATGACAGGGAGCTCGCACTTATGCAGGGCACTGGAAGACAGCCGAGTGGCAGGATTATATTGGGACCCCCATTCGTCAGTCACTGACCTTACTTGGAGTGACTGAACAAAAGGGAACGTCTCGGTTATGTATGTAACCCTCGTTCCCTGAGGAGGGAATGAAGACATAACGTCCCTCTGCCACTTCCGCTGTACCGCTGGAACGCCGGAGTTCAGTCTTGGTAAACATAATGCGATGTGCCAGCGTACTTCCTTATATACCCACGTGGTGGGGCGGAGTTACGCTATGCAAATTCTGCATGCCCATGACATTGGCACTGCCATTGGGCGTTTTCTAGATCTTGAAGATGATAGGCTTCTAGGCGAAACCCCCATTCGTCAGTCACTAACGTTACGGCTCCGTTCCCTCCTCAGGGAACGAGGGTTACATACGTAACCGAGACGTTCAGGATCGCCTCCACGGTGTCTGTTTTGTCAGTCTTTTTAGCACAAGTACACCTCCATCTATTCATCATTACCATCCCCTTTAAACATTTGGGCTTCTTTAATGTTAGCTTTGACTGCGAGATTGAACTTGGATAGGTTGAGACTTGCAGATTGGGTGCTGTCCTAAAGGGCTGCTGGTCAGACTGTGGTGCTGTGTAACACTGTCACAGTGTCACAGTAGCCCTCTGTGTCAAGTCAAGTCACCTTTATTTATATAGTGCTTTTTACAATGAAGATTGTTTCAAAGCAGCTTCATAATGGTAACAGGAAAATAATGCAACAGAATTTAAGCGAAAGTAATATAATTAAATATTTAGTGTCCCCAACTGAGCAAGCCAAAAGCCAAAGGCAACAAGGGCGAACAAGGGCGAACAAGGGCCAGGTGTAGGGTTACCTGGTCTTCATTTCTTCCCCCTTCAGCCATGTGGTAAATGACAATAATAAAAGGCATATTTTTGTTAGTTTTTTGCAAAATGAGTAATAATGTCAGCATATAGTTAACACAGCAATTGCAGTATTATAGTAGATTACACGCCTACTGTATGCATATAGAAGAACATATTCACATAATTGCAATAAATAATGTTTCACATACTATTATAATCAAACACACCCTCCCCTACTCACCTCTGGTGTAGCCCTTTACCTGTCAGTATCCAAGTTCTCAAAGAGTTTGAAGTGGAGCTAATTGGTCAAAAAAGTCAGGAAAAAAATACTTGCTTAAAATTTCCTGCATCTTAACGACTTCTTTATATTGCTTATCCTGCATGAAAAAAACGCTGATACTGTCCGAAGTAATTATTTACACACACACACACACACACACACACACACACACACACACACACACACACACACACACACACACACACACACACACACACACACACACATTAAAAACTATTGTAAAATAGTTATATAACTACAGCAAAAATTGGTACTTTTTTACAATCCTCATTCACCTGACCAGTCTTTGGGTCAAATATGGACAGACCCAACTGTTGGGTTTACTGGGTTTGTACATATTTTACCCAAATTTGGGTTGAAACAAGCCAGCATTTTTTTAGAGTGTATATAATCCTCCCTGGCCTTTAAAAACACCATTTGCTCCTTCATTCCTGACACTTTGGACCCTCTTCAGTTTGCCTATCGTCCTAATAGATCGACTGAAGATGCCATCTCTCATGTCCTCCACTCCTCCCTCACTCACATCGACAGCAAAAGTGGGAACTACGTAAGGCTGCTATTTATTGACTATAGCTCAGCCTTTAACACCATAGTTCCCATTAAGCTAACCTCCAAACTCCTGGATCTCGGCCTGAACTCTTCTCTATGCCACTGGATTGAGGACTTCCTCACTGGCAGGCCTCAGGTGGTGAGAATAGGCCAGTTCACCTCCACCTCCATCACCCTGAGTGTGGGAGCTCCACAGGGCTGTGTCCTGAGTCCCCTGCTCTACTCTCTCTACACACATGACTGTTTGTCCACACACAGCTCCACCTCTATCATCAAATTTGCTGATGATACTGTTGTCCTGGGCCTCATTTCCAACAACAATGAGACGGCATACTTGGACGAGGTGGAGCATCTAACATCATGGTGCCAGGACAACTGTCTCTCTCTGAATATTGGCAAGACCAAAGAACTGATTGTGGACTTCAGGAAGAGACAGCAACGGACATACTCCCCTCTCATGATCAGCGGGTCACCAGTGGAGAGAGTGAGCAGCTTCAAGTACCTGGGTGTAAACATCTCCGAGGACCTGACCTGGACTGCTCACATTCAGACACAGGTGAAAAAAGCCAGGCAAAGACTGTACCACCTGCGCCAGCTGAGGAAATTCAGGGTTTCACCAGCTATCCTGAAACCTTTCTATTTAGGGGCGATAGAAAGTGTATTAACTCAGTGCATCACAGCGTGGTATGGGAACAGCACCAGTCATGACTGCAAAGCCCTGCAAAGAGTCGTGCGCTTATCCGAGCGTATCTCAGGGTCAGCTCTCCAGCAAAGGTAGAGCTACTAAGATCATCAAGGACTCTAATCACCCTGCAAACCCTCATTTCACACTGCTGCCATCTGGTAAGCGCTTCCGAAGCCTGATGGCCAAAACTGAGAGACTCAGGAGGAGCTTCTTCCCCCAGGCCATCAGACTCCTGAACTCAGTCACTTAACATCACGTGACCATCGACATACTGTCATTGCACTGCACTTTCTGTTCTCGTTGTTACTGTGTAACAACCTGTTATAAACCTGTTTGCACATTATACTTCTTTGTACATTTCTGTTAACCGCATATTTATAAGTCTACAGTTTACTCACTGCACAGTTTATTTCACTTATTTTATTCCACTTCTTTATTTTTATTTTTTTCTACTTGACTTTATTTATAATTCTACAGATTTGCACTGTCCATGGAGCGGACCTGTTTACATTTCGCTGCCGGTTGTATATTCTGTATATAACTGTGTATGTGACAAATAAAACTCTTGAATCTCTCTTGGCCATCACCTGGGAGGACTGCCACATTGTCCTTGCATTTGAACCGTTTGTACTGTTTGTACTATTTGAACCTGTTGATTGTACTGCTGCATTGCCAGCCAGCACCTGCCAAACATAAGAGCTGTTATTCATCCAGCTAAGTGTTATGATCTTCTATGAATAATCAGGAAACTCAGCACTGAACTTCTTGTACAAACCCGATTCCAAAAAAGTTGGGACACTGTACAAATTGTGCAATGATGTGGAAGTTTCAAATTTCAATATTTTATTCAGAATACAGCATAGATGACATATCAAATGTTTAAACTGAGAAAATGTATAATTTTAAGGGAAAAATAAGTTGATTTTAAATTTCATGGCATCAACACATCTCAAAAAAGTTGGGACAAGGCCATGTTTCCCACTGTGTGGCATCCCCTCTTTTTATAACAGTCTGCAAACGTCTGGGGACTGAGGAGACAAGTTGCTCAAGTTTAGGAATAGGAATGTTGTCCCATTCTTGTCTAATACAGGCTTCTAGTTGCTCAACTGTCTCAGGTCTTCTTTGTCGCATCTTCCTCTTTATGATGCGCCAAATGTTTTCTATGGGTGAAAGATCTGGACTGCAGGCTGGCCATTTCAGTACCCGGATCCTTCTTCTACGCAGCCATGATGTTGTAATTGATGCAGTATGTGGTCTGGCATTGTCATGTTGGAAAATGCAAGGTCTTCTCTGAAAGAGACGACATCTGGATGGGAGCATATGTTGTTCTAGAACTATACCTTTCAGCATTGATGGAGCCTTTCCAGATGTGTAAGCTGCCCATGCCACACGCACTCATGAACCCCATCCCATCAGAGATGCAGGCTTCTGAACTGAGCGCTGATAACAACTTGGGTTGTCCTTGTCCTCTTTAGTCCGGATGACATGGCGTCCCAGTTTTCCAAAAAGAACTTCAAATTTTGATTCATCTGACCACAGAACAGTTTTCCACTTTGCCACAGTCCATTTTAAATGAGCCTTGGCCCAGAGAAAACTGGAACTGGTGATCCTCTGCCCATCTTGACTTCTGAGAGACACCAATCATGTTGCCAATTGACCTAATAAGTTGCAAATTGGTCCTCCAGCTGTTCCTTATATGTACATTTAACTTTTCCGGCCTCTTATTGCTACCTGTCCCAACTTTTTTAGAATGTGTAGCTCTCATGAAATCCAAAATGAGCCAATATTTGGCATGACATTTCAAAATGTCTCACTTTCAACATTTGATGATAGTAGTTTTATGATCATAAATTTATGAGATTTGTAAATTGTCCCAACTTGGAATCGGGTTTGTAAATAAAGACTGTATAATTCACATCATTACTATGTTGGTTGTTCTGTTCATGTTCCTGATATTACTGAGTGTTCTGTGATGATTTTATTTTGTTCTTGAAATTAAAGTTAAGCTGCTGCATTTAGATCCTGCAATCATTATCGCCTGCAACCAACGGTGACACCTTTATAGGTCAAGGTTTTGGCTGTCAGTTAATGATGCTCTGTTAAACATCACTCATTGTAGTAAGATGACATGGTCATATATGTTTTAATAAATCACACAGTGTGAAATGAGAGTATTTATGGTATATGTGTATGAGCCATTTAAATTGTTAGATCAAAATGGATTTTGATTGATTGCATCATGGCCAAATAAAAATTAAGCTAATAAGGCTGCCCACCCACACATGGGCAAAGTATCAGCAGCTTCTGTTTACCAGAGTTTAGCAAACAGTTGCCTTTCAAATTATGCAAGAGCCCCACTTTTCATTGGCTTTTGGAGGTGAACTTTACCTTTACTCAGTTTGGATAAAGAATTGATTTTTTTTCTGTCAGTGCTGACCACTCACTTTTAACAACCCCACAATTAATATCCTTGTGTGATTTTGCTCCTTATAAGTATGCACTTATACAGAATAAGTATTTTGTATGGTTTTATGTACATTGTATGTATTTACTGTGGTAACATATTTTATGCTACAGATACTGAATCTGGAACATTTGTTTAATTACTCTTTCTAGATTTATAGCTAAACCATATTTTCAAAATTCTTTTACAAGTTAAAAGAATTTGGAGCCAGTAATCTTATTGAGAGATTTCATAATGAATTTCATTTCAAGATGGTATTACAAAAAAAAAAAAAAATTGATTTAAAATTGATTTCAGTAATTTTCCCAAAATCAAAATTATATGTACACAGTCAATTCACATGTTTACATGATGTTTTAAAAACGGTTTACCAAAATGTATGTTAAAAAATAGCAAACTACCAAAATATACTTTTTTTTTTTCTGTGGGAAAAAATGTACAACTTTAGTGGTTGCCTATGAAATATCTCGCCTTACAGTTCAAACAACCATTCACCTGATTGTGTACTGTAGAACATGTATGCACATTACTCAGAAGAGAATTAAATATATATAATATATATATAAGAACTTTTCATATACATAAAAGTCTGCCTTAAATATTCTGTATTAAGTAATTTTTCTACCATGAAAACAACTAAAGCTTCAAGTACCCCCTCATGAGTCCAAATCCAAAGTCAATGCTGGATTGCAAAATAGAGTACCATGGACTACAGACTACTGATAGGCATATGTTGAATAAAATGGAAATAAAGTAAACTTTATAAAGCCACTTTTTGTTTCACCTTTTCAATGTACACGTCTACCACAATAATATTAGGTTTTTGAATTGCTTATCATTTGGGAATTTTTCTCAGCAAATATTTATGTGCAATTTATTGCAGTTATTTTGATTAACCACACCATGTAATTCAATAGGTACGGTGTATGAAAAATATAATATTGTTTTTAATCAATTTTTAATCAGCCCTAGCCCTTTTTTTATTTTGTGCCAAAACAATTGACATCAAAAGAATGACACTTATTTAATGTAAATTATAAAACAATATTTAATATGCATGATTTGTACTGATGATGCAAAAACTACAAAAATGAAAAGAATTGTAAATATGAGTTATAAATTGTTAAACCATATATTGGAGTGACAGCATATCTGTAACTGCAGAATGACCATTAATCATAATTCAGAAACACAGGCTACGCCATAAATGATTTTTCGAGGTAGTAAATAAAACAAACATTTTTAGAGTATGTTTTACAAGAAAATACTGTTGTACAATTCAATGTGCTACTTGTCATTTCTTTGTGAAATTTACTAGTTTTTCACAGTACTTTAATTCTAACAAAACCTCAAAGTTATGGTGTTTTCTGCAAATAGTTAGCCTGAGTTAACTATCCTCTCTCATGTCCCTCTTTTATATTTGTTTTTGACATAATTTACATTGGCAAGCATCTCTGGCTCTAAATTGTTTGCTTTTCCCCCTACGGTGTACATTATAAAGGTCTGGACAAGAGAGGAGAACTTTTTCTTGGTTGAAGAGTGCAGTATGAGAGAGCTGGTGATATTAGCAGCTTTGGTCTCGGCTCTACACGCGGCCGTCCTCCCGGCAGACAGTGATGTGGAATACAAGTGCCAAGAAGATCAGGACAAAACTGCTGCGTTAGCAGCCGAGCGGTTCATTAATGAACATCACCGCCATGGATACAAATTCAAATTTGTCTCACTGGACAGTCGCAGTGCAGAGAAGAAGGTGAGTTTTTATGACTGTGGATGTTTACAGAGTTTCAAAAGAGCGTGTGATTGCTTTTAGTGTACAGAATGAACAACATAACAAAAGAAAAAAAAGATTTTTATGATGTGCTAACTGTCTTCTTTCTGTGCAGACTGATCCTTGTGAGGTAATTTTGGGAATTACCTTAGAAGAAACCGAATGCCACATTGTCAGTCCCAAACCTTTAGATGAGTGTAGTGCTAGAAGGGAATCAGAGACGGTGAGCTGAACATCACAGATGCCCCAGGCTCTAATTTCAGATATACTGCCTTTTATTACTCTGAATAGAGTGACTTTTGTGAGTTGTACATCCATTTAACAGCCTTTCAATGTTCTCTTTAAAGAAAGTGATGGCAAAATGTAATGTGACTGTCTCCAGTGTTGAGAGAAAAGCAGCCGTGAAGCGCTACATCTGTGACACTGAACCAGGTGCTGTAAACAAATCAAAAAAATTTTTTTCTTCATCAGACACTTTACTTGGTACCCCAGGTCAAAACTCTAGCCTTTCAAAGAACCCATAGTCATATTTAAGCTCAGAGTACATACATTAGGTAATGCAACTCCTGTAAATTAATAATGCAAAGTCACAATAAGTTACATTTCACTTAGTGATTGTATATTTGTATTTTGTTCAAGCTTCACATAAAATACTTGTGACGAAATGCCCTGACTGCCCCAGTCTACTGCCCTTGCATGAGCCGAAGGGTCTGGAGAGTGTGCAAACTGCCCTGCAGAAGTTCAACAAAGAATCCAGTCATGCGTCTTACTTTAAACTGATGGAAGTGGGAAGGATCAGCACACAGGTGACTTCTTTCAAACTTGGGTGAAGCTTGAATATTCTACGCAAGTACATGTGTGTAGCGGCATATTACACCATTAAACCTACCCATCACTGTAGCCTTAACCAATGAAATTAGCTGCAGAGCGGGATTTCTGCTAACTGGTTTGGGGGGAAAAATCATGAAAAAATCATGCATTCCACTCAACACAGATAAATAAAAATAAAGATCATCACAGATGAAGATGTAAAATGCAATTCAACACATTTTTAACTTTTTTTTTTTCGTATGGAGCATGACCGACAGGAGACTGTATATTACAACAGTCACATTACATGATTTTACGCAGGAAGGGCGACAGTCAACTGCTTTTAAAAAAAACGAATGGATTGCGGCATAGTGTTTTCCTAATCATTGGAAGCCAAAATAAAAATGTATTAATCGCACATTAAGGGCCCTATTTTAACGATCTGAGGCCAAGGTCTGAAGCACATGGCCCAGGTGCACTTAGGGCGTGTCCGAGTCCACTTTTGCTGGTTTAACGACGGAAAAAACGGTCGGCACTCAAGGCGCATGGTCCGAAAGGGTTGTCCCTAGTCTGTTAATGAGTCATGGGTGTGTTTTGGGCGTTTAAAAGTCGGTTGTGCTCGCACCATGGCAGATTCGCTAATTACATGGAGGAATATGCAAGCAGAAAGACGCTGTGCACCCGCCTATAGGCTCATATTACTTACGCTCGCTTTAAATAACACAAAAATACTGTGACCAGGACCCGGTACTGTGACTTTAGACCAGGTTTTTGTTGGTCAATGGCGCAGTCGTTTTCAGTCTCCTCAAAATAGCAACGCACCAATAATGCACCTGAACACACTTTGTTTTCAGACCATGGCCGAACAGATGGGGAGTGCATTTGCTATTTAAACAAAGTGGCGCTGGACGTGAAAGTGATAACTACATTGTTGAATGAAAAATTACATTGTTTCACTCAAACCTGGGCAAATTGTGTGCAAGTTACAGAGCCGGTCACAATTAGCAAAAATTATTTGGAGATTTAAAATGTTATCATCAAACACAGTGTCAGATAGGCTTTCCAACTAATGTAAATCAATATTTACATGGTGTAATAGAAGTAAATTTATCTCTCACACACGTGTCCTGCATTGTCCTGCAAAATCACATCAACTGTCCTGCAATTATAAATAACGTACCACCTACACTAAAGCTATCCGATAGTGTTAAGAAAAACAAGTGTGAGATAAAAAGGATTTGCTAAAGCATCCATGTCATTTTATCTTGCTTCTACAAGTGTTTAATCTTTTTTATTGTGAAATGTTCTTATCTAGTTAAAAACATGTTTTCAAAAATAAACATTAACTTTTTCAAAATATGTGTTTTTGTATGTACAATGTAGGGCAAAATGTCCAAGTTTGGTCATTACACCATAACTTTTTTTAAATGTTCTTTGCTTGCAAGTGGTTTGCAACTGCATGTTAACAGAATTTTTTATCTGTTTTCTTAGTGGATGTTTTCAGGTCAAAGCTTCTTTGCTGAGTTTGCCATTATGGAGACAAACTGTACAAAGGAAGCATCCCAGAAACCAGAAGCATGCAAGGCTTTATGTGGGGATCAGGCTGTAAGTGTTCATTACTTTATAATTTCTTTAATCGCTACAAGACCATTGTCTTTTCAGGCACTGGCCATTTTTGAGGTTCCCATAACATGTCTTATGTCAGACTAGTGGAAAGAAAACATTCAAAATACACATTTAAATGTTTATTTCATTACACTTTATCCATTTATGTCTGTAGATTGTTAAGGTTAGTCCATTCGTTCCATGGACTATTATTTTGATATTCTGTTTCCTTTGATTCCTGTTTCTCCTCTCTGTTTAGTTTTGATTTCCTTAGTTACTGATTTTGTCCTCGTTTGTTTCTATAGCTACATTATTATTTACACATCTGTCTCATTTGCTGTACTTGTTTTCCCCATTCTGCACCTGTTCTGTATTTGTTTATAAATAAAGACTTGCTGTTGAAGACTTCCCATCCATCCATCTTCTCCACTGTGCACGTTAACCAAGTCATTACAGAAGAACCAACCTACAAAGAAAAGCAATTAGTGATGGACACACCAGCCATTCGTTCCCTCACTCACTAACCTGACCGCTCCCTCTGTGTGTTCTATAATACCAGCTTCAACAAGCAGTCCAAGGCATGCTCCCTGCCATGGACCCCATGCTAGAGCCTATTCCTGCTATGGAACCAGATCCAGCCACATTGTCCATCCCAAAGCCAGAACCTACCGTGAGGGCTGGCTACCCAGTCCACCCTAGGGCCAGCAGCGGAGCACTGGCTCATAGATTTGTGGTCCTGTGAACTTTTCCGTCCTCTGCCTGTCCTGTAGGACAGATGATCCTGCCCTGCCTCCTAGCTCCTTTGTGCCAGCCAGTCCCGTTCCCTCTGCTGGCTCCATCCAGTTCCCTGGTTCGGCTGTCTCTGCAGGTTCTGTTTAGTTCTCTAGCTCCACCTCGGGCTTCCTGATTCCCAACTCTGCCCTGTGAGGCATATTCCCCTGCTGCACCTTGGGCCTCAGAGCCCATGACTCCACCTCAGTCTGTCAAACCTTCGGCTCCATCTTGGCTCCATGCTCCCTTGGCTCCACAATTTTGAATCAAGTTTTCAGATTTCTTGGAAGTTTATACAAATTAGTGTATATTTTATTAAATAACACTTTATTTGAACACTTAAACATTTCAGAAAATGTTATGTAATAAAAAACAGTTTTCTTAATGAACTGTGATTAATCAACTGGGGAAATTATGGTGATATCTGGTTAATCTGGATAGCTGGTTAATTTTTTCACCATATTCACCTGTAGTGTCTTTACCTTGACAGTTGACAGCTTCATTCAGTCCTTCAGTTCCTTCAAGATCAGTAGTTCTCAACATCTCTCTTTCTCTTTTTCTTTCTCTAGCGGTATGGGTTCTGTAAGTCCTCTAAGGTTGGAAGTGCGGCACTTGGAGATCAGAACATAGAAGTAGAATGTAAAATTTACGAAGCTCAGGTATCCTTCTCGATAACACACTTAAACTGTAACAGTAAGACCCAGTTATTTTCTCCTCTCTAGCTATGTAATTCTTGTGCTCTAATTGTTTCCAGAACTTAACTCATCCAATGCAACACCCCGCTCAGTCAAAGAAAGACTGTAAATTCCATGGACCCCCACCCCACCGCCGACCAGGACATCCACCAGGGCATGATCACCCCCACCGCCCAGAACATGCAGGGCATGGCCACAAGGACAAAACACCTGACCAAAGGGGCCGTCCAGACCATGCAGGGCATGACCCTAAGGACAAAACACCCGACCAAAGGGGCCGTCCAGACCATGCAGGGCATGACCCCAAGGACAAAACACCCGACCAAAGGGGCCGTCCAGACCATGCAGGGCATGACCCCAAGGACAAAACACCCGACCAAAGGGGCCGTCCAGACCATGCAGGGCATGACCCCAAGGTCAAAACACCCGACCAAAGGGGCCGTCCAGACCATGCAGGGCATGACCCCAAGGACAAAACACCCGACCAAAGGGGCCATCCAGACCATGCAGGGCATGACCCCAAGGACAAAACACCCGATCAAAGGGGCCGTCCAGATCATGCAGGCCATGACCACAAAGAAAAAACACCTGACCAAAAGGGCCATTCAGAACATGCACACCACTGTCCAAAACGCCCTTCAGGGTTTCCAGAATCAGCATCTGAGGGGCAGCATGAATTCCCATGCCATGGCTTTGTAAAAATACCCCCTTCTGTTTATCCAATCTGCCCCTTCCCTCCACCACGTCTCTGCAGGGGACCTCCAGACCTTGTACCCCCACCTACTCCTCCTCTTGAGTAACTAACACTAAAATCTGCTGAGGAACATCCAGATGGGAAAATGTTCAAACATATTAAAAACTGAACAGCATAAGAGTGTAGATGTCTCCTGTATATTCAGTCCAATAAATACTCTTTACTGACCAGTGTGGTTGAGTGATAAAAATCTGAAAACATGATATTACAATAATACAAAACAGCTTTGACAAGAAAAGCAAATCAACTGTAAATCATCAGTTGTGATGCATTAAAAAGAAGTTGCCAAGAACAATCTAACAAAAAAAAAACAACAACTTAAGATTTGAAAACCTCAACCAACATCACCCTCGACGTTAAAGGGTTCATAACAATCCAATTTTCCTTGATCCTTTAACTATAGGATAGCTTGACGACTAAGAAAACATACTGTAACTTTTCTTCTTAGTTCAAAAAGACCATTTGCTGAGGTGATAAATGCATTAAAACATGTCAAAGCAGCATGCCATTATTCCTTAACACCAGAAGAACTAACAGTTACCCTGGCTGTGTGATCCCTCAGCACATTTCAGTGTGGATCGACACTTGCAGTGTAATGCAGACTTTTCAAAGAGCCTGTTATTGAAAGATAGTTCAGTTTAAAACTACGATATATTTAACAATATACTGTATAATAAATGATCAGAGCAGCTTGTGTGAAGGACATGTTTCTTAAAGGCACCACAGCAAAAACCTGTTCATTTTTAAACCTTCTTAACAGTACAATTGGACTTTATCATTTATCATATCATATGACCCCTTTAATCAAACATAATGTTATGTTCACAACATCTCTTCAACAACACAATATTGACCTTGCAGCTGCAATGTCATAGTCTACAGATCACAGTGTGACATAATCATATATTTACATGGAAGAGTTTAGAGAAACATGCAAAGTTTAGGAACTTACATGACGAATACAGGAATTTAAAAAAACAAAACAAAATAATGCACAGTCTAAATAACAATGAAATCTGTCAATGCTTCACTTCTCTGGATAGTTTAATGGCATGTTGTGTTAGAAGAAGATTTGTTTAACTGGGGAAAAAATATCAGAAGACAAGGTTTCAGGGTTCAGTCTCAGAAAACAAACAGCAAAGATTTTTTTTTTTTTTTTTGCAATTTCTCAGAAAATGGAATAAAAAACTACACAGATAGTATATTTTTAGTAAGGGAGAGCAGGGCAAAATCTTTTACTTTCTCAGTTTGTGTCAATCTACTTGGGGTTCAGAGTATTTATTTTTTCCCACATTAATTTCACACGTCTAGTACAATTAAATGGGTTTGTTTCATTAATACAGTGTATGCTTTTTTTTCTTGTTTTACCCCAAAAGAATGGAAGTGAAATGTGACAACATATCAGCATGTTGTCAGCATTAAAGAACTCTCTCAACTGTTAAATAACAGATATAAGATTAAAATAATATCAGATTTCTCTTATTTCAAATAAACACATAAAACAGAGATGAAAATTAAACTTCAGTAAGAAATTAACTTTTGTTATGATTAAATAAATATTCAGTGATATCTTCCAAAAAAAAAAAAAAATTTCTCTATGTTGTGTTGATATGGCAACTAGTAAATACACAAAGTTTCGTCGTCCTGAGCTGGAATGTGTGGAAAGTGTTAAACCATGTGTGTTACAGCTAACCCTGAGTTAGGTTATACCCTGCTCACCCCTTGTATATTATGACTAAATAAAGTAATAAAAACATGTTTAAAATAATACAAAATTTTGGTCCCACTTAATATTAGTAGGCATCTTTAACTACTATGCATATTTGATACAATGCACTTATTGTGTACATGCATTACATTGTACTTGCGGTACTGTGCAAAAGTCTTAGACATGTTGGTATTTTCACACGAAAAATGTTTTTAAGCCTGTTATTTAAATCTTTTACTGTAGTGTGCCAGTCGGAGATATCAGTTTACATTTCCAAACATTCATTTTGCAATGAATTGTAATAATTCAGTGAGATTTTAATTTTTTTATTTTTTATGCACAAGAAGTCTGACAGCAGCCGGTATGATCTGATCTCACCATCATCGAGTCTGTCTGTGATTACATGAAGAAACAGAAAAAACTGAGACAGACTAAACCCAGAAAAACTGAGGCAACATCTCCCAGACACTCGAGGAAACCTTCCTGCAAAACTACAGTACTGTGAAAAGTTCAGGCACTTGTCAGAATGCTTTAAAGTGAGAATGCTGTCAAAAATAATAACATAAATAGCTTTTATTTATGAATTAACTTTTATTAACTAAATCAAATTGATATTTGGGGTGAGCACCCTTTTGTCACCCTCATCTATTCCTATACCTCTTCATGTAGTTTTGCAGGTTTCTTCAAATGTCTGGGAGACGTTGCCACAGTTTTTCTGGATTTAGTCTGTCTCAGTTTTTTCTGTTTCTTCATGTAATCACAGACAGACTTGATGATGGTGAGATCAGAGCTCCATGTGGAGCAGAGAGACTATTGTCAGACTCTTTATGCATACACAAATCTCACTGGATTATTAAAATTAATGGCAATTCATTTATAAATGTAAACTGATATTTCCTACTGACACACTACAGCAAAAGATATAAATAACTGGCTTAAACCCACTTTTTGTGTGTAAAAATACTAGCGAGCCCAAGACTTTTGCACAGTACTGTATATTTTACAAAATACCTGCATGTAATTACAGCTGTAATTCATTTCCGTAGTTACATCTATAATTACACTGTTGACACTTCCCTTATGCCTTATCCTCTGTCCTAACCTTACCCATGTCCATCCCAATAGCAGCAAAAGTGTTTTGCGTAAATGCATAGGAATTAAGGACACCTAAAGTGTGACCAAAATGTTTTATAAAAAAAAAAAAAAAAACCTTACATACTAAATGGAGTTGACTGAAGTTCGGTATCCTGTTAATGAAATCAGTAGTAAATCAAGGGAACACTGCACACAAAGCACGCTGTTTCCTGAGAATGACCCTCCAATATTTTCAGTGCAGCAAGATTAAATCACTGGTCTCGTGTTGCAACGTGTAGAAAATGTTACAAAATCCACAATTGATTTGATTAGGGTACAACCTCAGTTGGAGGTATTTGAACTCGTCAAGCCATACAGATCGACAGCATGTTGCAACCTGCCCTCTCTTCAATCAGTCATCCATTTGGTCACAGTCATTGTGGGGCCCACTGATAAGAGTGAGTGTAAGGGACCTGTGATGCTGATTGAAACTCAATCAGGCGTCAGTAGCCAATCAGGAGAAGAGAGAGGGGTTTGTGGATTTTAAATGACATATAAATAAGCTTCCGTGGACCATCTAGTTTTGTTGCTGCGTCTGGGAGAACGACCACAGCTCTACAATGAAGCAGTGTGTGGCATTGATGATGGCATTCCTGTGTGTCCATGGGGCCCCTGTGGACGTTTTGGCCCCTGGAGACTGCAAAGATGCTGTAGCGAGCGGTGCTGCCGCTGAAGCTATGAACAAAATCAATCTGGATCGCACCAAGGGCTACGTTTTGAGCCTTGATCGCCTCAGCAATGTCTATTACATGAAGCATGTGAGTCAATTTCAGGTTCTTGTGTTCATGCGGATCCTTTTTACATTCCAAGTCAACAGTCACTATTAAAAGAGTAAAAGTCATTTAATCTCAAATACTTTTTTAGGGATCCTGTGTATCTAAAGGGAAGCAATGGCTTTACATTTCACCTATAGAACACTTTTTTTTTTTTTTTAACAAATGTTTACTAACAAATTTTTCTTTTAGGCTGAAACAGGCATTGTCTTCTATTTCACATTTGATGTTTTGGAGACCAAGTGTCATGTACTCAGCAAGAAAAACTGGAGAAATTGTGAAATCCGAAACCCCGAAGAGTACCCAGTATGGTTTTGCTAATCCATATAAAACTAAAATAACTTGTTAATGATCTTTGTTCAGCATTTTAATAGCCTTTTCAACCAACAGGCCTATGGACAGTGCAAAGCAGTTATGTACATGAACAGAGTTCACAGAATTGCCCGCCTGTACAGATATAGATGTACTGTGAGGCCAGGTAATAACTAGCTACCAAACAGTTGGATTTATCATTATATGCTGACAGAAGGCAAATGCAATAACATGACTCTCCCTTGGCAGTGCCTGCCACCAAAATCAGGGAACGGTGCCCAGATTGCCCTGTCCAGCTCCCTCAGGATCATGAAGAAGCCTTGAAGACGGTGAAGATGGGCATGGAGAAATACAATAAAGAGAGTGCGCTGGCCAACTACTTTGTTCCTCTGGACATTACAAGAGCTTCCGCTTCGGTAAGCAAGTGAGCAAGTAGCTAAGCATGAAAAAGAATGAGGAAGAACACTTTTTTTTTGTACAGAAAGCTTCATCAAATTGTATGTGGATATGATATTTGTATATGCGATATGATTTGTCTCTATAGCTTCACTTCGGAAGATTCTACAATGCGGAGTTCACCATCCAAGAGACGACCTGCTCTAACAAAACCGATATAGCTGATATCTCCAAATGTGAGGTCATGGCATGTGCGTTTGAGGTAAGTGACCGGACTTTTCTTTAGGAGATACATAGAAATACAGTCATCACTGTAAACCCTAATGCTCAAAATAATCAATTGGTTTGAGTAGGTAAACTTAAATTGAGCAAATTAGTTCAATCAAATTAACTTTTTATGAGTATTTAGAACTTTACAAACTGACACATTTTAAGTAATCTGAATTGTTTCATTGTTTTGAGTTTTATGAACTTGTTTCTTTTAATTTAGACAAACTTAAATTTAATTGAAACTGGAATGGGATTTCTATTTCCCAGCAGAAAAATGTGCTTTTCACTACTCCTATAATGTATGATATACAGAAAAATATATATGTTTTTTTTGTGTGAATATAAATCATAAAAGTTGTTTCTTTTATTTAAAAATCTTATAAATGTATGGGGTGTCGAGGAGGCCTTTTACCCCACACATGGTAAAAGGCTCACCAGCATGGGGCAAAAGGCATTTTTACAATTAATACAAATATTTCAGCTAAAATAATGTTTTTAATAATGTCTAAGTTAATACTTGTTCAAAACAATCACTTTAGCAAAGTTTGAACTATTTTCTGTTTATCTTAATGAATAAAATAATTAATTTTTGATCAGTGAATATGCTGTCATTAAAATATGTTAATATAGCAATATCTGAAAAATATAGAAACAAAATAATTAAAAAGTAAAGATTCTGAAAGAATTGAAGGAGATCCCATAATAATTTAATATAGATTTACAGTAGTGACAATAAATGATATTTTATTATACGATATGATTAAAATCACATTTTTAAATCTGATGGTTTCATTATAAATATGGTGATTATCTCTAAAGTGGACACACAACTTAATATATAATACTTACAATCTGAAACTAATCATGTCATGTCAACAAATGTTAAAGTT
The DNA here is from genome assembly GCA_018749465.1 of Paracanthobrama guichenoti. NCBI lineage: Eukaryota > Metazoa > Chordata > Actinopteri > Cypriniformes > Gobionidae > Paracanthobrama > Paracanthobrama guichenoti. The sequence goes on along the minus strand of CM031964.1, from coordinate 25,879,933 downwards.
TTACATATTCTTCCATTACTGTAAAACTGTAGCTTTAATTACCTTGAACAAAACTGACAAACATTTTTAAAAACACAAATATTAGATCAAATGAGCACAGAATCAACTTTGCGCTGATGCCCGTGATCACGTCAAAGATCAGACAAATTTCCACGTGCATCTTGAAAAGCGGATGTTTTGGAAAGTGCTGCGGCAGGTTTTTGTGCCATCTAAATAAAATCAAAGGAGCCTTTTACCCCATGGAGCCTTTAGCCCCGTTGTACCCTACTGTAAACCCAAATAAGTTGGCAAAAACTCACAAATAAATAAATAAATAAAAAATTGAGGCAGTCAGATAAGAAATGTAAAGTTTAAGTAAGAGAACTTGCAGATTTTTATTTTGTAATCATACATTTTAATTGAGCTACTTCATTAACTATATTTGACTAGCTTTAACTAATTCAATAAATGCCAGCTTGCTAATTGGTTACACAATGCTTTGGTAGCATTAGCATAGCATAGCACTTGCTGAATGAGAACAGCAATCATTTAACATAAATCTGTTCACAAACTAAGCTCATGCTCCACTCGTTATGATGGAAACCCTACAAAACCCCCAATATAACAGAAACTCTTCTAAACTAGGATAACAAAACATTAAACACTACTAAATCCCCCACTTATCGTTGATCTTGCACACAAAACAAAACAAAAACAAAAACATAATATAACACTTAATTTTGGCATTTACTCTCCCTTTTGAGTGTCATGGCAAAGCATGCTGGGAAATAGAAATCCCAGCCCAGATTCAGTTCAATTTAAGTTTGTCTAAATTAAAAGAAACAAGTTCATAAAACCCAAAGCAATGAAACAATTCAGATTACTTCAAATGTGTCAGTTTGTAAAGTTCTAAATACTTATGAAAGTTCATTTGTTTGAACTAATTTGTTTAATTTGAGTTGGCTCTACTCAATTAATTGTTTTGAGCGTTAGGTTTGACAGTGTAGTGTTTATTGTTTTCTGTGCTATTTAGAAGAGTTCTACTTACTTAAACATTGCATTTCTAAACTTAAACGTTTTGATGTAACTGATCACCTCAGTCACTTATTCGGGTTTACAATGTATGCTATGTTTGATTTTGCCATTTACAAGGAATATTTATCACATATGTTCTTCACTCTTTAGCACAAAGGATTATGCAAGGCCTCTCACTCTGTCACAATCACTGGTGAGGAGCACCTCAGTGTTCAGTGTGAAATCTTCGAACCAGAGGTAAGATTACCCATTTTCAACAGCATTTGAGAGTGTTTGTGATCAAAACAAACCACTTCTCTTAAAAGGGCAATTCACCACTTGCAATAAGGGCTTTCAATAAAACTTGACAGTGGAAAGGCGATTTATATATATCTCAAGGTGATGATACACGGGGCAACTTTTTTAGCAATGTTTCTGGGAAATGTTGCCGTCAGTAAGCAACCAAGTGAAACACAGTGCCCACGACCGATCTAAAGTATCTAAATAGAAATTTGTTGGCCATTCTCAATGGGAAAGTGCCCAAGCAACATTGCCTGGCAACATTGCTCAAAAAGTTGCCCCGTGTATCATCACCTTTAGTCGTACTGGTACATGACTCAAGAAAACATAATGCACTGGACGTGGGTGATCTGATGATTTTATATCATGATCGATTTTGAAGATGTCCACAATCTACTTTTCAAGCGAATCATGGAGACTGTGATCTTTTATGTCCTCGTAATAATGTTAAAATACAGCAATGACTGCCTACTAGACTGGCCAAATGATATCATGTGTCTTTTTCATGTATCTTTAATGCATTGTGATGCATTTGAAAAACAATTCAACAGCAGTATTATGAAATCCAACGAACTAAACATTGACATTATTTATTTTAAAACATAAAGAGAATTAATCTGACATTAATTCCTCAACCTTATGTCGTTCCAAACCTGTAAGAGCTTCGTTCATCTTCAGAACACAAATTAAGATACTTTTGATGAAATCCGAAAGCTCTCTGACCCCTCCATAGACAGTTATTTAAGTCCCAGAAAGGTATTAAACATGGTAAAAAGGTAAAAAAACATGGTTAAAATAGTACATGTGACTCCAGTGGTTCAACCTTAATGTTATGAAGTGACGAGAGTACTTTTTGTGCGGAAAAACAACGACTTTATCAAAACAATTTATTAAAACAATTATGCAGGAGCTGACCAATGTAAACAGCGTAGGAGACTGACACAGACGTGAAGAAATTGTTGAATATAGTCGTTATTTTTGTTTGTTTTTTTGCGCACAAAAAGTATTCTCATCGCTTCATTAAATTAAGTTTGAACCACTGGAGTCACATAGACTATTTTAACGATCTCTTTACTACCTTTCTGTGCCTTGAAATGGAGGGGATGGAGAGCTCTTGGATTTCATCAAAAATATCTTAATTTGTGATCAGAAGATGAATGAAGGTCTTACGGGTTTGGAACGACATGAGGGCGAGGAATTAATGACAGAACTTAACATTTTGAATCTCAACATCTTGCTGAGTATTTACATAAAGACTGTCAGTTATGTCTTAAGTGAATAAACAGTGAATAAACAAGAAATCGGATGCGTGTCATTATATTAGATCCAGTCTTAAAGCCTAATGCAAATACCTGCTGCTGTCTGTGTCATTAATGTTAAAAGACAAAGACAAAATCACTCACTGCTCTTGACTGTATAACTTTAGTAGATTTTATAAGAATCAATGTATATTTAATTCATACAGTGAAGACTATGCAGTGTTTTAAAGTTTAACTAAGGGTTTAATGACTATTTAAACAGCATTTTTAATGCAATGCTCTATTTTAAATTGTACTGCTTGTTCCAGTTTGGATATTCTCGATAGTACATCTCAAAACTGTGAAGATCGCGATTCACATCAGGGATTGTGAATGTTTGTTATTAGAAGGTGGTATGAAATTTTGGGAAGATCGCCCACCCCTAACTGGACTCGATCCAGCTGTCTGTGAGTGGGCAGAAATCTGTAGTTTTCAACAAAAGCCCTGGAGCTCTCAAAAGTAAAACATATCATCCGACTGACTTTTGCTTATGAATAATACGATAAAACAGAGAAAGAATGCACATTGTTCAATTACACATTCTACCGACATACAAAGCTGGTTTAATATCAGCTAAGTCACTATGTAATAGTTAATGGCATAGTTAGATATTAATCAGATTTTCATTTACTGTTGTTTTTAGGCAGCTGAAGAGGAGAAGAAAAAGCACTTGCTCGGAGGTGAACTGGACCACAGCCACAACAGCACAACAGGCTCGCCTACTGGACACGACCATGAGCATGACCACACCAAACCACACAAACACGACCATGAACACACCTCAGGACACACTCACAAACACGACGAGGGCCACGGACACACCCACTCTCATGACCATGTTCATGCCCATCACGCCAAGGCCCATGAGCACGCTCAGGGTGAATGGGAGCACCATCACCACCAGTACGGTCACAAAAAGGAGGAGACCCATGAACATGACCATGAGCTGGTCCTGGACCATGAGCACACACACAGACACCTCCATGAGCACGAGCACCATCACCACCACCACGAACATGAGCATCAAACCACAGTGGGACGCCCTGTTGGGACGGTCAATGTCCTTTCTCCTATGGATAAGCCCATGGCCCTTCTATCCTTCCCTGACAAGCCTGCTGCAGGACCAGATAAGGCCCCCACCCTCCCATTCTACCCTGACCCTGAGATACCAGAACCCACCATCCAGGCCTTCCCAAACACCATGTCCCCTGAGTGCCCAGCACAGTCCAACATTGAAAATGGAATCCTCAAGGAGGTCTTCAGTGAGGATCCGCTCTTTAAACCCACTGTGTAGAGACCTTTGAATATTTAATGAACAGTGTAATAAATACTGCAAGAGGTACTATAATGCTTTATGCAATAAAGCATGTTTTGGCAGTCATTGCTGCTTGTGTGATTAGCTTTCTTTTCAAATGTACAGCCATCATATTTATGAAGGTATGGCAACCCTGAGCAAATCTAAGATCAGTGAAAATCAAGTCCTAAGCCTTTTTTCACGTTCAATCAAATCCCTCAAATCCCAAATCCCCAAGTTTTTTAGCAGGTTAATTTCATAAACCTTTTTGCATTTACCTTTATTTTCCTCAAAAGTCTTCATGATTTTCACTTTATAATACTGATCCAAATAATGATTATATTAATAGTAATTAATTAAATTAAGTAAATAAAAAGGATTTACTCATTTAAGGCATTACTCATTTAAGGCATTACTCATTTGTTCATGAAAAAGAAGATACGCTGTACTGATTATTTCCGAATACAGTCGTGCAGTGGCAATGCATCATGGCATTATCCATGGATAACTTTTGATTCACTATATGTTGGTGTTGTTCACATTATATGCACTTACGCACCGATTGCCAACAAAACACACACATTTGATGCAGTTTCACTCCCCGCCTGCGGTTTCCACTCATGACCGGGAACAAACACACACACTTGCAGAACTCCAGAAAAACCAAGAACTCCTTAACGCTGGGTTATTTGGGAAGCTGAACGAGGTTATCTTTCCCTCACAACCAGAAACACACTTCTTTAGTGACATTGTTGATTTTGTGGTCTAAAAACAAAATGCCAGCGCTGCCGACTGCTCCCGTCACCCAAACAAAGCTCGTTGATGGGCACACTCTTGCTCTTGCTCTGGTTGGTATGTGTGTGTGTGTGTGTGTGTGTGTGTGTGTGTGTGTGTGTGTGTGTGTGTGTGTGTGTGTGTGTGTGTGTGTGTGTTTGTGCTCATGCGGGAGAAGTGCCCATACAAGCAATTCCACCCTTTATGATGTCATACAGCGCCATACTTTCTGAAACTTGTTAGAATCCTGAAGGAGTGTATTTGGCACAGAAATACTCCGTCATACGTCCAACTCATTTTTATCTAAATTTTGGCCATATTTAGCATGAGAATCAGCTCTTTAACAGTGTTTGGCACAAAAATAGAAAAGAAATCTAACAAAAATAAATATCCAGATATATATATAAATATATATATATATTTATATTTATTTATTTATATATAATATTTATATATATATATTTATATATATATATAAATATATAAATATATATAATTCTGTTCTCGTTGTTACTGTGTCTAAACCTTTTGCACATTATATTTACAGTTAACCACATATTTATAAGTCTACAGTTTAATCAAAGCTTCAATTATTTTATTCCACTTTATCCTTATTTGTTACCTTTTTTTCTCTTGACTTGATTATTTATAATTCTACAGATATAGACATATATATATATAATATATATATATATATATATAGAGAAGTACTTTTTTTATATTCTATTTCTATTATAATTTCTTCCTTGTGTTTTTAACTGTGAATTTGCACTGTCATGGAGCGGAAAAATATTCTGTATATAACTGTGTATATGACAAATAAAACTCTTGAAATATAAAAAAATAAAGATTAAATAAAATGTATTGCACTTTCTAATGACAGTAGCATCTCTTTTCAAGGAAACAGCTGCTTTACAACTTCAAATATTTTTCACAAATATGAGAACATTAGTTAAAGAATTAAACAAGTATTGAACTGTTATCTGACTTTTTTTCTCACCACAAATATCACCTTTTACAAGGCTTTCAAATCAAGTCAAGTCAGTTCCATTAATGCATTTCTGAATCATCAGGTATCATTAATTATCTCAGGGCATTTTTCATTGAGCAGGGCTCTTTATTACTATTAGTTCTGCTGAATGACAATCCTACCTGCCCATTCTGGTGTGTTGGGCTCATGACTGGAGCTTGGTAATGTTACTGGGCCTTGCTCTTCACTGTTAGCAGCAAACCGGACTAAAGGCGGCTGCTGCTGAAGAACTACAAGAAAAAGTTTGATACATGAATGTGGTTTGCAGACAACGTTGTTTTGCACGGTCGCTAGCATCTTGCACTGCTCCTAACTACCTTAACGTTAACTTACTTACCGGCCTCGTCATCTTCATTTGTTTTTTTGAGAAAAAAAAAAAAAAGAGTTAGACTGCGGTAAAATAATAAATAAAAAAGTGGGGCTGCTGTGAGTGCAGGCAGCCTAGGGACAGCATCCATATTTCAACCCAGTGCCATGACAACAACGGCCCTCACGGCCAAAAAAACAGACCGGCCCACCGGGAATTTTCCCGGTGCTCCCGATTAGCCAATCCGGGCTTGATGTAATTTACCTTGGCAGATCAGAAAGCTGCATAAAACATCTTTGATCTGGAGCAGTTTCTTATGGATATTGGGCAACTGAAGGACTTTGTTGATACAGAAGCAACAAAGTCCATCAGTTGCCCAATTCTGCCCATGACATTCACAGGTAAGCCTATCAAAGCTTTGGATGCTGACTTTCAAGCAGAGGAGCTCACTTTTACAAACACAATTTCTTGACAGAAAACTGGAAACGTGGCAAGCTCAAAAAAGTATGGACCAACAGCAACAGTGAGGACACTGAGAGATGCAGATGATTGGAATGGAGACCCTGAATCAAAGATGAGAGCTGAAATAACATACAGACAAATAACATAGTTACAATGAGCCCCTATTAGAAATATGCTATTATATTCTATACTTTTATTAATTATTTTGAGAAACCACACTCAAAAAAATTATTCTAGCTGTTTGCTCAGTTTATTCAAATAAAATAAGCTGAAACAACACAAATCAATTAAGTTTTTTTACTTAATTGCCATTTTACTACATTTTATTACATTAAATGAAATAAAATTTGTAAAATGTTAAGTTAACCTAAACCATTTGTGTTGGGACTACATGAATCATTTATGTTGCGCTGACTGAAATGGGCAGTGCATTCTAGTTCCCAGCATGCTTTGCATAGGGATGGATCAGGAGAGTAAATGTTGAAATTAAGTGTTATTTAATGTTTTTTTAGTAAAGGAAAGACCTGTTAAAGTTTGATGTTATATTTGACAGTTATATTTGACATTTAAAAGTTGTGTTATGTTGTGTCAATTTTTGAGGTTACCATTATTGTGAAGTGTAGATTAACCTTGTGGTTAGGCTGTGCTGTTCTCAGCTGTAACTGTCCTGATGCCAGTGGTGATACATGATTTACTTGATCATTACTTGCATGTTACAAATGTTACAATCAGCATGTGATCAAGTGTTGTGTTGATTATTAGTTTTTATAGAAATATAGAGAATAAATTAATTGGACAGTTCCTACAATATGGTCTAAATATGGTCATCAGTTCTACCCCTCTTTATACTACTTTATCTAGTTAGAATGATGCTTTTTTTAGTAGTCTTGACTAAATAAATTTACAAGTTCATACAACAAGATTACAATAAATCATTTCAAACCAATTCGATTTTGTTGGAAAAACATAATTACATTTCGTGGAAATGTTTTCCTTAATTTAATTGAGTTCGTTCAACAGCTTATTTTTTTGAGAAACTATGAGAAAAGAGTGAATAAAGTCTGAGAGTCAATGTTCAGAAATGACTCATTATTATTATGTTTTTAACTCTGCTGTATAGCCGTATTTAACGATGTGTTTATTGTCAAACTCAAAAATGTGTTTATTTTTAATTATTAAATGCCATGATTTTATTTAAAAATATATATATAATTGTATTTTATTGACAAAATATTTTAGTGTGTCTTGTATATTTTTTCTATTAGATTGAAGCTGTCATTTGGTCATGTTATGTACCCCACCTATGGGGCATGTTGTCACATTTCACTTCCAATCTTTTGGGGTAAAACAAGAAAAAAAAGCATACACTGTATTAATGAAACAAAACCACATAATTGTACTAGATGTGTGAAATTAATGTGGGAAAAAATAAATACTCTGAACCCCAAGTGGATTTACACAAACTGAGAAAGTAAAAGATTGTTAGGTTGTGCCCCGCTCTCTCCTACTGATCAAACTCCAGTACAGAACACGTGGTCATGCAATTCACCATCAGAACATCACTCTGATGGTACTGCTTCAGTTTCTTCTTCACTATCTTTTATGTGAGATGCAATAGCAGTTAGACAAGTCATCTAATAATTGTGCAGAGAGAATGAAACAGCGGCATAGACTGGTGGCAGACTGCTGTGCTTTAAGTTTTTTAAACTAATAATCTGACCTGTGTCCTGAACACAAGAGCTGCTGGTATTGGACCACAGGGAGGCAGGGAGGCTTGAACTTTGATTTAACTCACAAATGGCCAAATATTGTACCTACAACATGTACCACATTAGCTACCCTACTGCTGACTTTACTATGCAAGTGACACTTTGCAGCCAGTGGCGGACTTAATGACTTAGGGTGATTTAGGGGTCCTAGTTCCAGGTATGGGGCCCCAACACACCAACTTTCTACATTTGTAAATAAAATGTCAAATTTGAACGTAATGTGGGAGGAGACTGGCCAGCAATGAGTTTCAGGTGCGGGTGGCTAGTCATATGACTGAGGAAGCATAAATAGTTGTTGCAGCGACAAATGGTGAGATTGGTATGTTTCTGAAGCTGTGCTCGAACGTGCAGCCTCTGCACCCTTTCATAGAGGTTGACTTGAGAAGTTTTGCACTCTGTCTGGGAAGCAGGTCAAACATTTATTGCTGCAGTACCTTCAATGGGCTGACGGCTGTGTTGGTTTGTTGAACTGCATCATCTTTGTATCATGTTTGGGGATTATGCACTGTGATTGGATAACTGTGCTATAGTAGTACTTTCACTAAAGGGCAGACCAGCTACTGTTTCTTGTGTATTTAAGTTCTTCTTTTTGGTTATTTTATCTTGATTCAATATTGAGGTTTAATTTGATCCTATTCATTGTTTTTGTTATTTGCTTTTGTTTGCATGGTATTGCTCTCCTTGTTCTGTGTTACAGTGCTAGTGGCTTTGTACAGGGCCGGGCCTGCATTGACACCTAACCTTTACTTGGTGTGGCTGATCTGTGTGGTGTGTTAGAAGGTTGGCAATGTAATGGTGATTTAAAGGTTACTTCTTTGCGGTGTATGCTGTGGGTTTTTCTTCTGTTTCTTACAGGTGGCAGGTGGTGCATAAGAGCAGACGAGGAGATGACAAAGATGTGGTCATCTGACACAGCAGAGAATAGCTAGCGCTCTGTAGAGCAGTTTGTCCATTTAGGGCTACTGTAGAAACATGGCGGCGCAAAATGGTGACTTCACTGTAAGGGGACCCGTGGTGTATGGAGATAGAAATGGCTTTTTCTAAGGTAAAAAAAAAAAAACATAACCGTGCATTGTTACAGAAGCACACTCGGAGAGAATGCAGTGACAAGGTATTTTATTGACAACACTCAAGTAATTTGAGTGAATTCAGGTAAGTGGCATCTTGCAAAGGTGAGGACTCAATCATTGGAACTCGATGGAACACTCAGGAAGTCTGGAGAAGGGAGATCACTGAAGGTAAACTCAGGCTGCACACAGTTACTTGGAAGCTCATCTGGAAAGTAAGGTAAATCTCACTTCACACAAACGAAACCAGACAACTCAAATCACCTTTATTGATATAGCGCTTTTAACAAGTCCAATTGTTTCAAAGCAGCTTCACATTGTTAACAGGAAAATAATGCAACAGAATTTGTACAGCCGTTCTGGTGAAACGGTGATGTTATCCAGCTAATCTCAAGTATCATATAGTGTCAATGTGGGCAGATCGGTAATATAGATGAAATTTAGGTGTCCCCAACTGAGCAAGCCAAAAGCCAGAGGCAACGGTGGCAAGGAACCAAAACTCCTTCAGGGTCAGAATGGAGAAAAAAAACCTTGGGAGAAACCAGGCTCAGTCGGGGTGCCAGTTCTCCTCTGGCCGACGAACAAACAGTGTATGATTATAATTCTGGCAACATAGCAGGTCTTAAGTCATATTAGGCAAATAGATATTTGTAAGATTATTCAAAAGATTGGAGTCGTCACGCCGAAGACGGGTTTAATGAGGAATTCGTGTTGATGCAGCATTTACGGGGGGAGTTTATTTGACATGTTCTCTGCAGACATTTCAGGGATGCGTTGGTCATGTCCAGGCGCTGGTCCACCATCTGATCTAGATACGGCCTGGATCCGGCTGACTGCAGTAAACCTCAGGATAAACAGAGAGACTAACATTAGCGTAGAAGCCATTCTTCTTATGATGTAACGAGTACATCAGGTGTTATGGGAAGTGTTCCCGGTTCCGGCTGACCTAGTTAATGCAGCCTAACAATCATTTACTGATTTGAATAATAGAAATTGATAATATTTTATGTGTAAGCCATAGTAAAGAGATGCGTTTTTTTGTCTAGATTTAAACTGACAGAGTGTGTCTGCTTCCCGAACAATGCTAGGAAGACTGTTCCAGAGTTTAGGTGCTAAATAGGAAAAGGATCGACCGCCTGCAGTTGATTTTGATATTCTAGGTATTATCTGGCCAGAGCTTTGAGACCGCAATAGACGTGATGGAGTATAATGCGTTAAGAGTTCGCTCAAGTACTGGGGAGCTAAACCATTTAGTGCTTTGTAAGTAATAAGCAAGATTTAAAAATTTATACGATGTTTAATAGGGAGCCAGTGCAGTGTTGACAGAACCGGGCTAATATGGTCATGCTTCCTTGTTCTATTAAGAGCTCGAGCTGCTGCGTTTTGGACCAGCTGGAGTTTGTTTATTAAGCGAGCAGGGCAACCACCCAGTAAAGCATTACAGTAATCTAGCCTTGAGGTCATGAACGCATGAATAATCTATTCAGCATTTTGCATCGAAAGGATGTGCCGTAATTTAGATATATTTTTAAGATGGTAGAATGCAGTTTTACAGATGTTAGAAACGTGGCTTTCAAATGAAAGATTGGTATCAAAGAGCACACCCAGGTTCCTAACTGACGACGAGGACTTGACAGAGCAGCCATCGAGTGTTAGACAGTATTCTAGGTTACTACTTGCAGAGTTTTTTTTGTCCAATAATTAAATTAATTTTTTTCTGAATTAAGTTGCAGGAAATTACTAGACATCCAATGTTTTATATCAGCTATGCATTCCGTTAATCTTGTGAATTAGTAAGTTTCGTCAGGGCGTGAAGAAATATAGAGCTGAGTATCGTCAGCATAACAGTGAAAACTAATGCCATGCTTCCTAATGATATCTCCCAGTGGTAGCATGTACAGGGTGAAGAGCAACGGTCCTAGCACTGAGCCCTGCGGTACACCATACTGAACTTGTGATCAGTGTGACATCTCTTCATTTACTGCTACAAACTGATAACGGTCAGAGAAGTATGATTTAAGCCATGCCAATGCAGTTCCACTAATGCCAACATAATTTTCGAGTCTATTCAAAAGAATGTTGTGGTCGATAGTATCGAATGCAGCGCTAAGATCGAGTAACACTAATAGAGAGATACAACCACGATCGGATAAGAGTAAATCATTTGTAACTCTGATGAGAGCAGTCTCAGTACTATGATACGGTCTAAATCCTGACTGGAAATCCTCACAGATACCATTTCTTTCTAAAAAGGAACATAATTGTGAAGACACTGCTTTTTCCAGTATTTTTGACAGGAAGGGTAGATTTGAGATCGGCCTATAATTGACTAATTCTGTAGGATCAAGTTGAGGTTTTTTTAATAAGTGGTTTGATAATAGCCAACTTAAAAGTTTTCGGTACATATCCTAATAACAAAGATGAGTTAATGATATTAAGAAGAGGATCTATGACCTCTGGTAGCATCTCTTTTAATAGCCTAGTCGGTATAGGGTCGAGCATACATGTTGTTGATTTTAGATGATTTAACGAGTTTAGCCAATTCTTCCTCTCCTATAGCAGTGAATGAATGTAATTTTTTCTCAGTGACACAGCAATGCTCTGTCTCATGTGACACTGTAGTAGACGGCTGCATGGTTATAATTTTCTTCCTAATATTATCGATCTTACACGTAAAGAAGTTCATAAAGTCATTACTGCTGTGGTGTTTACAACCATGGGAAGTAGAAGCTTTATTTTTGGTTAACTTAGCCACTATATCAAATAAATACCTAGGGTTGTGTTTGTTTTCTTCTAAGAGAGTCGAGAAATAAGCAGATCTAGCAGTTTTTACGGCCTTTCTGTATGCGATCATTCTCTCTTTCCATGAATTACGAAAAACCTCTAATTTTGTTTTCTTCCAGCTGCGCTCCATTTTTCTGGCTGCTGTTTTAAGGGCCCGGGTGTGCTCGTTGTACCACGGCGTTGGACTATTTTCTTTAATCTTCTTTAAGCGCCGGGGAGCAACTGTGTCTAAAGTGCTGGAAAAAAGAGAGTCAGTGGTTTCTGTTGCAAAATCGAGTTCCTCTAGGCTATCTGGGATGCTGAGGAGATGAAACTGATCAGGAAGATTATTTAAAAAGCAATTTTTAGTGGCGGCAGTTATAGTTCTGCCATATTTGAAGCGAGGGAACGGCTTTGCAGCCTTAGCTAAATTAAGTATACATGATACTAGGTAATGATCTGAGATGTCGTCGCTCTGCTGCAGAATTTCAATGGCATCAACATTTATTCCATGTGACAATATTAGGTCTAACGTATGATTAAGGCGACGAGTGGGTCCTGACATGTGTTGCCTTACTCCAATAGAGTTTAGAAAGTCTCTAAATGCTAATCCCAATGTGTCTTTTTCATTATCTACATGGATATTAAAATCACCAACAATTAGTACTTTATCTGTAGCCAGTACTAACTCGGATAGAAAGTCAGCAAATTCTCTGATAAAGTCTGTATTGTGCCCTGGTGGCCTGTATACAGTAGCCAGCACAAATGTCAAACGGGATTTATCAATTACACTACATAATGCTACATAAAGCACCAAGACTTCAAAATAATTATATTTGAAACTAGACTTCTGAGTAATACTGAAGATATTATTATAAATTACAGCAACCCCTTCCCCTTTACCTTTCAGACGCGGCTCGTGTTTATAACAATAATCTTGTGGGGTGGCCTCATTTAAAGTAATGTAGTCCTCACCTCAACTGAATGAGCTGAGGTGTGTGTGCTTAAGTAGTGGAGTGATTACTATTCAGGTGAGGGACTGTGCCGTGAGTGGCTGGTACAGGATAGTGGCCCTTAAGGTCTTGTGAACTTAACAGACATGCACACGCAGTTGCCATTGTAAATCCACAAGAAAGTGCACATGAAGTGTGCCATTTGGGACTGGGTCTTCACGAGCTACGCAGAGGACTTCTACCTAGCAGACAAAGCGGCATTACGTTGTGAAAGTGTGGACTAAGAGGAAGACCATGAGGGTTTAGGATGCCATTTGGGACAGGGCCAAAATGCAAAGTCTATTTCATTTCTGTGAACCGGTTCTTTCCAGATAGTTTGGCTCAATGAACCAGTTCAAAAAGCCGATTCATAGGTTCCTGACATCATCATGCAATGATGTCACTATGCATTTCTTTTATGCTTTTTATGCATTTCTCAGTGTCATGCTATAAAGGAAACATTCAAATAAAGTAATCCGTGTCAATGCATATTGAAACAATCGAATGAAGTTATTTTGCGTGAGTGCATTCTGCTGATTATTGCCTTTCATTCACTGAAGTTAATGGTGTTTGTGGTTACAGTTTGAGCAATATTGCAGGTAGGTATGTCATCTGTCTTATTCGTTTTAATAAGTTTAATATAAAAAAATTTTTTTGGATCTATTTTCATTAAATAAAACGTAGGTCTAGGCTACTGTTTTAACGATTTCGGATGCAGCCAGTGTCCCTTAAGCCTGTTTCACACATACTCCGTCTGCAGTCGGTATGCAGTGTGTGTTGCGGTGCGTCTGCGATGCACAAGCTGTTGTGCTTTCACATTTGACGTGTTTGCAGTGCGTAACTGATCCGCGGATGTATACCACAAACACATTTATTAGTAATTTTTTTTAAATTTTTATTTCAAATTCTTTTTGTAACTGAACATGGCTTGTCAGCATTGCAATACACTTTCATAGATGTCACGTTTAAACGCACTACATTTAAACGTTTTATTCAATTCATAATTTTTTTTTATTTGTATAGCCTAGTACTTCAGATTTATTACGTTGCTCACGCAAGTGGCAAAACATTTAAACATAGACCTATGTTAAAATCAAAAACATTTTACATTAACTTACAATAGACAAATCTAGTCTTTTCTTTCATTTTTAAATCTTTTTACTATAAAAAGAGTCCTGGTCCTAAAGAACTTAGTTTTTTCCACCTCCAAGAAAGGACAAGTGCTCTGTTTCCTGTTTAGCTAAATGCAGTTTTCCTTGCTTTACCCGAGGCAAAAAGCCATGTGTTGACTTCGAAACAGAGTAGACTTCTACAGAGTTCTATGCATCTGTGGTGAAATTACTAGATTTTCACGTCAATACATGTTTATTTTAATGCAAACAATGCTCTGTCACTTTAATTCAGCGTGTGCAGCACAGCAAAAAATAGACTGTGTGGAAACGATTGCCGCACTGCTGTATATGCACCGCTCCTGGAACGGATCGCCGGACCACATCCACGTGCAGTGTGAAAGCTCTAACCGGTTAACATGGGAACAGGAAAAAAAATTAAAAATACACACTACAAACGCACTGCAAACAGAGTATGTGTGAAACGGGCATTACAGATAATGATGTCAAACAAACATGAATGTTACTAGGGGTGTCACGATTCGACATATTACGATACTTAATTCATAATACGATATTATTGCGATAATCCAAAGCATGGTAAAAGGTTAACAAAAAAACAATTCACAGCAAAATCCCCAGAGTTAAATTAACTCTACTTGGAGTACATCTGGCCCCTCTCTACATAGTTAAAATAAATCCAAATCAGTGTTAAAGATTAAGTGATGATTATGCATTAATGATGAACACCTGATGTTAACAAGAAGAATCACTTAAGGAAAGAAAAACACAAGCATTACAACTGACTTCAGCCACAACCTTAGATGAAATCAACTGAAGATAAAAGACATTAAATCTCTGAAGTCCTCAGCAGAGGAGGATTAAACAACTCCACAAACAGCATTATCAGCTTCACACATTACTAACCAGATTGACTTTATGTCTGTTATACGTCTAAAGAAGCTCTTATTGAGAATTAAGGTTTTTTTTTGTTGATTTTGTTGAAAATTGTTTAGTCACCATCATGGTGATCAGTGTTTTCTTTAGTTGGGCAGTTTGACAACCTTTTTAATGTTAATGTTTCTCTGACTGCTATAACTGAGTTTGCTATGGCAAGAAAAGCAAGAGAAAACACAATCAGATGCTGTCGGCTGCTTGATGAAGATAAAGAATATAATCATTTGTATAGTGGCTTAATTCATTGATCTTATGACTGAGTATGAGCAATATACTATTAACGTTGTTTTATTGTGATTCTAGAAAAGATCCAACACGGTTTTAATCAGAAAAGCTAAATAAGTTTTAAAACAGATTGTACACTAAGCACTTTGACCCTTTTTCAAAATTAATCAAAAGTGCCCATATCAGACAAATACCAATGATAATATTTGTGGTCAATAAAACAAAATAAATTTTACTTATGAGCCGACAATGTGCATGACAATGTGTACAATAGTAACGAATGGCTCAAAAGTTGGGAAATTTCTGTTTATTTTTTACATATCAGTCTGAGGCGTTGCCATAACGCGTTGCTATGGGTTGAGTGTGTTTTGATCGACTGGCTGATTTTCCACAGTCTGTTTCAGAAACGGCTCTCGAGCCATATATGGTTCTTTCAGAGAGTGTCTGTGGCTTTACGGTGGAAAAAAAATTATCCAAACAGTTTTTTTCTTTAAAGGTGCCCTAGAATGGAAAACTGTATTTATCTTGGCATAGTTGAATAATAAAGGGAAACATGAGCCTCAAACACCATTGTTTCAAACACCATTCATGCTTGCAGTTGCCAGATTTCAGTATTTTAAATCCCCCAATCAGAGCTTTTCTGTTATAAGAACACGTATTCTATCATGCTTGTGGATGATCTGAAACACCAATAAACAAGTAAGATGCGTTTCAGCAATCTCCATTTGAGATTTTCTGCTTAAAGTGTCATTCAGTTGGTCTGTGTTTTGTTAGGCATTTTTGAATACAGCATAGATAAACAGAAAAATATAAATTACAAACCCAAATACCAATATAAGCTATATTAAATCTGATAAGATTTAAAAAAACAAAAAAACCAAAAACAATGCATCATAAAAAATACAATAAAGCATATAATCAACAACAAAAATTACAAACACAATTAACCAATATAATGTAAACATAATTAAATAGGAGAAAGTTATGAGAAAATTATATAGCATATACACTCACCTAAAGTATTATTAGGAACACCATACTAATACTGTGTTTGACCCCCTTTCGCCTTCAGAACTGCCTTAATTCTACGTGGCATTGATTCAACAAGGTGCTGAAAGCATTCTTTAGAAATGTTGGCCCATATTGATAGGATAGCATCTTGCAGTTGATGGAGATTTGTGGGATGCACATCCAGGGCACGAAGCTCCCGTTCCACCACATCCCAAAGATGCTCTATTGGGTTGAGATCTGGTGACTGTGGGGGCCATTTTAGTACAGTGAACTCATTGTCATGTTCAAGAAACCAATTTGAAATGATTTGAGCTTTGTGACATGGTGCATTATCCTGCTGGAAGTAGCCATCAGAGAATGGGTACATGGTGGTCATAAAGGGATGGACATGGTCAGAAACAATGCTCAGGTAGGCCGTGGCATTTAAACGATGCCCAATTGGCACTAAGGGGCCTAAAGTGTGCCAAGAAAACATCCCCCACACCATTACACCACCACCACCAGCCTGCACAGTGGTAACAAGGCATGATGGATCCATGTTCTCATTCTGTTTATGCCAAATTCTGACTCTACCATCTGAATGTCTCAACAGAAATCTTTTTCCTATTTGTAGTGGAGATGAGGTGGGGTCTTCTGCTGTTGTAGCCCATCCGCCTCAAGGTTGTGCGTGTTGTGGCTTCACAAATGCTTTGCTGCATACCTCGGTTGTAACGAGTGGTTATTTCAGTCAAAGTTGCTCTTCTATCAGCTTGAATCAGTCGGCCCATTCTCCTCTGACCTCTAGCATCAACAAGGAATTTTCGCCCACAGGACTGCTGCATACTGGATGTTTTTCCCTTTTCACACCATTCTTTGTAAACCCTAGAAATGGTTGTGCGTGAAAATCCCAGTAATTGAGCAGATTGTGAAATACTCAGACGGCCCGTCTGGCACCAACAACCATGCCACGCTCCAAATTGCTTAAATCATCTTTCTTTCCCATTCTGACATTCAGTTTGGAGTTCAGGAGATTGTCTTGACCACGATATATATATATATATATACACACACACACACACACACACACACACACACACTCACACTCACACTCACACTCACACACAGACACAGACACACACACACAAAAAACTTTTTCACAAAAAAAAATGTGTGTGTGTGTGTGTGTGTGTGTGTGTGTGTGTGTGTGTGTGTGTGTGTGTGTGTGTGTGTGTGTTATAAAGCTTCATTAATACAGTGTATGTCACATCTGGGGGGTATTCCAGAAAGTAAGGTTAACTTACCATTACATATACTCTGAACTCTTGGTTGATTAACCCAAACCTTGCTTACTCGAGGTATACTGGTTCCAAAAACGAGTCCGGGAGTTCAGCCAGCTCAGAGTATGTTAACCATGAACACACAAGACATTCTCAACAGAGCGACGAATTGATGATTCACCATGGAAACAGACGCTAAGAAAGAGCACAGACCATTCTACTTCCTCTTCTTCTTTTGTTTAATGGCGAGTTACATAACCTACTTAGTGCACATTGCCACATATTTGGTGGTTATGCAGTCATTTATTCAGTGTTTTCTTTTAATAAGTAATCTTTATTCACTGAGAATAAGGATTATATTGTTTGTTTGATGCTAATTAATTGAATGCAGATCCATGTGTGAGATGACAATAAAATAATAAATATTTGAATTGAACTAAACTTTTTAAATTTTTTTAAAATTCTTTATAATTAATACATAATATTGTATATTATATAACTGAAACAAATTTGGTTATATTAATATCTATATTCATTATATAAAACACATCTGAATAGCTCTTAAGCAAACTAACCCTGGAACATAACCTACTCCGGAGCAGGTTATGTTTAGAGATTGAGTTGCCATGATTACTTGCATATGAAAGTTACCTCTGTTTTTGGAACCGAAAGTTGAGGTTATCCGGTTACTTACTCTGAAACATACCCAGGTATGTCACATAACCTACTTTCTGGAATACAGCACTGTTCTGTGTCTGGCACTCTGTTGGACTTTTATGTTGAAGTTTATCTGTGCATTGTTTCTGTGTCCTGTTCCTGTGTTTTTTTTGTAGTTTTTCATCATGATTAGTTTTCCCCAGGTGTTGCCTATTAGCCACCCCCCTTTGTTATCTTGTTAACCTTGTTTCCCTTGTGTATATATACCCCAGTGCTTCAGTTGTTCTCTGTCGGTCGTTGTTTAATGTAATGCAGGTGTTCTCTGTTCCTGTAGGTTCTTTTGTGGTTTTCTCAGTGTTATTTTGGTCCTGATTTTTGATCTTAGTTTTTTTTTTTTTTTTTTTGTCATTAAATCCTCCCCTTCATTTGGATCCTCATCTCTGCCTGCTGCCTGTTATTTCCAGTTTCTTGACAGTATACTTTTTCTTGATTTACCCTGAAAGAATGGAAGTGAAATGTGACAACATGCCCCATAGGTGGGGTACATAGCATGACCAAATGACAGCTTCAATCTAATAGAAAAAATATACAAGACAAACTAAAATATTTTGTAAATAACTTTTTCAAATAAAAATAATGGCATTTTTTAATTATATATAAAAAAAATTTTTTTTGAGTTTGACAACACATCACAAAACACAGCTATACAGCAGAGTTCAACACATTATAATAATTAATAACTTCTGAACATTGACTCTCAGACTTTATTCACCCTTTTCTCATGGTTTCTCAAAAGAATTCATAGAAGTATAGAATATAATAGCATATTTCTAATAGGGGCTCATTGTAACGCAGTGTGACAACATGCCCCGCCTGTGCAACTGGGAAATAACCGCGGCTCGTGTCTTCTGCTGTTAGAGCAGCATTAAAGAACCTCTGTTCAAGCACGATCAATCAACCCAATTAAAAGTTTCACAGGTGTTTATGACGTAAGCGTTAGCAAAAAAAAAAAAAAATTGTAAAAAAATAAAACTCACCGTTATGGTGATCAGCGTTCACTTTGGTTGGGCACTTGGAACATTCATATTTTTATAACTTTCTTCCTATTCATGCAGAGATCATTCATGGTTTCAGAGGAAGAGAAGTAATAAATAGGTTGCTTTTAAAAGTTGACCTATAACTTATGAATAATTAGCTATAGTCATCTTTTAAAATTAATCTATGTAATATTTCCTTTATGTTGTATAATGATTGTTTACAATTTTAATTTTTTTATTTTATTTACTTGACAAATTGGCACTCAAACCAATCAATTAATCTTAACTTGGGTTTTTTGAGTAAACAAGGAATAGTATGTGAATACTGAAGATTACTAGGTTTTTACAATTAAGTTAAGACACAAGTAAAGTTAACTAAAAGTGTTAAAATCATTTATTTAATTGTACGGTTAAATAAATGTTTTCATTTTTTTCTGTGTATAGGGTTGATATGGGTTTCGTCATGCTGGCATAAACTTTTAAATCATGCTTGTTACAACTAACCCCGCGTTAGGTTGTGCCTCACTCACCCCACCCTATGTTGCAAAGGGCCTCGACACAGGCACAGTTCATCAGGTCGCAGTGCAGGATACTTTTCACAGGGTGCTACTCAGGACCCTTTTGACAAAATTCCTTGAATGTCCAGCTGTACTCCAGGCAGCACTCCAGTGGCTGCACTTTTTCTAAAGAGTTTACAATACCCTTGGTTTTATACAATGACATTTGTGAGACTGTTGATCCTTTAGGACAGGGGTGTCCAATGCTGCCCCTGGGGGGCCAATGTCCTGCAGAGTTTAGCTCCAGTCAGCTCAAACACACTTGCCTAGAAGTTTCCAGTAATCCTGAAGACCTTGATTAACTGGATCAGGTGTGTTTAATTAGGGTTGGAGCTAAATTCTGCAGGATAGTGGCCCTCAAGGAGCAGAATTGGACACCCTAAACTTTAGTAAACTTTTCTTTCATTTTTTTTTCCTTCTTCTTCTTTTTTTTAGTCATGTTCCTTGCTTTAGGAACTTTAAAAATACATGCAAGATTATGGGGCCATTCCATGTTGAATTAACCAAATTGTTAAATTGTATATTTTCAGTGGTCAATAAACCATACGTGGGTGACCTTGCATATGGCTGATACTTTTTTTTATTTTTTAATTTTTTTAAAGGGGTTACAATAATGGAATAAGTACTTTGCCAGTACTGATAGGCTCCAGCATCCCTGTAACCTTATGGCAAGCGGTCTGGAGAATCAATGGAAGGATGGATAGATGGTTTTTTTATTTTATTTATTTATTTATTTTTTTGCATGTTAATCCTAATAAATTAAAACCTACTCACTTGAACCAGGACCGCATTACAGATATTATGCTGGTTTAATAAATAAATAAATGGAATTAATTAATTGTATGGTGTTATTCTGATGAATTGCTAAGTTAAAGTAGCATAACAAACTTCAAACGATGCAATAAACCAAAATGAAATTAACAGCATATTATAAACATTAATCAACGCCACACACAATACAAACACAAATCTCTAGATAAATGGTCGAATATTTACAGTATGCCACTACTGTCTAATATTCCCCAGCCATGGACAGCACTGGAGTACTGTAAATATTCGACCCTTTATCTAGAGATTAGTGTTTGTATTATGTGTGGTGTTGCTGCTTTTGCTCTAGATGGCAGTATACACTAGAAATTCTTTATTTTTGAGCATAACACCCCATTTCCTGTAGATGGCAGCAAAGACTCAAAAAATCAAAGTTTATCAAACTTCTTAATTTCAAACAAATGGTATTATCAGTGTATCCTCACAACTTGGGCAAATTTTCTTTGTCCTACTATAGAAGTAAAATAAGTATAGGCTATATGAGTATAATTTTACAGTGTCTGCAGCTGGGGAAAGAATTACACATAAAAAAAAACTTTGTCATAATTACACACTATTCCTTCAAATATTGGCCTAAACATTCACAAGATTGTGTGTTTAGTGTGTAATCATATTTAAACATATTTATTAGTATTTTCTCAGAAAACCTTCAGAAATGTAACACAAATTTATCAGTCATATACTGTAGGTAAACTATATTTTCCTTTTCCTATTTGCTTAACAGTGTTACAATGAAGCAGTGAATTACAGCTAGCTATGGTAAAAAAAAAAACAGACTAACAAGAAGCAAAAATTAATTCATACACAAATTAAACTTGACACAAGTGCCATATACTCATGGCTATACAATGAATATGACAGGAATTTAGTTTTACCCCATTGACAGAATTAGACAAAATTTTGCATACATCCTCAGAATGTCCCGTTGTCGATGTGTGTCAAGTTTTGTTATGTTTGGACTTCGAGTTCAGCAGATATAGGGCATTTAGTGCAAACTGGACTAACCGCCAAAGTGGAGTTTGATTACTTGACTAAAGAATTCAGAGGGAAATTTACATTCTAGCACATACAGTTGCAAAGACTGATTTAACGATCTGAGCACATTGTATTTCTTGAGCATCAGTTTTTATAAACTACCATAATTTATTCCTTTCTCCCTCACTATGCAGTCTCCCCAACTTGCTCTTATATGAATTAATTTCAATCATCCCATCAATCCAATCTTTCAGGTCTGTGTTTTTGGGGCATTTCCAGTTGAGTAAAAACATTCTGGCAGCTGTGATACAACCAATCTTAATCAGGGTAAATGCATTTTTTGTTGGGTACCACTGATTTATCTACAAGAAATAATAATACAAAAAATACTGCACTATTGACTTTAGACCAGGTTTGTGTTGGTCAATGGCGCAGTCGTTTTCAGTTCCTCAAAATAGCAACACGCCAACAATGCGCCTGAACACACCTCGTATTCAGACCAGCACACCCACGCTTAAACAACGTGGCGCTGGACGTGAAAATTATAATTGCGATTGGCTGAAACTAGCAAAAAACACTGTCACGCCTGACATTGCATTGTGATGATAGGACCCATAATGGAAAACATTGCCAGACGGATATGTCTGTGCAACTGAGCAGTGGTAAACGTATCTACATTTTACCCAGAAATTGCAGAGCAGAACAAGAAAATTAGAACAAACACAAAAGGTTTGCAGTACATTAGGTGTTTAGATGATTGTATGACCTCACCTCAGGTTTTGCTTATTCTGTAGTTCTCCCTCTTACCAACAGATGTCTCCGTCGATCACTGATCATCCGACTCAGCACATGCTGACTCTCTTTACTACACAGATGTTGTCTATAGGAGACTCTGGTTGGCTCTTCAACAGCAGGGGGGGCACAAGCAGCCTGTGCTTTATATCCTGAATCGGGCTCTTTACTCTGGCCATAATCATGTAGGCTGCTTTCAGGCAGGAGCCAGCCTCATCCACACACTGATCTCAGACCGAATGAGGAGTAGGGATGGCTGGGGGACGCAGAGGACTGGTGGCCCCTCAGAACACTTTTCTGGAGAATATAGTCCGCCGCTCCAACGGTGAGAGAAGCCTTTCACAATTTCCTATTTGTTAAATAATTTATTCTGCAACATTACAATCAACTCACTCCATGTGCTTTAACTGTGCCTTATAGTACAACCATTCAGCTCTTTGGGTTTCATAAATCAGTTTATACTGTTTATACTGAGTGTCTGTACTACAATGATTTCTCTGATATATTTTATTTTGTATTTCACACATTAAATGATCTGTTGTTTTAGGCTGCTGTGCTTGTGTATGTTTATATATATTACATATTATATATAATCATGTACTACTTACACTGTATATATTGGATGCAATTTTAATTAGGTATTTAGAATTGATTAATTTGGGAACAGGACAAAAATCCAAATCCATTCAAAAAGTTTATTACAAAGATGTTTGTTCTTGCTGTAACTTTTTCCTTTCAACTTTTCAGTTTGGACATTTTCTCATAGACAGACAGGTATAGCTGATGTTTAAATGTGATTCAGTCCCATCCATCCCACTGTGGTGCTGTTTCTGTTCATTGTCGTTTGCTTTGACATCTGTAGTTTGTAGATGTAGATCAGTAAAAGTAATTTATCTTATCCTTTAATTAATAATAATTAATCCATTCTCTGTATATTATTCTGCTGATGTGCTTTTACAATTGTTATGAAATCAAGGGAATTTGTGGGAGGCATTAACACTCTAGTAACAGGCAGATCTGTATTAATATAGACCTGAAAAAGCTACTTCAACAATCACGTGCTGGTGAAATCACATTATAGGACAAAAAAACATATATATTTTTTACTTTAATTAAGTAATCCAGTTTGATCTCGCTTTACGTTCTACACTGTGACTGTAGAAAGCTCATGAATATTTAATGAGGTCATTTATGATTGGCTGTCTGTTGGTAAACAACTCACTGTAACATTCTAGCACTGTATTCTTTCGTTTCACACTGTATTTGACGATGCAGTTCGGGCATCAAATTTAGAGTTATATATGCATTGTTATTCTCAGTGTTTAAATGGTTATTTTAAAGAAGCATATCAAATATCACAGCCATTCTATTCTCTTTAGCATTTACCACTGCTAGAAGATGCTGCTAATGCTCAAAATTATGAATTGGTTTGAGTAGGGTAAACTTTAAAGAAAAAGAAAGTTCTAAATACTCATAAAAGTAAATTTGATTGAACTAATTGTTAAATTTGAGCTCACAAAATGTATGAATTTTAAGCAGTCTGAATTGTTTGATTGTTTTGAGTTTCGTGAACTTGTTTCTTTTAATTTAGACAAACTTAAATTGAACCGAAACTTGGCTGGGATTTGTATTTGTATAATGCTTTGCCACAACACTCAAAAGGCAGCGTAAATGCTCAAATTAAGTGTTACATGTGACCTTGGACCACAAAACCAGTCATAAGGGTAAATTTTTCTAAATCATCTTGAATAAATAAGCTTTCCATTGATGTGTGGTTTGTTAGGATAGGACAATATTTGGCTGAGATGCAACTATTTGAAAATCTGGAATCTGAGGGTGCAAAATAAATCTAAATATTGAGAAAATGGCCTTTAAAGTTGTCCAGATAAAGTCCTTAGCAAGGCATATTACTACTAATAATACATCTTTTATATATTTACGGTAGGACATTTACAAAATATCTTCATGGAACATAATCTTTACTTAATATCCTAATGATTTTTGGCATAAAAGAAAAATCGATAATTCTGACCCATACAATGTATTGTTGTACAAATATACCTGTGTGACTTATGACTGGTTTTGTGGTTCAGGGTCACATATATAACGATTTTTGTGCAAGATTAATGCTAAGTGTGAGATAGTGTTTAATGTCATTATAATATAGTAGATGTTGGATATGTTAAATGGATTTATACTATGTCACAGCTCAGAATAGTTGCTAGCTGAAGGGTTTGGGACTGTGCACATACTTCTGGTGTCATCAGCCAATCAGCATTGTCATGACATAACTGTCACGATGGCATCTACAGGGGCTAAGGTAACCAGCGATAATTAGCCAAACCTGGTAAAATCATTTACAGTTCCTGAGATTAATAAAGACGATCATCAAACACAATGGTTTTCTGTGTGTTAAATATGTGTTCAGCATTCATCCATGGAATTGTTTATTTCTTCAGGAGTAAAGTTGCGGTCACATTTACCATTGTTCAGCGAATTTTTGCAGTCGCAAAATCAGGAATGTCGCATGAGGGCGAAAGATTTCCCTACACAGATTTCACATTGTGTTGAAGCTGGTCACGCGTAATCGCCATGTTGACAAACAGAAAACTGCATGGTTTGAAAGTGACTTCTGTGTGAGCCGTGCTTCAAACATTGCTTCCCTAGTAATGGACGAAGGATCTTTTTTGCCCTGTGAATTTTAACTAATGTGACTGCACCATAAAGGATTAAAAATTTCCTGATAATTTGCTCACCCCCACGTCATCCAAGATGTTCATGTCTTTCTTTCTTCAGTTGAAAAGAAATGAAGGTTTTTGAGGGAAACATTCTAGGATTTTTCTCCATATAGTGGACTTCAACGGGGTCCAACGGGTTGAAGGTCCAAATTGCAGTTTCAGTGCAGCTTCAAAGAGCTTGACACGATCCCAGTCGAGGAATAAGGGTCTTATCTAGCCAAACCATCGGTCATTCCCAACCAAAAAAAAATTAAAATAAAATTTTGTAAACCACAAATGTTTGTCTTGCACTGCTCTGCAATGCGCTATGTAATCATGTTGGAAAGGTCATGCGTGATGTAGGCCGAAGTACCGATGCCCTTCACAAAAAAGGGAAAACAACGATGTCGGACGATTTTGAAGTTGGAGTTTTTCTCCCTACCTCGATACTTCCACCTGTCACGCGTGACCTTTCCAACATGATTATGTTAATACGTGACGCAGCGCAAGACAAAATTATTATTTTTTTTTTTAAATAAAATGACCGATGGTTTGGGACTCGGCTGGGACCGTGTCGAGCTCTTTGAAGCTGTATTGGACCCCGTTGAAGTCCACTATATGGAGAAAAATCCTGGAATGTTTTCCTCAAAAACCTTCATTTCTTTTCAACTGAAGAAAGAAAGACATGAACATCTTGGATGACGTGGGGGTGAGTAAATTATCAGGAAACTTTAATTCTGAAGTGAACTACTCCTTTAAGGTGAATGTGGGAGCTAGTGTTTTATTACTTATATTAGAATTAAGTCTTGACCTTGAGAACCCTATATCATTGCTGACACAACCTAATGTAATCACACTATAAAAAAACTGTTTCATTCCTTTCTGGCAGACACCAATTTTGTTTTGGGGAATGCCCAAATTGTGGATTGGCCTATCGTCTACAGCAATGATGGATTCTGCAAGCTGTCTGGTTACCATCGTGCAGAAGTCATGCAGAAGAGCAGCACATGCAGGTTCATGCCTGTTTTTCTTCTTTATAATTAAACTGCATCTAAGTGTCAATTAACAAATGACGACTCATAACCATGTAATGGAGACTCACCGCAACCTCAATGGATTTTATGGCTCAGTAGTTTATAGAGATTCTTGGTTATGTATGCCTCTTTGTTCTTCTCTCAGCTTCATGTATGGTGAACTCACTGACAAAGAAACCTGCGACAAAGTCCGTCAGACCTTTGAGAACTATGAGATGAACTCCTTTGAAATACTCATGTACAAGAAGAACCGTGAGTTGGCTATTTGAAATCATTTGAAAAGAGTTTATGCTTATATTTATCAAGACATAAAAAATCTGCTGATATTCCAGGGATGCCAGTGTGGTTCTTCATCAAAATTGCTCCCATCCGAAATGAACAGGACAAAGTTGTACTTTTTCTCTGCACCTTCAGCGATATCACTGCATTCAAGCAGCCTATTGAAGATGACTCATCGAAAGGTTTGTTTTGACACATTTCCCATTACCCAAAGCGGTTTCATTAGATGTAAATTGCATCAGGAAAGTGAAACTGTTCTCTGAGTGTCTGGGTGTTTGACTTTAGGTATTAACAGATTTATTCAGGATGTTGTTTTCACTGCTGGACTACTTTACCATGCAGGAATAAAACTGTATTTTTAACATTATACATGTATTTTTCTCTAACCATTTCCCCTTTTTGTATGAATTAAGGCTGGGGAAAGTTTGCTCGCCTGACACGGGCGTTGACCAGCAGCCGTGGTGTTTTACAGCAGCTGGCGCCGACTGTCCACAAGGGCGAGAACGTCCACAAGCACTCCCGTCTGGCCGAGGTATGTGTTTGTGATCACCGTTGTGTGTGTGTGTGTGTGTGTGTGTGTCTACATGTGTGTTCAAGCCCTTTCATCAAAGGAACACTCCATCCATTTATACCTGAGTACTCTTGGCCAAGAGTGTGTGCTGCAATCCCAAAAGCCCTTCTGCTGTCTTGAGATAAATCTCCAACATGTGCGGCTACTGTTCATGTGACATTTGAACGTCCCCTTCAGTTCCAGCATCAGCTCCCTTTCTGAGCACATTTTGGTATGCTACTGCTAGGGTATGCGTACAGTGCACATGATGTCAATTTCATCATCAGCAATATGCATGGAGATAATTTTTTCACTGTGCGCTCAGCTTGTAAATGAGCCTGAAAGGACAAAACAACAACATCAAACTACTGGTGACAGCAACAACAATAGACTCTTGCGTTGAGTCAATGTTCACAGTTAGATATAGGGAACTAAGGAGTGGAATGGGGTAATGACAGCATTAGTGAATTTCCTCCCGCAGTTTCTTGTTTCACATTCTTTTTAGTGTGTTGAAATCAGATTACAAGATCATTCTCATAGCCAACAGCACGTGTTCTCAAAACTCTGTTCTCACTCACACGCAGCAGGACGTTTCTTCAGCTATGGATACTTAGCTTACACTAGTTTAATTGGTCTATGAACAATGTCTAACAGTAGATCCATCACTAGAGATTTTTTTGGTCATTTTTCTGAACCAACAAATGTAATTTCCACAAAAATTTCAAGTCATCATTCATTCTGTGGTTTGATTTATAGTAGTTGAAATTACATTTTACAAAATGTTTTACACCATGATGGGAAAAGAGGCACTGAGGCAGTAGTTGGGGAGCTCAAATAGGCTCCCACTTCTAAGTAGTACTGGCTTTTCACTAACTTTTGCTCATTGTGGTTCTCTACCTTGTCGCAGAAGTATGCACTTCTGATTTTAAAAGGGGACCTATTATGCAAAATTCACTATTATATTTTATACTTTTAAATCCATTTGTTATTTTCCCCATAAATCTGAAACCGTATCTCAAAATGAGCCGTTCAGGAATGTGCTCCACTGTGACATCACATATTCTTTAGTCTCAGCCTCAGACGTCAGGCCCACGGACCGTTGGCTGAATGTCTGATGCATATGGCAAACTTTTCTGGGAACACTTCAGGAGTTTAGAAATCGACATCTTAGTTAGTTGAATTCTACTGGATGTCCACGAGACGTGTGTGTGGACATGTGCGATTACAAGGATCACCTTAACGCTGGATCAAAAGTATGTGAAGTTCGTGGCTCCATTGTTGCAGTAAACTTGTACAACGTTCTTGAATTAATAATTTGTAGATGCACGCCGGTCTGTTATTGCAAGGACATTGACTTTACATTTTCACGCCCCTAAACATGAGGCAGAACAAAAAGAACTGTGATTGGTTGTGTTACATGTCAGTCAAACATCCTCTAAGGAGGAAGCTGCGAAAAAGTCCAGACCTTCTGCCGTCAGTCTGAAGGTCTGGCTACTTGAGACTACATATGCTTAGGTCCCGCCCATGACTGGCGACTGCCCTATTAGCATAGCCCCGCCCCTCAGTGAGCTGTATACAGTCCACCATGTTTATCTCATCGGCAGAGCATTTAACAACAAGACATGTATTTTTATTAAAGCTACTAAAGTTATTCAGTCAACAGCAGTTTTTCTTTTGTTTGATTCATATTAACAGCATATATAGCAGCAGGAACTGTATATTACACTACTGTCACTTTAATACACAGCTCTAATATACACATTCGATTACTTTCCCTGTTATTAATAACAGTCACTCAATAAGTGACAAAATAACGCCAACATTTTCCTAATTACATGTTGTGATGTGTATAGTTACATCGTGTACTAAGACCGACGGAAAATGAAAAGTTGTGATTTTCTAGACCGATATGTCTAGGAACTATACTCTCATTCCTGTGTAATAATCAAGGAGCTTTGCTGCCGTACCATGGGTGCAGTGGCACAATGATATCAGTTCCTTGATCATTAGGCCTATGCAGGAATGAGAGAATAGTTGAGCAGTAGGCTAGCTGTAGCCATTTACCTCCAGTCTTTGTGCTAAGCTTGGCTAGCAGAGCTGAGAATGGTATGTATGGACTTATTTAACTCTGGGGGATACAGTGAATAAGCTAAAGTCCCAAAAAATCAGCGTGTTCCTTTAAGCGCAATAAGACGTGAAAAAGAACTTAGTCTAATACTCACGCGACGTGTCTAACAGCCAGCTGCAATGTCACATGAGTGTGACCGCGAAATAAATGATAATAAATACCAAACAGATGTATCCAAGGTATGAGCTGTAAAGGCACAGCGCAATCAAAGCCACTTGAAGGCAAGCATGCAACCTTAGCCGAAAAAAGCACAACACCTGCTAACGCTTCTCATTTAATGAATCGACAACCCATCAGCAAATCTTCAACATGTTTGCTCTTAAACATTAGTTTTAGATTGATCTTGAGTTTACACAAAAAACTGCCATTTTATAAGAGAAGTCAAGGACAATTGCGTGACAGGTATGATTAAGTTTATGGCACTTCTCATTCATTTCTATGGTATCCACAAACAGTGATTGACTGTTGCACAACACTAAACAAACTTCAATCAAGGCTTTAATGTGATTGGTTATCAAGGCACATGTGATCCAAATTTTTCAATGGTAGAGCCACAGACCCTTGTATCTCCCAATAATAAGACCATCTCTGGCACTATTCTGGATAGCTAGATAGCTCCTAGGTTGTGAATCAGTATATTGTGTACATGAATTTGGGCACTGAAAAGGACATTGGGACATAGATGGTGACATGCCAACATCCTCATTGTACAATATCACTACTTATGAACAACAGCAGAACTGATATCTTTCGGACATTATTTGTTAATGTTATTTAAAGTATAAATACTTTGCTTGTTAGGTAAACATGCAATATTTTATATGTTTATTCTGAAATATAATTAAATAATGGTTTGTATTTTAATAAAACATCTATCGCGTGTCGTTATGTGATGTTGTGATGTTGTGATTGAAACAGCTCCTGAAACAGCCGACTCCCTGATCAGTGCCCTGACTACTAAACTAAGGAGCTGATTGAGAGACACCCACGCACTGAGTTGTCTATGATCTGGGGCTTTTATGTTGCAGACTTGAAAGGGTGATGAGCTTCTTCTGTCTTCTTGTCTGCACTTGGCTTATGTTCCTTTAGATAGAAGCAAGTGTGTGCAAATCTTCATTCCCAGATTCATGCTGTCATGTGCGGAAACAGTCATGTCCCTCTCAATCATAGTTTCTGTCAATCTCCCAGAGTTTATGCTCAAATACATCAGGATGCCATTTGTAGCCTGAGGAAGTGTTCTCTTGCTGTCTCCTATAATGTTCATAACTTTTTTCAGCTAGTTACTCTCCTCTTCTTATTCTCTATCAGGTACTGCAGCTAGGCTCAGACATCCTCCCGCAGTACAAGCAAGAGGCTCCGAAAACACCTCCTCACATTATCCTGCATTACTGCACCTTCAAAACTACTTGGGACTGGGTGATTCTCATCCTCACCTTCTACACGGCCATTATGGTTCCCTACAACGTGTCCTTCAAGACCAAGCAAAACAACGTCACGTGGCTGGTAGTAGACAGCATTGTGGATGTCATTTTCCTGGTGGACATTGTGCTCAACTTCCACACCACCTTTGTTGGACCCGCTGGGGAGGTGATCTCAGACCCAAAGCTCATCCGCATGAACTATGTGAAGACCTGGTTCGTCATTGACCTCCTCTCCTGTCTTCCTTACGACGTCATTAATGCCTTTGAGAATGTTGACGAGGTGAGTTTTCTTCCAGAATTGTCCAAAAAAAAAAAAAAAAACTTTTTTAGTTTTTTTACACTTGAAGGGACAACTTTGTACTTTATCTACCCCTAAAAAGTACATATTGCCCTTGTTGTTCAGGTTGACATTGTTTATAGGAGAACTGTTTTTATTCCTTACCTCTGGCTTACTTGCACATTCTGATTTTGCTGAGTTAATGCATTCCTTGGTCAACATAATTTGTTGATCCTGGAACAACATCACGGTCCAAAAATTGTACATCCTGGTCCTCCTAACCCTATTCCTACCCCTAAAGGCGGGCGTACACTGTGCAAGTTCGGACACTCGGGAGGTTGTGAGATATTGTACACGGTACGGTACGAGGTCAGTTAACTTGATAATCGCATCAAAGCAGCTGGTACACAGCACGACTATGCACAGCGAGCCGGAGGCAATCACGTGAGTTTTTGCGCTAAACACAGAGACTGGAGCATTCAATGTTGCAGCTATAGCTTCAGATAGGAAAAAGAAAGAAAAAAATTATTTGTGTGTGTGACAGTGTATGTACACGCTGTATGGTTGCAGCCACTTATAGCCTAATAATTCACATAGATTTAGCTTATGTGACATTGTTGTGTCTGACAATAGGCATTGTCTTTGACAATAGGGAACAGCCTGTTTAAAAATTATCAGGAGGCCGTGAGGTGCTCGTAACATGCTCAGCTCATCTCATAACACACTGCGAGCCACGAACAACAGCAAAAAAAAAAAAAAAAATGGCACGGTGTACGCCCGGCTTAAACCTAACCTACCCATAAGTTATCCCTAAAATCAGAGGGAAATTATATGTAAATAACACTGATGTAGAAGTGCCTAACCCTGTTTAGAAGCCTAAACTTGACATAAACTATAAACTTATCCCTCAAATCTGACTGGTTGATTGGAATGTTGTTCCAGGAACATGTTGCACTTGGTGAAATCAGGTTCTACGGCTTTACTCACTAGGAGACCAAAACATTATGTGTTGACTTTCTAGAAGCTCCCTGTTTAAACTTCTCAGAGATGGGCGATGGGACCAAAATCTTTACCACAATATAAGTTATGTTCAACCACAGTAAGGAAAGACATACAAACCAGATTCCAAAGTTGGGACACTGTACAAATTGTGAATAAAAACAGAATGCAATGATGTGGAAGTTTCAAATTTCAACATTTTATTCAGAATACAACATAGATGACATATCAAATGTTTAAACTGAGAAAATGTATCATATTAAGGGAAAAAATAAGTTGATTTTAAATTTCATGGCATCAACACATCTCAAAAAAGTTGGGACAAGGCCATGTTTCCCACTGTGTGGCATCCCCTCTTCTTTTATAACAGTCTGCAAATGTCTGGGGACTGAGGAGACAAGTTGCTCAAGTTTAGGAATAGGAATGTTGTCCCATTCTTGTCTAATACAGGCTTCTAGTTGCTCAACTGTCTTAGGTCTTCATTGTCACATCTTCCTCTTTATGATGCGCCAAATGTTTTCTATGGGTGAAAGATCTGGACTGCAGGCTGGCCATTTCAGTACCCGGATCCTTCTTCTACGCAGCCATGATGTTGTAATTGATGCAGTATGTGGTCTGGCATTGTCATGTTGGAAAATGCAAGGTCTTCCCTGAAAGAGACGATGTCTGGATGGGAGCATATGTTGTTCTAGAACTTGGATATACCTTTCAGCATTGATGGTGCCTTTCCAGATGTGTAAGCTGCCCATGCCACACGCACTCACACACATGCAACCCCATACCATCAGAGATGCAGGCTTCTGAACTGAGCGCTAATAACAACTTGGGTTGTCCTTGTCCTCTTTAGTCCGGACGACATGGCGTCCCAGTTTTCCAAAAAGAACTTCAAATTTTGATTCGTCTGACCACAGAACAGTTTTCCACTTTGTCACAGTCCATTTTAAATGAGCCTTGGCGCAGAGAAAACTGGAACTGGTGATCCTCTGCCCATCTTGACTTCTGAGAGACACTGCCACTCTGAGAGGCTCTTTTTATACCCAATCATGTTGCCAATTGACCTAATAAGTTGCAAATTGGTCCTCCAGCTGTTCCTTATATGTACATTTAACTTTTCTGGCCTCTTATTGCTACCTGTCCCAACTTTTTTGGAATGTGTGGAAATAAAATATAAGTTTATGAGATTTGTAAATTATTGCATTCCTTTTTTATTCACAATTTGTACAGTGTCCCAACTTTTTGGAATCGGGTTTGTAAAAAAAAAATTGTAAATCAGAGACTTTACTAATTGAAATTAAAGACATACCATATATTTCTCAACATTGTTGTTGAAATGACTGTGAATTAAATTTGGAAACTCACATCATACTCTTTGACCATTTTTCACTTAAGCCAACCGATCATGTACACTACTAACTAACCAAGACATTTCAGACTTTTTCAGACTTTCACGTGTGACAACCAATCATATTTTCATTAATACTTTTTGAGAATTGCTTACTCCAGTAATAGTACAAAACCAACCAATATATAAAGCCACTGGCATACTAGACTTATGCCGACACTGCAGAGGTCATGATATGATTCAACATAAAACAAATAATAAATGAAAAATGAAAAATATACAATCTACCCCACTTCACTGCAAAAAAAGTTTTCATTGTTAATTCAGCTGAGGTCGAGCCATGACATATCAATTTTCTATAGAGGGTATGCATCACCGTCACTTTCCAGCCGGAACACGCTCCCTCAGCTGGACTGAGTGGCAGAAGAGCTGCTGCATGACTGGAGTTAATAGGGCAAAATGCGAGTAAAGCAAAGTAAAGTTATCAGTTTAAACTAAAGATTGGACTCGATATAGTGTTCCTTACAACTTACCACAGATCAGTGATCCTGACATTTATATGAGCCTGATTTCGATTTATCACTGTCAGTCATCACAATTTCGAGAGTGAATCCTGCATGTATATCCGGATGAGCCTATGTATTGAAGCATGAATGTGGCCACTTGTCAAGAAATGCTGTAAATCAATGCTGCCTCTCAGTCTTTTTGCCACTCAGTGGGCGTCACATGCATACCCTC
The DNA here is from genome assembly GCA_018749465.1 of Paracanthobrama guichenoti. Classification (NCBI taxonomy): domain Eukaryota; kingdom Metazoa; phylum Chordata; class Actinopteri; order Cypriniformes; family Gobionidae; genus Paracanthobrama; species Paracanthobrama guichenoti. Next base: position 25,845,995 of record CM031964.1, on the reverse strand, counting down.
TATTGTCCACATATCTCCATGTTATACGAATATGCTGGTCAGAGTTCACCCAACTTTAACTTTAGAACACAGCAAAATCCCAAATTCTTCACATGAGCTTGCGTTCATGGATTCACATGTGTTTGAATGCCAATGTAATGAAAAATGTAGTGTGACTGGTCCTTAAATCTCTTAATTGCCTTGAATGCTCAGACGTTTGCCCGAGTCACTGCGGTACAGTTATATGTGCAGAATTTAGCTTCAACCCTATTTAAACACACCTGAACCAACTAATCAAGGCCTTCAGGATCACTAGAAACTTCCAGACAGGTGTTTTTGAGCTGATTGGAGCTAAAATCTGCAGGACGTTGACCCTCCAGGGGAAGATCGTGACCAGTGTCGGGTATAATGCATTAATAAGCAATTCATTACTAATTACCTTCCCTTGAAAAGTAAAGTATGGGATAACACTTAATTTTTCAGCAATTTAATACCTGTTACTTCTGATGTAATTGCATTAAATACAGTATAGACTATAGAACAATTCTATATAAAACAATAGTTTCATCACAATTTAACATCTAATGTTTTATATTGTTTATTTTAAAGAATTAAAAGAGCAGTTTCATTTCTATCCTTGTATTGTTCCACTGGTCGGGGCTGATATGGGATTTAGAAAGTAATTATAAATTGTAACGTTTACTTCTATGTTAGTTTAGTTTTTCACTCTATTTGCTCTTTTCCTTTTTGCCTGAGTTCTTATGCTGCCTTCACGTGCTATCGGAAATGACCTCATTCCCGCTTCAGAAATTATAATTACAAGCTTGTTGCATTCAAGTGTTGTCGGAATGAACAGGAATCATGGAGGACACTATGTTTACTCTTGCCTATTTATTGGGAAAATCATATTAAAACCAAAATTATATGTAGTGTCACCCATACACATTGCCAGATTCTGTCATTTCAGTCAAATGCAGGCAATTTTCGCTGTGTATAAAACATGTGGTTGAGTTCTAGTTTATTTCCTGCGATTCTCCTAACTTCTCTGTGTGGATTATAATAAAGACTGTTTTTGTTTCTACTCATTTCACATGCGCTTCAATTCAGACACCTGTGACAGTAATAAGTAATGCAATACTTTTTAGAGAGCGTAATTAGCTAATTAGAGTAATTAGAGTACAGCAATATAATTACACTGTTGAATATGTAATACAAAGTGAGTGACACATGTGTGCTAGACTATAAACACTATAAATAAAGTTATATCTAATTCTGGAAAATCATTGCTATATATTGTCTTATCGCCAAGCCCTAAAATTTGTTTTATAGTAAAGCACAAAGGCATACAGTAAGACTTTCTATAAAGCTGCTTTGATGTGTATTTGGAAAAGCACCATACAAATAAATACTTACTTCACTTGACATATTAGCACCGTAGAATAGTAAGTACTTATAATGTATGACCATTACAGGGGTAAATAAGGTACAGAGATGTCCATTTGAAGCTATTGCCCAGTGACAATCTTCTCTTTTTTTTTTTGTGTGTGTGTGTGTGTAAATGCTATTGCTATTTCAAAAACTACAGGAACATTGAAGTGGTGTCTGCAAGCATGAGCCCTTATCAGTCTCAATCTTTCTGCTGAAATTGCATTATTGTCACACAGTCAGTTTTGATGACTTTGCCGCACTGAAGTGGCGTTTTCAGGATTGATTTCATCTTAGCATGTCAGGTATTTCCCTCGGGACCTCTGTGAATGAAGCTGGCACTGATTTTTTCTGTGAGTGATATTGCTACATCATGCATAGAATCGCTGTGGTTTACCGCAGAAAGAAACTGCCACAGGAGACGAAGTCTTTGCACCCTCCTAGATTTGTAAAATCCATCTGTCAGTGGTTCATAACTTCAAGCCCCTCAGAAGCCATCATCCTTAATGGCTAGTGGATCCCAGCAGCCATCATTACCAGTGTTGTGCGGTGCCCAGCTCATTCAAGCATAGCTTTACTTCCAGCTTATGCTGCACTGCAGAAGGCGTGAAATGGTGTCAATGATTAGTGCACAAACACGGGTTCGTAATTGAGAAGCTTTTTTAAGTTTTAAGGTGTTTTCAATCTCCCTATATGGAGGCATCTGCATATTCATGTGGCACATATGTGCTGCTTCTTCAACTCTATGAATGTCTAGCCAAGAAGACAAATGCCATTGTCAATATCTAAGGCCATTTGCATCAGAACATTGAGTCTGTGGACCAAAATCAGCAGCTACTAGACTTATTATCCTCACTCAAAGGCAATGTCATGTAGAAGTCATGCTCATTAGCGGCTCACATACTGTGATTCAGCACAGTCTCAGAAGCTCATAGCAATAGCATTTGTGTTTCCTGTATGAAGACTGCTGTGGAAAGAGCCCCGCAGTTCAATAATGATTGAATTGACTATGGATATTTACATTCTCTGAATACTGGAATAGAAAGAGACTCATAATCCCAGCTGAGTGAGGGATTCAGGATTCCTTCAGGAGCACAAATGGTTAATGTGGATTGTGTTCACTTTGTGTGTGGCTCTGTACAAACATCAATTTAATGATAGCAGTATGTTGGAACTGGACAATCTTGCCCTGACAGCTGTATATTTTAAAAGGTCTAAGTGCCCCAAACATTTGTAACGGATTCTTTTTTTTTTTTTTTATAATAGAAAAGTCTAGTAGTCTATAAATAAGTCCAGCTTTGTGGCACAGCGAGTGACAGACTGGATTTTAGGTATTTAATATCAAACTAGCAGCTTTAATACAGATCTTAAAATCATCATGAAATGTGTCCCAAACAGAAACAAGATTATTTTCTTACCCCATTGGCAGATAATTTTGCTTATTTTAAAACAAGAAAAAATATCTTATGTAATTTTGCTTGTCTAGTAAATGCATCTTGATTTAAGATTTTTAGATATTTAGACTGGAAACAAGACAAAAATACTAAATAAGGGGAAAAAAAATAATTATAATTGCTGTGAAGAAAAGGCTGGACTTGTTTTTATATTGTCTGATTGGAAATTTAAAAAAGGGCATTTTACACATAGATCCATACCTGAATAGTTTGCTGTCAATTTGTGAATGAGTAAATAACAATTTGTTCCAGGAATCAGACTGCACTGTAAACCCAAATAAGTTTAGGTAATCAGTTACATCAAAAAGTTTAAATTAAGAAATTCAAAGTTTAAGTAAGCAGAACTGGCAGATTTTTATTTTGTACTCATACAGTTTAATAACTCTGAACTTGAAATATTTGAGTAAGCTAATTCATACATTTAACTTTAACAACTAAAATGTTTGTGTAATCTAAATTTAAACATTTTTAGCAGTGGAAACTAACCAGCTAATTCAGTAAATGCTAGCTTGCTAATTGGTAGCACAATACTTTGATAGCATTAACACAGCATAACAACTGACTGAGTACGGCAATATAGAACATTTAACATATATCTGTTCTCAAACTAAGCTCATGCTCCTCTTGTTATGATGGTAACCCCCCAAAAACCCCAACATAACAAAACTATTCTAATTTATCACAGCAAACCATGAACTGCTTAATCTCCCGTTTAACATTAACCTTGCACAAAAAACTTCATATAACAATTAAATTGAACATTTCTGTCCCTTTCGAGTGTCATGGCAAAACGGGACATAGAAATCCCAGCCAAGTTTCAGTTAAATTTAATTTGTCCAAATTAAAGCTCATAAAACTCAAAACAATTCAGATTACTTAAAATGTGCCAGTTTTGTGAACTCAAAAGAAAAAGAAAGTTCTAAATACTCATAAAAGTTAATTTGACTGAACTAATGTTTAATTTAAATGTACCTATTCAAACCAATTCATTATTTTGAGCGTTAGGGTTTACAGTGTGTAATTATTTGAGCCTGCTTAAAGGGCCAGTATCTCATTAAGATAAGATTTTCAGAACACAAATTAATATATTCTGGATATCCACGCAAAATCCATATCCACGCAACCAAACTTTTCAAGATTCAAAATTCATCAATTCATTCACAAAGCATCGGAGCAACTTGAAGCATCATTCATTCAGTCATTGAATCATTGACTCTCCCAATTCGTTCGAAGCTGCAGATTTGCTAAGGAAGCATATACTCTGCACGCAACCTATCAAGTGCACAATGCTCGTGTGGATGCAGTCCATTTTGACTGCAAAAGATGAGGTAGTTTAATTGTATGTCATGTATCTGACCTTTTATGGCACTACCATTTTCTTGATTTTACACTAGAGGCGACATTTTGCCTGTTAGAAATACATGCTTGGTTTATGTTATTTTAAGGTGGGGTAGAATTGAATGAAGGGCAAAACTCAGCATTTTGTTTTTGTACCCCCTCTGTCACCTCACGTACCACCAGGGGTACAAGTACACCAGTTTGGGAACCACTGGTTTAATTCCAACCTGTTCTCACTCCCAGTGCGTCAAAGTCGGAAGCATGGTCAAGTGCCTTCCACGTCACAATGAAGACGCTAAAGGTACCCCTAGGCGTCATCTTTCGACACAAAGAGTGCTCCATTCATTTCAATGAAATTGGGCATTGGGCAAACAATTTAAATTAATAGAGTACCCAGCGTGTAGATATAGTGACGCCTAGGGGTACCTTTAGCATCTTCATTGTGTGCGGAAAGCACATGCTTCAAATTTTGACGCCTTGTGAGTGAGAAATTGTTGTTTAATTCAATGATGTGAACTTGGGACGGGACTACTTTTTTGGCGAATGTCAGACAGGGAAAGTGTTTGAGCAAACTGAACGATTAATTTGATATTTTTTTTTCTTTAATTTAATGTGGATGGATATATCAGGAACTGGTATTAAGAAAGTAAATTGGGTCACTTTCAGTTTAATGTTGACTTTCAGCACAGTACTGCACACAACCTGTCAGGTGCCGTCCTCAGTCTTGGTTTTAGCAGAGATTCGTTCATTTAATCCCTCGGTAGGAAGTGCACACTCAAAGCTGTATTTTTTCTGGGGCTTTGCGTAGCTGTCAGGCTGCTGTAGCAGAGCCTGCAGGGAGCAGGAGTGTCAGAGCAGGAGATTATAACGCTCCACACACACACACACACACACAGTCCTCGTTCCCACAGCAGCAGAGGACGCCTGTGCTGGGCACGTCAACACCAGTTATCCTTCATTTCTCTGGTGATGCTGTGGGCAGAATACAGTTAAAGCCCAGCCAGGGTTGTGCTGCTTCTGCAGGGTAATGGGGCTTTTTCAACTTGTTGATCTAGAGTAGTCACAATAACATTTAAGCTGTCAATAGCAGAAAAACACATTTTGATTTCACAGCAAAAAGTAATATTATTGAACAAATTTAATTTAAAAAGGGAAATATTAGTTGTTGTTTTTTTTAAGTCAACTTTTTTGCCAGTTTTTTAAGATGCATTAACAGTAAGGAATTAAATAAGGTACAAAAACAGAAATGATAGTAACATTTTACCTATTTGTTATTTGTATTGCTTGTTATTGACATGTGCTAAACTGTCCCGCAATTTGGATTTGAGCCAATCACATACTACTTTTTGTTTGCTAAATATAAAAGGAGTGTACAGCAACTGTAAGGATATTTAAACTCTCTGAACACAAGGAGAAACAATTAGTTAGTGGAGTCGGCAGTGCCCAAGTGTTTGCCCTGTTTCTGTTGTTTAGAATAATATTTGCTGCTAGGAAATATTTACCCCACTAACAGCCCAGCAAGCCTCATTTCACTGTCTCGGTTAACTATAGACCCGATATAGTCCAGCTATGCATAACCCACTTCTAGCCAAAATAACCTTGAATTTGGTTACATGCCGTTTTGACAAATTAACTTGCTGTATGTATGATATTCCATCAAGAAAGCAAAGTCAACAGTCATTACAAGGTGTTTGGTTTCATGTTCTAGATTCTATTCTTGGGCTATGGTTAGACATCTGTGTTTGGACAGATATCAGATGTCTTTTAAATGCAAAATTGCTTGCTGGGAGGGAACATTCTCAGAACTTTGGCTAGCGTTCTGGCAAGGTTCTCTCAAAGTTATGAACAAACGTTCGTCCAGTAACATTAATAGAATTAGTTCAAAGTTATCTGGTCTTTAATAATGTTCTCGAAACATTAGTGCAAAAACATTATTTATACATTGTTCATTAAGTGTTTTTTTTTCTTTCTGAAAAGTTTTATTTGGACTTTCGTCTGATGTTTTTAAATGTTGGTACTTGTTTCAGAATGTTTAGATAACATTCAAATTAACGTTCCCATAATGTTTGAAGAATAATAAATGTTCGCATAACCAAGAAAAACAAAAAATTACAAAATTGGATGTTTTGAACGTTCAGAAAACATTCAGAACATTAGCAAACTGATGTTAGCTGGGTATTTTTATTCTATTGTTAATTTCTATTTTCTATTTTTCAGTTGGGTATTGTGCAGTGTTGGGGAGTAACATGTAATGGAGTTACATAATTTAATTACAAAATAAATGTAACTGTAATCTGTTAAAGTTACTGAGAACCAAATGTGTAATTAAATTACACTTATGAAAATGTTAACAATTACAAAGGGAGTTATATCTGAATATTTTGAATAATATTTATTTGTTGCTTTGCCTGCTTTTGATGTGCACGATGTCTCTTGCCATTTAAAGGCTGTTTAGTAAAGCAATATTATTCTGATGCTTGCGATTTTTTTCACTCTCTGACAGTAGGTGGTGCTTATGGGAAAGCAAAAATATGGCAGTACACAAGTAAAGTGGTGCACAATTTTCCATTTATGACACCCGTTTTTCACAAAGAAGACAGGATGTCAAACAGTATTTACATGTTTTCAAACAGCCTATCGCTATCAAGTTCATCAGTCAACACCAAATACAAGAGTACAGAGACAAGCAATCATGTTCAGAGTTCTTCCTCTGACATTCAATGTAGCTTAGCAAAATAGTCTCTTCATGTCGATCTGAACATATGCATTATTTTTTGGCCCGAACATTCATCTTGGTGCAGACAGGCTTTTAGTTGGTTAATATTCTATGAGAGAACAAGATTTTAGAACTGGGTCACCATCCATAGTTTACTTTACGACCCTTTCAGGACTGGACCTGTAGTAATTGTACTGTTTTGTAAGTCACTATAGTTAAAATCATGTTCTAAATGACCACTAACTAAAATATTCACTAATTCATTGTTTCTTTCAGGGCATCAGCAGCCTCTTCAGTTCTCTGAAGGTGGTGCGTTTGTTGCGACTTGGGCGTGTGGCCCGTAAGCTAGACCATTACATTGAATACGGTGCGGCGGTGCTGGTGTTGCTGGTTTGTGTGTTCGGCCTGGCTGCCCACTGGCTGGCCTGCATCTGGTACAGCATCGGTGACTATGAGGTCATAGATGAAGAAGACAACATGATCCGTACGGACAGCTGGCTGTATCTTCTGGGAGAATCTGTCGGCACACCATATCGCTTCAACACCAGTGGCACAGGGAGGTGGGAAGGGGGTCCCAGCAAAGATTCGCTCTACATCACCTCATTGTATTTCACCATGACCAGCCTGACCAGTATTGGCTTTGGGAACATCGCCCCCACCACAGATGGAGAGAAGATCTTCGCCGTGGCCATGATGATGATTGGCTGTGAGTAAAACATTTCTCGACCACTACAAGAAATTCAGGTTGCACTGTGGTAGTACATAAATTGCACTTTCTGGAATAAAAAAAGATTGACAGATCCATTATTGTAGGGATCAATTTCCTCAAACAACAACAGTCAGAAAAAGACTCCAATCTGCAGGCTATCAATTTTATTTCATATAAAAAACCCTGTAAAGATGTTTGTTGTAAAGGTTTGGACTGCTTTGGACTTTCTTTGCCGCTGACAGACTCACAGTGGAACATCAGATCTATATAGAGCCCTGTGCTGATCTAGATTACATTCTGTCCAGACTCCGGCACGCAGAACACTATGATGAATTACATAAATGCTTAATACTGGGAAGGCCCTACTTTTCTGCACTGGCAGAATTCGAAGATGCTCCCCTTGGTTTTATAGCAATTTTTGGCCGCATGTATGGAGTGTTGTTGATTACCACAGGTCACTTATTTTATAGTGTTCATATTTTCATGTACTTAGATACATTATTACAGAGTAATTCTAATTAACAACATGTACTTTTTGGAGCTGCTCGCAATTACACATAGTTCTTGCTGTTTGTTGAGTAATAATGTATGATAAAGTTGTGGTCACATTAGCAACATTTCAGTGAAATTGTAGATTAATGGGTCCATTGTCAATAGTGTACAGAAATCACTTTCAAACTAATACGCTTTCTCTTGGTCAATGCGGCTAATTTTCAAGACCAACTTGAACTCAAATGAAATCTCCAAAAACAATCTCATTAGGAAACTATTTTACAAGATGGTGATTTGAATGAATTTGTATTATGTTATTTGTACGGAAATGTATGGTACAACAACAAAAAACTATATGAATTTGTATAAATTCATATGAATCATCAATTTGCAAACACAAAATAGTTATAAAATTAGCTTATTTTACTAGCACAAACCCTAACACCTAACCCTAAACTTACAGTTTACTAATACTCAAATTATTGAGAGTTAGTTGACATGCAGTTGCAAATGAATGAGAGTTAGTTGACATGTAGTTGCAAATTATTGAGAGTTAGTTGACATGTAGTTGACATGTAGTTTCAAATTATTGAGAGTTAGTTGACCTGTAGTTGCAAATGATTTGGAGTTAGTTGACATGTAGTTACAAATTATTGAGAGTTAGTTGATGTGTACTAGCAAATGATTGAGAGTTAGTTGACATGTATAGTTGCAAATGATTGAGAGTTAGGTGACATGTATAGTTGCAAATTACTGAGAGTTAGTTGGCATGTAGTTACAAATTATTGAGAGTTAGTTGACCTGTAGTTGCAAATGATTGAGAGTTAGTTGACATGTATAGTTACAAATTATTGAGTTAGTTGACATGTATACTAGCAAATGATTGGGAGTTAGTTGACCTGTAGTTGCAAATCATTGAGTTTGTTGACATGTATAGTTGCAAATGATTAAGAGTTAGTTGAACTGTAGTTGCAAATTTAGTTTGTTGACATGTAGTTACAAATGATTGAGAGTTAGTTGACATGTATACTAGCAAATGATTGAGTTAGTTGACGTATACTAGCAAATGATTGAGAGTTAGTTGACCTGTAGTTGCAAATGATTGAGAGTTAGTTGACATGTATACTAGCAAATGATTGAGTTAGTTGACGTATACTAGCAAATGATTGAAAGTTAGTTGACCTGTAGTTGCAAATGATTGAGAGTTAGTTGACATGTATGGTTACAAATTATTGCGAGTTAGTTGATATGTATACTAGCAAATGATTGGGAGTTAGTTGACCTGTAGTTGCAAATTATTGAGTTAGTTGACATGTATAGTTACAAATTATTGAGAGTTAGTTGACGTATACTAGCAAATGATTGAGAGTTAGTTGACATGTATAGTTGCAAATGATTGAGAGTTCGTTGACATGTATAGTTGCAAATGATTGAGAGTTAGTTGACATGTAGTTACAAATTATTGAGAGTTAGTTGACCTGTAGTTGCAATGATTGAGAGTTAGTTGACATGTATAGTTACAAATTATTGAGAGTTAGTTGACATGTATACTAGCAAATGATTGGGAGTTAGTTGACATGTAGTTGCATTACATTTACATTTGATCATTTAGCAGACACTTTTATCCACAGCGACTTACAAATGAGAGCAATAGAAGCAACTAAAAACAGTCAAGGGCAACAATATGCAAGTGCTGTAACAAGTCTCAGTTAATCTAGCACAGAACACATAGGACAGAACAATTTTTTTTTTTTTAATATAGACAAACAGAAAATGAATAGAGTGATAAGTGCTATTCTTTATTGGTCAGGTGCTGCTGGAAAAGATGCGTTTTAAGATATTTTTTGAAAATGGCTACCAACTCGGCTGCTCGAATTGAGACAGGCAGGTCATTCCACCAGGTGGGAACGGTCCAGGAAAATGTCCTTGTGAGGGATTTCTTGCTTCTTTGTGATGGCGCCACAAGGCACCGTTCACTTGCAGAACGCAAGCTTCTGGAGGGTGTGTAAGTCTGAACAAGCAAGTTTAGGTATGTTGGTGCAGAGCCAATGGTTGCCTTGTAGGCGAGCACTAGTGCCTTGAATTTGATTCGAGCGGCTATTGGCAGCCAGTGCAGACTGATGAAGAGAGGCATGACGTGCGCTCTCTCCGGCTCATTAAAGACCACTCTTGCCGCTGCATTCTGAATCAGTTGCAAGGGATTGATAGTGCATGCTGGAAGGCCCGCTAGAAGAGCATTACAGTAGTCCAGTCTGGAGAGAACAAGAGCTTGTACCAGGAGTTGTGTGGCCTGCTCTGATAGGAAGGGTCTAATCTTCCTAATGTTGTATAAAGCAAATCGGCAGGACCGGGTTGTTGCAGTGATGTGGTCAGTGAATTTTAGATGATCGTCAAATCACAACTCCAAGGTTCCTGGCTGTCCTGGACGGAGTTACGGATGATGAACTGAGCTGAATGGAGAGAGTATGGTTAAGTGCTGGGTTGGCTGAGACCACAGAGAGTTCTGTCTTTGCCAGTTACAAATTACTGAGAGTTAGTTGACATGTAGTTGCAAATGAATGGGAGTTAGTTGACCTGTAGTTACAAATTATTGAGTTTGTTGACATGTAGTTACAAATGATTGGGAGTTTGTTGACATGTAGTTGCAAATTATTGAGAGTTAGTTGACATGTATTGTTACACATTCTTAAGAGTTAGTTGACATGTAGTGGCAAATTATCAAGAGTTAGCTGACATGTAGTTACAAATTATTGAGAGTTAGTTGACATGTAGTTGCAAATGATTTGGAGTTAGTTGACGTAGTTACAAATTATTGAGAGTTAGTTGACATGTATACTAGCAAATGATTGAGACTTATTTGACGTATACTAGCAAATGATTGAGAGTTAGTTGACGTATAGTTGCAAATGATTGGGAGTTAGTTGACATAGTTACAAATTATTGAGAGCTAGTTGACCTGTAGTTGCAAATGATTGAGAGTTAGTTGACATGTATAGTTGCAAATTATTGAGAGCTAGTTGACATGTATACTAGCAAATGATTTGGAGTTAGTTGACCTGTAGTTGTTGCAAATTACTGAGTTTGTTGTCATGTAATTGCAAATTATTGGGAGTTAGTTGACATGTAGTTGCAAATAATTGGGAGTTAGTTGACATGTAGTTGCAAATTATTGTGTTTGTTGACATGTATAGTTGCACATTATTGAGAGTTAGTTGACATGTAGTTGCAAATTATAGAGTTAGTTGACATGTATAGTTGCACATTATTGGGAGTTAGTTGACATGTAGTTACAAATTATTGAGAGTTAGTTGACATGTATTGTTACACATTCTTAAGAGTTAGTTGACGTATCATTACACATTCTTAAGAGTTAGTTGACATGTAGTGGCAAATTATCGAGAGTTAGCTGACATGTAGTTACAAATTATTGAGAGCTAGTTGACCTGTAGTTGCAAATGATTGAGAGTTAGTTGACATGTATAGTTGCAAATTATTGAGAGCTAGTTGACCTGTAGTTGCAAATGATTGAGAGTTAGTTGACATGTAGTTGCACATTATTGAGTTAGTTGATATGTATAGTTGCACATTATTGGGAGTTAGTTGACCTGTAGTTGCAAATTATTGAGTTTGTTGACATGTATAGTTGCAAATGATTGGGAGTTAGTTGACATGTAGTTGCACATTATTGGGAGTTAGTTGACATGTAGTTGCAAATTATTGGGAGTTAGTTGACCAGTAGTTGCAAATGATTGAGTTTGTTGACATGTAGTTGCAAATAATTGGGAGTTAGTTGACATGTAGTTGCAAATTATTGAGTTAGTTGACGTATAGTTGCACATTATTGGGAGTTAGCTGACCTGTAGTTGCAAATTATTGAGTTTGTTGACATGTATAGTTGCAAATTATTGAGATTTAGTTGACCTGTAGTTGCAAATGATTGGGAGTTAGTTGACATGTATAGTTGCAAATGATTGGGAGTTAGTTGACCTGTAGTTGTAAATTATTGAGTTAGTTGATATGTATAGTTGTGCACATTATTGGGAGTTAGTTGACCTGTAGTTGCAAATTATTGAGTTTGTTGACATGTATAGTTGCAAATCTTTCGGGATCCCCACCCGGGAGATAATTCGGAAGAGGGCGTCCGCAACACTCTTCGCCGAAATGTTGCGAAGCGCCACTGCTTCCGGGTATCGCGTTGCATAGTCCACGAGAACTAATGCAAAGCGATGCCCCCGTGCTGACCGCTCTAATGGCCCGACGAGGTCCATCCCAATTCTTTCGAAGGGGACCTCCATGAATGGTAAGGGGCGCAATGGCGCTTTTTGGACGGCCGGTGGATTAACCAACTGGCATTCGCGGCAGGCCGCACACCACCTGCGGACATCTCCGTGAATGCCCGGCCAATAGAATCGGGCCATGAGACGGTTAAGTGTCTTGTCCTGCCCTAAATGTCCGGCCATTGATTAGGTGGGCCGCCTGGAATAGCATTTCCCGGCGGCCCTTCGGTACTAACAGCTGGGTTATATTCTCTTTTGTCTGCGTGTCCTGCGTCACGTGATATAACCTGTCTTGGATTACTACGAAATACGGGTAGGAGAGAACACGCCCGGGCTCGACGAGGTGCCCATCAATGGATTGAACCTGGTCAAAGGCATGCCGCAGGGTCTCATCCCGGGACTGCTCCAGGGGGAAGTCCCCAAGGGGGAAAAAGGCCACCGGCCCCTCCCCCAACGGGGCCTCCACCCCCGGGACAGTCTCGGATGGACCTGGGGTCCCCTCGCCCGCCCCAGCGGTTCTCACCTCCGGATTCGCTGGCTTTTTGCAGGCGCCACCCTTGAACAGTTCACCTAATAACGTTGGAAATAATGGCCAATTTGTTCCCAAGATCACCGGGTGGCTGAGGTGGGGATTAACCGCCGCCTCCACTCTATGCTTTTGGTTCCCCAATTGAACTGTGAAGCTGTGATCCCGCACACACCGCACCTTCACAACACGGCTCGTATTCAAGTGGATATTCTGATATTCTGAGAGCCTGATAGGTATTTCCCCCGACACTTACTGGTACATAATACTGCCCGGCTCGATCGGGGGCGCTGGGTGGTGTCTCGGGGATCCGGATCAGCGTATCCACCTCCATCGAGGCGCACTGATCCCGGAAATGTCCCTGCTCCCCGCAACGCCAACAGAGCGGCCCAGACCTCTCCTCCACACTGGTGGCAGCGGAACCAGCCTCCTGCAGGTGAGACGAGAGAGGGGGGTTTGCAAAGGATACCAGGCCAGAGCCTGCCGTCCCCGACCTTGGTAGCGGCACAGGCCAGGCCAGTGGGCCCCAGGAACTGACCCGCTGTGTCGGGAATGGCGCGGGTGCCCTTTGCCGGGTTCTCGGAGCCGGCACAGGTCGTCGTTGTTCCCGGGACCTGAAAACAGGGACAGATGGAGAGGGTGTAGGAACAGACAGGGGAGAAGAGAGAGAGGGAGAGAGTGAGGGGCTGGCCGCCGTCCCGTAGGCAGCCAGGTGGTCTTCTGCCAACTGGACCGCCGCCTCCAGTGTTGTTGGTCGGTGGCACTGCACCCATTCTGCAGTCCGCTGTGGAAACTGGCGACAGTACTGCTCTAGGACGACCACCTCGATCACTCCATCCACATCCCGGCTCTCTGGTAGCAGCCACTGACGACAGGCCCCCCGCAGCTGCTGAGCGAAGGCGAAGGGCGACCCACCCTCCTGGAGGGTGAGGGACCGGAAATGTTGCCGGTGTTGTTCCGGGCTGCGCCCCACCCTTTGCAAAATAGCCTTTTTCAGGTCTCGGTAGCGGAGTAAACTCTGCGCTGCCAGCTCCCGCGCTGCAAGCTGGGCATCCCCCGTTAGCAGGGGAATCAGTCGCACAGCCCACTGACCCTCGGGCCAGTGGCAGGCCTCCGCAGTGCGCTCAAATAGTTCTATGAAGGCCTCCGGGTCATCCCCAGGCCCCATTTTCTGCAGGGGAACCTGAGGCGGCAGCGGGGTCGTTGAGGGTGAAGGCGTTGAGGGTGGGGTGGGCGCAGCACCGTGGGTCAGCACATCCCGCAGCAGCTGGCGGTCCTCCTGTTGGAGCTCCATCAGGGCCTGGAACTTCCTGTCCTGTTCCTCCCTGAGCTCCATAAGGGCCTGATGCTGGGCATGATGGAGGTTAGCCAGGGAAGTCACGAATTCCCCCAAGGGCACCGACGTCATGATAGTATTACCAGATCCCTGCGTATCTCCCGGGTTTCGGCACCACTGTGACAACTTTTCAGAATGTCAGGACAGGAGAGCGGGTAAACTTTGTTCGGCAGGCTTTTTATTTGCTGCAACACCAAAAACAAAACACAAGCACGAGGGCTTTAACAAAAATAACACAAACGCTTTTCAGCCGTCCTCCAGCAGTAGCAGCAGCATGTGGTGTTACCACAATCACCAGCCCCCTCTCTCTCTCTGGGCCCGGCTTTTATCCCATCTCTCGAGTCACTGCAAAATGAATACACCTGTTAGATCTCGTTAACAGAGGCGTGTCCCTTAACCATCAGCCCTCCCAAACTCCTCCTCCGCCTGCAGCAGCCTCTAGATCACGCCCCGCTGGTCACAATCTTATATTACATGACATGTATAGATGACATGTATTGTTACAAATTTACTTAAAGACCATCGAACCATCAAAATGAAGTGTTTAGTAGTCGTTATTCAGCTCAACTCAATTCAGTGTTGACATTAATATGACTGCACCATAATACAGCTAAATGCTATCTTGTTGGTATTTTTATGAGTGTATTCTGAATGTAGGTGCACATTTGTAACTGGATTTTACCAGCATAAAACCTAAACCTTTCTGTGGTGACTGATCGCTTTCCCAAATTGTTGTCTGTGACATGATCACCCTGCTTTCATCCCAGCATGTGTGTGTGTGTGTGTGGATATCTGTGCTAGCGTAGCATGGTTGTGTAGGG
Source organism: Paracanthobrama guichenoti (assembly GCA_018749465.1). NCBI lineage: Eukaryota > Metazoa > Chordata > Actinopteri > Cypriniformes > Gobionidae > Paracanthobrama > Paracanthobrama guichenoti. The sequence goes on along the minus strand of CM031964.1, from coordinate 25,830,922 downwards.
TCTCTGCGGGTTTGTCCCGTTCAAGGCGTGAGTGATGCTGTTGGCCGCCTGAGGGTGACGATGATGTGGAGTGTCATAAAAGTGGGGGGAGACTGACAGAAAGACAAGAGATCTCAGTGTGATCCTGCTGATGCACAGGAAATACAGCAGGCACACATTCAGTCAGCGTGACACTCTCTCACCACACACACAGGGAGAATAAGAAATGAGAATTTGCCTAAAGAAAATAAAGCATTTCAGATTACAGTAATGAAAATTAAAAGAGGAAATGTACATAAAGCCTTTAAAGAGGAAATGTACATAAAGCCTTTAAAGAGGAAATGTACATAAATGTGTGTGCACTCAGTGTTTCTGAGTGTGAATGCTGGAACAGTTGGTCTGGAAATGGGAGCAGGACAATTAGGGCCACTGCAAGAGTGTGTCTGAATACAGGCCAAGACTAATGCATGCTACAGACGATTTTGGCAATCCTATAAGATCATCACAAATCACACTATGACATGGATCTAATAAACATAATATGACATAATAAAACATAAAATTTCTCAATGGCAATTTTTGAAGCCAAAATTGTATGTTTAAGGATATGTGTGGCGTTTTGGTGCACAGAAAAATGTCTGATTTTCTTTTTCTGTCATTTTATCTGGCCAACAACACAAAGCAATAGTTGTTTAAATATGAGTTATCATAGGTTCACCATGTAGTAATATTATAATTATTAAATTATCTTGCTTTTTCCACATAAAACCCAACACAGCGGTAGATCTACAATATTAGCCTAAAATCAGTTAACACAGCTTATCATCGTGTTAGTTGTAGTGGGTGATTTACAACAAGCTACCAAACAATAATTACTAACATATCGGACTTATGGAAAAATATATCAGTTATCATAATTTTTTGTCATTGCTAATGTTTTGATAACTCAGCATAGTCTTTATTAAAGAGAAAAGAATCACATCTGATGTTTAAAGTGAATAAAATTAACAGCCTATTTACTGGAGTTCCACAACTACAACTTTGTGTGTGTGTGTGTGTGTGTGTGTGTGTGTGTGTGTGTGTGTGTGTGTGTGTGTGTGTGTGTGTGTGTGTGTGTGTGTGTGCCTGTTTATGTGATTTATGAGGACACAAATTTGTATAACTACATGGGTATTACACTGGTATTACAACATAAACATGGTTTATGAGGACATTTCAGGGTAAGACAAAAACATGGTTTGGAAAATGGATTCATGTTGTACATTCTCATTATATAATTTTTGTAAATCTTGAACTCAAAAAAGTTACGGACAGCAGCTTTAATTATATTTTTATGGGGGGACAACCCTCAGATGGGGTGGGTCCTGGCCTATGTATATGACGTAGGACCACTGTTTAGGAGCCTTGACATCAGAAATCACCACGATTGGTCATCTTTCATCTGGGACAGCCCAAAATTGTACAATGTATACCGAGCACTCTCTCTCTCACTGTCAGGCTACTTCTGTTTCAAATACAGGTTTATTTAAAAAACACACACAAAAAAAATAAAAAAATAACAATACAGTAGTGGTAACAGCTGACAAAAGGTATTACCGTGGTAATTTTGTTATATGCACTACACTAAAAGTTTGTGGCTGATAAGATTTTTTTATTTTTCTAGTCTAACCAAAGATGCACTTTGCATTAAACAGCATTTAATTTGAAATAGAAATCTTTTGTAATGTAAAAGTTTTGTAACTTTTGATCAATTTAATAAATCCTTTTTAATAATAATAATAAAAAATACCTTAATCAGAATTAAATATTACTGATCCCAGTCTTCTGAACAGTAATGTAAACTGTATAAATAACAATTACCACATGCAAGTTACATAAATGGTACTCCAAAATACTTAACCTTTAAAACCATGGCAATATTGTGGTACTTTTGTGTGCATCTGATAGAGGTCTACTGTACTATTTACTCACATAATATAATTTTTCTTTATTCATAAATATATGAGCACTAAATTGCTGTGTTTAATTAATTGCTACAATTGGTCTCACTTTAGTTTAGGGTCCGAATTCTCACTATTGACTACGACTTTTGCTTATTAATAGTTAGTAAGGTTAAGCTTAGCTATTGAGTAGGATTAGGGGATGTAGAATAAGGCATTAACATGTGCTTTGTAAGTACTAAAAACAACCAATATCCTAGTAATATGCATGCTAATAAGAAACTAGTTAATAGTAAGAATTGGACCCTAAACTAAAGTGTTACCTTATTTTCTATGAATCTCTTTTACATTTTGTTTTAATATTAAGAATATAAAACTTGTCTGTAAAATCAAAATACAACCAACATGAAGTAAGGAAACCATAAAAGTAACAGATAGAAGTCCTTAAGACCCTCATGACTGAGTCAAGGTCAATAAGAATTAAATTCATGAAAATAATTGAACTGATTATGACGTGTACACTTACATTCAAGACCATAAATATGTTACTGTTACTGAATTTTACCTTAATGATCGCACATTTTTAAAGAGTGGATTTCTAAGAACCCATATGTTCTTAAAGTAGATGTTTCTTAATATTTGTCAGAATCATTTGTCAGTATTTGTCTCAGTAGTTTGACTCACTGTATGAGAGAGAAAGAGAGCTCTCACAGGGCCTGTCAGCTACTCTTCTCTGTTTGTTACTTATTTTCCCATCTCACCCTGGAGGCTCATTAGAAGCTTGTTACACTTCAGTGAGAACACAGAAACCATTAAAGTGATGATTATTTCATTAGCGAAGAGCCCTGAGAGTGGGAGGGATGCCATTAACAGTGTTTGGTTTGTTCAAATATGCAATCAAAGCATTGTCAAAATGCTTGAGAGCATGTAAAAGATGCAGTTTATTGATTTTTTTTTATTTTTTATTTTTATTTTTTTGTGACTTTCAGAAACAAATTTGTCTGTCCACTCTAAAATAAAAAGACTTTATGGTGCCCAACAATCATATTAACCATATTAGAACATATTCAATGGCAAGAACAGTAATAATTCACTGTGGGCAGAGCTACCCAGTGCTACATTACAAAATTAAACACAAAAGAAAAAGCAACAAAATGTCATTCTTCACTTATTGTAGCTGCAACTGGTCAGGACAAAAACACACGCTGCGTCTGAAATCGTGTACAGTCTGAGTAGATACTGCATTTGAATTTAAATTTACTTTGCGTACTATATAGCATGAATGTATAAATTAAATTAGGACATACTACTGTCACATGTTCGGTCTGCACTCTCAGAAAAAAAGGTACAATGCTCTCACTGGAGCGGTACCCTAAGGTACAAAAGTGAAAAGGTACATCTTGATACCTTACTCACACCTAAATGGTACATATTAGTACCTTAAAAGGTACATATCAGTATTTTAGGAGAGCATATTACTACCTTTTCGGGTTTGTACCTTAGGGTACCGCCCTAGTGTACCTTTTTTTCTGGCAGTGTGTTGTTCTTGTGTTTGATTTTGTTCCTTTGTTCAGTTTCCCGCCACTCCTTGTTTCCATGGTCATCGTCATTATGAGTTCATTTAGTTCAGCTGTGTCGGTTTAATTATCCCGTTTTTATTCACTATTTAAGTTGCAGTCTGTTCAGTTCTCATTTGTCTGGTATTGTTTGTGTGTAGCGCACTGTATCACCTGTTAGTGTATGTTTCTGAATTGAGAATATATCTTTGGTTACCTTTCAATCATCTTTGGCTTCCTTGATCTTCCTGTGATACCACAGTCCGTGACAACTACATTTGCCATGTTGTCATTATCATGTGATCAGCATCAGCTTCACTGCCATTCACAGATCCTCTCCTGTGGCCTCATGGAGTAAAGTGCCCATTGTATGCACACTTCAGAATCTCACCAGAAGTAATAGGTCATCCGGGTACTTTTCGCCTGTTTTTTTAATACTATGTGTACTACTGTTTATTAGTTATATTATACTGTTATATAGTAGGGAAGTATAGGATTGTGGACACAGTGTCAGTCTCACACAGACTGTGACTGTGGTTGCATCCTTGTTTTCGTACAGCTGTCTCGTACAGCTTGTTTTGTATGAGAGAGACTCTCGTCTCTATGGAGGCTGTTAACGCATTACTGAGCTGTGATAGCAAGGCCGACTTGATGATGTGACTTGCTTTAAAAGTTCATTGTGAATTGGGACCTGCCCTAGCAGGATGTTAAAGCAGAAACTGAGGCGATCATGACATGATCAGTAGAGCGATAAGGAAGAACACAAGCCTTTCTGTTATGAGAAAAAAATCCATCCATCCACAGACCTGTTTTAAACACCATTGTTACCATTGTTAAACAGAGCTGTTGAATCCAGTGAGAAGTGTTTGATCTCAGTGCAGAATTCTCTGTTACAAAACCCACATGTCTTAGACCTGGCTTAGATTAAGCCAGGATTAGACTTTAGCTCAATTAGGACATTTAAGTAGCTTTTATAAATGTGCCTTATAAAAAATATTGGTGTTGGCACGGACATATTTTAAGATTTGTCAGTGCAAGTTAGTTTAAACAGCTCAAACATTCATTTTAGTCTGGGACTAAAAGCCTTAAGCCTTGTCTGTGAAACCAGGGCATAGTGATTTAAACTAGTCTAAAAACCAATGAAACAGTGCTGACATTCTCAACAGCACTGATGCGGAAAACAGGAGAAATATGTCATGAACAATGCAGTTAGAAGGCTTTTCAATACACAAACTCCAACATTTACTATGGATTTACTGTAGTAACCATGTAACCAACTGTAACCATGCAGTAGTGGACAGTAATGAAGTAGCTTTTAACAGTAGTTTACTTTGTTAATTTTGGTAAACCTTTACTTTTACTGGCACATTAAATGCGATGGCAAGGTTATTGATCATGTGTTGCTGAAATGAACTATTTGAGGCAATATAATTGCATTGAGTATTCTGTTTTTCAATAGCGGCATTATGAAAACATATAACAATGACTAGTTAAATCATAAGGAGGAATCAGACCTTTGAATTTCTCTGTGGTTAACCAGAAAACTTTCAGTTCATTTTCACAGTCAAACAGACAGATTTAACTCACATTGTCATAACCAGCTGTGGCTTTACCTCATGCCTGATTTTCATTTCCACATGGTGAACAATACAGTATATAATAAAACAGCCTGCATGTATGAGAAATGGGCCTAAGATTCTAATCTGTGGATTATTTATTTTACCCATACATTAAAAGTCAGCGAGGTCCAGTGTTGTTTTGGACCCCATTGACTTTGGATACAAATCTTTTGTGTTCTGCAGAGAAAGTGATTCTCTGATTAAATGATGAGAGAATTTTCATTTTTGGAAAAGTCCACAACAATTTTGGGTTTTCCCATCTTATCTACTCTGTAGTTATTAAGAACTTACTGTTTCTGAGTTGTCTTAAATGCTTTTATTTAGTTAAGAATTTTATTTAGTACCTTTGATGGTCTTATTGCTTGATACTTTTCCCAATATTGGAATATTATCCCAATTACACTTCAACTTTGGATGTATGGCTGTCGGATTGATGGTCGGATGAACTCTGTAACGTACTGCTCTGAGACACAAAGGTTGAGAATCCAAACACTGCTTTAATGAAGGATAATTCACAATCGTAGTGAAAAACAGGCTAAAGATCATACACAGGCAAGCAGTCCAAACAGGCAAACGAGACAGGAGAGACAGGCAAAATCACGGAACAGGCAAGTAATCCAAAACCAAGAGACAAGAAACCACTCAGAAATGCAGTGATACAACAAATAAGACTTTGCAGTGAATGGCAGAGTGAACATGGTTTATATAGGTGGAGGAAATGCGGTGAATGAGACACAGGTGTAAACAATGAGTGCTGATGAGTCCGAGCAAAGGATTATGGTTAATATAGTCTTTGATGGAATGACAGTCCGGGGTGGAGTGCCCTCTGGTGGTAATCAGGGGCACTCTCACTGGTGAATCGTGACAAACTCACACCTCTGACCTGTGTATTTCTACCAGCAGTGGACGAAGCACACAACTCAAGTACTTATGAGTAAAAGTACAGAAACTCTCATAAAATATTACTCCAGTGAAAGTACTCATTGTCAATTTTACTTGAGTAAAAGTACATAAGTATTTTAGTACTAAAAGTACAAACCCGATTCCAAAAAAGTTGGAACACTGTACAAATTGTGAATAAAAACAGAATGCAATAATTTACAAATCTCATAAACTTATATTTTATTCACAATAGAATATAAATAACATATCAAATGTTGAAAGTGAGACATTTTGAAATGTCATGTCAAATATTAGCTCATTTTGGATTTCATGAGAGCTACACATTCCAAAAAAGTTGGGACAGGGAGCAATAAGAGGCCGGAAAAGTTAAATGTACATATAAGGAACAGCTGGAGGACCAATTTGCAACTTATTAGGTCAATTGGCAACATGATTGGGTATAAAAAGAGCCTCTCAGAGTGGCAGTGTCTCTCAGAAGTCAAGATGGGCAGAGGATCACCAATTCCCCCAATGCTGCGGCCAAAAATACTGGAGCAATATCAGAAAGGAGTTTCTCAGAGAAAAACTGCAAAGAGTTTGATGTTATCATCATCTACAGTGCATAATATCATCCAAAGATTCAGAGAATCTGGAACAATTTCTGTGCGTAAGGGTCAATGCCGGAAAACCACACTGGATGCCCGTGATCTTCGGGCCCTTAGACGGCACTGCATCACATACAGGAATGCTACTGTAATGGAAATCACAACATGGGCTCAGGAATTCTTCCAGATCCACAATCCACCGTGCCATTCTCTGCTGCCGGCTAAAACTCTATAGATCAAAAAAGAAGCCATATCTAAACATGATCCAGAAGCGCAGGCGTTTTCTCTGGGCCAAGGCTCATTTAAAATGGACTGTGGCAAAGTGGAAAACTGTTCTGTGGTCAGACCAATCAAAACTTTTTTGGAATCGGGTTTGTAAAACAGTTCTGATCGATGGACATTATTATTATTTTTTCTAGCAAGCACTAATCAGGCTAGTCAGTAGTCAGCAATAATAAGAAATATTAGTGCAGATATGTATTGATCTGCAAAATGAGCAACGTTTTAATTGTTTTACTAAAACTTATTATACACTCTAATTAAAGAATAATTTACACTAATTCCAAGTTCGCTTTTGAGATTTTAAAAAAGTTTATAACGTTAAGTATGAATGAGCATTTAACAAACTGCTTTGCAGAGCCAAACAGCGTTGTCATTTGTTTACTTCCTTGCTACAACGTACAGTTAACAATACGAACTATTACAGGAAAACACATCAACGAAAAATAAATCATACTTACAGGTTGTGGCCCGTAAACAGCTTCTGTTTTTAAAGTTGGAACTGCTCCATCTTTCAGGACAAGCCGTTGTGCGAATCCTGCATTGAACTCGCAAAGATTGTGGAAGCTTTCCTCTGTAAAATGTGCAGCACAGAGAGCGAGATTTGGGTAATAATTATGAAGGGCCGAGTTAAAAATAAATTTTAACCATTGATCCCTAACTCCCCCGTCCCTAGGAATGCTGAACAAATTGGACCTGCAGTCCGGATGAAAATAACAGCATTTCGTCGGCATACTAACTATACCACAACAACTCTTCTCCACAGCAATAAAACATGGCCTCGCCCCCCTTATTTAATATTCTCGGAGGAGGGGTTTATATAAATATTGGGGTTGGTGATGTCAGCAACCCTGGAGGAATGTCTGTAGTCCCTACCGGCCGTTTGCTGTAGTCCTTAGAAAGTGATTTCTTTAAAAGCAAATATCTCCCTTTGCTTTAAACTTTGAACGTTGTAACTTTGCAGATGTTGTTTATGCTCAAACAGCAACATTACACACTAGCTAAAGGTAGAAAAGTGAAATCCACCCCTTTAAGTTACGGATAATTCAAGTGTAAACAAGCAAAACAAGTTTCAGGGGGAATGCCAAATCCTGACTGACGAGAGGAGGAGCTGGGGATGGAGGAGGGTAATTAGCTCTAGAGAAATGCACTAGCAGCTGATAATACTGAAGAAGCTTATATATGCATGCTGTGATAGGTGTCATATAAGCTGCTGCGAGCTTGCCTAACGTGACCTGCCAGAACTAACGCTACACTTGATTTCTGTCATAATTTACTCACCCTCATGTTGTTCCAAACCTGTATGATTCTGTTGAACACAAAAGACAATATTATGAAGAATACCAGACAATTGGCGGTAGCCACTGACTTATATAAATTTTTTTTTCCTACTATGGATGTCAATGGCTACCGTACACTGTGTGATTACCAACATTCTTCAACATGTATTTTGTGCTCAGCAGAAGAGAGAAACAACACGAGTGTGAGCAAATGATGACAAAATGTTCAGTTTTGGGTGAACTATGCCTTTAACATAATTTAAGAGGAACGCTAGGCAAACATACTACTTTTGAAACTACAAATCAGACACTTTTGCGGGTGTCGATTTTCTTCAGTTCAAAATAACGAGGAACAATATGTTTTATGAAATGCAGTGGATTAAAAAGTAAGATGTAAGGGTGGGTCACCTACAGTGGTTCAGGCTGCAGGGTTGCAGAACGACTAAAGAAACTTTATCAGCAAGATTGTAGAAAACTGTACATTTCTCGTCTATCACCCCCCCAATGCAACGTATACCAACGACAGCAGTTACAATTGCAAAATATGTGGGAGAGCATTGCTATAGTGTGACTATAGTGTATTGCAATAGATAACACTTCAAAGTCAATACCAAATCAAAACTAGTTAGCACATCATTTGATGACAAAATCTGGTTATGGTTACACTTAAATTAGTTACAAAATACATGTATGAGATGATAAGAACTTATACCATTTATCGTACCCAGCATGAATATAATGTTACCTGAGGAATAGAAAGAGAGAGAGAGAGGAAGTGTAGAGAGAAAGAGACAAAGAGAAGAAGAGAGCAAAGAAGAGAAGAGCCAAAGAGCAGGCCCCAAGAAAAGAGAGCCAGAGAATCAAAGAGACAGAGCAACCATTACAATCTTATTTTATCTATTCCTTGACCATGTGACTAAACCCAAATGTGAGTTATTCAAACGGACCAATCAGACCAAACTTCCCCCACTGTACTAATAGGCCTAGTAGACCTATAGGCCTTCAGCATCTCATTGCCTTTAGGAATTCCAAATGGCCCTTCTGGTAAGAAAGATGGGGGTTGAAAACAGCAAAGCAAATGTCTTTTTTTTTCAATTTTACATATCCTTATTATTTTCAATCCTACAAAGTCATTATGATTTGGAATGTGGAGAAGTAAAAGTTTCCCAAAATAAAATGTAGGCTATGTAACGAAGATTACTGTCCACTACTGATGTCTACAGCATTTATTCAGGCTTTTACGAAGCGTGAAGCTGAGCTCCGTCACAGTCTGCTGTCATCACAGGTGTATTAGTGTGTTCTCTTTTAGACTGTGTGCTTTACACTCTCTGGCTGTGATGAACACTTCCTTTTGTCCCAGTGACAGGCCTTCCTCTCTGCAGTCCACCTGATGAGTGATCAGTGTCCACACAGTGCACCATTCTTTCTGAGGGCCCTATTTGTGAATTATAGGAAGTCATTAACATACACATGATTTAGCTATTCCAAATGTGTAGTTTATGAAGCATTTGTGAATCTGGAGGAGAGTTTTCGGGAAGATCCATTTTACATACAAATTACTCGAATTTACATATTTTACTATTACAGTTTTGTATATTATATATTATATATGAGTGCTGTCAAATCGATTAATCATGATTAATCACATCCAAAATAAAAGTTAATTTTACATAATATATGTGTGTTCTGTGTAAAATGATGTATATATAAATACACAAATGCATGTATATATTTAAGAAATATTTATGTTTATTTATAAAATATTTAGATTTATATATAATATAGATTATATAAATATATATAGAGTATATACATGCAAATATTTCTTAAATGTATACACGAATTAATATTTATACATAACAATTATACACAGTACACACATATATTATGTAAAATTAACTTTTATTTTGGATGTGATTAATCGCAATTAATCGATTTGACAGCACTAATACAAATCAAATATTATTTTGTTATTGTTATAGGATATGAATACAACCAACATGCAAGGTTATAGCAGCAAGATTTGATATTGCATGGCAACTGTAAACAACAAAATGTTTGTGTCCCACTAATAACAATTTAATAATCTCATTTTCTCCTGCAGTACTTAGGGCCCTATTTTAACGAGTACCTGGTCTGAAGCGTATGGCGCAGGTGCACTTACTACACGCTCTTTACATAACACAAAAAACACTGCGCTATTGACTTTAGACCACGTTTGTGTTGGTCAATGGTGCAGTCGTTTTCAGTTCCTCAAAATAGCAACATGCCAACAATGCACCTTAACACACCTGGTTTTCAGACCAGCACACCCATGGGCAAACAGATGGCGCGAGTGCATTTGCTATTTAAATAACGTGGTGCTGGAAATGATAACTGTGTCAGGCTGAAACTAGTGAAAAACACTTGAGTTTCGCCATTGTGTCGTATGTATGATAGGGCCCTTTATGTTCCTCCATGGCGATCTCACATGTAATGGTAAAGCAGTCTTTCCCGCTGATAGCAATGCAAATAATACCTAACAAATACCTGCAAATATATAAACAGTACTGCAAAATCTAAACCAGTTGACACATTTCTACCATCCTACAGTATAGACACCCATTCACTATAATAAATCAGCTATCCGCTGCCTTTAATCCCACTGGGATTTTTCACTTCACCAGATCCGTATCATCGTTAACATTCTGCACATGCAGAGCTGGGATTGATTAATATCACCTCTGGTGAGCAGGGAGGCCTCGGAAGGCGACAGAGGGTGACGGGACGGTAAAAAAGCGCTGACCTGGAAGCCAATTGCCTGAAATGTAACTGATCCAATAAAGCAGGGCTGTAAAGTAGCCGTATTGCTGATGGAGCGAGACGAGATGTTTCAAAAATTGCATTTGTCTGCAGTGACGATATTCAAGAATGACATGTCATGGCCATTTAAGACTGTACAGGTTGTGTACAGGTTTTTTTCCTTTTACTGAATAACACTGTTTATCGTATTGTATCCCTCTGATTCTACCTGGATGATTAACTCTAAATTTAGAGCTTTTGTGAATATCTTTGCCAGCACATCTGCATTGCTCCATTGGAGAAATTGTACCAGGTGATTTCAGCTTCACCTGGTGAAATGCTTTAGAGCAGCTTCAATCAGGACTGTGATCAATATTGTAGCCTAATGGACCCGAAGAAGACATCAGCAGCTTTTAGGCTGTAGCAGTTGAGCTCCTAATGTCAGAGGTTCAGTTGGTTGCAGAACAAGCAAGTGTCTGGTTTCTGAGACTACAACCCTGCTGTATGTCCTTGACAGGACATGTAGGCTCGATGTCTACTGCATACATAGACAATATTCCACCCTAAATGGAGTGGCAGATTTGAGATGTTCTCCTTGAATGGGCGCAAGTGAGCACACATCAGTTTGCACTTAGGTTTATTATGTTCGTAATAAGTACTCTTTTTAAAAGTATGCTAAAGTGAACTTATATTTTGCATTTCATAAAACATATTGTTCCTCGTTTTTCTGAACTGAAGAAGTATATTTGCCTAGCGTTCCTCTTAAATTATTTTAAAGGCATAGTTCATCCAAAACGGCACATTTTGTCATCATTTGCTCATCTTCGTGTTGTTTCTTGGTGCTTTGGACACTTCCTATATTACTAGCTGGGTAGTTTCAGTGCCAAATTAGGTGTCTCAGAAGGCATCATAATTCACTGCCAACATATTGAGATGTCTTTTCTGAGACGTTTTTCTCCTGCGTCCTTTTCTTCTACGGTCCAGAATGGCAGCACAGCTGAACGGTTTATTTGAGCGGTTTATTATTTCAATTTTGACGTGAAAGGGTCTTTACATTTCCTTTACATGGCCAAAATTTAAAAAAAAAATGCTGTGGTCAGAATTATTGGCACCCCATGTAAATATGATCAAAGATGGCTGTAAAAATAAATCTGCATTGTTTATCCTTTTGATCTGTCTTTCAAAAAAAGCACACCAGGGTGACTAGGAACATGAAATCTGTCTAGCTATGACATCTTGTTTCACAGAAGGGTAACACTTTATAATAACGTTAAGTTATAAGTCACTTACAAGTTATTAGTTAATGATGAACTAATCATATACAAAACATGACTATACATTCATAATTAATAAGTGATATGCTAACATTTTATGAATGTTTTGTTAATTTAGTTATAAATCACTTATAAGTTATTAGTTAATGCATTCATACATTATTAATAAGTGGTATGCTATACCGTATATCCATATATATAAGTGATGAATAGTTTTTAGATTAGGGGATGCAGAAAGTGTTGTAAATGACTTGTATACACATGCAATGTAAAAAAGATCTACAAATGATATGTAACACATTTACAGGTGATGAATGGTTTACACTTTAGATTAGTGGATGCAGAAAGCTTTGTAAATGGTTTACACATCATCTATAGCAGGCGTTGAACATTGCAGTGTGTACTGCAGTGTAAGTGATGACTGGTGAGGGTATAGACATCTGTCCTCTCTGACACACATGAGTCTTTAACCGCTGTGCAGCTGATGAGATCTTCAATGGAAGGTGAAACTGGTTCACATTATCACAGATCAAAGTATTTATTAAACCCACTGGAAGCCCCTGACTGTAAGCCATTTATATATGTTTATCCCCTTGAAAACAAATGCATTACTCTTCTTAAAAAATGCTGTTTTAGCATCCTGCATGTTTGTGCTTTTGAATACAGACTTTACTAACGGTCTGTTCATAATTTGTTCAAGATCAGCCATTGTTTATTGAGACAATACTGAAACAAGTTTGACATGAATACTTCAGTGATTTATAAGTGATAAATAGTGTATCAACTAATAACTTATCAACCATCTACTATTGATCTGTTTGATTTATTTTTAAAGATAACTTAAAGCACATTTACATTAGCATACCACTTAATAAGTTATATTTATATAGTCATGTTTTGTTAATGATTAGTTCATCATTAACTAATAATTAATAAATTACATAACTAAATTAACAAAACATTTATAAAATGTTAGCATATCACCTATTAATAATTTATGAATGTATAGTCATGTTTTGTAAATGATTAGTTCATCATTAACTAATAACTTATAAGTGACTTATAACTGAACATTATTATGAAGTGTTACCGAATATGGTTCTGATGTGAACGATTGTTGAGCTTCACAAAATAGAAAGAGGCTTTAGGAAAATAACTAAAGCATTGAAAATCCCCATTTCCACCATCAGGGCAATAATTAAGAAGCTCCAATCAACTAAAGATGTTAGGAATCTGCCTGGAAGAGGACGTGTGTCTATATCGTCCTAATGCACGTGAGGAGGAGAGTTTGAGTGGACAAAGACTCTCCCAGATCACAGCTGGAGAATCGCAGAGATGAGAGTCCAGGGTCAGAAAGACAAAAAAATTAAATTCAAACAACCCCTACATCACCACATGTTGTTTGGGAGGGATTCAAGAAAAATCCTCCTCGCTCATCCAGAAGCAAACTTTAGCATATTCAGTTGTCAGACATGACTGGAAATTCAAAAGGGACCTGGTTCTGTGGTCAGATGAAACTATAAAAATAGCTTTTTGGCAGCAAACACACCTTTAGTGCTTTTTGCTTTAGTGCAAACAAGGATAAAAGTACTCCATGGCCATGGTTAAAAATACTGCTGTATCTTTAATGTTGTGGGCCGCTTTTTTTGCTGGAGGTCCTGGACATCTTGTTCAGATGCATGGTATCATGGATTCTAGCAAATATAAACAGATAAAAAATCAAAACCTGATGGCCTCTGCTAGAAATCTTATAATGAGCCATGGTTGGATCTTCCATCAGGACAACGATCCAAAACAAACATCAACATTCTTCTTCAACGTTCTTCTGCCATGGCCGTCCCAGTCCCCTGACCTGAACCTTATAGAGAATGAGTGATGAACTGAAGAGAAGAGCTGGGAATCTGAAGGATCTGATCTCCTCATCAGGCATTATAGGAGAAGACTCAGAGCTGTTATCTTGGCAAAAAGAGGTTGCAAAAAGTATTTAAGTATTTAAAAGGGTGCTAATAATTATGACCAATGTGTTTTGGAGAAAAGCATTTATTTCATAATGTGATTTACCCCCCACTTTCAATTGTTTTAAAGCAAAGCGCCATGTCCTCCAGCCTCGACGGCAGTCTCCCGTATCTCTGGGTTGCCTCAAAGTCCTCCTCCGCAAAGACCCTGGCCATCGGGATCTCCGACCTGGTGACCCCTGCCAGCAATGCTGAGCTGCTCAGCTGAAGTGCAAGGGCCGCATAGCACTCTAACGTGCCTAAGGTTCCCACCACAGCATATGTGAATGGAGCGGCTCTGATAATCCCCCCTGAAAGAAGATCATCAGGCATACTTCGTCCATCTTAGTCAGGTCATCTTAGTTAGTCTGATAAACCAACCTGATAAACTCCAGCACATAGTCCTCAGTGCTGTGCTCTTCTTGATGGAGATGCGTTAATCTCCCCGCTGGATCCATTTCTGGTCGGTCGTTCTGTCAGGAACTGGGAAATAGCAGGTGGCAGGCAGAGATGCAGGATCCAAATGCAGGGGAAATTTTTATGAAAATAAACAATCAAACATAAATCAGGAACAAAATAACACTGAGAAAAACACAAAAGAAAACATGGGGAACAGAGAACACCTGCATTACATTAAACAACGACCAACAGACAACAACTGAAGCACTGGGGTGTATATACACAAGGGAAACAAGGTTAACAAGATAACAAGGGGGAGTGGCTAATAGGCAACACCTGGGAAAAACGAATCATGATGAAAAACTACAAAGAACTACGAAAAACCACAGGAACAGGACACAGAAAAGAACACAGAACCTAGGCACAAATAAACTTCAACATAAAAGTCCCACAGAGCGCAGAACTGTATTTTTACAGCCATATGTGATCATATTTACCAGGGTTACCAATAATTCTGACCACAACTGTATATATTTATAAAAGAACAAGCCCAGCCCAGGTGAGAAAAAGTAGCGCAAAGTAACGTAACGCATTACTTTTCTTAAAAAGTAACGCAATTAGTAACTTTGGTAACACTTTAGAATAACTCACACTATGAAGCATTGGTTAAGCATTAATAAATAGTCAATTAATCATTTATAAAGCATTAATAGACATTAATAAGCAGTTTATTAATACAGCTATAAATGTGTTATTCTTGATATATAAGCATATATATATAATGTGCTTAATAATTGCATTTTCATACTTTATTAATGATTAATTTATCATTTCTAAATTAAGTATTACATTATTTACAAACCAGTTAAGAGTTGTCGGTTGTTCATAAGATCATTTATAAAGTGTAAGTAAACGATCTAAATGTATGTTTATGCATCTTATTATTTAAACATATAGAAATAGTTACTCAGTGTGTTATTAAATGCTTTATTAACACATAATATTAAATAATATTAAATTCCTACTGTAATGCATGATTAATTCAGGTAGTTATGAAACATTTAGTAGTTGTCAGTGAACTGTTTCTGTGAGCTCATCTAAAGTGAGAACTATTTATGCCTCATAAAGCTTTCACAAAGGGGATATAAAGGCTCAGTTCTCTTCAAAAAGGAAACAAACAACACAGAGTGATACAGAACAGAGATATTTATTTCAAAATGCACAAAAAAACAACAACTGTACACTTGATATAACATGAAAAATAAACCTCTGCAATGTCATAGAGAAATAACATTCCTATACACCTCCAGAAAACATCAACTGAAAGTAAGCCTCTGCAATCTGACATAAAAATACATTTCTGTAACGTGTAAACATTGCTGAATAAAACTTTACCAGTGGATTACCATAGGAGTGCCAAATACCATAACATTTGTAAATAACGTTTGTATAAAACAACTATTTGTATTTATTACATATTATTATTGTTATTAACATATTATAACATAATATAACATATAAATAATAAGATGTAAAAACTTTAGATTTTACATTTAGTTTATTAATCATTTATTTACACTTTCTAAATGATCTTATGAACCACTGACAACTCTTAAATACCTGGATTGTAAATAATGTAATACTTAATTTAGAAATGATAAATTAATAATTAATAAAGTATGAAAATACAATTATTAAACACATTATAGATATGCTTATAAGTCAAGAATAAAGCATTTATAGCTGTATTAATAAACTGCTTATTAATGTCTATTAATGCTTTATAAATGATGACTTAACTATTTACTAATGCATAACTAATGCTCAAAAGTGTATAGTTATTATAAAGTGTTACCGTTACTTTTTAAAGGAGTTACACAATATTGTAATGCATTACTTTTCAAAGTAACTTTTGCCCAACACTGAGGCCGAGATTATGGACATTGTTAAACATGTTAAATAACTTGCGTGTGCATCACACCTATATATATATATATATATTGTCTCTTTCTTTTAGCTCTCCTTTATGCCACCATCTTTGGTAATGTAACCACCATCTTCCAGCAAATGTATGCCAACACCAACCGCTACCACGAGATGTTAAACAGTGTGAGAGACTTCCTGAAGCTCTACCAGGTTCCCAAGGGCCTCAGTGAGAGGGTCATGGACTATATCGTCTCCACATGGTCCATGTCCAGAGGAATTGACACTGATAAGGTACTTGGCACAGAGTCTCGCAGACTGAAGATCTCAATCTTTATCCAGGGAGCTTATTTTCTTCATTCATTTTAAAAGTCATTTGTTCTGTCTTTGCCATAACATCCGTAGCATGTGTGAATAATGTCCCTCTAATGTTTAAGATCACAGCGTAACTTATTATGTAAGGCTTTGAACAGCTTCTCAAAATCTCATGAATTATTAGTGAAAGGCTTGGACAACCTCCAGTTCTAGTATAACGCTAATGTTCACGTGTGGGATCACAAAGCAAAAGATGTGTATTTGACTGTTTTCATTGTTTCAAAAATCTTTCTGCAGGTGTTGCAAATTTGCCCCAAAGATATGCGAGCAGACATCTGCGTTCATCTCAACAGGAAGGTGTTCAAAGAACATCCGGCTTTCCGTCTGGCCAGCGACGGCTGTTTAAGAGCCCTTGCCATGGAGTTTCAGACCATCCACTGCGCCCCGGGCGACCTCATCTACCACGCGGGCGAAAGCGTGGACAGCCTCTGCTTTGTGGTGTCAGGGTCTTTGGAGGTCATCCAGGATGATGAAGTTGTTGCTATTTTGGGTGAGTATTTCTCTACCAAAGTAAACGGATTCATTCTGTGTTTTTCTAATTGTTTCATGCAAATTTTGGTCAGTGTTGTGTGGTTTAATTGATTAGCACTGTTACATTCTTCATTTGGTGCAGTTGGCTTTTCATACATTTCCTATGGTTCAGTCAAACAGACTGAGACTTTGTGAATCAGTAATGTTAAGTGATGTTTTTGGCTTAATTTTTTACTTGTAACCAGTGTCACCACTTTCAGATAAGAGTGCTTAGTAGATTGGATCACAAGAAAATATTCTGGACACTGTTTAAGCTTAACAATTTAACAGATCTTAATATACTATGTAAATGTTTCATATACAATGATGCAACTTACTGATTAACTACCATATTACAATAAGGGTTGGAAAAAGTAACCAACTAGCCAACTAGTTTATTTATATAGCGTTTTTTACAAGTCCAGTTGTTTCAAAGCAGCTTCACATTGTTAAGAGGAAAATAATGCAACAGAATTTGATTTGGCTGTACAGCCGTTCTGGTGAAACGGTGATGTTATCCAGCTAATTTCAAGTATCATATAGTGTCAATGGGGGCAGATCGGTAATATAGATGAAATTTAGGTGTCCCCAACTGAGCAAGCCAAAAGCCAGAGGCAGCGGTGGCAAGGAACCAAAACTCCTTCAGGGTCAGAATGGAGAAAAAAACCTTGGGAGAAACCAGGCTCAGTCGGGGTGCCAGTTCTCCTCTGGCTGACGAACAAACAGTGTATGATTATAATTCTGGCAACATTGTAACATTAGCACCTCAGTTGTCTCAGTTGTTTGAACCACATTGGTTCAACAATACAGGACTGTTGTTAATGACGTCACATGAAGGTGGAGTAATGACATCTGCTGACTGATCTGTTTGAGATCTCCTGCTGTAATGAACATGGCAGTCTACTTCTACTTCATGTCTTGGTATGAATAACCAGTCAGCATTTACAAAGATATCACAAGCTATTATACAACATAATACGATTGTAGTCTGTACATTTCGAGCTGGACAAGAGGAAAGTAAAGACTTTATTGAGTAAATCAAGAACTGGTCCAATTGATTCAGTCAATGAGTGTGTTTACATGCACAACAAAACGATGAACAAGCTCATTCTAAAAACTAGACAATACAAGAAAACTGTGTTTTTCATGAGATTTTTAAATTGCATGTTTTTCCATAACGTGCACAAGGCTGTCAGAATGCTGTTAAAGGTGTTAACATGCAGAACAAAATCAGGGTAATGGGCAAAGATCTACATGTGATGTGTTTTGCCTAGATTCAGATGAAATCTTGATAAAAGAGCGTTTACACGACTATGACATTATAACGTGAATAATGCTGCTGTCACAGTCTTTTAACACAGTGTTCTGTCCATGTCGACAGAAGTTTAAGAACCATTTACGGAACCAAACGCTATGAAAATCAATCACTTCCAGTATACACCTGAATAAGTTTCCCTTATTTTTAATCATATCTCAAAATCTGGATATCGGTGAAGTCCTTTTTAGATGAGATGAACATTTTCAACTCCACAAATGGAAACAAGTGTAATGTGTGTGATTTTTCTGGATTACCACATTTTAAGTTGTAATATGTACACTTTTAAAATTAATCTTTGAATATAACAATTATTTTGCCTTCTCTTCTACTCGTGTACTGTTTATATTGGCTTAATGTATTATTTCATACAGTAGCTTTACTTGTGCCAGGGCTGCTCTGTCAGATGGCCGAATTGGTCTCACTATCTCTAAAAGTTCTCATGTGAATGTCTCTTTTGGATTCTGCTTCATGAGTTTCACTTAAACTCATGTCTAGTCTGTGCCTGTGTAAGTGTAGTCTGAAAGGATCGGTGAAATTAGTAACGAGCTTGTCTTTTTTGTAATTACCATCACTACTATTACAGACAAAATAAAAGATTTGTCCATTTGCTATCAAGCAGGAGAAGGTGAACATCATAACACACCTCTTCTCAACAAGATATGAACTGAGGAATCATTTAATCCATGCAAGACGGTTAAAGGGGTCATGAATTGAGAAATTAACTGTCCCTTGAGCTTTTGATTTATAAAAGGTCATGGTAATATAAAAATATCCTGTAAGTTTCAGAGCTGAAAACGTCCTTGTTAGTCAAAGAAAAGCTTTTATTGACACCAGGCCCAGCAAACAATCGATCTCAGAATATGCCACACCTTGATGTCATCGTGTGGTGAAACACCGCCTCAACATAATCAAAGTATTTATTTTTTCCCACATTAATTTCCCACATCTAGTACAATTATGTGGTTTTGTTTCATTAATACAGTGTATACTTTTTTCTTGATTTACCCCAAAAGATTGGAAGTGAAATGTGACAACATGCCCCATAGGTGTGGTACATAACATGACCAAATGACAGCTTAAATCTAATAGAAAAAATATACAAGACCAACTAAAATATTTTGTAAATAAAATACAATTATAATAATTTTTATTTTTAATAATTAAAAATAAACACATTTTTGAGTTTGATGATAAACACATCGCTAAATACGGCTATACAGCAGAGTTAAAAACATAATAATAATGAGTAATTTCTGAACATTGACTCTCAGACTTTATTCACCCTTTTCTCGTGGTTTCTCAAAAGAATTAATAAAAGTATAGAATATAATAGCATATTTCTAACAGGGGCTCATTGTAACGCAGTGTGACAACATGCCCCGCCTGTGCAACTGGGATTTAAACCCGGCATGTGTGGAATTCCTGGCATGTGTGGAAAGTTTTAAACCATGTGTGTTACAACTAAACCCGCGTTAGGTTGTGCTCGGCGCTCCCCTATAATTGTTGGCAAATGCTATTTACACTAACTCCGGCCCCTGACGTCTGGTTGGGCCAGACAAAAGGATGGAAGACACTGGTTTACAACAATAGTGTAGGAGTTAAGTATGCGGCAGAAAGTTTTGATGCAAATCGGCAAATCGGAGGTTCGAATCCGCCTTTTGCCGAACTCGCTCTAATCCCTTTTTCCATCACATATCAGAAAAGCATTCATTTTCAATAAAAAGTAAGAAAATATTCGAAAAGTGGAAATAAAGTGTCAAGGTCTGTGTATCATGTTTATCGGGTTGAGAGAGGGCTGTATTGTCCCAATAAGGCTGCATTAATTTAATAATTTTAACAAATGTAATCATTTACACTGTTATTATTGCATACTGTTTAATGTACAACAACACTGAGGTGCAAATATTATCTGCCACTATTTATAAGTATAAATATAATCTAACTAGTGTAAATAGCAGTCCGCTAAGAAATACTGCTACTTGCACTTAGTGTAAATAGCATCTATCACTAAGAAAATATGATATTTTCACTTGGTGCAAATAGCCACTGTCTTATTTATACAGCACTTTATACAATACAGACTGTTTCAAAGCAAGGAAAATTATGCATTTTGGTTGTTATTCATCTGAAGTCAGTTCAGTGTTGATTCAGTTCCGTTGAAAAGAGCAACAATTATTAAATTAGGTAATTTCATCTATAAAGCTGTTATAAAAAAATGTCATCATCCAGCTCAGTTCAGTTCTCAGGCAACAGTGTGACACTCAGATCAATCAGATCAATAATATACACATACCACCAAACCTGTCCCTAACCTTACACCGTGTCCTAACTACATGCAACACTGCAACATGTGATAAAAGGAAGATCTGTTCATTTGATTTTTTTGTCTTAACCAGCCGTGATGGCGACACACAATGATTTTATTTTAGAAGCGGTTTCTATTTCTGCGACGTCACGGCTGGAATAACATGCACAAAACATGGCAATGATAATCTCAGGGAGTGTTTTTTTGTGCTTTATTTAATGTCAAAAGAGTGTAATGTGACTTTGAATATCATTTAGTGCTCCCAGCTTTGTAACGTAGTCATACTAAAAGCAACTTGAAATTAAACAAATGGAAACAAGAACGTTCAAACTGTGAACAAACGAGTGTATTGTTTTAGTAACTCAGGATGTATTTTAGTAATGTTTAAATGGTGTAATATTTGTGAATTTGATTAAGTAGGCTACTTATCCATTTCCTTGCGAGTGCCGTCAAGAGCCCACCCACACACTGTTCTGATTGGCTGTGGTTTTTGATTGATTTGTCGCATCTTGTAGTCTCGTCCCATCTGGTGTGGACAGACAAGTTGCTTGTCGCTGGAATCTTGTTGCATTGCGTGTAGTTAGGACACGGTGTTACCCGTATCACACCTCAATAGCAGCACAAGTGTTTTGCAATACAACAACACAATAATACATTGAACAAACAATTATTTTTTAGGTAAGTACATAGTAAAAGACACTAAATATAAAGTGTGATTGAAATTTTAGTGCATTAACTAATAGTTATTGATCAGATACAATGTGGTTTTAGCTTAAAAATTAAGTTATGGCTGTTTTTAAAATCTCACATTCCACTGGGTCAAAACTGACCCAGGAATCCAAAAGGTGTGGTGTTAGTTTTTGAATGCGTTAGGAAGATTAAATATGGTTAAGCTTGAGCAATAGTAATAGCAATGCTTGCCTTACCAAATGCCACTAATAAGCTTAAAGCGACATGTGAACCACTCTGCACAGAAGATAAAGATCTGGTGTCCGGTGGGAGTCAAGTATGATGCTGAGATAAATATTTGCACTGTGGTGGCAGGTCTCTAGCAGAGTGTGTCATTTTACTGGAGGTGTAAATCTGTCATTGCAGGCTTAGAAACAAAGCAGAGTCGTCTGTGGGGATGAGATCTGCTCTAGCATGAAGAGCAGTGTGAATATTTTTTAAAGAGTTAAAGAATGTGAATTGTGTGGAACAGTGGAAGCCTTGTCAAAAATTAATCGGTTTGCTTGTTCTGGAATAGGATATAAAATAAATAAATAAATAAAATGACATGTGAGCAACAGATATCAAGCTGTCTATTATTGTTCCAAAACTGCTGAACACAGGAGAATATATTCTGAAGAAAGCATTGTAGCCCATTGAAATCCACTGACTGGACAAAAAAACACTAAGACATTTCTCACAATTTTATGTTCCACAAAAGAAATAAAGCCTTACACATTTGGAACAAAATGAGGCATTTCATTTTTGGAATAAATTATAGCTGACATAGTGTGGCACTGGTGGGCGCTACAAGTGTACACTGTAAAAAAAAATCTTGATTTGTTATTAAAAAAATTTTCTTTTGTAAAATCCACTTAGGTAATTAATGTGGTTCAGATAACATAATATGTGACCCATGCTGGCGAAAGGAGTCGGAATGACAGCTATGGGCAAAACACGTAACATTTTTTGATTTTGATGTTTTCACAAAAATGAGTTCATTAAGCCCTTGTCCCAATGCTCCAAATAGCAATTTAACATCTAAAAGTATCTTATTACATTTTCGCAGGGGAGTACCTTTCCTTTGTCCATGAAAATGATCTCACTCGCACTGACTGACAGATCCGAAGCGCACGCACAAAGGCTCTCAGACTCTGATATCGGTCTTGGCGAGTATTCACGCAAACATTATCTGTTATGTCTTATGTGAATGTTTGGTTAACTGTTGTTGAAAAACATGCGTGACATTATATTAGATCCGTGTGGTACAGTAGGTCTTAATATATAGGCTGTGCTTCATTAATGTTAATCAAACAATTGTGGTGTCATGAGAAAAAAAGTAGAATAGATATTTTTCTCAAAATCGACTTCAAACAGGTGTAGCTCAGTCATCTTTTGTCCGATTATATTTTGAATATATTTTGAAGAGAATAGCGAGATAGAGATGTGAAAATAACACTAAACTAATTTTTGAAAATTTGCTCATTGCAACTCATTTTGCCAGCACAGGTCGTGCATTTTGAGTTTCTGTTGATTAAACCAATCTCCTTCATTGTGTTAACTCACATTTTTAATGTCAATTAACTTGACCAGGTGACCAGGTAACTTACTTTTTTAAGTTAAACCAACAATAGTTTTTTACAGTGTATAAACAATTTTAATCTGCAGTCACGCTAGCGACATTTCAGGTGAAATTTCATGGGATGTATAAAGCGCAATTTACAAACCAAGCAGCTTTCTGTAGTTCAATACTGCAAATTCACATGATAACCCATTGCAAAATCTGCATGGTTTTTGCCTGCGAAAATTCACCAAACAGTGGTAAATGTGACCAAACCTTTACTGTTTTTCTTTCTGTCAAAGCCCAAACAGTTGCCCTCTCTGGGTCACATTACAGTAACTTTATTTATTTATATGCATGGATTTATTTGATATTTCCCTGAAATTACATTCTCAACATGACCAGTTATATCCTGAAGTGCATATTGAGTTTCCTGTGATCCATGAAAATTTGCACCTATATACACGAATCTGGGACATTCCCCTGAAAGTATTAGAAAGCCTAATGGAATTCATTCTTCAATGTCCCACTCTCTTTTTTTCTCTCAGGAAAGGGAGATGTGTTCGGGGATGTGTTCTGGAAAGAGGTGAATTTAGCTCAGGCTTGTGCAAATGTTCGTGCACTGACCTACTGCGATCTTCACATCATCAAGCGTGATGCCTTACAGAAGGTTCTGGAATTTTACACAGCCTTCGCTGGCCACTTCTCACGGAATCTGGTGCTAACCTACAACCTGAGGAAAAGGGTGAGTGCCTCTTTACATGAAAAATAAAAAAAGCTTAAACCCCAATGTTCCAAATGAGTTTGACAAGAATTCTCTTTTTAAAGCACTGTTTCCCAACCTACACATTTTGGATGTCAGCCTTATTTAACACACTGAATGGTTCATTAACTGGCAAACTCATCAAACTCACTGGCACACAACAGAGTTAATGCTGCTCTGTGCCTGTTTAAAATTAAGTGAAAATACCATAGACTGTATAAAACAATGGACATCAATGACGTCACCCGTAGGTTTTTAAATAGCATTTTTAAAGCCCAAAGAGGGCGGAGCCGGCCATCGGATACCTCCCGGATAACCGAAAATGGGCAAAGAGGTGGGACGTGGGTGGAGCTGAGGTGCCTAGTTGCTGAAACCAGCAGCAGCAATCCACCTGTCACTCAAGTGGCCACGCCCTTAATTTTGCAGAACTTTAAGGCTTAATATAATTTAAACGGATGAGTTATACAAAAATTCACCCCCTCACAGTTGTCATGAATGGCAAAATTTGCTGTATATCTAGATCAAAACCATTTTTTGTACCAGGCTGTAAACATATTTTTTTTCTGCTGTACACTCACAAAAAAAAGGTATAGTGGAGGTACAATTTTGTTCCTTGGGGAACAAAACATATAACTGTACCTTTAAAGGTACAAAATTGGTCTTTAGGGTACAATTATACCATTGTTTTCCTCTACTTAGAGCAGGGGTAGGCAAGTTCGGTCATAGTGAGTCGTTGTCCTGCAGAGTTTGGCTCCAACCCTGAAAGACATCTATCGAAGCTCTTATTGAGAATTAACAGGTTTAGATGTTGATGTTTTATTGAAAATTTTTGGTCACCATTATGGTGATTAGTGTTTCCTTTAGTTGGGCAGTTTGACTCTTGGCTTTTTATGTGAGTTTATGGTTTTTATAGTGTTAACAAAACACATAATCTGTTCATATCAAAAGACGCCATAAACAAAAATTATCATGAAGAAATCTGACTCATCACTGACTAAAAATGTATGTGTGAGTACAATAAAGGCCCCCATATATTCACAGTGCTTTCTGGACAAAAAAAAGGGAGGGCGTGTTTTTTTTGTCCAGAAAGCACTGTGAATATATGGGGGCCTTTATTGTACTCACACATACATTTTTAGTCAGTGATAAGTTTAGTCAAGCATTTTTCTTCATGATAATTTTTGTTTATGGAGTCTTTTGATATGAACAGATTATGTGTTTGAGTGTGTTTTAAATGCAATTACAAAACAATTCATTGGTTTCGCTTAACTCTGAAACATTTTTCGAGTTGTGTTGTGGTGAAAATAGCTACGGGTAGCACGAGTTGATAGCCGAGTGCAACCATTCTACGTCATCGACATAGAAAGCAAACAAAATGCCGCCACCCATTGTCCAAATATATAATGGATTTTTTAAAATAACATAGATCTTTCCTCTATTTTCTACTACACATTTCAGTAAGAGACATCATTTATGTTATATTAAGCCATACAAGTCTTAACACCAGGGGATCCCTTTAAAACTATATCTTTCTCGTTATCATTATAGTTATCATCCTAGGTGTGAATGGGCCTTTATACCTTGTGCACACAAGCATCATAACGATAATTTACTGGTTAAGTTATAACCTGACTAATTTACTGATGATGATAAAATTATCTGACCTCTTTATTTTAATGCATTTCATTTGAATGATCAAACTCCTGTAGCTTTGCAATGTTTCATTCATTTAGTGATTGTTTTCCTCTTTCTTTTTGCTGTTGAGGAGTCCTTCAATTACTCAGCTCTGACAGCTTTTCATTAAAATCATAGCTGGTGGGGGTGAACGCTGCTTTTGTCTCAGAGTTTGTCAGCTACATTGCATCCGTCTGGAGGCGGGGCTGGAGCTGGACTGCACACGGCTTCGTTTAAATTCATGTCTCGTTTTTCTGTGTAAGCACTTTTTACAGTGAAGTGATTATGAAGCCAACTGAGCTGGAAGATCTATACCCTCTCACAGGCACAATCCCTATAGCACTCCATCACTCGTGTGGCTGCAGGGACAGTCAGCGCCTCTGAATGCTGAATGCGCCGCTCTTCCGACTGTTTTCTCATTCATATTTTCAAATGTGTTATTTTTAAAGGGATAGTTCACACAGATATTTTATTGTATGACATCCATGCTAATAATGAATTATAGCTCCATTTATACTTATTTATAAGTAATTATTACTATTCTATAAATATATTTATAAAGACTCATTAAGACCTATACTGCATTATAAGAACAGTTATAGTTACATTTATATTATTTTAATAGCTACTTAAGTACTTACTAAGTCATGCATTTGCTTTTTCAATGTGCATGTTCAAAATCTATTATACACTAATTATGACTATTAATTAGTCAGCCGTATGGTTACATGAATGTATTTATAAAGATGCAACCTGCATTTCTATAATGTTCATAACTTTTAATAATTTAGATTTATTTTTGTCAAATAAATGAATATATTATTAATAGCTGTGTTTTGTTCTTATAAAAACTTTTTGTGAGTTATAATACAGAATATACCTCAATAAATGCATCATTGATGACTTTAAGTAAAGTGACAACATAGGATGCAATTTTCCTAAAGCCAATGTTAAGAAATCATGAAGATGTGCTCATTATACATTTTAAGTTATTTGTAAATGTAAACTATGAACAATTATTCCTGTAATAAAATGAGAAAAAAACCCCACAGAAATCATTAATACAAATTTATATTTTTAATGTTACATATTAGCAAAACATTGCAACAATATTTTTAAAGTATAATTTCAAAATGCTATAAGCAACACCATATAGCTGAGGAGATATAGATTTTAGCAAATCAAAATTACCATTCATGACCTCTAATGCAAGCCATTAAAGACATAATTGATAACTGTCCTTCGCAGGGAGTTTGATTGACAGGCGATCTGACCAATCATAACGCAGAATCTTCCATTTTTGATGAAGATTGACGTCAGATTTACGTTTTTCCGCGGTTAAAACAAGATACCTTCTGATGTTCATTCATGTTTATTCTGTGCTATAGCTAGTAAAAAGGGAAGAAATGATCGGTTCACGTACCGCTTGAAAGCTTGAAATTAGAAAGCTGAGGCTTTTCATACCTAAAATAACCTGCTCTGTCTTGTCTCTCTGTGCATTATCAGTTTCCTCTTTGCTCTGTAATGTATTTTTCACAACAGCGCCTAATACATATATATATATATATATATATATATATATATATATATATATATATATATATATATATATATATATATGTATATACATAACATTCTAGGACCTGAAGGAGGCTTCTGCTGCTGTGGAGGGTAGGCTGCTGCGCCTGCATGAGAGTGGGGAGTTACTGCTGATGGTCACGTCCTTCTGTACACGCATTCATAAATTCAAGGCAGCATTTAAAAACTGTCAATATAAATCACCATACATGCAATGTATTTGCTTGTTTTTGCTTGTTGAAGTTCACTTCAAGAATGACCACACTGCTGTCATGATCTTATCGCTATAGCACTCCTTGCACACATGAGTTATTGCAGGTGCATATCAACATGTTATTTTTATATTTTAAGCGTTTATCGTCCGATTCCGATGTCGTACCCCCCCTTATATTTTACTATTTATATGTTATTTTTACACTTTAAATGTCATTTCATTCTGTAACTTTTGGCAGTTTTGATTCATAAGCTGTTTAATGTTTGATGATCGCTTTACATTACGCGTGCGTTTCAATCAGCTCCCTAGTTCAGTATGTCAATGGGCTGACTCCCTGATCAGTGCCCTGACTACTGAACTAGGGAGCTGATTGAGACACAACCTACATTATCACTTGTTTCTGCTTGTTCTTCATCTGTGTTTTGATCCGGAGATTCTGTACTAGAAGATGCGTAATAGTAAACAGTGTAAACAGTGTAAACAGTGAAAACATGGATAGTGGGAAGTACATATAGTATAGTAGATATAGTACATAAATGTAGATTCAACCCCCTTGCATTATATTAAACAAAAATTACACAGTCAATACCAGAACCGTCACTGCTGCTCCCTCAATATATATAAGCAATCTCAGCCTTTGTGTGCATGCTCAGTGATTGCATGGCTATCATCAGAGTAATGGCCTTCTTTATTCAGGTGAGATTGTTGTGTAAGCTGCTCTGTATCTTCTGTATTATCCAGGTACAGCCTAATCAGATCCAGCTTACTCTACTAATCCTCAAATCTTAAGTGTGGCCCTGCTCTCTGTGTGAGTGCTGGATGAAGAGAGAGACAGAGGCAAAGATTAGATAGCCATGATCAAAGTCGGCCGTTTCATTTTGTAACGGTCAGAAAATGGCCATGTAGAGTCAAGAGCTGAATTA
The DNA here is from genome assembly GCA_018749465.1 of Paracanthobrama guichenoti. Lineage (NCBI taxonomy): Eukaryota > Metazoa > Chordata > Actinopteri > Cypriniformes > Gobionidae > Paracanthobrama > Paracanthobrama guichenoti. Next base: position 25,802,482 of record CM031964.1, on the reverse strand, counting down.
GAGGGACACAAAGTCAAACTGACCTTAGAAGAACAGAAAATAGAAACCTGATACAGAGGTATCTTCATCATCAACCCCCTCTCCTATGGTCCCTCCCTGCATCTCTCTCTCTCTGTCTCTTTCTCTTTCTGTGAAGAATGCACTAAAGATTAATGCACTAAACATGATTTAAGGCTTGTCAAGTCACCTTTATTTATATAGTGCTTTTTACAATACAGATGGTTTCAAAGCAGCAAAGCAGCTTTACAGTGATAACAGGAAAATAATGCAACAAAATTTGTTGTGGCTGTACAGCCGCTCTGGAGAAAATAGTGATGTCAACGTCCAGCTCAGTTCAGTTCTCATGCAATTGTGTCAATGCAGGCAGATCAGTAATATAGTTGAATATTTAGTGTCCCCAACTAAGCAAGCCAAAACGGAATATTTATCCAATTCTATCTAGTTGAAGATCAGAGCCATTGGGAGACGGGTTTGTTGAGGATCAGTGCCACTGGATGTCGTGTCGATGAGGCCTTCACAGTGGAGAGTTTAGTTGACCCGGCCTCTTCTGACACTTCAGGGATATGTTGTGGTCATGTCTAGGCATGGGTCCACCATTTGATCTGAATACGGCCTGGATCCGGCAGACTACAGTAAACCTCTGGATAAACAGAGATACTCTCATTAGCGTAGATACCATTCTTCTTATGATGTAACGAGTACATCAGGTGTTATGGGAAGTGTTCCCAGTTCCGGCTGACCTAGTTAATGCTCCCTAAAACAATCATTTAACTAATTTGAATAATATAAATTGATAATGTTCTATGTGTAAGCCATAGTAAAGAGATGCGTTTTAGTCTAGATTTAAACTGACAGAGTGTGTCTGCTTCCCGAACAATGCTAGGAAGACTGTTCCAGAGTTTAGGCGCTAAATAGGAAAAGGATCGACCGCCTGCAGTTGATTTTGATATTCTAGGTATTATCAACTGGCCAGAGTTTTGAGACCGCAATAGAGGTGATAGACTATAATGCGTTAAGAGCTCGCTCAAGTACTGGGGAGCAAAACCATTTAGTGCTTTGTAAGTAATAAGCAAGATTTTAAAATGCATACGATGTTTAATAGGGAGCCAGTGCAGTGTTGACAGAACCGGGCTAATATGGTCATACTTCCTGGTTCTAGTAAGAACTCGAGCTGCTGCGTTTTGGACCAGCTGGAGTTTGTTTATTAAGCGAGCAGGGCAACCACCCAGTAGAGCATTACAATAATCTAGATTTGAGGTCATGAACGCAAACTGTTTAAGATAAAAAAAATCTATCTATCTATCTATCTATCTATCTATCTATCTATCTATCTATCTATCTATCTATCTATCTATCTATCTATCTATCTATCTATCTATCTATCTATCTATCTATCTATCTATCTATCTATCTATCTATAGGGTCAGATCATCTCTATGATGCAATGGTAGTTGTATAGAGAGGGGGAAGGGGGCAGTGCGAATAGTCTTAAAAAATCTCCAGTTGTCAGTATGTAATGACAGAATTTCCCATTAGGATGAACTATAACCTTTATAAAAAGAGCATCCTGACAGTTACATTTTGGGAGGCTTGAAGCTCTCCGTCACCGGTCAGTGGTATTGACTGTTCTGGAATGGACAGATCTGTATCCTTCAATGTCCTCTGGATGGAGGCGGCGCACAGCAGAGATCTGTGTGCTGGATGCTGGTATTGATCACAGTAACAGTTGCTTATCACACTACAATCTTTCTGTGTGCTTTTAAATCAGACAAATCTCTCTTGCATTTCCCCTTCTTTGCAGCTGTACTGATTTCCCATTTCTCCTTTCACAACATATTTCCCCTTACTTCTGCATTTGCTTAAGCAGCCAGACTTTTCATGATCTACATTGGTATTTCGGTTCTATTTCCCACAGACTCATTCTTTATTTACATCCTCCTTTTTTTACCTGTCTGTCTCTCTTGTATCATTGATCTGTAGCAGGGCCTGTGCTACAAGTGTGATTTTCTGTACATGAAAATCATACCGCACAGCTGGACAACAGGTCTTAATTTCTTAGTGATGCATTGCTCCTCATATCATTGATTTAGGTCACATCCAACCCTGGGGAAAGCATCTAGTCTCTAGTTTGCCCACAAAAAGTGCTGAATGAGGTTGTTGGCTGCTTGTGAAATATTATATTACAGAAGCATATTCACCTTGTGAATTGATCGTCCTGTTAGGAAGGTTTGGAAACTCTTTAGCATGTCATTTTATGATAAATGACACTTGATGAGTATATGTCCGACAATTTACTTCACCTTCATCACATAAAGGTCAAAGAGACTGTCTGCAGCAGTATTTCCTTTACCATTATTTAGCTGAAACGTCAAAAAAAGAATTGTTTATATTTCATATTTCTATAGCGTTGTCTTTACTTTCTGCAAACAAATATATTCAGCATAATCGGTGTAGTCCGATTCAGGAACAAAGGATTCTGAGTGATCATTTTGAAACTTTGTTCAGAAAGGAATACTAGCTTATTTCTGGGCAGTATATACTGTTTGCTAAGTGAAACAGACATTATTTCATAATAAACTACTTGTAGTGTGCTATATTATTGTTTCATGACCTCATGATGCTACATGTGGATAATAGGTAATAACTTATACTTCTGGTTCATTGATTATGTGCATTCCATTGGTGAACAGAATATTTGCATGTTATGCACAGTATCCAAATACTTTTTATTACAACAAAGAATTTTGTTGTAGTAATGAATCATTTAATTTAGAAATTATAACTGTTTTATCATCTATAAAAATCAATAACCACTGTAGATGTCAATTCAGAGCTAAACAGTGGTTTTTTATGAATTGTTGGAGTAATTCATCTTTGTGACATGCAGTTGTTTCCTGTCACCTCTATGCTAATAACAGACATTAGAAACCAATTTTTAAGTCCTTTCACTCTGTTGATCATCATGAGCAGTAAATTGTCACTAGTCACCTTCACTAAAGCGAGTAAATGAACATGAAGCGTGCTGATGACATTAGAGTCGGATATACATTTCTAGACTCATGGGAGTTTGTGCTGGAAGTGCAATAATTGAACCTCTTTAAAGACTCTGAAATCATTACTGAAACACCTTCTTGTAGGGATGCCACAATACCAGAATTGAGAGATATAAAGTCAAAAGTGCGTGATATAAAGTCAGAATTGACTGATATAAAGTCAGAATTGACTGATATAAAGTCAGAATTGAGAGATATAAAGCCAGAATTGTGTGATATAAAATCAGAATTGACTGATATAAAGTCAGAATTGAGTGATATAAAGTCAGAATTGAGAGATATAAAGTCAGAATTGACTGATATAAAGTCAGAATTGTGTGATATAAAGTCACAATTGAGTGATATAAAGTCAGAATTGTGTGATATAAAATCAGAATTGTGTGATATAAAATCAGAATTGAGAGATATAAAGTCAGAATTGAGAGATATAAAGTCAGAATTGAGTGATGTAAAGTCAAGTCAAGTCAAGTCACCTTTATTTATATAGCGCTTTTAACAAGTCCAATTGTTTCAAAGCAGCTTCACATTGTTAACAGGAAAATAATGCAACAGAATTTGTACAGCCGTTCTGGTGAAACGGTGATGTTATCCAGCTAATTTCAAGTATCATATAGTGTCAATGCGGGCAGATCGGTAATATAGATGAAATTTAGGTGTCCCCAACTGAGCAAGCCAAAAGCCAGAGGCAACGGTGGCAAGGAACCAAAACTCCTTCAGGGTCAGAATGGAGAAAAAAACCTTGGGAGAAACCAGGCTCAGTCGGGGTGCCAGTTCTCCTCTGGCCGATTTAACAAACAGTGTATGATTATAATTCTGGCAACATTGCAGGTCTTAATTCATATTAGGTAAATAGATATTCGTAAGATTATTTGAAAGATTGAAGTCGTCACGCCGAAGGCGGGTTTAATGAGGATGTCGTGTCGATGCGGCATTTACGGGGGGAGTTTATTTGACATGCTCTCTGCAGACATTTCAGGGATGCGTTGGTCATGTCCAGGCGCAGGTCCATCATCTGATCTGGATACGGCCCGGATCCGGCTGACTGCAGTAACCTCGGGATAAACAGAGAGACTAACATTAGCGTAGATGCCATTCTTCTTATGATGTAACGAGTACATCAGGTGTTATGGGAAGTGTTCCCGGTTCCGGCTGACCTAGTTAATGCAGCCTGACAATCATTTACTGATTTGAATAATAGAAATTGATAATGTTTTATGTGTAAGCCATAGTAAAGAGATGCGTTTTTAGTCTAGATTTAAACTGACAGAGTGTGTCTGCTTCCCAAACAATGCTAGGAAGACTGTTCCAGAGTTTAGGCGCTAAATAGGAAAAGGATCGACCGCCTGCAGTTGATTTTGATATTCTAGGTATTATCAACTGGCCAGAGTTTTGAGATCGCAATAGACGTGATGGAGTATAATGCGTTAAGAGTTCGCTCAAGTACTGGGGAGCTTTATAAGTAATAAGCAAGATTTTAAAATTTATATGATGTTTAATAGGGAGCCAGTGCAGTGTTGACAGAACCGGGCTAATATGGTCCTACTTCCTGGTTCTAGTAAGAGCTTGAGCTGCTGCGTTTTGGACCAGCTGTTGTTTGTTTATTAAGCGAGCAGGGCAACCACCCAGTAAAGCATTACTATAATCTAGCCTTGAGGTCATGAACGCATGAAATAAATGTTCAGCATCTTGCATTGAAAGGATGTGCCGTAATTTAGATATATTTTTAAGATGGTAGAATGCAGTTTTACAGATGTTAGAAACGTGGCTTTCAAATGAAAGATTGGTATCAAAGAGCACACCCAGGTTCCTAACTGACGACGAGGACTTGACAGAGCAGCCATCGAGTGTTAGACAGTATTCTAGGTTACTACTTGCAGAGTTTTTTTGTCCAATAATTAAAAATTCTGTTTTTTCTGAATTAAGTTGCAGAAAATTACTAGACATCCAATGTTTTATATCAGCTATGCATTCCGTTAATCTTGTGAATTGGTAAAGTTTCGTCAGGGCGTGAAGAAATATAGAGCTGAGTGTCATCAGCATAACAATGAAAACTAATGCCATGCTTCCTAATGATATCTCCCAGTGGTAGCATGTACAGGGTGAAGAGCAACGGTCCTAGCACTGAGCCCTGCGGTACTCCATACTGAACTTGTGATTGGTGTGACATCTCTTCATTTACTGCTACAAACTGATACCCGTCAGATAAGTATGATTTAAATCATGCCAATGCAGTTCCACTAATGCCAACATAATTTTTGAGTCTATTCAAAAGAATGTTGTGGTCGATAGTATCGAATGCAGCGCTAAGATCGAGTAACACTAATAGAGAGATACAACCATGATCAGATGATAAGAGTAAATCATTTGTAACTCTGATGAGAGCAGTCTCAGTACTATGATACGGTCTAAATCCTGACTGGAAATCCTCACAGATACCATTTCTTTCTAAATAAGAACATAATTGTGAAGACACTGTATATACTGTATCCAGTATTTTTGACAGAAAGGGTAGATTTGAGATCGGCCTATAATTGACTAATTCTGTAGGATCAAGTTGAGGTTTTTTTAATAAGTGGTTTGATAATAGCCAACTTAAAAGTTTTCAGTACATATCCTAATGACAAAGATGAGTTAATGATATTAAGAAGAGGATCTATGACCTCTGATAGCATCTCTTTTAATAGCCTAGGCGGTATAGGGTCAAGCATACATGTTGTTGATTTAGATGATTTAACAAGTTTAGCCAATTCTTCCTCTCCTATAGCAGTGAATGAATGTAATTTTTTCTCAGTGACACAACAATGCTCTGTCTGATGTGATACTGTAGTAGACGGCTGCATGGTTATAATTTTCTTCCTAATATTATCAATCTTACACGTAAAGAAGTTCATAAAGTCATTACTGCTGTGCTGTTTACAACCATCAGAAGTAGAAGCTTTATTTTTGGTTAACTTAGCCACTGTATCAAATAAATACCTAGGGTTGTGTTTGTTTTCTTCTAAGAGAGTCGAGAAATAAGCAGATCTAGCAGTTTTTACGGCCTTTCTGTATGCGATCATGCTCTCTTTCCACGAATTCCGAAAAACCTCTAGTTTTGTTTTCTTCCAGCTGCGCTCCATTTTTCTGGCTGCTGTTTTAAGGGCCCGGGTGTGCTCGTTGTACCATACATTGGACTATTTTCTTTAAAGTCAGAATTGAGTGATATAAATTCAGAATTGAGTGATATAATTCAGAATTGAGTGATATAAAGTCAGAATTGAGAGATATAAAGTCAGAATTGAGTGATATAAAGTCAGAATTGAGAGATATAAAGTCAGAATTGCGTGATATAAAGTCAGAATTGTGAGATATAAAGTCAGAATTGAGAAATATAAAGTCAGAATTCCAAGATTAATTCAGAATTGCGAGATATAAACTTTATATAAAATTGTGAAAAAAAAAAAGTCAGAATTGTGAGATAAAAAGTCAAAATTACCCGGAAGCAAGCTTCCATAGTTTCTTTAACAGCACACACTATGTTATTTGTTCTCCACAAATAAACACAAGCATGGACACATTTTAGCCAGCAAAATTATAAATATATTTCAAGAATATAGTTTTATGATCATAAACACTATTTTTTGCTTCGTGCCAGGTATTGGCTGATGTTAAAGGTTTCTCAGTGAAACCAATGGGTTAATATACAGATGCTAAAGGGCACTTTTGGCATCTGTATAGTGACAGATATTTGTCTTGGACGTGCAGCAATGAAAGTATGTTATGTTTTTCATGTTATTTCAAACTAGATTAATTCTCCAGAGCTGTCTGAAAAGCATTTTCATTGTTGTTTTCAGACAGTTTTCAGACTTGAGCAATAAACTATGAACCTCTCTAACCTCCAAAACTCATTATCTTCAGCTATGACAGAAAAAAAAAAAAAAAAATGACACCTCTGAATATTGTCCTCCCCCAGTCCAGTTCTGCTCCCACCACACATCTCACAGTCATCCGTCTGACCTGATAGAAAATCCATTTTTTTGTTGTTGTTGTTGTTGTTGTTGTACTTTACATTGCGTCTAAATGGCTTCATCAGGAAGCAGATCCGTGTGACCGGTTAAGCAAACAAAGTCTCGCTGAGTCAGTCTGTGGACAGGAATGAATTAATGAACCAACACATTAGGATGGCTTCCACATGCATAAACATATTACTTGTAATTAGGTTTGCAAAAAAACACTTTGCGTTAGTTCTAAACGCCCACAGTTCTACAAAAAACAGTTGTAAACGCCCTGTGCTTCATTTTCATCGGTTTTACATTTAAATGTAGTACCACTTTAACACTTTTAGTGATAAATCTCATCTAAACAAGACAAACAAAGTGGAATACCTTAATAGTCTTCTCCTCTCATTGTGAAAATCAACTACATTAGGAGAAGGAAATGAAACTAAATCAAACAATAAGCAGATGAGAAAATTGAAAAATACTATTAATTGGGAACTACTGTCATACAATCTGGCAACATTATGAATATGAATATGAATCTGGCAACATTTTATTGTGCTGTTTGTTGTACATATTGAGGTAGTTTAGACATGTAATGCCTGATTTTGATGCATCATGAAGCTAAAAATAGTAGTGACTAATCCTTCTAGCAAACACTTCAAAATGAACCATGTGACTCGCTCCTCATCGTTCGAGATGCTCAAGGGTCAAGAGTCTAGATAGATGCAATGAAAGCACACAGTGACCAGGGGCTGTGAAAATTTCTGAGTCAATGATGTATTGAACATTTTTAATTATGTTTTATTAACAAAGTTCGGGAGGTGCACATTCAAATTAAACTAATCTACACAGGAGGAGCACATTCAGTTAATCAACTCAATTAACGGGACAAGAGGTAACAGATTTACCTCTGTTCTATGACAGTTTTCCAGCATCCCTCCACCACCCCATCTCCTCACTTCTAACTATTCCTATCCCAACCTGGGATGGGGGGAGTTCTCTGGGTTCAGACCAAATTCCGAGCACAGAGCCCTCCCCTCGGACAGCACGCCAAATACGCATTACCTTTTCTCTATTTATTTATATGTACCAGTAAGTATGAACTTGTGAATTGTCCTTTATTTTCCTTCATGTTGCAATCAACACATTCATGTTGATTGTCATCAGATGATGTTTGACATCATCATCTTAGTTGAGTCAGTTTGAATGCCATGAGTAACAACTTAAATTTTGGTCTATTCACATAAATCAATCATATAAATTGTATAACAAACTATGTTTATTCTTATGTATACATGTACTCTCTTTTGAATCATATAGATCGTCTTCCGTAAAATAAGTGATGTCAAACGGGAGGAAGAGGAGATGCTGCGAAGAAAGAATGAAGCCCCTCTGAATCTACCTCCAGATCACCCCGTGCGGCGTCTCTTCCAGCGATTCCGCCAGCAGAGAGAGGCCCGTCTGGCGGCGGAGCGAGCAAGTCAAGGAGAACAGGATGTTGAGAAAGGCAGAGAGGAGACCATGGTGCACGAGATCACAGCACCAACTAACATCATCACGGTCACTGAAAGTCCAGCCACTCCGGTTACCTCTTCACCCACCTCATCATCATCATCATGTCGAGCAAAACTTTACACTCCCGCCCCTAATGGAAACTATACGAGAAATAAGTCAGCAGAACCACCCAAAAGCAAAGGCTGGGGTCGGTTTAAAGATGCCACAGCCAAGTCTGATCTCTCCTGGTGTCCTGTGTCCAAAGCCGAGTCCATGGAGATGCTACCAGATAGGACTAAGTCACAAAATGAACTGCCCCTCAAGAAGACGGACTCGTGTGACAGCGGCATCACCAAGAGTGACCTGCGACTCGACAATATGGGTGACAGTAGTGCTCGAACCCCTCAGGATCGAAGCCCCATGCAGCCTGAGGGGAAACGAGTGTTTCACCCCATTCCGGAACAAAGTCTTCAGGCTTGCTTTACGGAACTGAAGCAGGAGCTGCGAGGGGACATCCACTCCCTCAGCAGCAGAATGAGTGCACTGGAAGCACAGCTTGCAGAGATGCTCCGACTTCTCAAAGACAGAAAGACCTCAGGATGTTCTAACTTGTTTGACATATCAAGGCCGGACTCTCCAGATTCAGAAAAGGATGATATGTTCTCCTAACTGTGTTTCATGTCTAATGCGATGGGCTGAATGGAAGACATTTTGATTCTGTTCTAGTCAAAACCAAACTAACCTCAACTTGTATTTTACTTGGTGAAATATGTAAGATTTGTTATTTCAAAATACTTTCTCTTAACCCAGTTTATTGTTCCTTGACTACTATTAGTTTGCCATTCATGGGTTTCCCGAAAAAGTGTAAACATTGAGCCTCCCAGTCACCATCAAAGCATTGAGAGCATCCACTCAGATCTGTAAATCTCTTTCAGCTCAACCTATAGTGTGAGTTGGGTGCATGGCTACTGTAACAGGTGAGAATTTGGGGTGTGGCTACTGTAGCAGGCTAAGAGTTGGGGCATGGCTACTGTAGCAGGTGGAGAGTTGGGGGTATGGCTATTGTAGCAGGCTGAGATATAAGGGCATGGCTACTGTAGCAGGCTGAGAGTTGGGGTATGGCTACTGTAGTAGGTGGAGTGTTTAGGGCATGGCTACTGTAGCAGGCTAAGAGTTGGGGTGTGCCTACTGTAGCAGACTTAGAGTTGGGGCATGGCTACTGTAGCAGGTGGAGAGTTGGGGTATGGCTATTGTAGCAGGCTGAGATATAAGGGCATGGCTTCTGTAGCAGGCTGAGAGTTGGGGTATGGCTACTGTAGTAGGTGGAGTGTTTAGGGCATGGCTACTGTAGCAGGCTGAGAGTTTGGGGCGTGCCTATTGTAGCAGGTGGAGAGTTGGATGTATGGCTATTGTAACAGGCTGAGATATAAGGGCATGGCTACTGTAGCAGGCTGAGAGTTGGGGTGTGGCTACTGTAGTAGGTGGAAAGTTTGGGGAATAGCTACTGTAGCAGGACGAGAGTTTTGGACGTGGCTACTGTAGCAGGCTAAGAGTTGGGGTGTGGCTACTGTAGCAGGTGGAGAGTTGGATGTATGGCTATTGTAGCAGGCTGAGATATAAGGGCGTGGCTACTGTAGCAGGCTGAGAGTTTTGGGCATGGCTACTGTAGCAGGCTAAGAGTTGGGGTGTGCCTACTGTAGCAGACTTAGAGTTGGGGCATGGCTACTGTATCAGAGTGAGAGTTTGGGGTGTGGCTGCTGTAGTAGGTGGAGAGTTTGGGGAGTAGCTACTGTAGCAGGCTTAGAGTTGGGGCGTGCCTACTGTAGCAGGCTTAGAGTTGGGTCATGGCTACTGTAGCAGGCAGAGAGTTTGGGGTGTGGCTACTGTAGCAGGCTGAGAATTGGGCCATGGCTACTGTAGTAGGTGGAGAGTTTGGGGAGTAGCTACTGTAGCAGGCTGAGAGTTTTAGGCATGGCTACTGTAGCAGGCTGAGAGTTTGGGGTGTGGCTACTGTAGCAGGTGGAGAGTTGGATGTATGGCTATTGTAGCAGGCTGAGATATAAGGGTGTGGCTACTGTAGCAGGCAGAGAGTTTGGGGTGTGGTTACTGTAGCAGGCTGAGAATTTGGGGCGTGACTACTGTAGCAGGTTGAGAGTTTTGGGGCGTGGCTACTGTAGCAGGCTGAGAGTTTGTGGTATGGCTACTGTAGCAGGCAGATAGTTTGGGGTGTGGCTACTGTAGCAGGCTGAGAATTTGGGCCGTGACTACTGTAGCAGGTTGAGAGTTTGGGGCGTGGCTACTGTAGCAGGCTGAGAGTTTGGGGTATGGCTATTGTAGCAGGCTGAGAGTTTGGTGACGTGGCTACTGTAGAAGGCAGAGAGTTTGGGGTGTGGCTACTGTAGCAGGCAGAGAGTTTGGGGTGTGGGTACTGTAGCAGGCAGAGAGTTTGGGGTGTGGTTACTGTAGCAGGCTGAGAGTTTGTCGATGTGGCTACTGTAGCAGGCAGAGAGTTTGGGGTGTGGCTACTGTAGCAGGCTGAGAGTTTGGGGTGTGGCTACTGTAGCAGGCTGAGAGTTTGGGGCGTGGCTACTGTAGTAGGCTGAGAGTTTGGGGCGTGGCTACTGTAGCATGCTGAGAGTTTGGATGAAATGGAGAAATGGATGGGTTTATTATAAGCGAGATGCTCACATTTGACAGAGTGTTACTTGATTGCTTACTCATGACACCCAGCAACACAACTAAAAGTAACTAATATGTTGAACCTTTTATTGAAAGCAGCCTACTTTTACCTGTTGAGACATGCCTTTACAAGCACCTGTAAGAGCTGTGTTTGTGATGTCTATTTGGGGGAGACGTGAAATGCGAAAGGAGAGTTTGCAAGGTTGTTTTAAGAAATGACTTTAAGACTTTAAGAATTTCCGCTTGATGATAATGGTGTTGCAGAAACTACATACTTCACCTTTAAAGATGAAGAGTGTATTTTTTAAAAAGTTAAAATACTTCCTTCTTTTGTCTGAGCCATAACCTAGTGGGCAGCGCTCATATAGTGCAACACCACTATGGCTCATTACTTTTGCAGTTCTCTTTGTTGGAACAAGAATTACACACTTCAACTTTAATAATAAACACATTAATATATGGATGAATATATGGAACTTACATAATGGAATATACCAGTATATGACTGTAAAATCAACTTTTTGTATGGTCATCCAAATCAACATATATTTGTATCTGTGAAATGCACAACTGCCGTCTGTCTTATTCTTGCATCTGTCAAATCATACATCAGGTTTCAATGTCAGATAATTTGTCAATCAATCAAGCAAAAGACAAAACTGATTAGAATGATTTAAACAATAGGCCCCATTCATGAACAAGAGCAGAATGAGTTTATGTGTAAAACTGAATTTCCAAGTAGAATTATTGCATTCAGTTAAATGTGACAATTTATGAATGATTTCTAGCTCTTGTTTTATGGATAAGTCCTTTGCTTTTGCAACAGTTTGTACATACTGTTGAAGCCACATTTTAAAAGTCTTACAAAAACACAAACCTGGTTATTGTATGTTTGGGACTATTTTTTTACTAGCCTGTTTATGTGATAAAATGCTGTGCTCTTATTAATGTGACAACATGCAATATAGCAATGCAAAATAACCAAAATTCCACTATTGGTGAAGTCTTGGAGGATGACAAGTGCATTGCGTTGTTTGTTTTTGGATTTTTAACTGCTTCATAACTCTGCCTTTTTATTTTAGATAAACTTTGACATAAACTTAAGGGACATTTTTTATGCTAAACTTGGTAACAATATCAAAAGTGTATTATGTATCATTTTTAGAGATGCATGAAGCTAACAAATTAGATGTTGGATAAGCAATACATAACTGTTTAAGTTTATAAATGAGGAATATGCCATGGTCTGGCGTTGTATCAGAAAAAATGAAGCATGAAATAATGTATAGTAGTGTTCATTTAGCATGTGCTTTTAGCATTCTTATCAAAAAAAAAAAAAAAAAAACTATTCCCCTTTAAAAGTGTTAAGTCCTTTTTGTTTTATAAATGTAATTTCCAAGAAAGTGGTATATCATAGCTTGTCCAAAACGTTGAAGTGTTAAACTGTTGAACGTTTTGCCAAATTTGCACTGCACACCTTTAATGTTTGATTCATTGTATAGCCTGTATGCAGAATGAATCAGTGTACACACTGTGAAACTGAAAGACTTGATGGGACTTACTGATTGTACTTTCTTTTTTCCTTTTTAAGTCTGATTTAAGTCTAAAGATAATCAGAAAAATGTCATTGCAAAAGTTTGTGATAATAGTTATTTGACATTGACTTTAGCTTTAAACAAATGCTGTATTTTTCTTTTTTTTTTTTCTTCTTTTGCAAGATTACATTTTAAAGACTCAGCTAATGGAAATACTTGATTATTAAAGCATAATGGAAGTAAATGGGAAGTGTTGAACAGCCACTTTGGAATTGAAAATTACCATTGGGCAACATATTATTATTAAAACCCCTACTTAAGTTTTATTCAGATGTTTATTGCAGCAAACGTTTTATGTACAGTCCATTCATTGCTGCTTATTTAACTTTTTATTTACATTTTTAGTAAATGAGTTTCCACTTACTTGACTATGCATAAAGTGAGTTGAGTTAATGCGAGTTCATTTTTCCTTTGCTCTGATATAAGCCCTTTACCATCACTATAGAAGACTTGCAGCAAATACAGATAAATACTAAGCGAGAATAACATGAATGTAGCATAAATGAAAACTTAAAATGAACAATGTTAACATCTTTTGTTTGTTGCTGAGTTTTTACTTTGTGCACAAATGTGTATTTTTAATTGTCTTAAATTTAATTTTTAATGTTTCATTTTCTAATGTCTTTCATGTGAAATCACTTTTATCAGGTCATGACACGGATGTTAGACTCATTTTTATTATCTTAAAAGAAATATAAATTATAGGAATTGTACTTATTTTTATTTTTTATTATGTCCTGCCTCGATATAAATGAATCTCATAAAAGGACAAGAAAATAAACTGTTTATTAAAATGTGTCAAATTTTTATATTAAAGCATTTTATACTTGGCATTACATATGATCATTCATATTGTTATTGGAATATATATAGTATGTATTCCAGAAAAAATAACCTAACATGCCAATCTTGAATAAATATCAAATAAACTACCTTTAAAAAGTTCAACAGCTCAAACGTTTGGGGTTAGTAAGATTAATGTTTTTAAAAGAAGTCTCCAAGGCTGCTTTTATTTGATCAAAAAATACATGTCATTTTGAATGGCAGTGTGTATTTTCTGTAACATTTATCCTCATCAAGCACAGCACAAGCACAGTGGCTCCTCTTAGCCTGTAGGATCATGCCATGCTTTTTCTTGGTGGGTTTATTCCATTGTAATTGCTCTGACTTCTTCAGACATTTGCAATTAAAGACATCTACTTTCTCTGATGGGTCTCTTAATCTTATTAGGGTCAGAGAGCCAGTCTGATCCTCAGAGACTTTGATTAAAGTGAGAGTTGATGTCTTATGTCTTATGCTAATCACCTGTGTCACTTTCTATACAACTAAAGCAGTTACAGGTCATTTAATTCACTTACTTGATAGGAAAGCCAAACACACAATTAATGTTCATTACATAAAGAGTCATTTGATGTCAGGATTTTAAACAAGCTAATATCAAGTTATGCTAATGAAAGAAGTCTCTTCTGCTCACCAAAGCTGCATTTATTTCATCAAAATACTGTAAAAAGTAATATTGTGAAATATTACAGTTCAAAATAGCTGTTTTCTATTGTAAAATATAATTTATTCCTGTCACGTGTATGTTCTGTTTAGTTAATTTACTGTCATGTCTGCATTAGTTCTCGTTAGTTAATCTCCGTCCAGCCGTTTAGTTCCCTCATTTACCATGTGTATTTATTCTCCTTGTTCTGTTCAGTCCTTTTTTGGTTATTGTTTGTGTGAATATGGTCTTTATCTTCTGAGTTAATTAAAGACATTGTATTCTCACCATTTCCTTCGACATGCGCCTTTCTCAACCACCTAGCAGAATCGTTGAGGGTCGTAACAGAATAACCGACCCTCAAAAACGAGTAGAACTATGGACTCACCATTGTCTTCTCCTACTCCTACTCACTCGACTTCTGTTCAGTCCTTTGTTGGTTATTGTTTCTGTGAATGTGGTCTTTATCTTCTGAGTTAATTAAAGTTACATTGTATTATCCCAGTTTCCTTCATTGTGCACCTTTCTCAACCACCAAATGGTAACAATTACTTTAAAAAACCTGTGATCAGTTACATTTTCAGCATCATTACTCCAGTCTTCAGAAATCATTGTAATATACTGATTTGATGCTCAAGAAACATTTCTGATTATCAATGTTGAAAACAAAAAATATTAATCAGTACAACAGTTTTCAACACAATGAAAAGTTTCTTGAGCAGCAAATCAGCATATTACAATGATTTATGAAGGAACATGTGACTCTGTTGCTGAAAATTCAGAACAATAGTTCAAAATTCAGCTTTGAACACAGCAATATATGACATCAGCATTAGAGACTTGCTTCCACATCTGTTTGTGTTTCCATGTTTCTACCTTGGGGAACCCATCCCAAGGTCACTAGGTTCTGTATTCCAGGCTTAGCCTCACACCTCCTCCCCTGAGTGCTGACTTGCTGAGTGACGACTGCAAACCCACAGCCTGACAGTGAGCGTCTTCACTGACTACTGCCGTCAATCCTCACAATTTAATCTTTGTCTTTACAGTTTGTACAGTGTTTGCCTTATTAGCATATTGAAAAATGAAAACATCTATTTTAAAACATAACTGCATTACACACCATGTAAGTAGATTATATTTGTGAGCAATTGCTGTAATGTTAGAGGAAACTCTTCAAAACTGAACTGACTTCAGCTGAACAAGCTGCTGTATTTTATAAAGCTCCATATAACTATTTTTTTCTTAGCCACAGTCTAAATGTGCAGTCTCTTTAGATTTATTAGAATGCTGAGCACAGTGATACCAAATTTACCATAATCTGACATTTTGACATAAAATAATGTTGTTTTCCAATGCACCTTCATTTTTATGTATTGTGAAAAATTGTGAATTGAAATGTTTGTGGCTTTTGCTTTTGTCTCATTCATGCAGAGTACAATGGTACGAATTTTGGCATGGTCGTATTTGCCAGCTCTTCCAACAACATTCTTGGGATCTTCACCAGATTTGTGTCAGATCTTGACACTATGCTGGTAAAAACATGATTTTTTTTTAATATACCAAACTATATATAAGACATGTATACCGATCAGGCATAACATTATGACCTAATGTTGTGTTGGTCCTTTTTCTGCCAAAACAGCCCTGACCCGTCGAGGCATGGACTCCACTAGACCCCTGAAGGTGTGCTGTGGTATCAGGCACCAAGATGTTAGCAGCAGATCCTTTAAGTCCTGTAAGTTGTGAGGTGGGGCCTCCATGGATCGGACTTGTTTGTTCAGCACATCCCACAGATGCTCGATTGGATTGAGATCTGGGGAATTTGGAGGCCAAGTCAACACCTCAAACTCATTGTTGTGCTCTTCAAACCATTCCTGAACCATTTTTGTTTGTGGCAGGGCACATTATCCTGCTGAAAGATATTGTCAACTGCAAGATATTGTCACAAATATAGAGGCATTATATCAACCCAATAAAAAGTTTCACAAGGTGTTTATGACGTGTGTTAGCAAAAAATTATAAACGATCGTTAAACAACATGAAGGGAAGTATTACATAGTTTTTAAAAGGTGACTTCATTTCTTACTAAATCATTAACTATAGCTAATTATTCAGTCAGAAGCTAGGTCAAATTTTAAAAGCAACCTATTTATTCTTTCCCTTCCTTTGAAACCAAATAACTGTGATTTCTTGTTGCATCACTGCATCAATAGGAAGAGAATTACAATAATATAAATTAAGTTCCAAGAGCCCAACCAAAGGGATCACTGATCACCATAATGGTGAATTCAAACAAAAAAATGTTAGGAAAATCAACATCAATTTATGAAGTCAGCTTATGTGATGCTCTCTCAAAGTTTTCAGCTGTATTGACAATTCAAAATTCAGGATGACTTTGGGAAATGAGTGAATGCAAACAGAGAAAGATAACTGCAGAAAGGTAGGACATGAGTAAAATGTCCATTAAGAATTGCCCCGCCTCAAAAATCTTTTTTCCCTGTCAAATTGGCACTCAAACCAATCAATTAATCTTAACATGGGTTTTCTGAGTAAACAAGGTATAGTATATGGATAGTACATTTTACTATATTTTTACAATTAAGACATTATGTAAAATTAACTAAAACCTGTTAGAATCACTGCTGGATAATACAGTGCATGAAAGGGTGTACATGGTCTGCAACAATGCTTAGGTAGATGGTACGTGTCAAAGTGGATGGCAAGACCCAAGGTTTCCCAGCAGAACGTTGCCCAAAGCATCACACTGCCTCTGCCGGATTGCCTTCTTCCCATAGTGCATCCTGGTGCCATGTGTTACCCAGGTAAGCGACCCACATGTGCGCAAGAAAACGTGATTCATCAGACCAGGCCACCTTCTTCCATTGCTCCGTGGTCCAGTTCTGATGCTCACGTACCACTGTTGGTGCTTTCGGCAGTGGACAGGGGTCAGCATGGGCACCCTTGACTGGTCTGCAGCTATGCAGCCCCATACGCAACAAACTGAGATGCCCTGTGTATTCTGACACCTTTCTATCAGAACCAGCATTAACTTCTTGTGCAATTTGAGCTCCAGTAGCTCGTCTGTTTGATCGGACCACACGGGCCAGCCTTCACTCCCCACGTGCATCAATGAGCCTTGGCCGCCCATGACCCTATTCCTTCCTTGGAGCACCTTTGATAGATACTGACCACTGCAGACTGGGAACACCCCACAAGAGCTGCAGTTTTGGAGATGCTGTGACCAGTCGTTTAGCCATCACAATTTGGCCCTTGTCAAACTCGTTCAAATCCTTACGCTTGCCCATTTTTCCTGCTTCTAACACATCAACTTTGAGGACAAAATGTTCACTTGCTGCCTAATATATCCCACCCACTAACAGGTGCCGTGATGAAGAGATAATCAGTGTTATTTACTTCACCTGTCAGTGGTCATAATGTTATGCCCGATCTGTGTATATTTATGCCTAATAAAATTACTCAATTTACCTGCCATTGGCAGGTGTGGCAAAAAATTCATTTTTGGGATCTCGGGTACTTTATATATTGTGTAAAGTTATTTTAAAATGATAATTATTAGAAACAGAACATACTGTACATGCTAACATGAGTGGCAATGACATGTGGTAACGTTGGAAAATTATTAATTACTACAACTTGCAAGACTTTAACCACAATCATGACACAAGATTCAAAAAGAGGAAGAGGCCAGTTACCACTCTCAATGTCAAACCAAAATATTCATCAATTCCTGCAGCTGAATGAGATTTTCATATTCACTTCTTCTCTCTAGAGGGAAGTTGTACCTTTGGTGGAAATTTTGTGAGTGGTGATAAACAGTCAGCTGGTTATTATTACAAAATAAACCCCATCAGAGTGATCACGTCGTCTACTACCCTTAAGGGGTTTATTTTGTGTTAATGGCCAAATGAAATCAAGCTGATTGGACAGTTTTTGCTATTGAGATGACTGGGGAAGTGTGTCCCAATCAACCTGAATTCACTGCTAATATATATACATATATACAAACCCGATTCCAAAAAGGTTGGGACACTGTACAAATTGTGAATAAAAACAGAATGCAATGACTTGGAAGTTTCAAATTTCAATATTTTATTCAGAATACAACACAGATGACATATCAAATGTTTAAACTGATAAAATGTATAATTTTAAGGGAAAAATAAGTTGATTTTAAATTTCATGGCATCAACACATCTCAAAAAAGTTGGGACAAGGCCATGTTTCCCACTGTGTGGCATCCCCTCTTCTTTTTATAACAGTCTGCAAACGTCTAGGGACTGAGGAGACAAGTTGCTCAAGTTTAAGAATAGGAATGTTGTCCCATTCTTGTCTAATACAGGCTTCTAGTTGCTCAACTGTCTTAGGTCTTCTTTGTCGCATCTTCCTCTTTATAATGCGCCAAATGTTTTCTATGGGTGAAAGATCTGGACTGCAGGCTGGCCATTTCAGTACCCGGATCCTTCTTCTACGCAGCCATGATGTTGTAATTGATGCAGTATGTGGTCTGGCATTGTCATGTTGGAAAATGCAAGGTCTTCCCTGAAAGAGACGATGTCTGGATGGGAGCATATGTTGTTCTAGAACATGGATAAACCTTTCAGCATTGATGGTGCCTTTCCAGATGTGTAAGCTGCCCATGCCACACGCACTCATGCAACCCCATCCCATCAGAGATGCAGGCTTCTGAACTGAGCGCTGAGAACAACTTGGGTTGTCCTTGTCCTCTTTAGTCCGTTGTGCGTCCCAGTTTTCCAAAAAGAACTTCAAATTTTGATTGGTCTGACCACAGAACAGTTTTTCACTTTGCCACAGTCCATTTTAAATGAGCCTTGGCCCAGAGAAAACGCCTGCGCTTCTGGATCATGTTTAGATATGGCTTCTTTTTTGACCTATAGAGTTTTAGCCGGCAACGGCGAATGGCACGTGGATTGTGTTCACAACAATGTTTGCTGGAAGTATTCCTGAGCCCATGTTGTGATTTCCATTACAGTAGCATTCCTGTATGTGATGCAGTGCCGTCTAAGGGCCGAAGATCACGGGCATCCAGTATGGTTTTCCGGCCTTGACCCTTACGCACAGAGATTGTTCCAGATTCTCTGAATCTTTGGATGATATTATGCACTGTAGATGATGATAACTTCAAACTCTTTGCAGTTTTTCTCTGAGAAACTCCTTTCTGATATTGCTCCACTATTTTTGGCCGCAGCATTGGGGAATTGGTGATCCTCTGCCCATCTTAACTTCTGAGAGTCACTGCCACTCTGAGAGGCTCTTTTTATACCCAAATCAATGTTGCCAATTGACCTAATAAGTTGCAAATTGGTCCTCCAGCTGTTCCTTATATGTACATTTAACTTTTCCGGCCTCTTATTGCTACCTGTCCCAACTTTTTTGGAATGTGTAGTTCTCATGAAATCCAAAATGAGCCAATATTTGGCATGACATTTCAAAATGTCTCATTTTCAACATTTGATATATCATCTATATTCTATTGTGAATAAAATATGTTTATGAGATTTGTAAATTATTGCATTCCTTTTTTATTCACAATTTGTACAGTGTCCCAACTTTTTTGGAATCGGGTTTGTAGAAAAAGTTGTGTCCACTCAATTGTTCTCCTTCCTGCAAAAAATGTGTATCTATGAAAAATTTCAGTCTGATCCGACACTTTTAACACCATTGATCATAAAATACTCTTAGATCAACTACAAAATTACACTGGTATTCAGGGACAGGCATTAAGTTTAGATCGTACCTATCAGAACATTACCATTTTGTCTATTTAAACGGGGAAAATCTAAGATAACATCAGTAAATTATGGAGTGCCTCAAGGATCTGCGTTAGGCCCTTGTGGCGAGGCGAGGGACCGTGAGAGCGGGCCGGTGGCGAATGTTATTGAGCGTCAGCTGTGCGCCACACCGGTCTCATCTCATGGAGGAGTGACGGGAGTATAAAAGGAGGAACGACGACAGTGCAAGACGAGAGAGGACCAGGCCTGGATTTTATGTTGTGTTTTTGTTTTGTATGGAGGCGGCAGTCGGCCATGAGGGGCTGCCGCCGACATTATGTTTTGTTTTATTTTTGATTAAAGCTTTTAAAATGTTCGCCGGTTCCCGCCTCCTTCTTCCCTGAACCCTTCATTGTGTTACAGCCCTCTTCTATTTTCAATATATTTGCTGCCACTTGGTAATATTATAAGAAAACATGGAATTAGTTTCCACTGTTATGCCGATGTTACTCATTTATATATTTCAGCACGACCAGATTAAATCTCTACACTATCCAAGTTGACAGAGTGTTAAAGATATAAAATATTGGATGACCTGTGTAACAGGAGTTACAGAAGTCAGATGAATCCCAACACATAGAGACTCTTTCACCTAGATATTATCACATAGAGACTGTGTCTGTTCCCCGAATTAGTAAATACAAAAAACCATCAAGACCATTCAACAGTAAAAACTTAATTGATGTCCGACCATTAAACAACAGATATAATACAGATAATCAAATGATAATGATGAGCTTGGGTTGCTGAATATTCGATCCCTTTCCCCAAAAGCGCTTATTGTTAATGATATGATTACAGATAATAATCTAGATGTGCTGTGTTTGACAGAAACCTGACTAAAACCTGATGACTACATTACTTTAAATGAGTCCACCCCACAAGATTATTGTTATAAACACGAGCCGCGTCTGAAAGGTAAAGGGGGAGGGGTTGCTGTAATTTATAATAATATCTTCAGTATTACTCAGAAATCTAGTTTCAAATATAAATCTTTTGAAGTTTTGGTGCTTTATGTAGCATTATGTAGTGTAATTGATAAATCCCGTTTGACATTTGTGTTGGCTACTGTATACAGGCCACCAGGGCACAATGCAGACTTTATCAAAGAATTTGCTGACTTTCTATCAGAGTTAGTACTGGCTCCAGATAAAGTACTAATTGTTGGTGATTTTAATATCCATGTAGATAATGAAAAAGACACATTGGGATTAGCATTTAGAGACATTCTAAACTCTATTGAAGTAAGGCAACACGTGTCAGGACCCACTCATCGCCTTAATCATACGTTAGACCTAATATTGTCACATGGAATAAATGATGATACTGTTGAAATTCTGCAGCAGAGCGACGACGTCTCAGATCATTACCTAGTATCATGTATACTTAATTTAGCTAAGGCTGCAAAGCCGTCCCCTCGCTTCAAATATGGCAGAACTATCACTGCCGCCACTAAAGATTGCTTTTTAAATAATCTTCCTCATCAGTTTCATCTCCTCAGCATCCCAGATAGCCTAGAGGAACTCGATTCTGCAACAGAAACTATTGACTCTCTTTTTTCATTTTAGACAGTTGCTCCTCGGCGCTTAAAGAAGATTAAAGAAAATAGTCCAATGCCGTGGTACAACGAGCACACCCTTAAAAAACAGCAGCAAAGAAAATGGAGCACAGCTCGAAGAAAACAAAACTAGAGGTTTTTTGTAATTCATGGAAAGAGAGCATGATCGCATACAGAAAGGCCGTAAAAACTGCTAGATCTGCTTATTTCTCGACTCTCTTAGAAGAAAACAAACACAACCCTAGGTATTTATTTGATACAGTGGCTAAGTTAACCAAATATAAAGCTTCTACTTCTGATGGTTGTAAACAGCACAGCAGTAATGACTTTATGAACTTCTTTATTGTGTAAGATTGATAATATTAGGAAGAAAATTATAACCATGCAGCCGTCTACTACAGTATTCACATCGGACAGAGCATTGTTGTGTCACTGAGACAAAATTACATTCATTCACTGCTATAGGAGAGGAAGAATTGGCTAAACTCATTAAATCATCTAAATCAACATGTATGCTCGAACCCTATACCGACTAGGCTACTAAAAGAGATGCTTCTTCAAGAGGTCATAGATCCTCTTCTTAATATCATTAACTCATCTTTGTCATTAGGATATGTACCGAAAACTTTTAAGTTGGCTATTATCAAACCACTTATTAATAAACCTCAACTTGATCCTACAGAATTAGTCAATTACAGGCCGATCTCAAATCTACCCTTTCTGTCAAAAATACTGGAAAAGGCAGTGTCTTCACAATTATGTTCTTATTTAGAAAGAAATGGTATCTGTGAGGATTTCCAGTCAGGATTTAGACCGTATCATAGTACTGAGACTGCTCTTATCAGAGTTACAAATTATTTACTCTTATCATCTGATTGTGGTTGTATCTCTCTATTAGTGTTACTCGATCTTAGCGCTGCATTCAATACTATCGACCACAATATTCTTTTGAATAGACTCGAAAATTATGTTGGCATTAGTGGAACTGCACTGGCATGGTTTAAATCATACTTATCTGACCGTTATCAGTTTGTAGCAGTAAATTAAGAGATGTCACACCGATCACAAGTTCAGTATGGAGTACCACAGGGCTCAGTGCTAGGACCGTTGCTCTTCACCCTGTACATGCTACCATTGGGAGATATCATTAGGAAGCATGGCATTAGTTTTCATTGTTATGCTAACGATACTCAGCTCTATATTTCTTCACGCCCTGACGAAACTTACCAATTCACAAGAGTAACGGAATGCATAGCTGATGTAAAACATTGGATGTCTAGTAATTTCCTGCAACTTAATTCAGAAAAAAATGAATTTTTAATTATTGGACAAAAAAACTCTGCAAGTAGTAACCTAGAATACTGTCTAACACTCGATGGCTGCTCTGTCAAGTCGTCGTCGTCAGTTAGGAACCTGGGTGTGCTCTTTGATACCAATCTTTCATTTGAAAGCCACGTTTCTAACATCTGTAAAACTGCATTCTACCATCTTAAAAATATATCTAAATTACGGCACATCCTTTCAATGCAAAATGCTGAACAGTTAATTCATGTGTTCATGACCTCAAGGCTAGATTATTGTAATGCTTTACTGGGTGGTTGCCCTGCTCGCTTAATAAACAAACTCCAGCTGCTCCAAAACGCAGCAGCTCGAGCTCTTACTATAACTAGGAAGTATGACCATATTAGCCCGGTTCTGTCAACACTGCACTGGCTCCCTATTAAACATTGTATAAATTTTAAAATCTTGCTTATTACTTACAAAGCACTAAATGGTTTAGCTCCCCAGTACTTGAGCGAACTCTTAACGCATTATACTCCATCACGTCTATTGCGGTCTCAAAACTCTGGCCAGTTGATAATACCTAGAATATCAAAATCAACTGCAGGCGGTCGATCCTTTTCCTATTTAGCACCTAAACTCTGGAACAGTCTTTCTAGCATTGTTCGGGAAGCAGACACACTCTGTCAGTTTAAATCTAGACTAAAAACGCATCTCTTTACTATGGCTTACACATAAAACATTATCAATTTCTATTATTCAAATCAGTAAATGATTGTTAGGCTGCATTAACTAGGTCAGCCGGAACCGGGAACACTTCCCATAACACCTGATGTACTCGTTACATCATAAGAAGAATGGCATCTACGCTAATGTTAGTCTCTCTGTTTATCCCGAGGTTTACTGCAGTCAGCCGGATCCAGGGCGTATCCAGATCAGATGATGGGCCTGCGCCTGGACATGACCAACGCATCCCTGAAATGTCTGCAGAGAGCGTGTCAAATAAACTCCCCCTGTAAATGCCGCATCGACACGACATCCTCATTAAACCTGTCTCCAGCATGACAACTCCAATCTTTCAAATAATCTTACGAATATCTATTTACCTAATATGAATTAAGACCTGCAGTGTTGCCAGAATTATAATCATACACTGTTTGTTTGTCGGCCAGAGGAGAACTGGCACCCCAACTGAGCCTGGTTTCTCCCAAGGTTTTTTTCTCCATTCTGACCCTGAAGGAGTTTTGGTTCCTTGCCACCATTGCCACCAGTCTGGCTTTTGGCCCATCTCAGTTGGGGACACCTAAATTTCATCTATATTACCGATCTGCCCGCATTGACACTATATGATACTTGAAATTAGCTGGATAAGATCACCGTTTCACTTGAAATTCTGTTGCATTATTTTCCTGATAACATCAGCTGCTTTGAAACACCAGACTTGTTAAAAGCGCTATATAAATAAAGGGGATTTAATGATAGACGCTGGTGCAGACTGATTTAATGCCCAATAATTCGGAAAGTTTGCATAATGTATGTGACATAAACGGCGTGCCTTGATCAGTGAGGATCTCTTTCAGGATCCCCACTTGGAAGATTAAACGAAACAACGCCTCCGCAACACTCTTTGCTGAAATGCTACGGAGGGCAATTGCTTCTGGGTATTGTGTTGCATAGTCCACCAGGACCAATGCAAAACGATGCCCTCGTGCAGATGGCTATAATGGTGCGATGAGGTCCATGCCAATTCTCTCGAAGGGGACCTGCATAAGCGTTAGAAGGCACAATGGCGCTTTTGGAAAGGCTGGTGGATTTACCAGCTGACATTCACAACAAGACATACACCACCTGCACACACTCATGAATGCCCGGCCAAAAGAACCGGACCATTAGGCGATTGGCTGCTTGACCTAAATGACCGGCCATAGGATTAGAATGAGCCGCCTGGAAAAGCATTTCCCGGCGGCTTTTTGGAACTAACAACTGGATTGTATCCTGATTTGATTGAGTGTCTTGGGACACTCGATACAACCTGTCTTTTAATATGGCAAAATAAGATAAGAGAGCGGCTGTTCAGGGTGGAGAAACTTTCCGTCGATCGATCGGACCTGTGCAAACGCATTTTTGAGCGACTCATCTTGGGACTGTTGCAGAGGAAAATCATTGCGGTCAGTGAGGATCAGCCTCTCTACACCGCTCCGTTCCTCTGCAACAGTACCCAATGGTCCCGGCTCAGTCTCTCCGACCTGCACTACCACTCTCTCTCCCGCCCCCTTTTGAGACATCCACACATAAATACCCCAATAAACTACCAAACGCTGGTCCATTTGTTCCCAAAATTAGCAGATGACGGAGGTGCGGGCTAACTGCCATCTCCTGCGTCACTAACGGATAATTCACCACATCCCCGTGCACACACTGTACCTTAACCATGCAGCTATTATCCAATGCCAACGATTAGAATTTGATTCGGCTGTACAGCCGCTCTGGTGAAAACGGTGATGTTATCCAGCTAAATTCAATTATCATATAGTGTCAATGCGTGCAGATCGGTAATATAGTTGAAATTTAGTTAATTATAGTTGAAACCAGGCTCAGTCGGGGTGCCAGTTCTCCTATGGCGCTCGAGAACCTGAGGTTCCATCCGGGATTCCCCCGAACCTTCCTCGACGCCGGCCTGTGGAACTGGACCCAATGTGCGGTCTTCCTGGCAACCGCCAGGCAACCGCGTAATAAACTGCTCCAGTGCCACTCGATCAACAATTTGGTCGACTGGTCAGCCATCAGCCATCTGCGGCAGGCATCCCGGAGCTGCTGGGCCATCACGAAGGGCTGGGTATTCTCCCCCAGCATCAGCTACCGGAACCGCTGGCGATGTTGTTCGGGGGAGAGCCCGACCCACTGGAGGATGGCTCGTCGCAGGTCATCATAGACAGGAGGTTCTGGACTGGCAGTTGTTGGACCGCTATCTGCACCTCACCGGACAGCAGTGGGATGAGGCGCACTGGCCAGTCCAGCCGCTGCCACCCACATGCCTCAGCGGACCGCTCAAACAGATCCAGGAAGGCTTCTGGACCATCTTGCGGTCCCATCTTCGCGAGCTGCATGTGGGTGGCTTTGGCCGGGATTGATGTTGTTTCCACGGCTGGAACCCCCCGATCGATGCAGCTCCAGAACAGCTCGCGGACCTGCTGCTGGGCCAGGAAGAGCGCCTGGAAACATCGCTCCTGCTCCTCTCTGATCTTCAGCATCGACTGGTGTTGTTCCTTATGCAGGCCTGTGAGTGCCTGGATGATATCTGCAAATGGCGTTGCTGACGGCATTTGCATGGCGGCAGCTCTGATCTTCTTCCTCCCAGGTTTCAGCACCAATATAACAAAGTTTGTGAATGGGCAAGGAAGAAGACATGGGGTTGGCTGGCTGAAAACGCTAACAGGTCTTATTGTCTCTTTAACTCAAGTCACAGAACAATGTGCACATCGCACCAAATCAAACAAACTTCAGTTTCTCAATAACTTCTCCGGTTTCACTTTGGTAGTTCCTCTCTGCATTTCATTCTCCTGCTCCAGTTCCAGTGTGAGTGCGTCCAGCTTCTCTCTCTCCAGTCCTCATTTCCTGCGTGACTTATAATCGGTCTCTCCATGCCAATTACTGAAACAAGAGACAGGTGTTTATCATTTGCACTTGATTCACTTATGTGCCGCTCATCCTCTGACTCTTTCTCCTGTCATAAACCTTGCTAAACCACACCCCCCTCGCCACAACCTGTAATTTTCTTCTATTCAATTCAGATAAGACTGAGGTATTACTTATTGGACCAAAAACCTGTACACAGTACATCCTTCTAAATGCATATTGTATTGTAAGAGATTGTTACTTCCTCTGCAGTAAAATACCTGGGTGTTATATTAGAGAGCAAATTTAATTTTTTGTGAATTTGATTGTGATTTCACATTGTTACAAAAACAACCGCTTCCACCTCAGAAACATCGCTACGCTATGGAACATGCTATCAGTCTCTGATGCAGAAAAGTTAGTTCATGCATTCATGACCTCTAGACTAGATTACTGTAATGCATTACTAGCTGGCTGTCCTGCATTCTCAATAAACAAGCTACAATTAGTCCAAAATGCAGCTGGTAGAGATCTTACTAGGTCAAGAAAATTTGATCGTATAACACCAATTTTATCATCTCTACACTGGATACCTAATAAGTTCTGTATCAATTATAAAGTATTGCTACTGACCTGTAAGGCCTTAAACAGTTTAGCTCCAGTGTAACCAATCTTTTATTGCCCTACAATCCATCACACTCTTTAGGGTCATAAAACTCTGGGCTTCTGGTACTACCATAAGTAAGTCCACTAAAGGAGGGAGAGTGTTTTCACATTTGGCTCCTAAACTCTGGAATAGCCTTCCTGATAATGTTCGGGCTCAAACTCACTCTCCCAGTTTACATCTAGATTAAAGACGCATCTCTTTAGCCAAGCATTCACATAATGCATCTCATAACCTTGCACTCCAGTTATATCAGATCAAATGCACATAATTATCTTTGCTTGAAATGTTATGAACAGCAGCTATGCTAATTACTTTCCATTTGCAGAGACGCCCATCCTGAGGTAATTAGAGATTACTACAGCTCCAGTTTGGAGCATCTTATGAAGACTTCAGATGCTCCAACACCTGTGAAGAGACGCAATATGTCGCAAACTCAGAATAAACATGCACCAATGCTAAATTTCCTATATTGTACTCATTATGTACCAACATTATGTAATGAAATACTTCAATGAGCTCATTGTTTCTGCCTAAAATGTATTCATGATGTTAGCTAACTGCATGATTTGTATATGTACATTTCTGAGATACATAACTTGGACACAGTCAGAGGCATGCATTTTCTGTAATGCTGCTTTGAAACTATATTTATTGTGAAATGCGCTATACAAATAAATGTGAATCGAACTGAACTGAATTAATTAAGTTCCACCAATAACCTGAGTGAAGCATAAGCAGATTGCGTAGGGGTGGGCGATATACTGGTAGACATGATTAACAGGTAGAAATTTGTCAACCATTAGAGATTTTGGATCTCGATTACTGTGCTGCACGGTCACAAAAGCTTAATGAAGTAATGAATGTGTTCTGGTTTAGGTAGATTTGGTCATCGCCATGGTGTGTCAGTAAGGACACGGAGACAGGAACTCCATTTAAATGCCTTTAATGTCCATCAAGTTTACTGGTCACATTGTGTGTGTGTGTGTGTGTGTGTGTGTGTGTGTGTGTGTGTGTGGTCTATACAAAGGAAAGGAAATAAAATACATAAATTAAGTGAATTTAGAATAAACAGGATTACATTACCACATAAATGGGCAGATAACATTACAGATGTAAAGCTGTACAGAGCAGTGCAATACAATATACATAAATACTGTACATTCTTAAACTTGTTAGCTTTATGAACCAAATACACATATGCATAGGTAAATATACATTAAGTGTACATTTGGCAGATTAATCACACTAACAAACTAACTATCATTTGAATTTAGGCGGAAATATCACAATGGCATTAACAAGTTCACATAAGGCGATTTTGAATATACATACTAAGTTTAAATTGCTTATGTTTCCACAAACATTCGCTCGCGCGGAGCCGCGGGTCTTCCATACATCATCTTACTTATGAACATCTCTGTAAATAATCTTATTCAGCAGTAAATTACACAAGATAGATAAACACTTACTTTTTATCATTGACGCACACAACTCTGAGATGAATTTGGAGGAAACAACACACGGAGCATCTTGCTATGATGAGCGAAAACAAACTAAACACTTCTGTGCACGATCACCCGACCAATGTTGTGTTTTGATTGGCTGTCCATGATCGCTATGTAGGCTCGTCCTGTATGGTTGTTGAATGGATAATGGTGTCCAGCAGAGGGCACTGCTTAACTTTCTCTTCTACACTTAACGTTTGCATGCGTTTTTAACCATTGTGGTTTAAAAACCTAAGTGATTTTAAACTGTTGATGCGCAATTAGCAGCGAAAGAGAACTCATTTCAGTATTCAGGCTTGAACAGTTACATGTGTCAAAGTGACCATGCATTTGCAAGTAAACAGTCATTTATGTCTTAATCATAGACTGTAAAAAAAATATGGACGTAGTGTCCGTGACATCACCCATAGGATTCTGAAGAGCAGTTTTGAAGCATAAAGTAGAGACAAGCTGGCCGTTGCTATCTTGACAGCACGTCGTAATGCTCGGATAACAGAAAATGGGCAAAGAGGCAGGATGTGGGCGGAGCTGAGGTGACGCGATGACTAACAGACAGCGGATAAATGGCAATCCAAAGTGGCCATGCCCTTAATTATACAGAACTTTAAGGCTTTATACAACCGAATGAGTGAAAAATTCACCTCCCTCACAGTTGTTATGAAGGGCAAAATTAGCCGTATAGACCAAAAACTACAATTTGTACCAGGCTGTAAATGTTTTTTTTTCTGCTGTAAAGTTGGGCGTTTTAACATGGGGCTCAATGAGGGCTCAATGTCTCTAGTGGCCAGTCAATGAACTGCAGTTTAAGTCACTTCCGTATTGGCTTCAACAGAAACTGGGGGAGGTTGCCGCTTGGTCTTACCTGAACATTGAGTTGAGAAAAATATGCACTAGACTAGAGGATCCATGCAGTCGCTCTTAAAGAGACAGGATCCAAATTAACCTGCTGTCATTAATGCATTAATGCAAACAACAACAATAGAGAAAAATCACTTGAATTAATCACTTTTTTAACTTTAAAGGGTTAGTTCACCCAAAAATGAAAATTCTGTCATTAATTACTCACTCTCATGTCGTTCGACACCCGTTAGACCTCCGTTCACCAGTAATTAATGACAGAATTTTCATTTTTGGGTGAACTAACCCTTTAATAAGAATACATTTAATTTACACTGTAAAGACTGCATTGTTTTATACATTTGATTATCCATTTTGTGTAGCATTTCTAGTGCTTGTTTATCAATAGGTCTTTGTTCCTTAGTTTGTTTTCTTTGCTCTTTCTTTATCTGTTTATGTGTCTTTGTAAGCTTGAGTTTTTTTAGGCTATAGTGTTATAGCCTATAGTGTTTTTTTTTTTTTTTTTTTTTTTTTTGGAAATGTGTATGGTGTATGTAAATGGTGATAATAATTATTTTTATTTGGCCTCCTTTTTATGCCACTACAAAGAGGCCAAGGTTACCAAATATCTAAGAAAAACATTGGTGTAAAACAATTTTCAGGTACACTTTATTTTAAGGTGATGTAGTTAATTACTCAAATAAGTACTGAGTAATATTAATTAACTATGTACTTACTATAGAGTTACGGTTGGTTTATGGTTAGGTAACTTGTGATTATGCATAATTTACTGTTATTACTATAGTAAGTACATGTAGTAACGTGTAACTATACGTCACCTTAAAATAAAGTGTTGCCCAATTTTTGCTCAGAAATTGCTGGTAAATTTGACTAAAAAAACCCCAGCAAGTAACATTGAATTAAATGTCAGAACAACTGAAATTTTAATGCAAGATCACATATCATAGTGTCAAACTAATTTTCGCAACAAGGATACACTAATTTTGTTCTGTACAACATTTTTGTATTTTGAAGATTATAAACTGTGAACCTTCACATTGCTCACTGTGTGAAAATCATCAAAAATTATGTCATCGCCCACTGCCCAGCTCAGTTCAGTTCTCATGCAACAGCATCAGTACAGTCAATGAATATTAGTGTCCTCAACTAAGCAAGCCAGGGGTATTCTTCACTACAAATCATTATAGTCTGCACGGAATAACACGTTGTTTTGCATGAATGACCACAACAGCACAACATAAATAGCAGCAACTTCTATATCACAAGACGTTCTATGAAGCATTTATTTGTGTCACTTATGTTACAGCTCATGTCTAGTATTGAAGAAAACTACTCCTGTCTGCTGTCTGTAACATTTCATCATCCAGTGAGGGTTGTGTGCCTTCACACAGACGAGGGAATCCCGTGGTGTTTATCGCAGCTGCAGACTCCTGCAGTCTCCTCCTCTCATTTGTTGATCTGCAATGCAGTGCCAGGCTTCCCCAGCTCCCCCTCTCCCTCCCTCCCTCTCTCTCTCCCTCTCACTTCGGGCATCCTCTGCAGTATGTGCGGTAATATCCTCTCGGTGTTTCCTTTCCCTCTGGGGTCTTTACCGCCTCATACAAGCGCATCTCAAGCAGCACCATAGC
Organism: Paracanthobrama guichenoti; assembly: GCA_018749465.1. Classification (NCBI taxonomy): domain Eukaryota; kingdom Metazoa; phylum Chordata; class Actinopteri; order Cypriniformes; family Gobionidae; genus Paracanthobrama; species Paracanthobrama guichenoti. The sequence goes on along the minus strand of CM031964.1, from coordinate 25,771,276 downwards.
GCCCCTCACAGAGCAGAAGAGACTGCACAGGAAGCCGCAAGAACATGGCTAGACTGCAGATTTCATCCCAAAATTAAAATAAAGAAATTAAGTTGCAAATCAAACACATTTTAAGGCACATTTTTAAAAGTACTGTTTTAGAATTTCCCAGTTTTTGCTGCTTAATATTTTGATTGAAACCAAGATAGATTTTTCAGATTTCTTTTATGAATAGAAAGTTCAAAAGAACAGAAATATAAATCTTTTGTAACATTATGTCTTTTCTGTCACTTTTGAGCAATTTAATGTCCTTTTTAATTATTTAAGGGCCCAAGTATTTTGTAGACAGCTGATGTGGATTTGGAGGAGTTTATTTTCCACACGTGAAACAGAGGATGGCAGTTTGGCTGACCTCTCCATACATTGTAAGAGCGTTTTATATGGGTGAGGCGCGGCCTGTCATAGAAACAGTGTCGACGAGCGCTCTGATTGGTGCAGAGGCCGGGATCATCCGTTGTTGCTCGCTGAGAGAAGTGCTGAGTGGACCCTCCTGTTGAAGCCCCCCTCCCCATCCCCTCTCTGCCCCATGGAGTCAGTGCACTTCCTATTGTCCCGCAGATTTGTTTTTTCCATCCTGGTTGAACTTTCTAGCGTGACACTAATAAGTCCATTAGCATCATATATGTGGCTTAGCAGGGCGCAGGGGGCATAGCCTAACAAATGTGTGGAGTCAATTGGTAAGAAACACTTTCTGTTTTTTGAGGACATTTTTGAGTATTTTTTTTAAGTTAAGATGTTGATCAACAGGACATACTTAAGCTGTTCTGGTCTGTCGTTATTTTGAGTTTGATTGATTGTGATTTGTTTAAGATTATATACTATATTTGCTTATAGTTCTTCAGTTCTTTGAAATAATGTTCAGGATTTTTTGTTCTAGTCTTCAAAACTCATTTCTAAATACAAGGCGGATGTAGGTCCGTCATATTTATTAAAGTTGGGTTTTTTTTTTTGGCCTAGTATAAACTATATACTGTTACATTTTGTAGTACACTCAGATGTTTCATTTTACAAGAAAATACTATTTCAGTTTTTCTGACATTTAATCCAATGTTACTTGCTGGTTCTTTGTGATTGTTCGTCAGATTTACAGAGTGAAGACTGGGTAACACTTTATTTCAAGGTGACATAGTTACATGTTACTACATGTACTTACTATAGTAATAACTGTAAATTATGCATAATTACAAGTAACTAACCCTAAACCAAACCCTAAACCATAACGGTAACTAATTAATATTACTCAGTACTTCTGGAGTAAGTACAATATAACTATGTCACCTTAAAATAAAGTTGATAACACTTTATTTTACAGTGTCCTTGTTACATATGTTACATGTACTTACCATAGTAATAGTAAATTATGCATAATTACATGCAACTAACCCTCAACCAAACCCTAACCCTATAGTAAGTGCATGTTGTTAGTTAATATTACTCAGTACTTAAATATATAATTACACTGTAACAATGACACCTTAAAATAAAGTGTAACCGAAAAAAGTTTTTACATCAAAAGTTTCTCTTAGATATTTGGTATAGATACATAACCTTGGCCTCTTTGTAGTGGCCAGACAAATAGAGACCACATTTCCATGCTAGAAACATCTTAATGATTGAAACGCCAAGATATTGTTTAAATAATATGTAGATGTGAAATCTCAGCAGTCAGTGTTTGTGTGGATACAATGTGAAAAGACTTCCATCCTGAAGTTGCAGAAGAAAAGAAAGATAAACGGACCAGTACAAGGACGAATCAAACTCCGTAAACAAAGCTTCCCAGCTGTGGAGTAACATCTGTTTTGGACACCTTGATGAAGCAGCTAATTTGGTTGGCAAAATTGAAAAACAAAATGGATGACGCTGAAGGTTGTCCGGATTTCCTGTAGGAGAAATATTGTCAAGCTCCTGAGAGATAGAATTGGATGAGGAAAAAAAAAGAGGAAAACAAGGCCGCAAAGCAAACAATGTTGCTCTCGCCACATTTAACATGGAGCCCCTCTGGGGGAAACAACAATGGCTTCAGCGAGGCCGTAGCGCATCTACACGTTGCTAGATCTCTCTCTGGCCTGTTGGCTCATGCTCGACCAGCAAAAGTCGAAACAATTGAAGTTTTATATTTTCCATTGAGCTCAGCAGTCAGACATGCGAGACGTGAATATAAAAGCTCGGCCGGTTATACTGTCACCCTTCATCTGAAAGTCCTATTAGCCCAGAATGTGACTGTTTCGTGAGTGAACGTGCCGGTTTTCAGGAAGCTAAAACTGTTGCTATGGTGCTTCGGTGAGGAGTGTTACTGGTTGAGGTACTGTTCTGCTGTTCTGTGGGAACGCTACTCTTCCATCAAGCTTTTTTCCCGCAAAGATACGGAAGGATGGGTTTAGTCTGTTCTGGAGGGTTCAGAGAACAAGAAGGACGGGTTCTTGGCTCATTCAGAAATGGCTGTTGTGTTTTCCGCATTGATCTTGCTGTGAAATCGGTGGAATTTTACTGGCAGCTAGTGTTATAGTCAAGGCCACCTAATCCAAGACCAAGTCGAGACCAGCACTCCTTAAATTCAGAAAGATCCACATTACCGCCTGAGAAATGACTTATTTTTAATCAATAAATCTAATTAGAATAAGACACTAGCTGTTACCAAACCAAATGAATTCAACAACAAAATTAATCTTTGCACTGCAGAGGTGGTACAGAAGATGCATCTGAATTAAATTACAAATGCATGAATAATGTTTTAAAAAAATATTGAACGTTCATATAAAAGCAATATATGTTTGCAGTCATGCTCATTTTGTGAAAACAGCTCTCTTGCTCTTGTGATATTGCTTAATTATATCACGTTACAATATAAAAATCCAGATCTCAAGTACTTTTTTGTAACAATATTTTGAATTTTGTGAGCATCTGTATTAATTTTGGTGATATTTTTGACACAATCCCTCATTAATTTCTGAACTGCCACAATAAATAACCAAATTAGAAATAAGTTATTGATTGCATCTGAAGCAGTAAGTTTTACATCCAATCATATTAATGATGTTAATAAATAAATTAAATGCACCGGTAATTTAGTAATATCCCAGCAGTTATGGTCTTGAAACAAAATCCAGAGTCCTCTAAGTCTGAGGCCGAGACAAAACCAAGACCTTAAAAAAATGACTTAAGACTTTAATAATGGTGGGAATGTGCAGAACATCGTAAATGATTGGGTGTTGATTTCTGTGGAAATCCACAGGGCTTTCTGATTGGATGAAGGCCTGGTTACATGTTACCAGATATTTTATGAAGTCTATGGTCTGTTTCCAAAGGTTTTAATATTCCATCTATCCATGGAGATCTCAAATATCTGGAGACGAGCTACCCTGGAAGCAGACATGTTTGCTTCATGGGTTCAGTAAAGCTTTTAGAGCCAATCACCTGAGCTGTAAATGTCACGTGACTGTTCATCCTTTTTTAGGACTCCTTGCGTTGGGCTGGTAGTTTAGTTATATATATATATATATATATATATATATATATATATATATATATATATATATATATATATATATATATATATATATATATATATATATATATATATATATATATATATAGCCTTATGTTTGATGCTTTTAGCCATAAAACCGGTCACTGGTGAAACTTCTGCAATTATCTGATTTTCTGGTGACTTTTTTAGGTTACTATAAAAAATATTATATATATATATATATATATATATATATATATATATATATATATATATATATATATATATATTCTGTCAGCAACTTCTGAATTACTGTCAGGCTACGGAAAGGCTTTTTGGCCAAATAATTGTGCATTTACAGCATCTACCAGCAGGAGCAAACTGAAACTTTTCAGTTAGACCTAACTGTGTAACTTTAACTTTTTCTGTAACCGTTTACAATAACGTTCCATTTGTTAACATTGGTTAACATGAACAGTTGTTTTTCAACTAACATTAACAAAGACGAATACATGCTGTAACAAATGTAGTGCTCATTGTTAATGAATGCATTGACTGATGTTTAAAAGAGACCTTACTGTAAAGTGTACACAACTTTATTAATAAGGGAAAAACTCGAAACACTTGAATGTGTCCAGTCCGTTTTGAGAGTCAATACTGTTTAAATTCCTTGCGTTAATACACAAACTCTGCAAACGTTCAGCGTGCTGTCAATAGTCGGATTTTCATCTGAATGTTTTCTGTAGCTGTATTGCATTGAGTGCAGTCTAACGCAGATGCGGTTATTAAACAGGAGCAAACACAGCTCCAGCTGCTGGACAGCGTTACGTCTCAGGGCTCGTCTTAGACTAAACATGTCACATGGAACAGTGATTTAGAGCCGCTAGTGCGTCTGGACAGGAACGTTTGGAATCCTTAATGGTCCTTTATTTTCTTTTTGATACATTTTATTGAAACAATATTTAGACATAATTAACTGTTATATATAATGTGTATAAATAGAATGCTAAGTAACAATCCCACATTTCTCAGCCTCCCACTCAATTCTTCCTATATATAGCCTATAGTCCAATTCATAAAGCACATTTAATCATCAGCTGTGAGAACTCAGAGAAATATTAATTCACTTTTAACCTCCGCATTAGTAGTAGTTACACTCGAAGACAAGTCCATAAAATAGGGCCCAGTGTACTGTTCATTTGAAGGAATTTTCTGTATTGATTTTCCGCATGTTTGAATTGCGCATTGCATTGTGTTTTATGGTTGAAGGAAATGTCTGGAAACTTAACGGATAATGTCCTTGCGGAAAATTACAGGGGTTTTTTTATGGATTTTTTGTACTTACAGTGTACTCATCAATGCATTTTTGAAACACTGTTTGAGTCGATAAAAATAAAATACATACATTTTGACAGAAGCAAAATGCGCAGATGCGGCTTGAATGCTCTCAGTCAGATTTTTCTGTTTTTACAGTATTAGTTATAAGATGGTAACACTTTAGTATGGGGAACACATATTCACTATTAACTACGACTTAAATTACTGCTTATTAATAGTTAGTAAGGTCGTTTTGTGGTGTTTAAGTTTAGGTATTGGGTAGGATTAAGGGATGTAGGATAAGGTCATGCAGAATAAGGCATTAATATGTCCTTTATAAATACTAATAAACAGCCATATCCTTGTAATATGCAAGCTAGTTAATAATGAGAACTGGACCCTAAAATAAAGTGTTACCATCAAGTTCAGTTCTATAGAGCTTTATACAAGCTTCAAAACAGCTTTACAATAAAAATCAGCGTAAGAGTCACCAAATACAGTAATCAATTATCAGTTTGTTTTAAGTACAACTTCAAGTACAAGAACAACAAAACAAGGTTACACTTTATTATAAGGTGTCCATGTCACAGTGTAATTATACATTTAAGTATAGAGTAATAATAATTACATATATATATATATATATATATATATAGGGTTAGGATTAGGTTCAGATTAGTTTCAGTGTAATTACGCACAATTTATAGTTATAAAATAAAGTGTTACCCAAAGCAGCTCATAGACATCAGTGAATGAAGTGCTACAACAGTTTTAATTACAGCTTCAATGTGTCTCCATACCGCTGACATGTTGGACTCACAGGCTCTGATGTTTCCCAGGTTTCCCAAGGGGACGCTACTGAGAAGCTGGCTCACCAAGTCCCGACCCAGACTGCTGCTGCTCATCGCCGGCTTGAAGAGGCCTCAGGTCACCCTCATGCGCAGGAAAAGGATGAAACGCACGAAAGTAGCAAAGGCCACGTAAGCGGTAAATATGGTTATTGTTGCATGTCAGAGTGACCTCCCAAACTCAGCCCGGGCACAGAATATCTTCCTCTGATATGAACTCACACTTAGAAATAGTGATTTCATTGGATTTTGATCGAACTGTACATCATGGAATTGTAATGAAATGGAAAAGCAGTTGTAAAAAGATCACAGAAAGAGGACTAAGAAAGCATAACAGGTCAACACTCTTAAAATCTCTGATTGAAGAACTGTTGATGTTGAAAACTGTTGACTAAACATGTCTTTTGAACCTATTTTTAGTATAAATGACTGGGCAACATCCATGAATAGGGTGTAGTAAGAGGCATAAGACAACTTCAAATGTTCGTACACAGCTTGGGTGCGATCACACAAGTTATTGATCCACTTGTTTCAATAGGAAACTATGCTGGAATTCAGTGTGAGGGTGAAAGATTTCCCAGTGTTTTCAAGCTAAGATTCACTGACAGAAAACAGAAAGCTCTTTGGTTTGAAAGTGACATATTCTTCACAACTGAAAACAGACTTTTTGTCCACATTGTGTGTCTAATGTGACCACACCTTTAGGGTACGTTTACACGACAACCATGCACTAAAAACAAGGTTTTCTTTTGCATTTTCCAATTTTCTTTTGTCAAAATGATCCCTGTTCACACGGATCCGTGAAAACGACTAAATACGCTGTATTATTCATGCCAGGCCAGTAGATGGCGATGTCACTTTGTAAACAAACACAATGCGCCTATAGACTGAACACGTCACCATTTTCACAAATTCATGGTTTTGTATTTTACATGGACACGATAACTTTTAAATAAATGCTTTTAAATAAAGTTAGCTTTTTCAGGCCCCCAAAACATGAACAGCCAAAATGCATAAGTTTTATGTTTTTAGTTGTAAAAAGTGTTGTGTAAACGGACCCAGAGTATTAAAAAACTATTTTAAATGATTTAAACATTTTAATTTCCAACACCTTGCATGCAACCCTTTAACCAAATTATTTTCCCCCATTAAACAAAATGGAATATTCCAAAATTGTGTGACAACCAGGAAGTGACATCATTTGGAACCTTTCTACAGCATGGCAGAAAAACAAGTAAATCAGTTAATTTTTTCATTTAAATTTTCTGTATTGTTGGCAGCATTTAATAAGCTCAAGCATTCAACCCTGTCACCAAAACTATAATTTTACCAAAATCACTTTTAATTTATGGAAAAGTTTTTCAATTACTTCAAACCAGCAGTTGCCACAAACTACTCATTGAGGTTCATTTATGAGTTTATAAATATTGCTGCGGTTAGTTATCACAACTTAAATTTAACATTAGAATTAGTAATAATGTTATTAGTAATACATTAGTAATAATGTTGTTTTGACTTAAAAGTGTTTGTTCTTGACTTACAATTTTAACTTTAGCTTAGTTTATTTAAGTTGGATATTTAAAATATCTCTGTAAATTTTTTTGCTGCAACTTAAAATTGGTTGAGATAACTTACCCAAATACCCAAAGTTAACTAAACTTAAAATTTTACATCAAGCACAAACACTTACCTTAAGTTAAAACAACAAAATATTACTTATACTAATGATTTAAAGGAACACGCTGACTTTTTGGGGCTTATTCACCGTATCCCCCGGAGTTAGGTAAGTCCATGCATACCATTCTCTTCTCCGTGCATCCCATAACTGTGCTGCGTGATATCATTGCGCTGCTGCACCCATGGTACGGCAGCAAAGTTCCTGGATTATTACGCAGGAATGAGCAAATGGTTCCTAGCTATATCGGTCTAGAAAATCACAACTTTTCATTTTCCGTCGGTCTTAGGACACGAAGTAACTATACACATCACAACATGTAAATAGGAAAATGTTGGCGTTATTTTGTCACTTATTGAGCAGTAGGCTAGCTGGAGCCGTTTACCTCCAGTCTTTGTGCTAAGCTAGGCAAGCGGTGGGTGTGTCAGACAGAGTTATGGGATGCACGGAGATGAGAATGGTATGTATGGACTTATCTAACTCTAGGGGATACGGTGAATACCGTACGGGGATAAAGTCACAAAAAGTCAGCGTGTTCCTTTAAGATATTAACTGTAAAGCCGTTTTGTACACTATTCATGGAAAGTGCTACTAAAATATCATGAATGAGGTGACATTTAGACTGTTTTCCACCAGAAATCTTACATGTGTTCCCTTGTTTTGCAGAACCTGCAGTCGTATGCCACATTTCACTTGAGTCACTGGCACAGAGAGAAGCTCCGCCTGCTGTCGACATGAACGCAGATCAAGACACAGACAAACCATCTTACCCGTCTCTACCAAACATACGAACTAAACGCCAAGGCAAAAGCAGAAGAGGTTCCGAGTTTGTTGTGAAAATGAGGAATCTTCCACAAAGATCCAGACCCCCCGACTAAAATCTGGAGCCTCACACTGACATTTGTTCATCTTTCTCTCAAATACACTGTCATGCTTCAGTACACAACACCACGTGTGACAGTACATTATTGCTATTGCTCTTTTAAGTGCCTTTGGTTGACAGTGCTTTCCTTTCCTGTGTTCTCTGGTCAGGATTTCAGGGATTTTAATTTTTCAATTCCTAATTATGTGTGTGGGTGGAAGAAAAAAGAAAATAGAAAGAAAAATGTATAATTGCTAGCTAGTAATTGCCAATTAACTAGTAACTAGCACACCAGTGGGTTTTTCATACTGTTGAGCCCGTCAGACTGACAGCTGACAGTCCGTTACTGTGTCCTGATAGGAGTAAAATCCTCCATTTAAATGTCAATATCCAATGAGAACCAAACAAAACACTGTTGAGTTATATCACAATCCAAATAAATCATTTTGTGGCCCTATTATCATTTAACAAACATACACACACAAAATCATTAAAAAAACATGATTTGAAATTTGTTTATTTAAAAGAATTTCAAGCAGCTATTTGACATTCATGCGACTAATTGGTTGTTACTGAAGACATCAACATAATTATTAATAAATATTTTAATTAAAACCACTAATTGTTAGGTGAATCTCATGAAGCATGTCAAGTCTGGTTCACAAATCATCTCGAGATCAGAAGAAAAAACTAAGAAATTTTATTTGGCAGGTTTTTTTATTTTTTAATTTGGACAATTTTACTTAACATTTTCATTACTGAAATGCATCTGCACAATTTAGTTTTTCTCAGTATTTATTCTTATTAGATTCTCATTATTACAGTATAGTAATAAATATCATCCTGCCTGGGCAAAGCAAAATGCAATTTATATATTTTATGAAATATTAATAAATATATCATTTTATAAATTTTATATATATATATATATATATATATATATATATATATATATATATATATATATATATATTAATAATTATATATATTTTACATGTAAATTTATATTTTTTTATAAATTATTAAATTAAATAATACATATCTGGAAATATGACATTTCTGGATGTTTTCATGAGATTCACTCACTCACACTTGCTTCCAGCAACAAGCTACAGCACAATGAGTCAAAATATATGCTTGCACAGTTTGACATTTTCACAGTTAATTTATCTTTTGAATAATTTTGTCTTTTGTGTTCATATTGTCTTCTATCTTGAGCTACTATGTCAAAGCATACTCAGAGATTTGTTTGAAGAATCACATACGTTTACTTTCAGAGTTTTCTTTTCAGTAATTCTTTGAATAAACAAGGTAACACTTTATATTAAGTCGTCCTAATTGTCCTTTCTTTTATGTAGTAACAACATAGTAATAAAGTAGTAATTATATCTTTATAAAATCATTTCATTAACATTTCTAAAAACATACAAATCTTTTTAACATTTGCATAGCAAATTAACTGAATAATTATGACTTAAATGATCTAAAAATAAGCACTTAATATAAAGTGTGACCAAAGCGTGTTTAAATCAAACCTCCGAGGAGGAAGATTCATGTGAATTGTTCTGTTTTCTGTGTTTTTAATGAAAAACACTGTAATTCCAAGCCATTCCTCACAAACATGAACACACCTACTAACTCACACAATCTAGCTGAACGGTTTCTCTTCAGATGTGGTTATTGCAGTGCTCATCATAAATCATCTCGCGCTATATTTAATCTCATATCTTAGCATTAAGTCAATAGTCTTCTGATTCTGCATTTTTCAGCCTGACTGATTTCCGTTCAAGTATTAAGTATGAAACCCATTAAGGAAGATGCAAAGAAATCCTGCGGGATAGGAAAGTGAACATGAGGAGGTGCTTATTTAGTTTATAATTTTTTTTTTTTTAATTTACAGAACAATATTCTACTGTGTCCTAACCAGACAAGTCTCTCGTAATATTTAATCTGTCACATGACACAATCACAGCTAATCAGAAGGCATCTGATGTTTAATATACAGTTATATGCACCAATGAGAGTAGCTTTATCACATCAGGTTTGGTTAGTTTCAGCTGCAACAGTTACCACTGGAGGAATGATGTCAGTCTGCACAGTGTGATTTTGTGGTGAATTTCTGCTGGATGATTCTGTATCTGTTGAGCTGCTGTTCAGAGACGGACGGCTGAAGGCCTGACAGAGCCTGTCTGAAGTCTTCTAAACACAGAGTCAGAGCGCCGGCCTCCGAATCCACACCTGCACCGCAGACAGAGAGATGAAGAAAGATCAAGGAAAGTAGTCCAGACTTTGAGAAAGAACCAGCGAGACAGACAAAGAGTCAGGCCTGAAACATCGTTTACTCAAGTAGACAAACACAGACATGAATGATTGGCCGATTTCAGGAGCACATCTATAAATCTAAGCACACCTTGCTTGAAAGAAAACAATGACTGTAAAAGACGACAATTAACACTAATGTCTGCAGCAAGTGAGCATGCGCTGAATAATGAATCAAAGCTTGCGTAGCTAGAAGCGTCTGCGTTCATGTACTTGCATAGAGTTTGTTTCAGGCTCAGAGGGAGGTGCTGGAATATGGACACATGGGTTTCAAGCATAAAATGTAAATATAGTTTCATTAAATGTTATCCTCTAAACTTAAATAAAGATCTCAGCTGTAGAACTGTCAAATGCAAAGACAGTGTTTTGATATTTATTTCTTAAAATACTGCAACAATTTGCAGTGGAGTGAATATTTTTACATGAAAAGTCTATGAACACGTTTTAAAAAATGATCAATTTCAACAGAATAGAACAATATTCCAGAGTCTCTAGAGAATATTGTAGAATATTCTAGTGTTTTCAGGTTCACTCCACAAAACTAACATTCACTTATTCCTGGATAATATTTTTTTAATTAGACAATATTATTATATTTAATAAATATATTTATAATAATAGTAATAATATATGTATATATATAGTTGTATTTATAAATAAATCATTTATATTACAAACACGATTCCAAAAAGTTGTGAATAAAAAAGGAATGCAATAATTTACAAATCTCATAAACGTATATTTTATTCACAATACATTTTTTTTTAAATTTAAATAATTTAATAAGCGATGAATGATAATAAATGTCTTATCGCTTATCTATAACTTTATTTACTTAGTTAAAAGAATGATTAAATGCAGTTTTCCATGGTCAGCTGGAGGAGGTTTCGTAGTTTGTCCTCTCTTTGATTCGTCAGCTTCTTTTAGTCCCGCTCACGATGTAATGGTAAGATGTACTCATTTGTGGAATGTGAAGTTGAATTTGAAAACTGCGAAGAAAATATCAACCAGTCGAAACTTTAAAAGCCTAATTTGGATATTATATTTGGATATGTACTGCTCCAAGAAACCAAGCCAGGAAACCATGCAATTCCCATAACGCACTATAACAGAGACAGTTGATTATGATGAGATCATCCCAGTGTTTAACTGGAACCCCCGTCATGTCAGAGTAATATTGCAGAAGGACATGTAAAGCTAAGTACAAACATTCATAGTGTATAGTTACAGATTCTAAACATGAATTCATATTGTCACGGTCGTCAAGGGCGTAGTTTGGGTTTGAACATTGGGGGGTTGAAGTGTGAACCGTTTAGCGGGCATGGTCCATTGTGATGCTAGTTTGTTTATTTTTGTAGTATTTTTTGTTGCTCTGCACTGAATATTGGCTTGTCACATACCTTCAGTGATTAGCGAAATCTTCCTCTTGATGGCGCACATCATGGCGTCCGAGCAGAGCGCGTAGAGATCGGCTCCGGTCAGCTGAGGAGGACAGGACTCCACGACCTCCGACAGACACACGCTGGGATCCACTTTAAACCTCCAATCAGAAAGCAGAGAGTCACTACCAATAACACGCTAGAGAGAGGAACGTCATGATAGACACTCACTTGCGTAAGATTGCCTTCAGAACCTGCAGCTGCGACTCTCTGTCTTCATTCACACCAACATACACCAACTTATCAAATCTGAAAAAGGGCAAATTGCTAGAATGTAAGTATTTCATTTAAGACAACAACTAACGAGCAATTCTCTGAATATGTTCACCTGCCAGGCCTGAGCAATGATTGGTCCAGCAGATCGGGGCGATTAGTTGCTCCAATCACAAAGACGTCTCCAGAAGAATGAAGACCATCCAGCTCTGCTAAAAGCTGCGATACAACCCTAATGACACAAGTGACAAAACTTGGCTTATCATGATGCAACAAGCCGCCCTGAAGCTCAAACAGTACATCATGGCGCTAGCAACAACAAGATCATGGGGTCGATTCCCAGGGACATCAAGAGCTGATAGAATGAGTAACAAGAGGTTGCTTTGGTTAAAAGTGTCTTCCAGTGAAACAATCCTTTAGCCAATACAATTGACATTTCTTGATTCTCAACACCAAAGTCAAGTCAAATCACCTTTATTTATATAGTGCTTTTACAATGCATATGGTTTCAAAGCAGCTGTGAAACAGTGTTAACAGGAAAATAATGCAACAGAATTTGATTCGGCTGTACAGCCACTCTGGAGAAAACGGTGATGTTATCCAGCTAATTTCAAGTATCATATAGTGTCAATGCGGGCAGATCGGTAATATAGTTGAATATTTAGTGCAAAAACAAATACGCTATTGAACACACTCCTGTATTTAAAAAGATTTATATTAATATAGATACTAGGAAACTACATTTTATACACATTTTACATTTCTAGTAAACACTGCCTCTAGTGGTGGTGGACAGTAAACAAAGTATTTTAGCAGCTTTACACTATTAAACATTACAAACATGTTACAACTTTAATTTCTGCTGTAACGCCGCTCTCCAGGGTTTCATGTTTTTACTCGCGTCTGACCTCAACGGACTGAACAGAAGAAATTAACTGAAGGTTTATACCTCAAAGAAGGCGGAGCATTACAGCCACACCCACTATTACATCATCACCACGGACCAATGGTAGTTTGAAGGAGTGAACGTTTCTGTAAAGTTCACTTTGGAAACTCCTGAAACAAACTCCAAACAAACTTCGTTTTGGCCTGATTTAGTTTGAAGTATATCAGGGCCTTATGCATTTGCAGAGTACTACTAACCCTGCAATCACACAAGACTTTGAGCATGTGCAATCTGTACGGACACTGCAATTATCGTGATATACCGTCACACTCTGCAGCATCTTTTTATAAACATAAATTCAACATATAACAAATAATAATAAATCCAAATATGCAAGCTACCCCACTTTACTACAAATAAATGTGTGTCATTTTGATTCAGAGTTTGCACCGTGAATTATTATCTTCTATTGGACATACATCTCCATGTGATACAAATTCGCAGATCAGAAAATGTGAAAATTGTGAAACTTCTTCCCATCAACTTGCATTTCTGGTCTCCAGCCTTTGTATGCGAATAAATGGAAGTGAATGGAATGAAAAGTGTAGTGTGTGTAGTGTTAAGGTTTTATACTAAAGAGAAAAACTAGTGATGTTACTTTTTTTTACTTTAGCAGCAACAATCTGCACATGTGGTGTAGTGTTAAGGTTTTGTGATGCTGACCTGTCCATCACCCCTCCTGAGTCTCCACTGTGGCCTCTATTAGGAGCCAAAGAGTCCAGCTCATCAAAGAAAATAATACAGGGAGCAGCAGTTCTGGCCTTGCTGAACACTGAGGGAGACAGAGAGGGAAACGTTTACAAGCTCAATGGTAACACTTTAGTTTAGGGTCCAATTCTCACTATTAACTAGTTGCTTATTAGCATGCATATTACTAGTATATTGGCTGTTTATTAGTACTTATAAAGCACATATTAATGCCTTATCTACATCCCCTAATCCTACTCAATAGCTAAACTAACTATTAATAAGCAGCAATTAGGAGTTTATTGAGGCAAAAGTCTAATAGTTAGTTAAGAATAGTAGAGAATTGGACCCTAAAGTGTGACCCAATAAATAAAGTGGAAATCAGCTCATATGGATGACTAGACTGAGACAGGTAGTTCATGTGGTTACCCTCTCGAATGTTCTCTTCACTCTGACCAACGTACATGTTGATGAGTTCAGGACCCTTCACACTGAAAACAAACACCACATAAAATCACATGAAAGCATTTCATGCAGTTTGTTCTGCTCTCTCACTGCATTTAATACTTCTCACATACTCACCTGAGGAAGGTCATGGTACATTCAGTGGCCACGGCTTTAGCCAGCAGAGTTTTTCCAGTGCCGGGCGGCCCATAGAGCAGCAGACCGGAGCGCCGCAGCCCCAGCGAGAGCAGCTCTGGATGCTCCAGAGGAAGCTGAATCGTGTCCAGAATCTCTTTTTTAACCTGCTGCAGCCCACCGACGTCCTGCCATCTCACTGATGGGATCTGAGACACAGAAGAGAGGACAAACTCTGAGCCTTAAGCTCTAATGCATATAATGTCAAAAAAAGTTTTACTTTAAAGTACATTTCAATCTTTGTTTTAATAATCTTTTGTTGTGCTTTAAAGAAGTACATTTATTTTGATAAAATTTGAGGACAATTATAATTTGAGTAAAAAGTACATTTAAAATGTATTAAATTGCAAATGTGTAATTATAGATATATGGCACACAAGTTTAAATAGAAATTACATTAATGTATATTTTAGTTGACCATAAATGCTTGTTACTACAGTCAGCAGTAACTTTATATTTCAAAGACACTATACACTGGTCAGGCATAACATTATGACCACTGCCAGGTGAAGTAAGTAACACTGATTATCTCTTCATCACGGCACCTGTTAGTGAGTGGGATATATTAGGCAGCAAGTGAACATTTTGTCCTCAAAGTTGATGTGTTAGAAGCAGGAAAAATGGGCAAGCGTAAGGATTTGAGCGAGTTTGACAAGGGCCAAATTGTGATGGCTAGACGACTGGGTCAGAGCATCTCCAAAACGGCAGCTCTTGTGGGGTGTTCCCGGTCTGCAGTGGTCAGGATCTATCAAAAGTGCTCCACCGGCGACAGGCGACAGGGTCATGGGCGGCCAAGGCTCATTGATGCACATGGGGAGTGAAGGCTGGCCTGTGTGGTTCGATCAAACAGACAAGCTACTGGAGCTCGCAAACTTACTTAAAGGATCTGCTGCTAACATCTATGGAGTCCATGCCTCAACAGGTCAGGGCTGTTTTGGCAGCAACAGGGGGACCAACACAATAATAGGTCATAATGTTGTGCCTGATCGGTGTGTTACATGTAGTTGCACTATATTAATAACAGTAAATTATGCATAATTACATGCACCTAACCATAAACCAAACTCTAATCCTACCCTATATAAGTACATGTAGTTAATTATTATTACTCAGTACTTAAATGTATAATTACACTGTAACAAAAACACTTTAAAATAAAGTGTAACCATATATACTTTTCAAAAGTATATTATTTCTGTAATAACTACAGTTTTTTAAAGTATGCTAAAGATGACTTCTTTTCTACAAAGGCCTCAAAGAAATAAAAACAAGGCAACTGTACTTTTGGCGCTCCAATGGCGTGTGAATGCGCCTCCTGCAGGACGTCCAGTGCCGTGCTGAAGTCTTCAGACGTGACGCTCACCCCAGACACACACAGATCCTCCTCTTCCTGTTCACTTGCTGCTTCTGGAAAACTACACACCAAAAACATCACGCCAGTTTCTGGAACAAAAACCATGAGTGACTGAGTGCAGCCGGGTAAAGACTTACTACATCTTCAGAAGTCTTCTGTGAGCGGCTTTTCCAGCGTTGGTAAGAAGTGCGCAAAGATCTCCTAAAACAAAACCCTACGGAAACAACACAGAAACAAAGTCAACATAAAACAGTTCTGGGAATCCATTTTATTTCCGCAGTGTGATATAATGCAGCAATTCCCATTGAAAGCACAGCAATTTACACATTTACAAACATTTTCTTCTTTGCAATAATATGTTCCAATAAACTGTTAGCAGATTGACCAGAAATGAGTATTAAAAAAAAGTGCATGTGGTCAATCTGAATGCACAGACGAGATGATCAGTCAGTTGTCTCACAGCTGTCTGTTTGGCTATCTTGCTCAGATTGACATCTTTTCCCAACAGCAGGTCCTCACTGAGGCTGGACAGCATCATCCTCCGCTGCTCCTCAGACAGGCTCTCTATCGCAACCTGGTGCACAAACGCTGCCATCACATCCGAGGACAACTCTCTCTGGCTGCTCACAGACCCCACCACAACCACACTGCAGAAGAAGAGGAGAAGGTGAGGGTGGGTGATATACCAGCAGAATTTACCCTTTGGCATGTTTCCGCCTCACCTGGCATGAACAGCTGCTACGAGCTGGCAGAGGGAGGACGTGACCCTGGAGTCCGTCTCAGTGCCGTCCCGCGGTTGGCCGAGCAGCTGCAGGTTTCTTAGCAACAGAACACACGGGTGATGGAGCGCTGCTCTCTCAAAGACAGACTTCATCTTAGCCTCGCATGCGGCTGCAGTGTCGGCACAGAGAGTGACGCAGTCCACCTGCACACATGAGCAGGAACACAAAGTCACATTCACAACTCTAGTCTTAACATTAGATCATTAAATATGGCCATAACATGAGTCAGCACTGTGACATTCGTCCCCTCATTGTAATTTAAATCATGGCAACAAGTTACTACAATGTGGTCATGATTTAACTAAAATGAAGAAACAATTGAGTAAAAATTAGGGAACTAATTAGTAAAACATGACCATGATTTAACTAGAATGAGGGAACAAATTAGTACAATGTGAGAAAAAGAGAAAACTAATTAAATTAAACTAAAGAGAGAACTAAAGTTGTAGGGATGAATTCTAGAAAATAAAAAAATATCTAAAAATATTAAATTATTTAATTGAGTGCATACAACTGTAAATGAAAATAGTTAAATTATATGATTGAAATGCACAATTTCACCCAATATTTGTGTTCTGTGTGGTTTTAGAGCATCACGTTTATTAGGTTAGCAACATGCTAACATCAAACACTACCAGAATCAATTGTTTTTCCTGTGCGCTTCATGAGAGACAGAACTCATGAATATTATGATGCTCATAACTGCAGAAAAAAACAAGACCCAAAGAAATAACAAAGAAAAATCCCAGATAACCTTCATCAGATGCAGATGTAGCCTCCTGCTAGCTGCTTTCACCGCGGTAACTTTACCACTGCCGTTCGGACCCATCAGAAGAACTGAACAGCCTCGATTTAATGTAAGAGAACTGCAAGAAAACATTTTTTAAAAAGTATGTAAATTAACATCTTGTCATTTTCAAGTACACCGATCAGGCATAACATTATGACTGGTGAAGCGAATAACTGATTATCTCTTCACCACGCCTCATGTTAGTGGGTGGGATATATTAGGCAGCAAGTGAACATTTTTCCTCAAAGTTGATGTGTTAGAAGCAGGAAAAATGGGCAAGCGTAAGGATTTGAGCGAGTTTGACAAGGGCCAAATTGTGATGGCTAGACGACTGGGTCAGAGCATCTCCAAAACTGCAGCTCTTGTGGGGTGTTCCCGGTCTGCAGTGGTCAGGATCTATCAAAAGTGCTCCAAGAAAGGAACAGTGGTGAACCGGTTAAGGCTCACTGATGCACGTGGGGAGTGAAGGCTGGCCTGTGTGGTCCGATCAAACAAACAAGCTACTGTAGTTCAAATTGCTCAAGAAGTTAATGCTGGTTCTGAAAGAAAGGTATCCCTTCGCACCGCAATACAGCGCATCTCAGTTTGTTGCGTATGGGGCTGCATAGCCGCAGACCAACAGTGGCACGTGAGCATCAGAACTGGACCAAGGAGCAATGGAAGATAAATCGAATAAATTACGTTTTCTTTCACATCACGTGGATGGCCGGGTGTGTGTGCGTGGCTTACCTGGGGAACACATGGCACCAGGATGCACTGTGGGAAGAAGGCAAGCCGGCAGAGGCAGTGTGATGCTTTGGGCAATGTTCTTTTGGGAAACCTTGGGTCCTGCCATTCATGTAGATGTTACTTTGACATGTGCTACCTACCTAAGCATTGTTGCAGACCATGTACACCCTTTCATGTAAAAGGTATTCCCTGGTGGCTGTGGCTCTTCCAGTAGGATAATGCTCCTGCCACAAAGCAAAAATGATTCAGGAATGGTTTGAGGAGCACAACAATGAGTTTGAGGTGTTGACTTGGCCTCCAAATTCCCCAGATCTCAATCCAATGGAGCATCTGTGGGATGTGCTGAACAAACAAGTCCAATCCATGGAGGCCCCACCTCTCAACTTACAGGACTTAAAGGGTCTGCTGCTAACATCTTGGTGCCAGATACCACAGCACACCTTCAGGGGTCTAGTGGAGTCCATGCCTTGTCAGGGCTGTTGGCAGCAAAAGGGGACCAACACAATATTATATCATAATGTTATGCCTGATTGGTGTATATACAGTAGTAACTAGTTAAAAAATCTAATGCAGTAGTTCTCCACCAGGGGGCAGCAGGATGGCTTAAAAGTTTTTCAATTAATAAATTAGCAGGAATACATTTAAATTCAGCTTTAAAAATGCATAAAATCAAGATGTAAACTGAAATCATATTTCTATTTTTCCTCCTTAATTACTATAGTTTTTATTGAATGTACAGTACAGAATCACAAAATCATGCTTCATTTATTGAATATATTAATACTTCAAGGTTCTGTTAATAAAAAATGTTTCAACACAAGCAGCTTTGTCATAATTACAGCAGAAATAGTTATAAAGTTAGAATTGCAAGATATAAAGTCGCAATTCTGAGAAATAAAGTTGTGAAATATAAACTCACAAGTCAGACTTTCTTCACAGAAGTAAAATCATAATTTTTAGTTAAAAGTCAGAAATGCTTGAAATAAACTTCTTGAAATTGCAAGAAAAAAAAGTCAGACTTTATATAAGCGAGTTTATATCTCAGAATTTCAACTCACAATTGTGAGAAAAAAGGTCATAATTGTAAGACTGAACCGTGCGGAAACAAGCGTCTGTACCTTTCAGTGAGGTGCGGCTGGATGATAGTGAGCAGTTGCTCCACAGTGCCAGACAGACCAGGAGGACAGAGACTCGTCCAGAAAGATGAACCCTTCGGCAGCACAGAGCAGGGAGACAGGCTGTGGGCGGAGCCTCCCTGTGGACAGCAAATCAAAGCTTGAGTCTGCATATGAGAACTGTAGAGAAGATTCTGACTCCCGTGAATGTGAATGTCTTCATTTCTCACCATGTATAGTGAAGTGTGACTGGAATCAGCCAGATATGAAGAAACCTCTTCCTCCTCAGCAGAAAAACCACACACCTGCTTTACTTTGAAATACAGCACTGGCCACCTGCAAATCACATTCAGAGATCATTATAGGTACCATGAAAACGAAATTGACCAATCTTAATTTTTTATAGAATATTGCAGTATTTATTATAAATGCACGTGTCTCGTAATCTTGAATCAGAATAACTCCCCCTCCCTCTCACAGTGACATCTCTTCTCTTCTCTGATAACGAGGGTGGGGCTCCCTGTCACTCACATGAGATCCACCAATAGCAAACCACAACCATCCAATCAATTCCCTCTGACAAAATCAAGCCCCGCCCTACATTTGTTCTTGTTCCAGAAGCCGTTTCACCCGGATATATATGGCACAATACGGTAGAAACGACTATAGCAACTTCAGTTTCATGCAAAGAAAATACACCTGCAGCTGAGGATTCCTTCAGAGCTGTTCTCTATAAGATCCGGATGTCCTTCCGAAGGGATTCCCAATATATTCCCCTGCTGAACAAGCCTGAAAACAAACACAACATTCAGGAAAAACAGAAAGATAAAGAAAGTCTACTGATGAATGGCTGAAATGATCTCTGAGCACCTGGGTGTGCTGAAGTGTTTGTAGAGGATGCTGTCGAAGGGCCCGTGCGAGCCGTAGTCGGGCGATATGACGGCTTCAATGTGCAGCTCTTTAGCAAACACTGGCGCTGCAGATCGACACGCGCTCGCCGACATCTGCCACTCCGTGTGCCGCGACACCTTATTCCACCTCTGCTTGAATCAAGTTACAAAGTAATCGCACATCTGGTCACATGAATATCCCCATACAGATAAACAGAACACTATCTGGCCATTTGAGATTAGCAGCAGTCGATAAACTAAGCTGTTTTTGGTCATTCTGATAAAAAAATTTATAAAATAAGTGCTCATTTATATTTCAACAGTAAATATACTGGGTCTCACTTTATATTAGGTGGCCTTAACTACTATGTACTTTAAAAAATAAGTACAATGTACTTAGTGTGTTCATATTGTATTGCAAAACACTTTTGCTGATATTGAGGTGGGAATCCAGACTAACTTTTTGCCTTGGTTGCACTGGTGCGCCCAACTTTTTTATTTGGGTGCACCCAAATTTTCCCCCGGCTCATGTCACCTTTAACACCACAATTTCAAGGTCACCTTTTTGGTAAGTTGGTTGGTGGTATGGTAAGTTGGTGGTGTGGGTAAGTTTAAGGGTAAAGTTAGGGACAGGTGTGGTGGTGTGGGTAAGTTTAAGGGTAAAGTTAGGGACAGGTGTGGTGGTGTGGGTAAGTTTAAGGGTAAAGTTAGGGACAGGTGTGGTGGTGTGGGTAAGTTTAAGGGTAAAGTGCTACCCTGCTACCCTGTTTGCTACTGCTGCTGTGCTCACATGTGCTCTGCTCTGCTCTTTTTGGATTTTTATTTGATATAATTCTCTGTTGTTTAAACTGCTAATTATAACCTACTCATCTTTATATATTGTCTAACACTGCCTACCACATTAAATCTGACATCACTAGCTTTTAATCTAAATCACTATCACACGTTAGCTTTTTCGCTAGCCTGTTAGCTTGCTATCTCTGCACCCGGTTTCCTGTTTTCTGAGTTCACTAAACTACTGTGGTGAGTTGGATTAGTAAATAGACTCCATCAAACAACTTTGGTAAGTTGGATTAATCAACAAATACGGTAAGCCATGTCTTCTTCTCCAGTCATTGTCACCTGCACCGCATGTTTCATGTTTAGTGTATCTGTCTCCGTTGGCGAACAGGGCTTCACATGTGATAAATGTAAGGAGATAGTCAGGCTGACGGAGAAGATTTCAGAATTAGAGACACGCATCCAGACTTTATTTGAGAGTAGTGAGAATGTAACAGCTTTAGACACTGCTCTGGATGCGACTAGCTTAGTGAACGTTGTACATTGTTCGGTTTCGGCTGTAGAGCCCGTGCAGCAGGGCACTTGGGTGACGGTCAGACGGCATAGTCGCGGATCAAAAACCACTCTTCCGTCCGATTGGAACATCAAACAGGTTCTCCCCACTCAGTGACGCACCCACTGAGAATCCTGTTAAAAGTGCCCTAGTTATTGGTGATTCTATTACACGGAACGTGAAAATAGAGACACCAGCCACCATAGTCACATGTTTACTGGGAGCCAGAGCGCCTGACATCAAAGCAAATTTAAAAGTGCTGGCTAAAGCTAATCGTAAATTCTCTAAGATTATTATTCACGTCGGCACTAACGATGTTCGACTTCGCCAGTCGGAGATCACCAAAATTAACATTAAAGAGGTGTGTGAACTTGCAAGTATGATGGCAGATGCAGTTTTTTGTTCTGGTCCGCTCCCTGTTAAAAGGAGTGATGAGATACTTAGCAGACTATCATCACTCAATGGCTGGTTGTCTAAGTGGTGTCCATAAAATAACATAGGGTTCATAGACAATTGGAAAAGCTTTTGGGGCAGACCTGACCTGTTGAAGAGGGACGGCATCCATCCTTCTTGGAGTGGTGCTGCTCTTCTCTCTAGTAATTTGGCATATAGTCTTAAAGCTAAACCTTGACTAACTGGGGCCCAGGTCAGGAAGCAGACGGACTGGCTTACCCGACCGTCTGCTAGCTGTCTCCCGTTACAGAAGTCAGATAAATCCCAACACATAGAGACTCTTTCACCTAGATATTATCACATAGAGACTGTGTCTGTTCGCGAATTAGTAAATACAAAACATCAAGACCATTCAACAGTAAAAACTTAATTGATGTCAAACGAATAAACAACAGATATAATACAGATGATCAAATGATAAAGCTCGGGTTGCTGAATATTCGATCCCTTTCCCCAAAAGCACTTATTGTTAATGATATAATTACAGATAATAATCTAGATTTGCTGTGTTTGACAGAAACCTGGCTAAAACCTGACGACTACATTACTTTAAATGAGTCCACCCCCCAAGATTATTGTTATAAACACGAGCCGCGTCTGAAAGGTAAAGGGGGAGGGGTTGCTGTAATTTATAATAATATCTTCAGTATTACTCAGAAGTCTAGTTTCAAATATAATTCTTTTGAAGTTTTGGTGTTTTATGTAGCATTATGTAGTGTAATTGATAAATCCCGTTTGACATTTGTGTTGGTTACTCTATACAGGCCACCAGGGCACAATACAGACTTTATCAAAGAATTTGCTGACTTTCTATCCGAGTTAGTACTGGCTGCAGATAAAGTACTAATTGTTGGTGATTTTAATATCCATGTAGATAATGAAAAAGATGCATTGGGATTAGCATTTAGAGACATTCTAAACTCTATTGGAGTAAGGCAACATGTGTCAGGACCCACTCATCGCCTTAATCATACGTTAGACCTAATATTGTCACATGGAATAAATGTTGATACCGTTGAAATTCTGCAGCAGAGCGACGACATCTCAGATCATTACCTAGTATCATGTATACTTAATTTAGCTAAGGCTGCAAAGCCATCCCCTCGCTTCAAATATGGCAGAACTATCACTGCCGCCACTAAAAATTGCTTTTTAAATAATCTTCCTCATCAGTTTCATCTCCTCAGCATCCCAGATAGCCTAGAGGAACTCGATTTTGCAACAGAAACTATTGACTCTCTTTTTTCCAGCACTTTAGACACAGTTGCTCCCCGGCGCTTAAAGAAGATTAAAGAAAATAGTCCAACGCCGTGGTACAATGAGCACACCCGGGCCCTTAAAACAGTAGCCAGAAAAATGGAGCGCAGCTGGAAGAAAACAAAATGAGAGATTTTTCGTAATTCATGGAAAGAGAGCATGATCGCATACAGAAAGGCCGTAAAAACTGCTAGATCTGCCTATTTCTCGACTCTCTTAGAAGAAAACAAACACAACCCTAGGTATTTATTTGATACAGTGGCTAAGTTAACCACAAATAAAGCTTATACTTCTGATGGTTGTAAACAGCACAGCAGTAATGACTTTATGAACTTCTTTACGTGTAAGATCGATAATATTAAGAAGAAAATTATAACCATGCAGCCGTCTACTATAGTGTCACATGAGAAAAAATTACATTCATTCACTGCTATAGGAGAGGAAGAACTGGCTAAACTCGTTAAATCATCTAAATCAACAACATGTATGCTCGACCCTATACCGACTAGGCTATTAAAAGAGATGCTACCAGAGGTCATAGATCCTCTTCTTAATATCATTAACTCATCTTTGTTATTAGGATATGTACCGAAAAACGTTTAAGTTGGCTATTATCAAACCACTTATTAAAAAACCTCAACTTGATCCTACAGAATTAGTCAATTATAGGCCGATCTCAAATCTACCCTTCCTGTCAAAAATACTGGAACAGGCAGTGTCTTCACAATTATGTTCCTTTTTAGAAAGAAATGGTATCTGTGAGGATTTCCAGTCAGGATTTAGACCGTATCATAGTACTGAGACTGCTCTCATCAGAGTTACAAATGATTTACTCTTATCATCCGATCGTGGTTGTATTTCTCTATTAGTGTTACTCGATCTTAGCGCTGCATTCGATACTATCGACCACAACATTCTTTTGAATAGACTCGAAAATTATGTTGGCATTAGTGGAACTGCATTGGCATGGCTTAAATCATACTTATCTGACCGTTATCAGTTTGTAGCAGTAAATGAAGAGATGTCACACCGATCACAAGTTCAGTATGGAGTACCGCAGGGCTCGGTGCTAGGACCGTTGCTCTTCACCCTGTACATGCTACCACTGGGAGATATCATTAGGAAGCATGGCATTAGTTTTCACTGTTATGCTGACGATACTCAGCTCTATATTTCTTCACGCCTGATGAAACTTACCAATTCACAAGATTAACGGAATGCATAGCTGATATAAAACATTGGATGTCTAGTAATTTCCTGCAACTTAATTCAGAAAAAATTAATTTTTAATTATTGGACAAAAAAACTCTGCAAGTAGTAACCTAGAATACTGTCTAACACTCGATGGCTGCTCTGTCAAGTCCTCGTCGTCAGTTAGGAACCTGGGTGTGCTCTTTGATACCAATCTTTCATTTGAAAGCCACGTTTCTAACATCTGTAAAACTGCATTCTACCATCTTAAAAATATATCTAAATTACGGCACATCCTTTCGATGCAAAATGCTGAACAGTTAATTCATGCGTTCATGACCTCAAGGCTAGATTACTGTAATGCTTTACTGGGTGGTTGCCCTGCTCACTTAATAAACAAACTCCAGCTGGTCCAAAACGCAGCAGCTCGAGCTCTTACTAGAACAAGGAAGTATGACCATATTAGCCCGGTTCTGTCAACACTTCATTGGCTCCTATTAAACATCGAATAAATTTTAAAATCTTGCTTATTACTTACAAAGCACTAAATGGTTTAGCTCCCCAGTATTTGAGCGAACTCTTAACGCATTATACTCCATCACGTCTATTGCGGTCTCAAAACTCTGGCCAGTTGATAATACCTAGAATATCAAAATCAACTGCAGGCGGTCGATCCTTTTCCTATTTAGCGCCTAAACTTTGGAACAGTCTTCCTAGCATTGTTCGGGAAGCAGACACACTCTGTCAGTTTAAATCTAGACTAAAAACGCATCTCTTTACTATGGCTTACACATAAAACATTATCAATTTCTATTACTCAAATCAGTAAATGATTGTCAGGCTGCATTAACTAGGTCAGCCGGAACCGGGAACACTTCCCATAACACCTGATGTACTCGTTACATCATAAGAAGAATGGCATCTACGCTAATGTTAGTCTCTCTGTTTATACCGAGGTTTACTGCAGTCAGCCAGATCCAGGCCGTATCGAGATCAGATGGTGGACCAGCGCCTGGACATGACCAACGCATCCCTGAAGTGTCTGCAGAGAACATGTCAAATAAACTCCCCGTAAATGCTGCATCGACACGACATCCTCATTAAACCCGTCTCTTGGCGTGGCGACTCAATCTCTCGAATAATCTAACAAATATCTATTTGCCTAATATGAATTAAGACCTGCTATGTTGCCAGAATTATAATCATACACTGTTTGTTCGTCGGCCAGAGGAGAACTGGCACCCCGACTGAGCCTGGTTTCTCCCAAGGTTTTTTTCTCCATTCTGACCCTGAAGGAGTTTTGGTTCCTTGCCACTGTTGCCTCTGGCTTTTGGCTTGCTCAGTTGGGGACACCTAAATTTCTTCTATATTACCGATCTGCCCGCATTGATGCTATATGATACTTGAAATTAGCTGGATAACATCACCGTTTCACCAGAACGGCTGTACAAATTCTGTTGCATTATTTTACTTTTAACAATGTGAAGCTGCTTTGAAACAATTGGACTTGTTAAAAGCGCTATATAAATAAAGGTGATTTGATTTGATTTGATTAAAGTTAGGAACAGGTGTGGTGGTGTGGGTAAGTTTAAGGGTAAAGTTAGGGACAGGTGTGGTGGTGTGGGTAAGTTTAAGGGTAAAGTTAGGGACAGGTGTGGTGGTATGGGTAAGTTTAAGGGTAAAGTTAGGGATGGGTAAGTTTAAGGGTAAAGTTAGGGACAGGTGTGGTGGTGTGGGTAAGTTTAAGGGTAAAGTTAGGGACAGGTGTGGTGGTGTGGGTAAGTTTAAGGGTAAAGTTAGGAACAGGTGTGGTGGTGTGGGTAAGTTTAAGGGTAAAGGTAGGGACAGGTGTGGTGGTGTGGGTAAGTTTAAGGGTAAAGTTAGGAACAGGTGTGGTGGTGTGGGTAAGATTAAGGGTAAAGTTAGGGACAGGTGTGGTGGTGTGGGTAAGTTTAAGGGTAAAGTTAGGGACAGGCGTGGTGGTGTGGGTAAGTTTAAGGGTAAAAAGTTAGGGACAGGCGTGGTGGTGTGGGTAAGTTTAAGGGTAAAGTTAGGAACAGGCGTGGTGGTGTGGGTAAGTTTAAGGGTAAAGGTAGGGACAGGCGTGGTGGTGTGGGTAAGTTTAAGGGTAAAGTTAGGAACAGGCGTGGTGGTGTGGGTAAGATTAAGGGTAAAGTTAGGGACAGGTGTGGTGGTGTGGGTAAGTTTAAGGGTAAAGTTAGGGACAGGTGTGGTGGTGTGGGTAAGTTTAAGGGTAAAGTTAGGAACAGGTGTGGTGGTGTGGGTAAGTTTAAGGGTAAAGTTAGGGACAGGTGTGGTGGTGTGGGTAAGTTTAAGGGGTAAGGTTAGGGACAGGTGTGGTGGTGTGGGTAAGTTTAAGGGTAAGGTTAGGGACAGGTGTGGTGGTGTGGGTAAGTTTAAGGGCAAAGTTAGGGACAGGCGTGGTGGTGTGGGTAAGTTTAAGGGTAAAGTTAGGGACAGGTGTGGTGGTGTGGGTAAGTTTAAGGGTAAGGTTAGGGACAGGTGTGGTGGTGTGGGTAAGTTTAAGGGTAAGGTTAGGGACAGGTGTGGTGGTGTGGGTAAGTTTAAGGGTAAAAGTTAGGGACAGGTGTGGTGGTGTGGGTAAGTTTAAGGGTAAGGTTAGGGACAGGTGTGGTGGTGTGGGTCAGTTTAAGGGCAAAGTTAGGGACAGGTGTGGTGGTGTGGGTAAGTTTAAGGGTAAAGTTAGGGACAGGTGTGGTGGTGTGGGTAAGTTTAACAGTGTAATTATAAATGTAACAACAGAAATTAATTACAGATGTAATTACATGAAGGTATTTTTAAAAATATAAGTACAATATTAATGCATGTACACAATAAGTGCATTGCATCAAATGATTAATTTAAATGTTAGTACATAATAGTTAAGGCCACCTAATATAAAGTGGGTCTATAAATTGTATATGAAGTAACTTTTTTAACTCTGTAGCATTTATACAAAACAAATATGCTTTATATAGGGAAGTATTTATACCCTTTCTACATAAATTTGACATTAAGAACAGTAAACTCACAATTTATGCTATATAATAAATCTCAACTGCATAATTGTTTATCGTCTCAAAGTGTAAACTATATTAACACAGGGCTCCAGACTAGTCTTTGATTTGAGCGCAGTGGCACCAGCGCCACTAAGTTCTAAGGTGAAAGGTAATTTAAAAATTATTATTGTTTTGCAGTTTGCAGTTACTAATAACATTACGGAACATTCGTTTGTTATGGAAATTTTACAGTGAAGCACTGCGCTTGCATTTACGGAATTCCATGGATAATATATTTTTTTCTGTCTTGTTTTCTCGTGATCACACCTTAATTTTCTGGTGATTGTTTCATTCTGAAATACTGCACTGCACCCGGAGTCTACTGTTGCAATAGCAACGAACACAACTTTCACGCACATCTGATCGACGGATAAACCGTGTGCTCTTATATGTTGTGGATCTTTCAGCAAAATCTTTGCTTTGCTTAATAAACATTTTATTTGTGCAATTAACATGTTTAAATTATCAAAAGCGCAGGCAGAGTGCCTTCAGAAGGATGGCAGGTTATTCTGTAACTGTTCTAAAAATCGTTTAGAGTTGCTTGGATTCAACCCATTATTTTCCTCATTCATTTGAAATAAAATTACATTACATAATTAGTTTGTTATTATAGTATCCTACTATCCTGTAGGATAGGCTGTGACTGGTATCATGTGCCTTCCTTCTAGCCATGCTATTCCGTTAAAAAGAGGTGCAATACTCCAGATTTCTAAACGTTTAATCCAGTTGATATAATACAATCTTGGAATGCTGTTTGAGAAGAGTGTTCATGTATATGTGTGTGGTTTGCTACAAAGAAATGTACAAAATACAATAGTTTTAGTTATCACTGAATTAAATGATAGGCTGCTACACATCTTTACATAGGCTATGAATCATATTTCTCATCAATAGGCTATATATTGAGTGACACAATGCGGTAAACTAACAATTACTTAGACTGATGATTAAAATGGCGTCTTAAAGATGCACAATAAGGTACAAAGAGAATACAGTGACATCAAAATGAGTTAAACAGTAAGTTTGGTGTCACACCGAACGCTAATGCGGTACAGAAGCTGTGACAAGTCGTGCATCTATTGCAGTAGAACGTAACGATAATACAGACACACTTGAGCAAACTAATCGCATTCAACCATTTAACATTACTTAAATTAATTACTTAATGCACACAATACTGCACAAATTATAGCAATCACGAAAGGTCTTCAACACGTTCAATCTGGGCCAATATGAACTGTCTAACACAGTAAGGTGGATATGCTCATAGACAGTAAAAGAAATGGACACAGCGACCCCATAGACTTCAACAGAGAAAAGTGAAGTCAATTAGAAGCACTCACTTCCTGATGGCTGAGTGTACTGCACAGCCTCAGACTGAGCTTGATGACGTAGATGTGACGTGAGCAACCTGTCTGACGGTTGTATGCCCTCTAGTAGTTGTGCAAAGTAAAATCTGAATCACTGAATCGGGGCGATAGTGTAAGATACAAGGTAATGGAGCCTTTTATACATTGTCGTGTTTCTAAACAATTGACAAATTGAGTCTTTAAACACCTCAGATGTAAAGTTATTCGCTGTCAAAGTGACGACAAAATTAATGGGAGTCAATGGAATGCTAACAGCAGGTGATGGCTTGGTTGGCAATGGCTGCCCCTATGGAAGGTATGCTTTCCGGGTGCTGGATTACCCCCTTGGATATGCTATACCGCGCCCCATCAGTTATTTGGTTCTATACTGCCACCTGTTGGCACAGTTGTGTAACTTAGAGAAGATTAAGTCATGATCATGAGAAAAGATAAAATTAACTTTTATTAACAACAGTCAAAAACCTAATTTTTTATCCATGATCGACTTTCTACTTTTTTTCCATGTATTAGGAAATGGGAGTGGAAATGACTAAGTCAAATAAGTGCTCCTCTGCCGCATCTACTGGTTACAGTGGTAATTGCATGTCTTTTTTTAAATAAAAGTGCTCATTTACCACAACGTGTTAACTTTTAGTTTTATCAAATCATCACATTAAAACTAAATAACATTAAAATTGGATAATATTTAGAGCTTTTAAGTGCTAGAAAAAGTGTGAAGCACTTGAAAGCTCTTGAAAAGGGCTTGAATTTCCATTCCACTTTCGTTTAATTTACTTTTATAGTTTAATGTTTCTCATTTATAACAGAAATAGCAGCTCTTATCAGTTGGGTACCTGTGGTGCCACCAGTGCGACCTCTAACAAAATTTAATCGCATCAACAGGAAAAAAAGGTAGCAAAATGCGACCATTTGGTCACACTCTGGAGCCCTGTAACATATATCAATTTGTCTAACTTTATTTGCATACATACAGTACACTAATTGATATAGCAAATCTCAACTGCTTGATTGTTTATAGCGTCACAAAATGTTAATCGCCCAGCTCAAATCTGCTAAATCTATAAAGCATGAAGGATTTCTGAGAAATGCTGTTGAAAGTGGATTGGATCAAGCGCCAAAACCCACTTGTAGCCAATCAGCAGTAAGGGAGACTCATTGGGGGAAGGTGGTCTCAGCCTCAGACGTCAGGCCCACGGACCGTTGGCTGAACGTCTGATGCATATGGCACACTTATCTGGAAACACTTCAGGAGTTTCAAAGTCGTTATCTGATTGGCTGAATTCTACAGGATGTCCGCGAGACACGTGTTACGTTCTTTAACGGTCCGTCTGGAAACAAATGCCATGACTCCAAACTCCCTCATGAAAGAAGAACGCTGTCGTGTTTACTGTGACAATGAGCACTTATCAGAATCAAGTTAACGCTGGATTTTCAAAAGTATGTGAACTTTGCGGCTCCATTGTTGCAGTAAACTTGCACAACGTTCTTGAATGAATAATTTCTAGACACACGCCTGTTATTGCAGGGACACTGACTTTACATGTTCAACGCCCCTAAACATGACGCGTTACATGTCAGTAAAACGTCCTCTTCCAATGAAAGCTGTGAAAGAGTCCAGATCTTCTGCTGTCAGTCTGAAGGTCTGACTACGCAAGACTAGGGGGAGGTGCCTGTGTTACATAGCGTGTTTGTGAATTTGGGGGCGGAGCTATCAAGATGGGATGTGATTCTTTTGGGTAGGGGTGTGTTTGTTTTGGTTATTTCAAATATCAACAGCATTTTTCAAAAACCGCTTACTGCACCTTTAAGATATTATACATTAACACCATGAATTACTGTAAGGCTGCTTTGAAACAATGTGTGTGTGAAAAGCTCTAATACAGATAACAGGGAACGTTCTCAGAACTTTAGCTAACGTTCTGTCAAGGTTCTCTCGACTTGTTCCAGTAACATTATAAGAACGTTCATTCAAAGTTATCTGGTCTTTAATAATGTTCTCATTTGCTAGCACATAAATCGTTCATGGAGTGTTTTTTTTTTTTTTTCTTAAATGTTTTAGTTGAACACGCATCTAACATTTTTAAAATGGTATTTTTGTTTCAGGATGTTTAGAGAACATTTAAAAGTAACGTTTGAAGAATGATACAATGGAATGTTTCCTTAACGTTTATATAACCAAGAAAATCTTTTATTTAGAACATTTAAAAATATGGATGTTTTGAATGTTCAGAAAAAGGGGTGTAACAATATCTCGCAACACAAAAACGCAACAATATGTATCGTGGATAGTGACAATCTGTATTATGTATAGTTCACCCAAAGTGAAAATTACTGAGAGGAAAAAAATCACATTACTACATTAAACTACTATATATAATGTTGAATATAATGTATAATAATGCAATGGGGGCATATTTATGGGTCCTGATAATGCCTACTGTCTACCAATAAAAAGTGGCCTACGTTGTTTTAAATATAATACCAAATTTAGCATTTTAATCAACAGCACGTTATTTGGTAACCTTTTACCATGTCTTGAAGTATCGCAATAATATCGCATCCTGAGTTCAGTATCGTGATATGTATTGAATCGTGACATGACGGTCTCGTTACACCCCTATTCAGAAATAATATATTCATATCTTAATGGGAATCTCAAACCAAGTGGTGAAATTATTTCAAATTCATCAAATATTCACTTAATAGTAATATTGCGATGAACTAATTTGATTTCCATTTTTAAAACTAGTGAATTTAATATTCTTAAACTCAAATCAGTTGAGCATCACTATCAGAATCATTCCAGATATCTTCACCTTAATTTTGATGGACTTATTTCCGACAGGCACTGCCGTCCCACCCGACAGGTTAAACCACAGAACTGCTGAAACCAAGCCCACATTGTCATTTCCATCCATGTCTTGTGTAACCATGTCAAAGGCTTTGACAGCAGCCAGATGCACACGTCCCGGCCT
The DNA here is from genome assembly GCA_018749465.1 of Paracanthobrama guichenoti. Classification (NCBI taxonomy): domain Eukaryota; kingdom Metazoa; phylum Chordata; class Actinopteri; order Cypriniformes; family Gobionidae; genus Paracanthobrama; species Paracanthobrama guichenoti. The sequence continues at coordinate 25,739,507 of CM031964.1, read as the reverse complement.
CTTATAGGGGACTTTACAGCTGCTCTCACACTGTCCCGGGACAGGACTCTGAGACAGAGGTGACTTCTTGGCCTTGTCTGCTGGGACGGACGTCATGACCCACTCCCCGTTAAATACACCCAGCTTCAGTAACAAGCTCTTGCTCGCGAAAACAGTGCTGTCAATGTCCAAGCCTTCATCCGGCTCTAGTCTGGACAGAATTCCTCCCGGTTTCTGGAGATCTGAGACATCAACCACCCGGATGTCAAGTCTGCATTCAAGAGCCTGTAAAAAAGCACTGAAGTCCAATACTTTGCTGTTGAGCAGAGAGCTGGCAGAACTCAAGCTGATGGCATACTGGGCGAAATCAGAGACGAAGAGAGAGGAGGCTGACAGTCTGCTGGTGATGGAGGTGTTGGTCAGGTCCAGATCTCTGCAGTCTGACACCACCACACTCGTGTCCACTGTGATCATGCCCTGGCTGACAGGTGCACACTCCAGCACCAGCACGTCTGACATCTGCGCATGCGCGGCTTCTTCACCCAGTGAATGATGGTAGGGGATCAGAAGCGCGTCGCCTTGCCTCGCCAGGAGAGTCTGTCCGGGACAGGACGCCAGGACCAGCAGACCATTGCAGAACTTCTCTGAAGAAGCCCATTTAAAGCTCTGCTTCGTCCGAGCACCGAGCACAATCTTCTTTAAAGGCAGCAAGGACTGTGGACGAACCGTTCCCAGTGAATGCTCCTTCAACCCGTAGTGTTTGAGGAAAGATCTGCTCGCATGAACAACGAGACACGTGTGATTGTTTACATCAGTCTCTTCCTCTGGTGTGATGTGCGCGCACACCAAAAAGCCCCGATTAGAGGACGACTGCTGGTCTGTCGATGAAAATAACAGCGCGTATGTGGACTCAGTGTAGTCTGGAAACTTCTGAGTGAATTGTGATTTGTTGATAAGCACGTGTAGAGGATGAATATGTGATGGAAAGTCATCAAGACACTGCAGCTTCATGGGGGCCGCCATGTTGAAGACGCGCGCATGCGCATTGAAACGAGAGAAACTGACAACTGCTGGATAAGCGGGTAGATTTGTGTTATGCTCTCTTAAATTGTTATTATTTTGTGTAAATGCTACTTTCAGCAATATAAATGGTAGAAGAGATTTATTTCCCTTCAAAACAGAACTGTAGTCATATCTTGAAACAGCATAAGTATATATACTTTTTAGCACAATCTATCCAACGTTTTTCTGAGCCATCAAGCCCTCCTTGGAAGAATAACTAATGTGTTACTCATAAGAAATATGCTAGTAATTATTTGAGACACAATGACAAAAAAAGAATTTCATTTAAAGGGATAGTTCACCCAAAAATGAAAATCACCCCATGAGTTACTCACCCTCAAGCCATTCTATGTGTATATGATTTTCTTCTTTCAGACGAATAAAATCAGTTATATAAAAAAAAAATACCATCGCTCTTCCAAGCTTTAATGGCAGTGAATGGCGACCCTGTTTTTAAAGTCCAAAAAAAATGCATCCATCCATCGTGAACATACTCCATGCGGCTCCAGGGGCTTAATAAAGGCCTTTTGAAGCAAAGCAATTGGTTTGTGTAAGAAAAATATCCATATTTAAAACGTTATAAACTAAAATTTCAACTCACGTCAACTTACGTCAAAAGAGTGATCTCTGACGCGATGTAGGAGTAGCATAAGCTTTGACGCCTCTCGTGCTTCAAACAAATAGGGCTGGGCAACAAACTCAAGCTTATCTTTTATATCAAAATCTCATTTTAGACTTCTAATTCACCGGTGTTTTGTTTTGCTCTATCCTCTGAGCTTCCGCGTTCATCAATATGTCATGCCTCGAGTTACTCTTTCTGTCTGTCGGAAGCAAATCATTTTAGTTTATAGCATGTTAAATATGGTTATTTTTCTCACACAAACCCATCTCTTTGCTTCAGAAGGCCTTTATTAACCCCCCAGAGCAATGTGGAGCACTTTTATGATGGATGCATGCACTTTTTTGGGCTTCAAAATCTCAGCCTCCATTCACTGCCATTATAAAGCTTGTAAGCGTCAGAATATTTTTTTAATATAACTCTGATTGTATTTGTCTGAAAGAAGAAAGTCGTATACATAATAAATCATGGGGTATTTCATGAATTATCCCTTTAAATTATATTAATTCAACAAAGTATTTAAATAGTGTGTCACATTTCATATTTCAATTTATTTATACACTCACCTAAAGGATTATTAGGAACACCTGTTCAATTTCTCATTAATGCAATTATCTAATCAACCAACCACATGGCAGTTGCTTCAATGCATTTAGGGGTGTGGTCCTGGTCAAGACAATCTCCTGAACTCCAAACTGAATGTCAGAATGGGAAAGAAGGGTGATTTAAGCAAGTTTGAGCGTGGCATGGTTGTTGGTGCCAGGCGGGCTGGTCTGAGTATTTCACAATCTGCTCAGTTACTGGGATTTTCACGCACAACCATTTCTAGGGTTTACAAAGAATGGTGTGAAAAGGGAAAAACATCCAGTATGCGGCAGTACTGTGGGCGAAAATGCCTTGTTGATGCTAGAGGTCAGAGGAGAATGGGCCGACTGATTCAAGCTGATAGAAGAGCAACTTTGACTGAAATAACCACTCGTTACAACCGAGGTATGCAGCAAAGCATTTGTGAAGCCACAACACGCACAACCTTGAGGCGGATGGGCTACAACAGCAGAAGACCCCACCGGGTACCACTCATCTCCACTACAAATAGGAAAAAGAGGTTACAATTTGCACGAGCTCACCAAAATTGGACAGTTGAAGACTGGAAAAATGTTGCCTGGTCTGATGAGTCTTGATTTCTGTTGAGACATTCAGATGGTAGAGTCAGAATTTGGCGTAAACAGAATGAGAACATGGATCCATCATGCCTTGTTACCACTGTGCAGGCTGGTGGTGGTGGTGTAATGGTGTGGGGGATGTTTTCTTGGCACACTTTAGGCCCCTTAGTGCCAGTTGGGCATTGTTTAAATGCCACGGCCTACCTGAGCATTGTTTCTGACCATGTCCATCCCTTTATGACCACCATGTACCCATTCTCTGATGGCTACTTCCAGCAGGATAATGCACCATGTCACAAAGCTCGAATCATTTCAAATTGGTTTCTTGAACATGACAATGAGTTCACTGTACTAAAATGGCCCCCACAGTCACCAGATCTCAACCCAATAGAGCATCTTTGGGATGTGGTGGAACGGGAGCTTCGTGCCCTGGATGTGCATCCCACAAATCTCCATCAACTGCAAGATGCTATCCTATCAATATGGGCCAACATTTCTAAAGAATGCTTTCAGCACCTTGTTGAATCAATGCCACGTAGAATTAAGGCAGTTCTGAAGGCAAAAGGGGGTCAAACACAGTATTAGTATGGTGTTCCTAATAATCCTTTAGGTGAGTGTACATTTAGTATCACTTTTTTTAAAGTAAGGTTTGCTACAAACCATAGGAGGATGAAACGCATGAAACGCATGAAACGCAGGATGAAGAAAACAGTGTTTTAATGTCTTAATTAATATAATGTGCCTTATAGTGTACTTCAAATTTTAATAGTGCAAAAAACTGTACTTGCAGATGATATAATATTAATGAAATATAAAATAAATTGCAACTTTTTCATTACAAATGTGTTGTGATATTTTATAGATTTTGCCTATATCACTCAAGTCCAAATTTCAAAAATAAAGGTTGATATTTTTTATCCACATTCATGGCACTATTAACAGAGAACAATTTAGTGTACCATTGAGAGAGAACTCTTAGGTGAACTATAAGGCTAAAATTAACAGCATAAAATCGAAAAATCCCCTTTAATGTAGCATTTGTTCATAGCCCATTTGTGAAATGTCATTTGCTGTGCTGTAGTTAGCAGGTGTCACCACTGGGTGGCAAATGTGTACTTTAAATCAGAAGTCTTCAACCCTGAACCTGCAGACCTGCCTGTGACTGTCAAACAGCCCTGCAGAGCTTGATTAGCTGGTTCTCATGTGTGTTTGGTCTCTACAGGAGCAGGATTGAAGTCCTCTGCTTTAGTCAAGTCAAATCACCTTTATTTATATAGCGCTTTTAACAAGTCCAATTGTTTCAAAGCAGCTTCACATTGTTAACAGGAAAATAATGCAACAGAATTTGTACAGCCGTTCTGGTGAAACGGTGATGTTATCCAGCTAATTTCAAGTATCATATAGTGTCAATGCGGGCAGATCGGTAATATAGATAAAATTTAGGTGTCCCCAACTGAGCAAGCCAAAAGCCAGAGGCAACGGTGGCAAGGGACCAAAACTCCTTCAGGGTCAGAATGGAGAAAAAAAACCCTTGGGAGAAACCAGGCTCAGTCGGGGTGCCAGTTCTCCTCTGGCCGACGAACAAACAGTGTATGATTATAATAATTGGTATTGGTCTTATTGGTTTATTTTAATGATTTAAATGATTAAAGGATTAAAAGGTATTTAAGAAAATACAGAAAAAGAAATAAGAACGGTAAAAGTTCCAGTTGTATTGTAGTTATGAAGTAAACTATTTGCAAATAATATATATTTTTAAAATATGCACACATTCACTCTTATTTTTGACTGTATATTTGATTTGTAGCTATATTTTATATATATATATCATATTTTCAGTTCAAAACAGTGAAATTTCATTAAAATGTAAAATAGTTTGCATCACTCAATATTACTGTTGGTCGCTGAATGGTTTTATCGTAAAACGGTTGTCAAATATTAAATGTTTATCTGCTTACATCTTAAGACGTACTCTTTCACTGCTAAAACTAAAGTATGGCGTTGGAATTCGCACTAGTAGTAAGCCCCGCCTTCTTTGATTTGATTGGCCAGCTCACTCATTCTGACAAGCGCTGTTAGACCGCTGAGGTATAACATTTTAATTTTGTCATCCTAGCAACAAACATTTTTAATTTGTGTAATAGAGTGCAGCAGAGCAGCATCAAGAATATAAAATATTGGTGGGGACAATTTGGCCATTTCTAATTATTATCTGGATTATGTCTATGGTGGTACGGCCCTGCATTAATCTGTATAGCCAATGAAAACTGCTCATTATGAATTACATTTTTCTGTACTATGTCCACTTTCACACAGTATTCTGAAGGGCCCAGTAATTCTTTCATACTATTGAAATTTACAGCTCAAGTATCTTTCATTAGCTGGTCAGGTGTGTTCAGTTAAGAATGGGGTTAAATTCTGCAGAATAGTGTGTCTCCAGGAGCCAGATTGGACACTTCTAAAATTGGCAGGTTTAGCCAAACCTGCTCCTGGAGGGTCACTGTCCCTCAGAGGCCACATCCACACGAAGCCAGAACTTTCCCTATCCAATCTTTTTTTCCCTTGTCTCAAGAAATATCTGCATACACATGAAACGACTGAAACTGACTCAAAACTATGTAGTATACATGCCAGACCAGTATGTGGCGCTGTAATTCTGCTACAGAAATACACTAAAAATGGAGAAGACTTGGAGCATGCGCAAGACGTGGTGTGATGACATCACCATTTCACAAAATATTCAAGATTCAAGAGTTTTATTTGTCACATACACAGTTATATACAGAATATACAACCGGCAGTGAAATGTAAAATATAATATAAGGCGGTCGGTTTCAGATTTATCCACTCTGGGAACCGGTTTCAAAAAATACCAGTTTCAGGCTCCCAAAATGCCGGATCCGTCTGGACAAAACGCTGATACGATACAATTTTTTTACGTATACAGCTAGACGCGTCTCCGTGTGGACGGGGCCAGAGCTCCAACACTAATCAAATGCACTTGAACCAGCTAATCAAGGTGTTCAGGATTACTTGAAAATAACAGGCAGGTGTGTTGGAGCAGGTTGGACCTGAAGTCTGCAGGAAGGTAGCCCTCCCCTAAGACCTCTGCCATAAGGTAAAACCAGTTTGTGATTGTTCATGAGCTCACTGAGGGCAGTAATAATCTGAAAGGGTGTCGGAATTGGGCTCAACACCAACAACACACAAGCATCTGGGTTGCCAGGTTTGTGCATCAAAACCAGCCCAACTGCTATTCAAAACCTGCCCAATCACGGCCAAAACTAGCCCAATTGTGTTCACAGCAACAGTGTTAAATGGAAAACTGCAGAATTTATTGAATGGGAACCTGGATAATGCACTGCACACCATTGAAGATTAGTAAGCAAATTTTCTAAGCAAATGGCACTAATGAAGATTCTCTGTCACAGGTGGCAACTTTCTCCTGGAAACCTGGGAAGGCTGGAATGAGTTTAGTCAAGGGTTGAGAGCATGTTTCAGAGGATACAAACAAACAGTTCAGTGTCATCTCTCTTTCCTATCACTGCTACGCTGATGACACACAACTCTACCTCTAGTTCCAGCTCGATTATCCAATCGGTAGATGTTCATATATCAGACATTTCCTGCTGGATGAAGGACCACCACCTTCAACTCAACCTTGCAAAGTTTGCAAAGGCCAACCCCATACTTCATTAGAACTTCTCCCTTCAGCTAGTTTCATCAACCATAACTCCACCCAGGACAGCCAGGAACCTTGGAGTTGTGATTGATGGTCAGTTGAACGTCACAGACCACATTGCTAGAATGGCTCGGTCCTGCAGATTTGCCTTATGAAACATTAGGAGGATCAGGCCCTTCCTAGCATGCTGCACAACTCCTTTTCCAAGCTCTTGTTTTATCCAGACTGGACTATTGTAAGGCTCTCTTGGCAGGCCTTCCAACATGCACTGTCAAACCTCTGCAACTGATCCAGAATGCAGTAGCAAAAGTGGTCTTTAACAAGCTGAAGAGATTGTCTTGTCATGACTCTCTTCATCACTGGTTGCCAATAGCCGATCACATCAAATTCAAGGCACTGATGTTTGCATACAGAACAACCACTGGCTCTGCACCCCTATACCTAAACTCACTACTTCAGACCTATGTGCCCTGTGACACAGGTTTCAGAAGCACGTGGCTCTCTATACTCTCCGAAAAAAAGGTACAAAAGCTGTCACTGGGCTGGTAACTTTCAAAAAGGTTCTAATGGCTTGTTTCCACTGAGCCAAGGCTCAAGGCAAAACACAGCCGAGTACTTTTGGTACTAATATGTACCTTTGAGGGACTAATATGCACTTTTTAGGTACAAAGGTGTACCTTTTGAAAAGGTACCACTCCAGTGACAGCTTTTATTCCTTTTTTTCTAAGAGTGTATGTAGCAGCAGCACATGGACACCTGAACAGTGGGGTCAAAGCAGAAGATCCTTTCGCTGTCCATCTCTACTGCACACGAGATGAACCCTCCAGAAGTTTCCTACACATGCAGTGGTCGAAGTGCCTGTTGTAGTCCCGGTTGCAATTCGACAGAAATGCAGAGAGTGTGTTAATTAATTAGTTTCAAAACTTTACTGTCAGCTTTACTGTCTCTACCAATGCACATCCATCTTTAGAACAAGACATGGATACACAAGGATCAAGCAAGACGACTCCATCCTTTGGGAATATAGGTTGGTGATCCTGTGCATATTGATTGCTTTCCCATGTATAATATGTCTTCAAATCCCAGAGGTAGAGCATTGAGAGGATGTATAGAGGTCAAAGACTTATCCTGTGGCTTCCCAGTGACATCATCCTTTGTGGGTCCTTCCTGTGTCTGTCATCACCCCGCTGCTCCACCTTCCCAGGGTGCATCAGTAGCACTGCCACAGCTGCATCCTCCCCAGACCATGAAGAGGAGAAGACGAGAGCAGAACTTCACTAGAAACAGGGCACGTGGGAGGAAGAACCCAAAGGAAATCCTGCCAGCTGAAAATAGTCACGGGAGCATGGAAGTCTGACGGAATAAAGTTCCACTAACCCATTCTTTTCCAGACAGCAGTTGCAGGTATTTCCTCATCAATGGATCCTCAGAATCCGACAAGATAGTCGACATCCCTCAGGAAACCGTTAAACTACTTTGTGGCTGAACTCTCAGGGAAAATGCCACTTACTGCTTGGCCGTTGTTAGGTTGTAGTGATTAACAATAACAATGTTAAACTTGTGTCCCAGTTCAGACTATGGGTAAGCCATTCGGAGATTGACTTACTGAAAAGTGTAAAAACTCTGTGTTTGACTAGTTAACCCCAGTTGGTAACTGCTCCTATAAGGGCCATGGCTACGCACAGCTGAAATAAATACTAATACCTAGCGTAACCATACCCATACAGCCCTGAGATACACATTTTTCATTCTTTGCTTAGGGGTAAACATTTTTTTTTTTTTTTTTTAAATGTTCCTATTATGCTTTTCAACTTTTTCAAATTTAGTTAATGTGTAATGTTGATGTTTGAGCATAATAAAGATCTGCAAGTTTACAAAGTCCACTTCAAAGAAAGATATTTTACATAATCCACTTTCCAAGAATGATTAGTTTGGACTACGGTTTTTCTGGATTTTATGAAGTCATAATGTTACTCATTTAAATAATCCCTCCCACAGAATACGCAAAAAAGGTCCTGGGGTCCATTCTTCGTACCTCGCTTAATACATCTGAGATGATTTGACAGATCCCAGATCTGATCTGATCGAGATAACTGATCTCTGGTTAATTTGGATCTTCAAATGAATTTGCGGATTGGATTAAAATATCTGGATTAAGTTATCCGAGATTACTGCGCGTTCTTGTGTTCCCTGAAGAGGGCAGATGCATCGATACGTGAAACAACGATCAGCACTGCAGCGATCGGCTGACGACAAGACCGCAACGTATGACATCATATAATTTAAAATGTTTATTTTTTTTTTTTATTTTTTTTTACGCATTTCTGGACAAAGAAACAGCAAAGCAACCAAAACAATCATAAAAGTTATAATAGAGCAATGAAATGTGCACTATAAAATCTTCACTATAAAATCGGGAATATAAATAATTGGGAATCGTGTTTTTTTTGTTTTTATACATGATTCCCAATTATTTATATTCACGATTTTATAGTACAGCCTTTACATTTTTATTTTAATGTTGTAATTAGCAATTCATTTAATTTTATATTTGAAGCAGATTTGTTAGATGACAGCATTACTTAATGTTTCTTAAAGGTGCAGTGTGTGAAACTGCCCACTGCTCACCCCTCCCTTTCGAAGCACAAAGAGAAGCTATGGTGGCCAACACAGGACAAAGATAGCAAAAGCAGAGAGTAGCTAGCGCTCTGTAGAGAAGTTTGTCCGTTTAGGGCTACTGTAGAAACATGGTGACTTCACTGTAAGGGGACCCACGGTGTGTGTAGATAGAAACGGCTTCATTATGTAAGGTCTTTATACACCACTGAAAACATTTATGTATATTATATTGCATTTCTGTCAATAGATCCTCATAAATACTACACACTGCACCTAGATATTGGGGACACCTAAATTTCATCTATATTACCGATCTGCCCGCATTGACACTATATGATACTTGAAATTAGCTGGATAACATCACCGTTTCACCAGAACGGCTGTACAAATTCTGTTGCATTATTTTCCTGTTAACAATGTGAAGCTGCTTTGAAACAATTGGACTTGTTAAAAGTGCTATATAAATAAAGGTGACTTGACTTGACAGCACCTTTAAGGTGAACTTCAAGTTATCTACATCTGCATCAAGCCACTCCAGTAATATCTGTCTCACTACTCAAATTAATGCACACTCGGATCAACTGTACATCATGTGTGTAAGACTTCAATAAAATGATAAAGTAATTATTCCATCACAAATAAATCTCTCAATCAAGGGGCTGTGTCTATAGTATAATAGACTACACAACATTATAATATTATTTTCAAATACATTTTTATATTATTATTATTTAAAATTATTATTGCCCCTGGTTCTGTGAAGAACTCTTGTAATAAAGTAGCAGTGCTCGCGAGAAATTATAACTATCAACGCCGCTTAAAAAGATGCAATCTAATCCTGTTGTGATGTTTATTGGATGTTTACATGAAATGAGCTGCTCCAGAACAGGTTTAAGCTTATGGACCTGTTGCTATGACAGCAATTCCAGGATGACCGTCAGAAGAACCAAACAATCCGAGATTATGCCTAATCATCAACAATCAAATCCAGCTAACTGAGTTAGCGTCGTACGAAGAACGAGCCCCTGGTTGAGCTGCATTAGAGTGTTGTCGCTCTGTCAAAGAGTCATTTGTTTGACCTTCCTAAAACTGACAAACTTAGAGTGGTTAGTTTATTTTAAACACCGTTCCTGAACATTTAAACCCCAACATTTGTCTTGTGCGCTGCACTTTTTATGGAGAACAGCTTGTTTTCTGTGGCTTTTGTAAGCTCTCATTTTTGTAGGAAAATTAACCAAGATTTTGTGATCGATTACTGTTTGTATTACCTTATTTTCAGACAAATATCACAATTAAATGGTGGATAACATAAAAGTAAATTACAAAAACATACCACTCTGAAACAACCTGTGAAATCTGTTCTGCACGGTCCTCTTGCTCGCTAACATTGTGAGGATCTGAATCGGGCTCAAATTGGTTTGAAATTGACGCCATCCTCAATATTTACACTAGAGAAGAACTTGCCATTATGGAGGGGCGGGACTAAGCGCTGCCAATCACAACACACTGAGCCAGCTAACCAATCACAGCACATTTCGTAATTCGGAAGGAGGGGCTTCATTGAAACCGGCGTGTTCGGGGCAGAATGAGGAGAGAAGTGCTGTAATAATGTAAAATATGAGAAAAATAATACAAAAATTTTAACAATTAAGCATGAAAACATATTTTAGTACATCCCAAAAACAAAATCAAGATTTCATAAAATAAAGAGGGCATAATAGGACCGCTTTAAATATGTGGCACTAAACTGTTATTGAACATCCTGACACCGTCCACTCTGCTGAGAGCAGTGTTTAGATGAATATGTGCTGCACGCTTTCCTCACAATAACAAAATATAGATAAATAAAAATAACTTTGAATAACAAAAATGAGAAAACAGCAGTTCAGAAAGCATCTGATCACAGAGCTCTGCAATTCGGCACTCCAGTCAATTAATCTTTATTTATATAGCACTTTATACAATAGATTGCTTTAAAGCAGCATCTTTACAGTATTAAACATAGAAAACAATTAGAACTACAACTCCATTTTATACAACAAAGCGGCTCTTCAGTGTGTTCATGTTTTTACTCGTGTCTGACCTCGACGGACTGAACGGATAAAATGAGCCAAAGAAGGTTTCCACCTCAAAGAAGGCGGAGCCTCAGAGCCACACCCACCTAATACATCATCACCATGGACCAATGGTGGTTCGAAGGATAAGAGTTTGTCTCTTTAAAGACTCTATATTTGTCTCTTTAGCTGTCCAGAATTTGATTTTGCCACATTACAAAATGGATAGCTCTGATGATGGATGCTGACTGGTCAAGACAGCATTCCAATCATTGTCACTGCTATGACATGAAACTGTTCACAAACTAGTAAACATAGTAATATAATGTAAATTTGTGTCCTGAACATTTTATTATTTAGTAACCAATTTTTCTTTAAAGCACAGAGCTAAAATACTAATTGTCAGGACCTTTTCATTGCCAAATTAATTTATTAATTTGATTTATTTATTACTTGTCAGTTCTATTTATTTATTTTTTTAGAAATGCCCATTTCTTTTTTTGTGACACATATATCATGAAATGTGATGTACAGAAAATAATCAAAATAAACAGTATGAATAGAAATAGAATTTAAATATTGTTATTGTGTATTTTAACAAATATTATTATGCATTACTTATTTTTGATGTACATTGATATGTATAACCTTCTGGGTGCCACTGTCCTCGTACGAGGACATTATATTTCAGTGGATTTCTCTGACACATCACAGTTTTAAGTCTGGATGTCCTGTAAACACTGGAAAAACAGGAAAACACATATTGTCCAATTTACTTAATCATATTATTTGTGATCTACGCAACAAAATTGTTTCTCTTCTAAATGTGATTTATTTGCTTACGATTAATGTAATTCTCTAAAATGTGCAATCTACTAGATTATATATTTTGGGTGAATGTGAACCAATTAAGTACTTGAAAATTATTTTTGCTTTTGGAAACTGTAATTCCCAGCATGCTTTGCTTGGGACTTGGCGAGAAGAGTAAAATTGTTAAACTTAAGTGTTATTTTAAGTGTTTTGGGGCAACATTAGATAAGGGGTAGACTTTATATTGTTTAATAGTGTTTAATGGTTAATTATGTTGGAATAATTAGATCCATTTAAATTACACTGGGTTACCACAGTGGAGAAGAGTGGAGCGATTGCTTAGGCTGTGGATTGATACAGCTCATGTCATTAAAGAGCATTTCATACTTAGCTCTTGACATGTTTATTATGTGCCATTGCAGGCTTATAGAATGAAAGCTAGTTAGTACAGTTTTATAAATCAGTCAAGTGACCACAAACATATACAAAAACAAAATAAACTTGATTTGATTAAAGAGGCAGGGTCTCAAGCCCACCGGTTGTTAGGGAGCCATATTAAAATCATTTTGAGACTACTCAATTGGGTTACTTAAAAATGACTTCATTCCATGATGTTGAAGTTATGTGAACAAATTATGTTTGTTTAACTTAATTGATTCATATGGAACCGATGTGCATGATTAAATCATGTAAATCCAACACACCTTTTTTTTTTATATATATATATATATATATATATCTGTAGAATTATAAATAATCAAGTCAAGAAAAAAAAAAGTAAAAAAAGAATAAAGTGGCATAAAATAATTGAAGTAGACTGTGCAGTGAGTAAACTGTAGACTTATAAATATGTGGTTAACAAATGTATAAAGAGTATAATGTGCAAACAGGTTTATAACAGGTTGTTACACAGTAACAACGAGAACAGAAAGTGCAGTGCAATGTCAGTGTATCGATGTTTATCCTGAAGTGAAGTCACGTGATGTTAAGTGACTGAGTTCAGGAGTCTGATGGCCTGGGGGAAGAAGCTCCTCCTGAGTCTCTCAGTTTTGGCCATCAGGCTTCGGAAGCGCTTACCAGATGGCAGCAGCGTGAAATGAGGGTTTGCAGGGTGATTAGAGTCCTTGATGATCTTAGTAGCTCTACCTTTGCAGCGTTTGGTGTAGACGTCCTGCAGAGACGGGAGAGCTGACCCTGAGATACGCTCAGATAAGCGCACGACTCTTTTCAGGGCTTTGCAGTCATGACTGGTGCTGTTCCCATACCACGCTGTGATGCACTGAGTTAATACACTTTCTATCGCCCCTAAATAGAAAGTTTTCAGGATAGCTGGTGAAACCCTGAATTTCCTCAGCTGGCGCAGGTGGTACAGCAGAAGAGCACATTCGGGGCTTTTCAGAGATACCGTTTGCTTTGAGGTTTCACCAGGACAACAACTTCTGCTTGTTCTTTAAAAAAATGATTGAATGATCAAATGTAGCACTCTTATGGAATATGATAATTTTTCTAATTATCACTTAAATCTGACTAATTTCCAAATTTTTTGTTATGAATCAACATCTCTGGAAAATGATATACATGTTCAAAATAAGACTTTCTGTTATGAAACAGGACATAGATTTCATACATGACCTCAATAGAAGACAGCGGGACTTAAATCATGTTTATCAGGCATTCTGGGAGACACAACATGTGAATAGGGAAAGAAATTACATATCAATATTCCTATGAAATGTTATTATGAAAATATTGCCAACTATTACTCCCATTATTACACTTCTTTTTCCATCACGTTGCTCCACAAACACATTAGATCCAGTGTATAGATGCATTGCATCGAATGGGAAAACCAATGTATGGTCATTATACCCACATATTGCATAAAGTAAAATGATATATCAATCCATTCCGTTATATCTTTAGTTATCTTTAAAATTTTGGTTTAAGAAATCATGAAACCTGAAAACTGATTGGTGAAGAAGAAAAAAAGGCTTTTAGCCTATACATGTCATTTCATGTCGTTTTTATTTTCTTTTTCCATTCATTCATACGACTTCCGGTGTCCACATACGAAGACATATGAATAAAATATAATTTTTTGAGAAAAAAAAAATCCCCTTTTGTTTCTTATACTCTAAACAATGTAATAATATGAAAAAATACTACATTCAAAAGATTAGGTTTTCCTGGGACTTATGAGGTTAATTCAACAACTAACGTTAAATGTTGTGTCGCTGCGTTCGGTTGAAGTGAGAGCTGTGGAACTGTTGCTCTGCTCGTTTGATTCACTCGGACAGTGTTGAGGTGCACACAGCTGATCATGTGACGGGAGAAGCTGCCACAAACAACATTCATTTACAAATATAACCTGACGCTTTATTTTATTTTTTTTGGGATGATATAGTAAAAGCGTCAGAAAATGCTGTTAGTTTTATCCGAGGAGCACAAGGAGCATTTAGGTTTCTTATCAGATGTGGATCCTGCGGGTAAGGGATAGAAAAACAGCAGAAAATCACACAATATTTACTTGTGTTTATGTTTATATTGTAACGTTATCTGCTTATCTGTAATAAATACGTCCTATATATAGCGTCATGTCTTTTGTGAGTTACAGTAGGGCTCAAAAGTTTGAGACCACACACATTGTTATAATATTTCCAGTATATTTACAATATTACACATTTATCAGCTCTCAAGCCAAAACTTTATAGTCCGTGTTATTTGATATTTTACGTTTATACAGCCTGAATAATTTCTTCTTCGTTTTAACATAACATTTATTAGTTTAACATCTCGCAAAATACAGAAACACTCTTTATTTCCAAGTTAATTTTTATTTATTTTTTTAAATTCCAATTTTTTTGCACTGTATCTTAATGTCGTAATGTTAGCACAAAAACTTAATCATAAGCAATGTAATAATAAAGCATCATATTCGATCTTCATTGTGATTCAATGTTTGCCAGTTGTTGGAGAATTTGGCCGAATTGCTGTGGAGTTTCTGAAGAAGGGCTCAAACCCTAAAATCTACGAGGGAGCGGCACGTGAGTGAAGTTGTGTAGTGTTACTGTGATGTGTTGATGATGGGCTGATCTGTTGAATGCTGTCGTAGGGAAGCTGAATGTGCCAGCGGAGAGCGTCCAGCACGGCGTGGAGGGGTTGATGTACCTCCTCACCGAGAGCTCCAAACTCATGGTGCGTCTCTATCTCCTTAAACACGCTACGACTGATGACGTGACTGTTGTACGATAACAAACACATTTCCATGTGTAATCTTGCAGATTTCGGAGGTGGATTTCCAGGACTCTGTGCTGGTGTTGGGATTCTCAGAGGAGCTCAATCAACTTCTTCTCCAGCTGTATCTGGAGAACAGGAAGGAGATTCGGCAGATTCTCGGCAAACTCGCCCCCAGCCTCCCCCATTACCACAACCTGGAGTGGAGGCTCGACGTTCAGGTGTGACAGACGATCAAAACACATCAAATCTGATTACAAACATCAGCTGTTAAAGCCACAATATGTAATTATCCACCGCTACAAGTCACTCATTCAAAACAAAGGCGTAGCTTGATGACACCTGGAGTTCGTGGCGCTTTTATTCTGCCACAGACAAGCGCTTCAGCTTCTTCTGCTCATGCGTATGTGGGGGAACAGCACTGTTTATTATATTACACACATCTGAGTGTGTTGAAAGTTATGTTATAATGCTGCTCTGTGCGTTCGCTCGGCGGCGACTATGAGCTAGATGGATATTAGGCATGGTAAAACATGGTACTCGTGGTAAATCAAGAAAAACAGATTTAAATAATAAGACTTACTGTGTTGAGCTGGAGAACAATCATTAGTTTTCTGTTGATGAATGATCCAAACAGCTGCTCACCTGTCTAATAGAACACCTCATATTAAAGCTTCTTTGGTGTTTCAATGGTTTCTACAAAATAACAGGAAATCAAGGGTAACGCGGGTGTGATGTCATTGATAGGCAACACACAGCCTGTGTCCTGGTTAAAATCGCTTATTTCTCTGGATTTAAACATTATTGGAAACATTTGGGATAATGTAAGTACACAAATCAACAAAATATATAACACTGTTCTAGTGGATTTTAATCAAAAAAATCTTACATATTGTGCCTTAAACTAAAACTATTAGAAATCAGTTTGGTTAATTGAAATAAAATGAAGTGTGTATATATATATATATATATAATATATATAATTTATATATGATGAAAAACTATTTGAAATAAAGTTGAAGTACTAAAATGACTAAAACTGAACTAAAAATCTAGCTTAATAGAAATATTTAAAGTAATAAAGTAGACAAATGCACACAGCAGAGTTGAATATTAAAATGTAAACTGAAAATATAAAAATAAAAGTAAAGTCCTCTAATGACAAACCACGAACACAACATTTTTATAACACATTTTTATTTACACATTTATAATTTAATGTAATTAAATATAAATTTAAATGTATCATTTTATACTGATAATTTTTAATATGATAATTTTACATTGTTTTTATTTGCTTTAAAATGTTTTTTTTTTTTAAGTCATAATTATACATTTTCACACTTTTTTTATTAAAAAACTTTATTTGCAAAGGAAATTTGCAATAATAGCTGAAAATTATACAGCCATTCTGATTAAATACAGTAAGCATCAAGACAGCAGTAATTTCTTTTTTTTGTTTGTTTGGTAGAATCTTTTTTATTTTTGTTGGAAACTAATTCAAAATAATTGTGGTTTTGACAAAACTATAAACCATCTAGGAGGTAATTTTACCTAGCTGACAAGTTTACAGGTATTACAAGCAGAATCAGCAACCAAATGTCACAGAAAACCAAGGGCCAGATTTACTAAACGGGGAAAATTATCGTTTCATAAAAGCGCCGGTGGGAATGGAAAGTTCTGCATGTCGTCAGTAGATCACACACACAACTTTCCACTCCCATTGGAAACGCTAATTTATAAATCTATAATAATGAAACACTAATATTTAAAGCGGACAGACGCAGCCGGATCATTTCCATAATGACCAACCAGCTACCAGTTAGCATCTGCTTTAAGACGTGCTTTTTTTGGGTGGTAAATAATGGCACAAACACCAGTAAACTGACGAGTGCAAACCTTAGTAAATCACCTTGTGTGATTCATTTAAATTCTCTCCTCCCATAAGTACTGCGTCTGAAAGGGAAACTCCAGCAAATGCATATACAATAAGATCAGCCACAGAAATAACCCTGTCCATGACTACTCAGCGCTGAATCTTCACACAATCGTCTTTAGTAAATTCTGACAGAGTTTTCAGTGCCAAAAGAGGGTTTGTGCTGGGGCAAGCTGTTAAATCTGGCCCTAAATATTAAAGTTTGCAAGGCATAAAAATGTATGCACATGATCAAAAACTGTATCCTAATATAAAAGTGTGTGCGTGTGTTTGTTCTGCTTGCAGTTGGCCAGTCGAATGCTTCGCCATCAGGTGAAACCCACCGTGACCCTGAAGCTACACCTGGAAGACGGAGCGAGACACAGTGCCCGCGTCCTGCAGACGGATCCCGCCACGCTCCAGCACCTCATCCAAGAGCTGGAGCGAGCGCTCGCCGAGCTCAAGAGCAACCACTGCCGCCGCATCCTCCGCAACATCAAATAGAGCCGCGTCCTCACAGACACAACACTGACCAACTGCTCATGAAGGGTTCGTTTGTTTCATTCTGATGACGATAGCAACAACAGATTCCTCTACTAAGATCTGCATTGATTCTTCTCTAAGAAACAACTGAAGCATCACTGCTTTAAAGGTTCACTCAGAAATGAAAATTCTGTCATTAATTTCTCACCCTCATGTCGTTCCAAACCTGTAAGACTTTCGTCCATCATCAGAACACAAATGAAGATATTTTTAATGAAATCTCAGAGATTTCTATCCCTCCACTGAAATTCATTTCACCCAAAACCCATTGTAAAATTAATCCATATGAATTAAATCCATATAATCCATGTCTTCTGAAGAGAAACGATCATTTCATAAAATGAACATATTGAATTTAGGCTTTTGTTCACATTTAAACATTCATAAACAGAAGCTCAACCATATATGCTTGACACGAGAATAAACCTCATTGGTTCTTGGTGAGGCTCAAACATGCGAGAATGAACCTCATTGGTTCTTGGTGAGGCTCAAACATGTGAGAATAAACCTCATTGGTTGTTGGTGAGGCTCAAACATGCGAGAATGAACCTCATTGGTTCTTGCTGAAGCTCAAACAAGCGAGAATGAACCTCATTGGTTCTTGGTGAGGCTCAAACATGCGAGAATGAACCTCATTGGTTCTTGGTGAGGCTCAAACATGCGAGAATGAACCTCATTGGTTCTTGCTGAAGCTCAAACAAGCGAGAATGAACCTCATTGGTTCTTGGTGAGGCTCAAACATGCGAGAATGAACCTCATTGGTTCTTGGTGAGGCTCAAACATGCGAGAATGAACCTCATTGGTTCTTGCTGAAGCTCAAACAAGCGAGAATGAACCTCATTGGTTCTTGCTGAAGCTCAAACAAGCGAGAATGAACCTCATTGGTTCTTGGTGAGGCTCAAACATGCGAGAATGAACCTCATTGGTTCTTGGTGAGGCTCAAACATGCGAGAATAAACCTCATTGGTTCTTGGTGAGGCTCAAACATGCGAGAATGAACCTCATTGGTTCTTGGTGAGGCTCAAACATCATAAACCTCATTGGTTCTTGGTGAGGCTCAAACATGCGAGAATAAACCTCATTGGTTCTTGGTGAGGCTCAAACATGCGAGAATGAACCTCATTGGTTCTTGGTGAGGCTCAAACATGCGAGAATAAACCTCATTGGTTCTTGGTGAGGCTCAAACATGCCATGTGACACACGAGAATGAACCTCATTGGTTCTCATGCGTGAGCTTCTGTTTTCCATATCTGATGACGTGCTGTATGTACTATCAATGTTTATATGTGCATGAAAGCGCAAATTAAATCTATTCATCATATAAAGCCAGAAAATTTGGACCAAACCACTCAATTCATATGGATTTGTTTTATAATCTTTTTATGAAGCGTCAGATTTTTGGGTGAACATACTTTCAATGGAGGGACAGAAATCTCTCAGATTTCATTAAAAACATCTTCCTTTGCGTTCTGAAGACGACCAACATGAGGGCGAGTAAATGGACGAATTTCCATTCTGAGTGAACTATCCCTTTAAACCAGTGAAGCTCCAGTGGTTTCTTAGAGAAGAATCCATGCAGATTTGATAGTTTCATTTGTGCCATAAGTATTAACGGATTAAGTATGTGCACATGGAAGGGTGTAAACGTGTGTATCTTTGAGCTTGGGGTTTAAGTTCCCAGCAACAAATGCACAATTTTACTGAATGTCATATTGATCAGTTATTGCACTTTTTCTTAAGTGCCCACAATGTAGAGAAATCATCAGGCTGGGGTTTTAGCATTTCCTGCGCTTATTTTCATGGGGCATCTGCAGAATTCTGTGTAAAAATTAAAATTGAGAAAAAACAATTTTTTTTAAACTGTATCTGAGAGCGCTACACTCTTATCAGTGAATGCTCGCAGACTCAGTGTGGGCTTGGTAATAAGAATAAGAACTGCCATTTTCCTCAATGCGCATTGCACTGTTAACATTTGAACTGTATTCATGGATGTGTTTTTAGTTGTTTTTCATCAGTTCCTGTAATAAAAACATAATCCATCAAATTTAGCATGTGTGAGCCGATTCATCCTATCAAGTCATCATGAAACGGAAGTTGTGCTGGTTTTTTCTTCTCTATTGAGACGTATATCCAAGTGAAACGGCTTCTGGAACAAGAACAAATGAAGGGCGGGGCTTGATTTTGTCAGAGGGAATTGATTGCTGTAGTTGCTATAGAGGCAGAGCAACACGTGCCACAATCTGAAAACCACGCCCACTGGGGGGGCAGGGGGGGCAATCAAACCGTCTCCATTGTCTTTGTATTGTGTGAAGCGGCCTCCTTGTCATTTCTGACTTATAACAAAAAACAGAACAATGTCTAAAAGCTGTTATGTGACAGGGTGTACAGCAAACAAGCTAAAAAACACAGAACCAAAAACACAAGTTTTTATAAGCTGTCGACCCAAAAAAACGAGCGTTTAAGGAGACAAAAGTGGATACAGGCAATTGAGTATGTGTTATATTAGATGGAGAACTACGCCCATATAAATATATATAACATATAAAACTGACATTTGGATATTTGACCGTTTACTGCACACGTAGGCATACTGAGTGTCAGGATCCCAATTTACCCATTCTTCCTGCTGAAGCTTCGCGTCTTATTGCCTGTATCCACTTTTGTCTCCTTAAACGCTTGTTTTTTTTGGGTCGACAGCTTATAAAAACTTGTTTGCTGTACACCCTGTCACATAACAGCTTTTAGACATTGTTCTGTTTTTTGTTATAAGTCAGAAATGACAAGGAGGCCGCTTCATGCAATACAAAGTCAATGGAGACTGTTTGATTGTTTCCCACCCCGGTGTGGGCGTGGCCTAAATGCGCTCTGTCTCTATTGGTGGATCTCATGTGAGTGGCAGGTTGCCCTGCCCTCATCAACAGAAAAGAGAAGAGATGTCACTGCAAGAGGGAGGGGAATTGTCCATTTTGATTGCATGGTGACTTTAAAAACATGTATCAGGTTTAATGAAAAAAGTGCCTGAAGCAATCTTTCTTTCTCTCTTTTGTCAGTTATGATGATCATGAGTCATTTTGTTGAATTTCAGGGAAACCGTTTCCTTGTCAGGATAATGATTAATGTGCTAATTGCTAACTTTTAATCTTCAAGTTAGTGAAGTCATCCACTCCCTTATGCTCTATTTGGCTTTACAAAGAGGTTGTGGTGTAACTTTAACAGTCTTACAAAGACACGAGAGCAGCGCATGCAAGTACACATCCCATAATGCAGTGCAGCTGTTCTGAGTTTCTTTTATGACGTGCTGCAGAGGATGTAGGGTCTCTACCAGTGCCCAGTGCCTGCTTTGAATTATTTTTATTAAAACATCTAGTCCAACATCTGTTAATGACAAAACATAACAATAACAAATTAGTCATTTACTTTGACTAGACAAAATTACAATTTATTGAATTTAGTGTTATTTTAGTATTTATTTACTATATAGTATTTGTATTT
Organism: Paracanthobrama guichenoti; assembly: GCA_018749465.1. Lineage (NCBI taxonomy): Eukaryota > Metazoa > Chordata > Actinopteri > Cypriniformes > Gobionidae > Paracanthobrama > Paracanthobrama guichenoti. The sequence continues at coordinate 25,718,335 of CM031964.1, read as the reverse complement.
TGAGATTTGCTATGCACGTTTGTTCTTTTTATTATTATTGTTTTCTTTCTATGGTGTGTGTGGTGGATAGAAAAGTGTCTCTATTGGAAAATAAGAGGTGGACCAAGTTATTACATTACAAAATTGATAAATTAAGACATTATTAATTTATCAATAATTATTATTAATGCACAATAAGTGAATGCACATTGTCATTGAGTAAATTTTGAGTTCATGTGAGTAACTTTTAACAAGTAAATGTTATTCTATAGAAGTTTTGTTTTTGTTTTTTTATATCAGTAATTTATCTTAAAATGATGCATTTTAAGAACAGCAGAACTATACCTGGTAAACCCAGTATACAAACAGAGTTTGCAGGAATGATACAAACACCAAAAGGTAAACACTGTCATAATTCATCACTGGAGATAAACGGTATGAACATTTCATATCCCGATTATAGATTATCAATCACGGTTATCACAGTTCAAATGTTCAAAAACAACCGATACACACATTGCATTATTTTCTACAAGTTTTATATTTAAAACCAACAAACAAATAAAATTAGCAGCACTATGCACTTTTTATTTAAATATTATAATGCATTAAATACACAAAACAATAACAGTGTGTCCAGATTTTAAATGAACAAAAATTGTTGAAATTTTGTTGAAATAAAGTTTTATAAAATGTACAATTTATTACTTTCTAAATGCATAAGTTACATTTGTTTAGTTTTCATACTTATTTTAGTATGTTTTATAAATTTTTGTTCTTTTGTCATTTTTATTAGATTTTTATGTACTTTATATTTTGCTTTATTTTTATTTCAGTTTGAGTAACTTTAGCACTTATATTTGTGTTAGTTGCCAAGGCAAAATTTAAAATTTGTATCTAATATTTATATTTAATTTAATTTGAGCTTTAGTATCACTTCACTTCATTCACACACAACAAACAAAGGCTACACGTGTAATTTAACACAGTAGCACAAATTATTTAATAGATTAACTTATACATGAAATATATTACATTATTCAATACATGACTACGTTTAGGAATTCTGGATAAAAATATTAGTTTATATATATATATATATATATTTTAATTGCTTTGAACTAACAAGTTTATGATTAAATGCATAATAAGACAAATTTATCATAAAGGTATGTATTATTTATTTCAGTGTATTGTTTAAATTTTAATTAAAAACATATAAATAATATTTAACACAATATTAATAAAGATTTTTAATATAAAAGTAGTACAGCAGCAAATATAATTTAACATTACAATATAATATTTAGATAATTGTGTCAGATTCTTCTTCATTTTTTCATTTTCCTTTCGATCTTTTTCTTTCTTATTATTCTTCATTTTTTTTTTTTTTTTTGTTCAGAATCAGTTGTTTTTGAGTAGGCCTATCATTGCAGCAGCAAGAACCTTTAAAACATTTATTTGTGGAGTTTCATAATCCATAGATAGTCCATTGTTGCTTTTATGAACATTTTATCATGTGCATGTTCAAATAAAGTTTAGAAAATTTTTTTATAAAACGTGTAATTTATTAAAATATCCAATATGATTATGTATTTAAGGTAAAGTACTAAGTACTTAGGCACATACATTTGATTTATTGATGAATAACGATATAAACCGGGTTACTGTGTATTTAAAACACATTAAGTTTATTAATTATATAATAGTACAATTTAGTAATATTACAGAAATATTGTTTCATGTATGTATGACAAATATGCATCACATTAAGTGTATTAGTTTATGATAAAACTATGTAATCCAAATGAATGGAAATATAAATGCATACATGTTTAAAGGGGCTACAAGAAGAATTCAGAAACCCTTGTTTTTAGCGACACCGGTGGCCGTTAGGTGAACTGCAGCAGTAACTCACTGCTCGTGCTCATGCGCACACTGCACAGTGACCAAAGCGAGCCTCGGCCAAAACAGTGACTGAACGGTTCAACAGCACAGGCTGCATCCAAAATCACATACTTTCCTACAAGTAGGCAAAAAACAGTATGTGACAAAAAAAGTATGACCGAATTTAGAATGGGCAAAAAGTCCCCGGATGACTTCCAGAAAGATTCTGAAGTGCACATACTATACTTAACCATCCCATGAGGCCATGGGAGAGGATTTGTGAATGGCAGAGAAGCAACGGAAATGACACTGGGACACTGTAAACCCGAACAAGTTGGCAAAACTCAAAAAATTGAGGCAATCAGTAGCCTCAAACTTTTTAAGTTAAGAAATTTAAAGTTTAAGTGTAAACAGAACTGAACTCGAAATATTTGAGTAAGCCAATTCATACATTTAACTTAAATTTTTTAGTAGTAGAAACTTGACTAGCTTTAACTAGCTAATTCAATAAATGGTTACACAATGCTTTGATAGCATAGCATTGCTGAATGAGGACAGCAATATAGAACATTTAAAATGCACTATATTGCCAAGACTTTTGGGATGCCTGCCTTTACATGCACATGAACTTTAATGACATCCCATTCTTAATCCATAGAGTTTCAATATGGAGTTGGCCCACCCTTTGCAGCTGTAACAGCTTCACTTCTTCTGGGAAGGATTTCCACAAGGTTTAGGAGTGTGTTTATGGGAATGTTTGACCATTCTTCTAGAAGCACATTTGTGAGGTCAGGCACTGATGTTGGACGAGAAGGCCTGGTTCGCAGTCTCCGCTCTAATTCATCCCAAAGGTGTTCTATCAGGTTGAGGTCAGGACTCTGTGCAGGCCAGTCAAGTTTCTCCTCACCAAACTCGCTCATCCATGTCTTTATGGACCTTGCTTTGTGCACTGGTGCACAGTCATGTTGGAACAGGAAGGGGCCATCCCCAAACTGTTCCCACAAAGTTGGGAGCATGAAATTGTCCAAAATGTCTTGGTATGCTGAAGCATTAAGAGTTCCTTTCACTGGAACTAAGGGGCCAAGACCAACCCCTGAAAAACACCCCCACACCATAATCCCCCCTCCACCAAACTTTACACTTGGCACAATGCAGTCAGGCAAGTACCGTTCTCCTGGCAAACTCCAAACCCAGATTACTTAAAATGTGTCAGTTTTGAGAACTCAAAAGAAAAAGAAAGTTCTAAATACTCATAAAAGTTCATTTGTTTGAGCTCATATGTTTAATTTGAGTTGGCTCTACTCAAACCAATTCATTATTTTGAGCGTTGGGGGGTTTACAGTGTGGGTCACATGATAATGATATCATGGCAAATATCCAGCAGTGTGTCCAGATTACATTCGTACTATATAGAATTAATGTTTTTTTAGTGCACGCAAAGTAAGTGCTTATTCAAAATAAATACCTACTCAAGAGAGTGTGATTTCAGACGCAGCCACCATGTCGACAGATGAGGTTAGAAAACACACCCTTCACATAAAAAACAGGCTTTCATAGACAAACTAGAAAAGGTCCCGTTTCTTAAGTTTCCTTACAAGCTGTTCACACATTGGCAATACAAAAAAATGATCAATAGATGAACATATAGCCTCTTTAAATGTAGTTTTGTTGCGTGTGGAGGCTCTGTCTGCTCGTGACAGGTGTGTTTCCCACGGAAGGAAGACTGAACTCAGGTTGGGCAGAGATCAGGCCTAACATTAGCTCGAGTCCTGCGCATGCCAACTGTTCCTCATCACAGATGCACTTTGAGTGAAACACTGACACTGAAATACTGGAGTCTTCCTCAGTAAGTCACAATGACTTGCAGTTATATGAATCATTGGACTCCACATGAGTGATATGAATCCACACATGAACATGTGCGTCTCGTACAGAGATTATGAGGTGTGACTGTCCGACTGTCCGCTGGGCTTTACGCTTGAGCTGGTGAATGGCTGCACATTTTTTAGCCTGCAGTCTGCAAATGACAACATCCCTCAACAGGACCCATGTGACTCCACAGCGTAAATACAGCAAGCTGTGAAAATATGATTTTTCTAGAGGCTGGCCGAGCGAGAATATCACTTCTGAAAAGTTATAATACAAGTTATTTTTGTGAGAGGGTAGTTTTCAGTAGTTCTGTGCTAAAATAATGGAAAATACTCACTAGTTGGATTATATTTTAGTTTAAATCGCAGATAAAACATTTTTCGTATGTGACAAATAAAACTCTCTTGAATCTTGAATAAAAATGTATTTTTGAATAGCTTGTGCTGTTTTTTTTGTTGTTGTTGTTGAATAAATGTATGTTTGAGCTCTTGTATTGCTTTGTTTAATACTGATTTGCCTCTTTATGCTGTAAAGTGTCTTGAGTCTCTTGAAAGAAAATAAAAATAATATTATTATTATAACACAAATGATTAAATACATGTGAAAATGCTATTTCTTAAAAATAATTATTAATATTAGCCAGTATAATTACAATAACAAACAATTGCTAAATTATTATTATTTTTTTGTCAGTGCTACTTAAAAAAAAAGTTTTATTATAGTATTTATTAATATATATTTCTTTTAGTTTTAGTTTTTTTTTTTTTTTTTTCAGTTTTCATACTTGTTTTAATAGGTTACGTTATATATATATATTATTTATATATATATATATATATATATATATATATATATATATATATATATATATATATATATATATATATATATATATATATATATATATATATATATATATATATATATATTTATTTATATATAAATCTAATATTTATATTTATCCTATATTGAATTTATTTATTTATTATCACTTCACCCATTAAAATAATAGATTAAATAACTTACATTAAAAACATTATTTAATACATTATTTAATACATTAGTATATATAGTTTGGCAATTCCAAACAAATATTAGGTGTTTTATGTCATATTTTAAATTGTTATGAACTAACAAGTTTATGATTAAAAGCATAATAAGTCATATTTATTATACATGTACGTGTTATTTATTTTAAGTGTGTTGTTTAAAATTTAATTAAAAACCTATTATTAATATTTAACATATAATATTAATAAATGTATTAAGATATAACGTAGTACAGCAGCAAATTGAGATTTTAAACAAATTTAACAGATTTAGATAATTGTTTCAGATTCGAGTAGGCCTATCATTGCAGCAACAAGAAAATAAAGTTTATTTGTGGAGTTGCTAATTTCATAATCCATAATCCAATCATAGTCCATTGTTGCTTTAGGATCGGAACGGTACGTGACTGGTTAATTAAATATTCATGAGGCGCAGAGTCACTGCATATTCATGAGCTGACACTGGAGCCGCGCGGAGAGCGAGAGAGAAAAAGCTCGAGTTTACAAACTTTCCATCGGGACAGAAACTCCGTCAGCGGACGCAGGAAAAGTTACGGAGCGCAGGAGGAATATCTCTGAAAACTCTCAATGCGGGACAACATGACATACACTTTTTTAGCTTTATGACAACTTTTTAAAATACTCTTAAAAGCTTTTCAAGTCGGCCGAAACTACTTTTACCAAAGAAAGAAAGAAAGAAAGAAAAAACAGGCCTGACCAAAGAAGTTCCTTCAGTGTTTAGGATTTTCATAGGCCATTTTTAATCGAATATTTTGACTGAGGCTTGTTTGTTGTTGTTTGACACAATGAGCGGTAACCCTCTCCAGCCGTTACCGGGCCAGCAGGTGATCCATGTCGCCCAAGACCTTGACACGGATCTGGAGGCTCTTTTCAACTCCGTCATGAACCCGAAGCCCAGCTCCTGGAGGAACAAACATCTGCCCGAGTCTTTTTTTAAGGAGCCGGACTCGGGCTCTCACTCTCGGCAGTCCAGCACGGACTCGGGCAGTCACCCGCCGCGGCTCCAGGCGCAGCACGTCCGCTCGCACTCGTCCCCGGCGTCGCTGCAGCTGCCCGCGGGCGCGCTGGGCGCCCCGAACCCCGCTCGCCATCACTCTCACATCCGACACCAGTCCTTCGATGTGGCCGAGGAGCTGCCTTTACCCCCGGGCTGGGAGATGGCCTACACCCCCAACGGACAGAAGTACTTTCTCAAGTAAGTGCTATATCAATTATTCATGGCTCACTACATTCCAGCACAGTTTACATTAACTGACCCATAAATCAGTTACTGTAATATATACATACTGACTAATTACTTTCTCGCTACCTTAATTTGGTACTTTATTTACTTGGTTTATTTATAAAAGTGCTTTATTTTACACGACTAAATAAATAAAAATGCTGGGTTGTTTCATCACATGTTTGTCAAAATATGGACAAACCCAAACGTTGTTTTAATTTTTTTAATAATTTAAAATTAAAATTTATTTTTTTAATTAAAATTTAAACCCAACGGTTGGACAAACCCAACGGTTTATTTAATTTTTAAATACATTTTGAAATACAACGGTTTGTTGGTTTAATTTTTAAATACATTTTTAAACCTAACTGTTTGTTTACATTTTTTTTTTTAAATAAACATTAAACCCAACGATTGGGGTTGTCCACATTTGACCCCATTAAAACCTATTAATAATATTTAACATATAATATTAATAAATATATTAAGCTTTTTAATATAACATAGTGCAGCAGCAAATTGAGATTTTAAAGGGTTAAAACAACCCAGCATTTCTTTTGGTGATGATTCAACACCATGTTTTTAAAGGGCAAGATGTCCACAAGAGCTTTTGATCTCTAAACCGGTTTCTGATCCGAATCAGCGCACTGCGTTCACACTGATGAAATCTCTGCAGTCAGGTTTAGCTTTCATTTTGACCTGTGAGCAGACTAACGCTGAAGGCGTGGGCCGGAAACACACAAAACGGTATCTGGGCGTGGATCAGAAAGACAAAAACACCCGGTCCTGCTTACTGTCATGTGCAACACATGCTTCACATGCTATGATCAAGGCTCTTTCTCACCTTGATAAGGATGTGTTTAGCATATCTCAGTGTGTCTCAATGTAAATGTGTGTTTTGACTTGCGTCTCTTCAGGAATGAGACGGCTATTCTTCTGTGGCCCTGGGGACACTGTTCTTATCTGATTCAGTAGGGATGATTTGTCACCAGGGTTGTGATCGCCTCGGTGGGACGTCGACTGTGAGATTAACTCAGTCTCGCCCCCCAGGATCACACCCCTCGCCTCGCTGATTGTGTTCAGATGACAAACACGTTGAGATTAAATCGCTTTAAGGCGTGTAAATCTCATTACAGATCAACATCAGTTCTCACCTACATGTTAAAACAATTAGTTAGCCACCTCTCTCTTCCAGCTAGCAGGTCTCTCTGTGTTGTAGTGTGTCCTGTTTGTGGATAAACATGGCTGTTAAATCAGTGCTTCTCCATTGCTTTTGCCTTAGGACCCAGATTTTACACCGGAAACCATGTAGCGTCAACAACAAGAACTATATGTAGGCCCAAAATAATATGACACAGGCTGAAGAGGGAAATTTGCAATTTTGTTAACACACCAGCCTAACATATGAAACAAACACTGGGCTAAATATTGTATAAATATTAGCCATATTACCAAGTGGCGGATCAGTTTGCACCTAAATACTTTGAAGCAGATTTTGTTGATTAGCTTATTTATTTTGATGTTCTATTGCTATACTGTGCCTGATTATATTTGCATTTAGCATTACATTTTATTTTTTTTATGCCATTTTTATGGGTAACAGCCAACCAGTTGATGTTTGTAGACCACCGGTTTTTGAAAGAAGTCTCTTCTGCTCACCAAGGCTGCATTTATTCAAGTCAAACTGTAATATTGTGAAATAATAATATTATTCCAATGTAAAACAGCTGTTTTCTATGTGAATATATTTTAAAATGTAATTTATTCCTGTGATCAAAGCTGAATTTTGAGCATCATTACTGCAGTCTTACTCACGTGATCCTTCAGAAATCATTCTGATATGAGGATTTGATGCTCAAGAAACATTTATGATTAGTGTCACTGTTGAAAACAGTTGTGCTGCTTCATATTTCTGTGGAAACCATGATAAACTCAAAGTTTAACGATTAGAAAAAGATTTAAAAAAAAGTAATGAATGCTTTTATTCAGCAAGATGCGTTCATTTGATCAAAAGAGACAGTGAAGATTAGGGGTGTACCGATACGCCTACGCCACGGTTCGGTTCATGTCACGGTTTTGGAGCCACGGTTCGGTTCGGTTCTGTTTGCTGTGACGTCATGGTTCATGGCGGGCACCAGTAATAATAATAACACTAGGTTCACTTTTAACTTAATAATAACAACAGCAATAATTTAACTTTATACATTTGCTTCACGTTTTCTTTAGAGCAGTTAGCATACCGGACTAAACTAAAATGCACTGTAGACTAGTCAGAAATAATCTACTCATTTTACCATTTACCATAAATGTAAAAAAAACACACACAAGTAATGTCCCACTGTAGCCTACTTAAACATTAATTGTATGAATGACTAATACTGATTAATAGGTCTATAAGTTAAAGCTATTAAATAGCAATTTTTGTTAATACTATAGTTAATACTATAGCCACCACACTAATTTAAAAATAAACAAAAATAAAGTGGCAATTTGTGGATTATGGAAACAGTTACCATGGTGAATACACAATACTTCATGAACTGTTAATGAAACATGAAAACTGCTCCTGATAAACAGAATGAACATCATACCCGCATGCCTTCCCAGCTCACACACGTCTTGGTACTTTTATTTCATTACGTACGAATTGACATCATAACGTTGCATGCTCGTAGTTTCTCTTGCGTTTTATTTGAAGTGATACGTGCATGTAACTAAAGACTGTGTGCTACGAGCACAGTATAACGGCTTACAGGACAGGAAAGCATTTTTTTTCTGAGGTAAGAGAGATTTTTTTTTTTTATTTTGTAACAAGCTACAAAAATGACGATGTTGCTGGGACTCCAACAAGGTAGCATTTTGCCTACCTGGCTAAATGGGGAAACTGGCTCTCTTTGCCCTTCCATGAAGCTTGAGCGATCACCCAAGTCACGTGACATGCACTTGGAAGACAAAAGTTAGTGTATACTTAGTAAATAATAATATTATTAAAACTAAAAATACAGCTCTTATTAGTTGTTAAAAGTGTACTGATTACAATTTAATCTAATGTCAAGGAAGAAATAAATATTTTGTGGCATAAGGTGAAGTGAGAGCTGGGCTGGGGCATCAGGGGGCGGGGCCGGGCGGGGCGGGGAACGTTCGGTTCGACATGAGAGAATCGCGGGTCGAACCGTAGGTGGTGTATCGCGGTTTTTCGGTTCGGTTTGAATATCATTGTGAAGACAATGTTATGAAAATGTATTTCAAATAAATGTTGTCCTTTTGAACTTTCTATTCCTCAAACAATTCTGGAATAAACGTATCACAGTTTCCACAAAAATATTAAGCATCATATTATTCATATGCAAAATCGGCATATTAGAATGATGCATGTATAGAAAACAGCTGTTTTTTAAATGATATTTCACAGCATCACTGTTTTCCTTCAGATAAATGCAGCTTTGGTGAGCAGAAGAGACTTCTTTCAAAAACATTAACACATTTGAATTATTCCAGAATTTTGACTGGGATTGTGAATAAATGCTCTATATATGAACTTCCGTGTTCTTTTATCAGGAAATACTTATAAATGCGGTCACATAACTTCACGGATTCATGATGCCTTGATCATGTATTAATTTTTATCACCGTCGCGGGGTCGCTTTTGGGCTTTGCTAAGACAGTCTGACTGCAGCTCTTCTCGTCTAAGTTTCCCTCCATCTTTCACCTGAAACTCTCGTGTGAAAATCATAAGAAAGCGTGCCAGGGCTTGCGCACATTCAGCGGACAGACACCCCCGCCACCAACAGAGCAGCAGACGCGAGCTTCACGCCGCCCTGCAATTAAACCGTCAGGAAAAGCAAAACCAACCTGTCAGTAATGATCACCTCAATAAATCTGCCTCATCTCTTCCTGCCAGCTTCACAGATAATCTGTTTGTTATCAGAAGGCAATACGCTGAAGAAAACACAATGGTTTGTTTTGTTGAGGCTCAGGAAGTGAATATTGTTGTCCGTGCAGTGGCTGCTGGGAGAGACCGATATGCCTTGTCTTTTTCTTCTTTGGATTGTTGCAGCTGTTCGTTCTCGTTCACCCCCACTATTAGGGCACACGTATCTCTTTCCAGCGTCACACGACCCCCCTCTCTCTGCTTAAACATCTTTCTGGATATCTTTGTTACGACTTGCAATTCAAGACGCTACAGCTTGAACGTCTCCGTGCAGAAATGACTGAGTTGATTTGATAGCAAAGAGAAGCACATTTGTGCAACAAAATCTTGTAGCTATTGAACGTTTTGCTGAATTGGTGGCTGATTCGTATGAACTTCGTACAATCTCATGCGTGTGCTTTTACACCGTCTGCTTACGTCCCACTGATGGTCTAACTTTTTTCTAAAAAGCATTGTTATGGTACAAATTCATACGAAATTGGCATTGTAAAATACTTGCGTTTTCTCATGAGATACTGTTGCAGTTTTGAATATCAGCAACAATCAAACAAAACATAACTAATTTAATTAAAATGATTTACATATACCAGGTGTGTAACAACATATCGTGTCACAATATCTCACAATACAAAAATGCAACAATATGTATTGTGGATGGTGACCATATGTACTGCGTATAATTCACCCAAAATTAAATTTTTAGTGTCAGTAATACATTAAACTACTATATATAATGTGGAATAATGCAGTGGGGGAATATTTTTGGTCCTGGTAATGCCAAATGTCTTATGTTACCAGTAAAAAGTGGCATTATTTTAAATGTATATTTAGATGTATAAATATAGCTAGTCAGTGACAGTGCAAGCATATTTGTCTAAAATAATTCTGTATTTTCATCTTGAGAATCATGAATGTTTTTATTCTGGTGTCATCATTGTCCCGAGTATTGAGTTACCAGCATCAAGTCCAAACCTATTCATTTACACCCCCAATGTAACACCAAATTTAGCATTTTAATCAGCAGCACATTTGTTGTTAACCTTTTACCATGTCTTGGTGTATCGCAGTAATATCGTATCGAATCGTGACGTGACGTTACACCCCTATAACATTCATGTGCATGGAAAAGATTCTGTGCTACTAGAATTGTTAGCTATGTGCTAGCTTCGCTCTTATTAATCAACCATTTGCAAAACATTTCTTTGCCCAACTTCATTATACAGGATCACCCTCCAGAATCTTTCAGCTGCTGGTTTGTTTTGTATTGTTATTGCTCTGGTAGAAATACACCAAGGCAGCTTTGATCTGAAGTGAAGTGAGGCGAGAGAATTTAAGTGTTTATAGTTCATTCTTCATGCAAAGGCAGTCTGTAATTATGCTTCCTTTTGATGCCACGTAAAGCACGAGAATGTCTTCCCTTCAGGCTTTTTGGTGGCCCTTTTCTCCATTATGTTGAAGATAAGCTGTGAATAAGGTTTTATTGCTGCCAGCTCACATCTTTTTTTTAATACTTGCTTTCTTTGCCTGCATCACATCACTGCAAAACAAGAGAAAATTAAAGGCACAAGATTTTTGGATTAAAATATCCAAAAACCACTAGAACAGTTCTATATATTTTGTTGACTTGTGTACCACGTTACCCTCGATTTCACCAAAGACGCTTTAATATATGTGATGTGTATAATGATGTGTTTTATTAGACAGGTGAGCAATTTGAATACATTCTTTGACAGAAAACGAATGATTGTTATACAGCTCAACACAGTTAGTCTTGTTTAAATCTGCATGTTTTACCATGCCTAATATCGATCCAGCTCGCAGTGTGAACAAGTGTCTCAAGTAGCCACCGAGTGAATGCACAGAGCAGCATTATAACATAACTTTCAACACACTCAAATGTGTGTAATATGATAAACAGCTCTGCGTGATATGCATGACCAGAAGAAGTAGCGTCTGTGGCAGAATAAAAGCTCCGCTGCTGTCGCCGTGTGTTGCTCGTCTCTCATTAGCAATCGCTCCAGCGGCCTCGTTCAGCTCCCACAGCACTCGGCCCTGCTTGGCTTCATACTACAGTAACGGTCATAAATCTGTAATACATTAGCTCATCCATGCATATGATTTCTACCCTGAGTCCTGTCGGATTCTTTTCCACCGGCTGTAGAGGTGAAGGCGACGACTCCCATGATTCCATGAAATTAAGGCGTCGTCGAGCTGTGCCTTTGTTTTGAATAAGCGCCCTCTAGTGGTGAAAATTACATATTGTTCCTTTAAGACTTTTTATGATTTACCAGTAAATAGTTTTTTTACCATTTATTTTTTTACATTGTTAAATTGTTTTCAATTACGCACATTATTTCCATTATTATACAATGTTTATACTGGATTTGTTTTGTTTTCAAAGTCAGCCAAAAGGAAATAATAACTACCATGATGTATATACTTTACAATTTAAATAAGGTATTTTTCTCTCAAAATTATCAAGAGAGATTCAAGAGTTTTATTTGTCACATACACAGTTATATACAGAATATACAACCGGCAGTGAAATGTAAACAGGTCCGCTCCATGGACAGTGCAAATTCACAGTTAAAACACAAGGAGGAAATTATAATAGAAATAGAATAAAAAAGTACTGTGTATATATATATATATATATATATATATATATATATATATATATATATATATATATATATATATATATATATATATCTGTAGAATTATAAATAAAGTCAAGTAGAAAAAAAATGAATAAAAGAAATAAAGAAATAAATAAAGAAGTGGAATAAAATAATTGAAGTAGACAGTGAGTAAACTGTAGACTTATAAATATGCGGTTAACAGAAATGTACAAAGAAGTATAATGTGCAAACAGGTTTATAACCGGTTATTACACAGTAACAACGAGAACAGAAAGTGCAGTGCAATGACAGTGTATCGATGTTTATCCTGAAGTGAAGTCACGTGGATGTTAAGTGACTGAGTTCAGGAGTCTGATGACCTGGGGGAAGAAGCTCCTCCTGAGTCTCTCAGTTTTGGCCATCAGGCTTCGGAAGCGCTTATCAGATGGCAGCAGCGTGAAATGAGGGTTTGCAGGGTGATTAGAGTCCTTGATGATCTTAGTAGCTCTACCTTTGCAGCGTTTGGTGTAGACGTCCTGCAGAGACGGGAGAGCTGACACTGAGATGCGCTCGGATAAGCGCACTACTCTTTGCAGGGCTTTGCGGTCATGACTGGTGCTGTTCCCATACCACGCTGTGATGCACTGAGTTAATACACTTTCTATCGCCCCTAAATAGAACGTTTTCAGGATAGCTGGTGCGTTATCATCACACTGTTATGTGATGATAACGTATGTGCAATGTAGCGGTGTGTGTGGACATAGCTTACAGTAAAAGACCGTAAAAGTGGAGTGCTGCAGGTCACGTCACGTGTAGACGTGGCAAGTGGGAGAGATGAGGAAGGCTGCCCGGATTTTGAGGATGCGCCAGCGGTATAACGCCGGCTTCACACCGCATGCACAATATTGGCAGGGCAGAAGCAGTGCGTATGGAGAGCGGGAGCCTTGCGCGCCCGTTGTGCATTCACACTGGCGGCGTTTGTCTCGCGCTGCTGAACCACGAATTTGCAAATACAGACGAATATGCCACAGTGCATTGACATGATTTACATGAAACAGGAAACAACTTCTACATGATATAACAATTTTTTTTTTTTTTTAATACTATATCCTAAATTGTGGATATTTAAGCTATATATCATATGCTGAAGTGAACTTCTGGAAAGAAAAAAGAAAAAAAGAAAAAACAACAAGAACCATACAGAACCGAAATCCGTGACCCTAAAACCGTGATACGAAATGAACCGTGGGTTTTGTGAACCGGGCCACCCCTACTGTTATGTGTTTTCATGAAAAAAAGATCCCAATGCAAAAAAAAAAAAAAAAAAAAAAATTCTTATTGGACTTAAAATAGGGTCCTATTTTTATGCACATTTTGGGATATTGCATAAAAACCGCTGGATGGAAAAACCAAGGTGCGTTTAAATTCGGTAAACATATGCCCTAATTTATGGTAATTGATAAGAAGACATGCCCATAAACTACGATGGAAACACATGTACCAAATAAATCTCTCGATGCTCAACAGAAACCTGAGGTGACCGAGGCTGTGATTGGATAACTGTATCAACCAGTGGACCAATCGCATCACAGCATCTCAAATGTTGGTTTGGTGGCTCTGAAATGCCTGAGTCAAAATCTGTCATCAGGATGATTCTGTTTAATTCCTCCAGAAGCGCCTCACAAACACGCATCCCAACGCAAGAGAATATGACGGCGTTTATTGCGTTTCATCTGACGCTCTGAGGCGCAACTCAAGAGCCAGATCGCGGCAACTTCCATTTTTATTACAGATCGCACCAACTTTTGAAGTTGAAGTTGAAGTTTAGTCATTACACATGTACAAGTACAGTATAACGAAATGAAGTTTTCCGGCCGCAGCCGATTATTCAGGCGCCGCCCTCTTCCAGAAATACAAGAATGCAATTTAGGCATTACATAGCAAACACAACAAAACATAAACATAAACATAAACATGACACAGTACGTGGTCACGTGATGGGATTTTTTTTTGGATGAGGAGATAGATAAACAGGAAGTATTTTGTTCTCTTGAACTCATGGGTAGGAAACACTGCTTTATTCACACACGTTTTATGCAATATTTCAATTTCGTGCCTAAGCCAAATTCACGTTTAATTGAGACGTAGCTATTGTCTTCACAATATTTTATTATATTTTGTTTTGTTTTTGGAGTGAAATCTGACCATGTTCCTGACAGGTTTCGTGATATTCACCAATATAAATGAAAATGGCCAGTAACAGAACAACACAGGTAGACTCAGTTAGCATGCTGAGGTAATGATTAGTTGTTTGACTAGCGTTTGATGTCTGTCTGGCAGCGATGAGGCTGATATTGCGGTAAATAAACTCAGAGCAGTTGTGGGTGTGATGTGTAACAGTCGCTTGGGAAGCGTTTGAAATGAGAGAGAGGAACATTTCGCTCGATCCAACTCATTCTGTAAACTAAACGCTTCTGCTGTAGCAACTGGAGGTTTATTAAACAAAAATCCCGCTCAACTGTTATGAAAGTCCAGATGTGCTGTGTCAAGGAGAGGTAACGTCTGAATCTCAACTTTTGATTCGGTAGCATTACATTTTAAAACGCTGTTAGCAGAGTTAGGTTTGGGTCCAGTCTTTACTAAAGACGTCGTTAAATGTATCCCCCTTTTTCATGGGCCAACACTGAAGAAGACATGGCCTGCTCCTATCTGTGCTGCAGACATAACAGATGTGTTTGTCGGGACGGATGCAGTCAGGATCGCTCTCTGTCTGCTCTGGAGGTTAAGAGGAGATGCTGGACTCTCGTGGCACGGGAGGCTCTGCGCTTGAGGCCGGAGGGACTTCCTGTCCGGCGCGTGAATTGGAAAGGCATGAAGATCTAGTCGTCCGATGCTGGTTGGCTGGATCGCATCTGGCTGGCCCTTTCTTCTCCGCCGATAGCTGCCATCAAAAGACAAAAGTCTCTTTGTAGCCATGATTTTTTTTTTTTCCAAAACACTTCAGGGCCTTGCGTGACTCGCCGATATAAACTGTATAAAAGCTATTAAACTTGAAGGAAATGGTGTGTGGGGAGCGCTGAACACCAGTGTCTTTGTAGAGATGGGCAGAGCTGCTAAAAATAAATGAAGGTAAAAGAGACTTTACAAAGTTGTGTGATGTAAAACAAATGAACCTCTTACTGCAATAAAACGTCAGTTCACTCAGACAAATCTTGCGAATTTTCAGCATCTGGACATCAGAATAAAAAATATGATCTTTACTGGCTAGATAATAGCAACATAATCATTATTAGCGGCACTCTATTACTGTTGCTAATTCTTAGAAATTGCCATTTCCAGAATATCATGAAGACTTAAAGATGGGCAATTTTCTCTTGTGAAAAAAGAAGCGCACATAACTATATTGAATGTACACTTATAGTGTACTTAATCTTAAAAGTATATTTTTTTCTGCTATTGTAATGGCAGATAGTATAATCTGCTCGCCACTGTCACTTTTCACCCAGTCGTCCAATCACAGTGGAGGAGGGGCGGGACAAATACAACACCGACCAACCGCCACATTCTGCTTGTACAATGTCAACATATTAAAACAACAAGAAGCATAAAAACGGAACAAAAATATTTAAAACAAGAGCGAGAGCAAATACTTCACATTGTATCTGCATTTTTATATAGAAACAAGTAATACTAAACTAGTAATACTTCTGCGGATATTTCATATCATAGCAAGTGTCTCAACTTAAAAAAAACCTCTGCGCTGCCAAAATGTTTCGAGCGCCCACAGCAAGGCGTTTCCAGCTGGCTAAAAACACTTTAAACGCGCGGCCTAAATGTAAACTATCATACCTTTTACATTTAATTGCAATTATGTGTCTGTAACGTTTGCACTTAAGTACATTCTTTTAAAGTATACTCTAAAGTGTATGCTAAAGTGTGCTGCGTTTTCACAAAAATGGACTTGGACTAGTAATTAACCACCTTAGCAACTACACAACAACAGGCAAAACTCCACCTTAGCAACCCCTTAGCAACTGGATATCACTCAAAACACTGTAGCAACATGCAGCACTCACGTTTTATTCAGAAAATGTAATAAACTAGTTACACATACTACGCTCTGTGTTAAAATGCATTTTATTTGTACTTAGTAAGTCAAACACATGGTGCTCCATTGAAACAGTCAGTGGTACTGTGGTGTTTTCAGACAAAGGCCAGTGTTATGAAGTGCTCAGTAAGCTCATTGACGTCTACAATAACACGAGAGCTGCGCTTCACACACGGCAGCAGCTGATGGGGGGCTTTCAGAGGTGACGGCTTCTGCGCTCACACATATCCAATACATAAAAAGCATCTGTTATTTATGGTCCTCAGAACTAGACACTGTTCTTCTGCCTTTGTTTGAAGCCTGAACTTTACTGACTGTTTAAAGAGAGCGTACACAGTCTCCTGTGCGTTTCTGCACGTTCTGAAGGCCTGCTCACACCAAGGGTAATGTTTGGTGTGAAAATTAGGTGCGAAATATTTTAATTTGAATAAATGAAGCACCTGTGTAGGCCATAGACTGTAAAAAAAAGATGGACGACGCGCCTTCACTTTCTTCAGTTGACGTAACTGAAGCCGGCAATGTTCAAATATGGCACTGACATCTTGGAGCCCGAGTCTGTGCTGTAGTGAGTGCGAAGATGAAGGTCCTGCCCACACTCCCGCCTAATCAACAACTTCAAATAACTAACTAAAATCAAACTTATTTAAAAAATTGACACTGAACGGGATCAGCGTGATTTTAAAAATTGCCTAAAATGACAGAAACTATCTCCAGAAAAAATTTATTTGAGGTGTAATTTGATTGTTTAGTTTGTCTATTACATTTCATGGAGAGGGCGGGGTTTATAAGCTATACTGCATCCGGTGGACGCGGTGTCAAGGCCTTATCAGATCAATGCGAAAGGTTGCTATGAAAATTCAGTCCGATTTTATTTTGTATGCAATTTTTCTGTTCAGACAAATGCGTAAAAAAAATAACAAACTGATTGAAAATGCAAGTTCACACTCTGCCAGTAGGTGGCGCTTAGAAAAGCAGAATTACCCCATCAAACAAAACACTGCACAACTTTCCGCTTCTGACAGCTGCTTGTCACGGAGAAGACAGGAAGTCAAAGAGTCGTTCAGATTTTTGTATTCGCTATGGTGTTTTTATTGAACAACACCAATTGAACAGAATCAAGAGAATACGTTTCAAATTCTTTCTCTGCTTAACTTGGCAAAGTCAACATTTTATTCAATAGCATCAGCCATTGGCATGTGACAACTTTATTGGTTATTGGCCAATACCCAATATGCAACTGACACCCATTACAGCATTAGTTGAGATTTGCCATGGTGAAATTTGTGTTAATAGTTTTTCTGACCTTACGGTGCAAAGATTTCCCATTGTTTGGCGAATTTTCTTGAGCAAAATCCAGTCATTTCAATTCAGTCAGAAATTTCATGTGAGGGCAAAATATTTCCCCACTCAGATTCAAGTTCAAGTTGGTCGCGCAGGTTCGCCGCATTGACCAAAAGAAAACTGCTTGGTTTGAAAGCCACATGTGAGCTGTGCTTCATACTTCTCTACACTTGACTTTTCTCGCCTACAAAAGTTTGCTAATGTGTCGACACATTCAGGGCAAAAAGGCTTATTTACCTTTTTTTGTGATGGCGAGACACAACTTATGCCATCACTTTAAACATTTGAAAACAAAGAACCCCTTCAGATGCTGATTCTCTCCACGGTCTTATCAAGCAAATAAGAGTGTATTTCTGCAGTCAGGGCTTTGATTTTATTAATACGCCTGGCAAGAGAGCAAAGAAAGTGACTAACTTAACTAGGCTCTTCTGCATAGATCAGTCGATCATCCAGATGCATTTTAGTTTGCATTTAATGCCAGATAGAGGCTGAAAATGTTTTGACAGAGACTGCTTTGTGTACAGCGCCGCTCCTCTGAGCTCGATGCCAAAGTGTTTTACGACGTTTAAATAAAGAAGCAGGTTTGTAGCTCTTCTGTGGCTCTTGTACACAGTGTTGCTGACCGTCAACAGACATCCCCTTCTGGGAAGACATCTGTAACCCTTTAGGAGGGGAGGATGGGAGATTTCTATGCACACGGCCCTCATATCTCTGTCCGTTTACAGATAGTGACCTAAAGTACTGCCCTAAAAGCTGTTTGCTGGTTCTTCATTAGTGTTGTTTGCAAAGGCAAGCATCACTATTACTATTGCTCATAGTTAAAGGGATAGTACACCATTAGCCGTTTCAAACCTGTATATTTGTCAAATTTAGTGTAATAATTCAGTTTTCAGAGGATTTTAAATTATTATTGTAGCTATTCTTCGCTTGGCCGTGATTGTTTCTGTGTGGATGTTATGTCTGAGTGCTCTGTTGCCCTCTGAGAGGTATTTTCCAGTGTTTTCCATCGTCTCCGCACCTCCTTTCCAATAAGTAGTTGAAAGCGATGGCTCTGTCTGCAGGATATGGAGTTGCTCATTTCCTTTTGTTTGTGGGAATAATGGCAGGAGGGACGCTCTGGGCACTGGGCAGAATAAAAACAATAAACGCACATTACGCACTTCAAAGAGCATTTCAAAAGAAAAACAAAGAAAATAAGAATTACATACCAACAAAAAAGTTACACTTTTTGACACCTGCTGTCTGACAGTGTCTTTCCATAAGAGTAGAAAATCCCCTCAGCTGTAAATCTGTGCTCGAGCGCCAGTTCTGGATGCAATCACAGTTCTCACAGTATCCACTCAAACCTTAACTTGTATTGCACACACACAAAATACATTTAATTCTTTCTTCGGTGGAAGACAAAAGCCGATGTTTAGCAAAATGTTCATACTGCTCTCTTCTATTGAGGTAAAGATTGACAGTAGGCTTGCTGCAATAGTCGGTGTAGCCGGTATTACCGGTGTTCAGTGAATTCACGGTAGTCCAAAGTGAATGTGTTTTGTTGTTGAAAAAACATTATAATGATTTGATTTATAATATGTTGATCTATAAAGCGTGATGGACGTTGCCATGCTAGTTGTTTTCATGTCTACCTTTGAATCCTTTCGTAAACTAGCCTACTTACTTAAAAAAAAAAAAAAAAACCCTTAACACTAGAACCGCCAGCGGGTAAAATTTACCCATACAGATGATTACTGTTTTGATACGGCTAAAAACGTAATATGTCACTGTATTATGCCACTGTCATCAGAAAGTAATGTATAGAGTCATGAAATTTGTCAAGACTTGTTTAAGCACGCTACACTATTTACTGAATACAGGCTAAACCAGCCTGCAATGACAACAAGAATTAGAAGGAAGTAAATACATATTTGGGTGGTGTAATATTATAATAAAATGTCATTAATCACATATTAAGATAACCCATGTTATTTGAATTACTAAAATACCCTAAATAGACAATAAAGAGCAATAATAATCCACCGCACTGCATAGGATGTATGACAACATAGCACAAAGTTTCACCCAATTCATTATTCAGTTGTATAGTTATGTCATGTATATTTTGAGTAAGAGAACAACACTAATAAACTTGGGGTAATCATGAAAACTGTTTTATTCATGCCATCATAGATCGGATTATTATATAAAAAAATTCAGATAATGGGCTGACTTGGATAAATGGCAACACGTTAGCAAACAATACACGATACCAAAATTGCAAAACAAAAATGTATAATTAATCAAAAGTTTAAACATTTATAAATAGGCTAAAATCTTAATTTGACCGTGTGTTGTCACCGTTTACAGTAACCCGACCCGTTGCTCAAACACAGCGTGAAAATAAAGGAATTATACAGGGATAAATTTGACCCGCTGGCACTTCTAGGTATAAATGCCCCGTTTTTAAATCTGATTTTATCTAAACAATTTTAACAGCAGGGGATTGTAAATGACAATTATTGAAAATCTGTACATTTGATGGGTAAATTTTACCCCGTGGCAGTTCTAGTGTTAAACACAGCAGTTCAAAGAATCGGATCTGTCAGATTTACAGCACATGGATTCATCCACTTCTCCGGAAATACAAGTGGCCAATGAAGTGGGAGAAGAAACGGGTAAACTTTATAGTTACTACACCGTTTGTATCTGATCTGATAAAAACACCTCATCAGTTTATATTTGAATGGATTGTTATTGCCGCTTCCATAGACATCAGTATGTATTTTACAAACTATAAATGTATTGTTTTGCTAGTTCTTATATGTATTTAAGATAAGATGCTTTTTTTATGATGACTTTTGAACATTTCTGTCAAGGGACTACAGATGAAAAATAGCTTTTTTGGCTAATTGTGACACATTTGCATCCATATTTATATTTATTAATGTGCACATCTCCTGTAAACAAATACACTTAAAATATCAATCCTTACAACCTATAACCTAGTAAAAGAACCAAACCCCACAAAGACACTGAGCAAGCATCAAACAATTGGTAAAAAGATTCCATGTTTTTCACACAAAATTATGTTTTGTGCTTTGTTTCTCCCACTCTCTCTCCCCCACACACACACAGTACAGACACAACCCAGAGATGGAAACATATACATGCTCAGAGTGTCTTGTCAGCACTTCCCTGCGACTTTATCAATGAAATAGATTTACATATGAAAAGCTACATTACACTGTAAAAAATATCAGACCCCTCAAGACCAAACATTTCTAGTGACTGGTCACTTCTAAATTTGGCCTGATTTAATTTCTGCAAATTGAATTGTATCGATTTTGGCAACAGTCTGTTAACATGGGCTCAATTAGAAATGTGTTGAGCCAATGGAAAAATGTAGTTTACCAAACCGCGTTATTGGTCCAATTAAATATATTAAATTGTAGTAGCAATTGTTTATTTCTCACTGTCCAGTCCCAAAAGAAAAGAAAAAAGAAAAACATAAATTCATCAAGCAAAATACACAGACATTTTATCACATGACTTTATTAACAAATCAGTTCCAACACAGGATGTTTGGTGAAAATACCTTATTTTAAATGAGGAAAAACACTGAATACATTCAAGAAGTCTTAATGTGGTGGTGAAAACTTTCCAAAGCAGCACTGCATAGGTTAAAAACCTGCAAATAAAACTAAAACATTATATTAATAACATTAATGACAAAGTTCCCCTGCATCACGTTACAGCAAGTTACGTAAAGATACAATGAGGATGAGACTTGTGTCAGTCAATGTAGATTTTACTTTAACTTTTATTTTGCGTTATGTTAAAATATACAGCTACTGAAAAAATTAATTGATGAAATAATAAGAAAATAACGTGTTTGATATTAAAAGGCAATAAGCCCTGAAAGAGGCCGGTGCCAACTGCAATCTAACGGCACTGGCGCACATATCAAACTAATTACATCTCAGAAGTCGATCAAACAGTATTTTAGACATATGTGACATGAGGAAAATAAAACTATTGGCTACCATCAGATAATTATGTGGAAACCGCTAAAACATGATCATGAAACCAATGGATGCATGAACTCACAATTATACAAAATGCCTTTTACACTTTATAAAGGGTCTTAAAGCAAAACTTTGGAGAATAATTTCAGTGCTCAATATTCACCATAATGTCTTGAAACTTAATATTTGTATTCTCTTGGGAAAGTTTGTTTCGGTCTTCATCACAGATGTCTCTCTCTCTCTCTCTCTCTCTCTCTCTCTCTCTCTCTCTCTCTCTCTCTCTCTCTCTCTCTCTCTCTCTCTCTCTCTCTCTCTCTCTCTCTCTCTCTGTCTCTCTGTCTCTGTCTCTCTCTCCAATTAACTGTATTATTCTGCATCAGTGACTCTAGACTGTTACTAGCTTTAAAATTATATTTTGAAATTAAAAATAGAGCCTTGTGATGAGACAATCTTAACCCAATTCAGGGCCAACATGAGACCCTTGGACAAACCCATTTAGAGCCCATACTGAGGCCCATTCAGGGCCAACATGGGACCCTTGGACAAACCCATTTAGAGCCCATACTGAGGCCAATTCAGGGCCAATATGAGACCCTTGGACAAACCCATTTAGAGCCCATACTGAGGCCCATTCAGGGCCAACATGAGACCCTTGGACAAACCCATTTAGAGCCCATACTGAGGCCCATTCAGGGCCAACATGGGACCCTTGGACAAACCCATTTAGAGCCCATACTGAGGCCAATTCAGGGCCAACATGGGACCCTTGGACAAACCCATTTAGAGCCCATACTGAGGCCAATTCAGGGCCAACATGAGACCCTTGGACAAACCCATTTAGAGCCCATACTGAGGCCAATTCAGGGCCAACATGAGACCTTTGGACAAACCCATTCAGGGCCAATACTGAGGCCAATTCAGGGCCAACATGGGACCCTTGGACAAACCCATTCAGGGCCCATCCTGAGGCTAATTCAGGGCCAACATGAGACCCTTGGACAAACCCATACTGAGGCCAATTCAGGGCCAACATTAGACCCTTGGACAAACCCATTAAGGGCCCATACTGAGGCCAATTCAGGGCCAACATGGGACCCTTGGACAAACTTGGACTTACCTATATTGGCCCCACCATGCAATGTTGGCTGGGTGAGAGCCTCATTTATCTAACAAAGCTTTGTAAGAACAATAATTTGCTCTCTGGATATGAACAAGTTATGCATAAGTTAAGTATTGTATTATGAAAAATTATGCTGACTGTCATTACGACTATGGTTGCTTATGTTTTGGTGTTCGGTCTGTTCACATTTTATTCTGAAAGTCTGTCTTTTATAGTCACATAGCCCCTGTTATATTTGATAGAAAGCATCTGAATGAGCTGATTGCTTTTGGAAAATGGGTTCTGTGTGTTAGTCTCTCTATCCGAACACCACCCACATGAGAGGGCGGGGCTGAGAGGCACCGCCCCCTTCTAGACTTGTTGACAGACTCTGAGACCGACTCCTCCCTCTCACTGCGTTTTTGTCTCCCTCAGTTATGTGGATGTATTGTTTTCAGCGCTCTTCTACCAGGGCCGTTTCATTCAGCAGCAAGAGGGGGGAATGCGTGTGGTCGCATTTGTTTTAGAGGCGATCAGGGGCCCAGGGAGGTGGGCCACATCAGCATGGGCCTGCCCCTGATTCACAGCAGCGTCACCCCGTCTCGTGTGATGCATTGCTGGGGCTTCACTGAAGGACAACTTAAGCAAGATGCTTATTGTCTGTCAGAGCAGGCACTCTCGAAGGGTCTGGCATGCGTCTGATCTTTGCAACGCAATAGATGGCCATGCATTCCACTCACCGCGTCACCAGCAAAAAGGTGGGTGACGAGGAGAAGAGAAAAGAGTCAAATTTGCTCCAAGTGGCTCCTCCAAAGAATACACATTCCAGGAGAGCAATGCCTTTATGCCGCTGCCGAGGAATCTGTATCATTCTAAAGAGCAGTGAGAGCGTTCTCAGGGGTTATTTTCTTTGAGTTTAATCGATTTTGACAGACCATTTAACATGCAACCGTCAAAGTTTCTAAACTGGTCTCAAGTCAGGTGTCATCAGGGTCCAAAGTTAAAGCTTTTTGCCACATGCCAATGACGAGGGAATTGAGAAAATTAATAAACTTATACATATTATGCACCCACTTTATATTAGGTGGCCTTAACTACTATGTACTTAAACTTACCCACACCACCACACCTGTCCCTAATTTTACCCTTAAACTTACCCATACCACCACACCTGTCCCTAACTTTACCCTTAAACTTACACATACCACCACACCTGTCCCTAACCTTACCCTTAAACTTACCTATACCACCACACCTGTCCCTAACTTTACCCTTAAACTTACCCATATCACCACACCTGTCCCTAACTTTACCCTTAAACTTACCCACACCACCACACCTGTCCCTAATTTTAACCTTAAACTTACCCCTACCACTACACCTGTCCCTAACCCTACCCTAATACTTACCCATACCACCACACCTGTCCCTAACTTTACCCTTAAACTTACCCATATCACCACACCTGTCCCTAACTTTACCCTTAAACTTACCCATATCACCACACCTGTCCCTAACTTTACCCTTAAAGTTACCCACACCACCACACCCATCCCTAATTTTACCCTTAAACTTACCCCTGCCACTACACCTGTCCCTAACCCTACCCTAATACTTACCCATACCACCAAACCTGTCCCTAACTTTACCCTTAAACTTACCCACACCACCACACCTGTCCCTAATTTTACCCTTAAACTTACCCATACCACCACACCTGTCCCTAACTTTACCCTTAAACTTACACATACCACCACACCTGTCCCTAACCTTACCCTTAAACTTACCTATACCACCACACCTGTCCCTAACTTTACCCTTAAACTTACCCATATCACCACACCTGTCCCTAATTTTAACCTTAAACTTACCCCTACCACTACACCTGTCCCTAACCCTACCCTAATACTTACCCACACCACCACACCTGTCCCTAATTTTAACCTTAAACTTACCCCTACCACTACACCTGTCCCTAACCCTACCCTAATACTTACCCATACCACCAAACCTGTCCCTAACTTTACCCTTAAACTTACCCACACCACCACACCTGTCCCTAACTTTACCCTTAAACTTACCCACATCACCACACCTGTCCCTAACCTTACCCTTAAACTTACCCACACCACCACACCTGTCCCTAACTTTACCCTTAAACTTACCCACACCACCACACCTGTCCCTAACTTTACCCTTAAACTTACCCACACCACCACACCTGTCCCTAACTTTACCCTTAAACTTACCCACATCACCACACCTGTCCCTAACTTTACCCTTAAACTTACCCACATCACCACACCTGTCCCTAACCTTACCCTTAAACTTACCCACATCATTACTCCTGTCCCTAGCTTTACCCATATCCCACCTCAATATCAGCAAAAGTGTTCTGCAATACAATAAGTACATTGTACTCATGTTTTGATGTAAGTACACAGTTGTTAAGGCCACCTAATATAAAGTGGGACCCATATTATGGCATATCAGCCATGAAAGAATTTTTATGACCGTGGAATATTAGCTGTTTGTTTTTTATCTCAGCATATTTGTAACAAGGTCGTTGTATCTCTTGGGTGACTTGAGACAAAATATGAAGACACCCCTTGTGAAAAAGAAGTGTGTTTGAAGTGTGGTATACTTCAAATCTTTTTTTTAGAAAAATATAATATGAAATTAAATGCCTCTTGAGTGTACTTAGAGACACTTTAATGACTAACACACTTAAGTACATTTAAAAAAAGTGTACTTTTAAAGTAAAACTCTTAATTTGACATTATTTGAAGTACATATTCATTGTTTTAATATTCTTTTGTAATGCTTTAAAGAAGTGCACTCATTGTGTGTTGACTAACTTACTAAAGCACATGTAAAGTACTTGATTATAATTTTAAATGTAGTGTTTTTTCAGTATTACATTTAAAGTAAATATCATATAATTGCAGTATCATTACAAATGTTAAATTCCAAGTATTTAAATACCTGACATACAAGTTTCAGTAGAAATGACTTTGATTTTACTTTACCATGAATGCTTGTCAGTACATTCACCATATTTCAAAGACAATAGAAGTAAATATTCCATTACATATAAAGATTTACTTAAGTCCTACTTAAGTGTGCCTAAATACTCTTTAAGTTCAACTAATTGCATTTAGTATACATTTAAACTGTAATACATTTTCATTGAATTTCTAAATAACATATAATTGTCCAAAAATAGTATTCAGTTTGCACTTAAATATTATTAAAAGTATGTTAAAGTGTACTACTTTTTCCAATTTCCAATTTTTGTTCTAATTTGACGATTTGTTAAAAGGAATATTTTGGGTTCAGGACAAGTTAAGCTCAATGACAAAATTAATGTCTACTTGCACCTCGTTGTCTTAAAAAAAAAAAAAACGTACACATTACATGTACATTATGGGGAACAAAAAAATGCATACATTTTTCTGTGTAAAGTTATTTCCAGTTTTACAACTTTTTTGCCATGACTGGTAGCAGCATAAACCCTAAAACGACTGTAAAAATTATTATTAAAACAATTCAAACCAATTTGTCTTTAGTGAAAGAAATTGAGGGACGTCAAAAAAAATAAAAAAAATAAAAAAATAAATTTGGCCTGTTTAATAAGATTTGTATTTAACTTGCAATATTCATGTAATTTCATGCACTACATGAAAATATCCAGAGACTGAGCAGCAGAACGTGTAGATGTAATCTGTCTCCTACTCATTGTGAGTGTGATTAAGCAGGTGTTGAGAGTAAAACAGGTAAAGCTGCATAGCTGTGCAATGGAGGTTTAGCCGATGCCTGAACAGATTATCCTTCAGGCACAAAGACACCAGAGCGAAACCCAACCAAAGTCCTCCAGATAATCCTACACATCAGTACACCATTGGAACAGTGCTTGGTGTCAAGCATGTCTCGGTCGGTGTCTGCAGCGGCTTAGTGTCTTGTTGCAGTTTTGGCTCATGTGCCGTCTCATAACCGCAGCTCTGACAGCCCCATCCATCTTTGCTGCTCATTTGATTGTAATTAACTCCATAACTAGGGATATAATTGAAGATCTATGGCAGCACTCATTGGTGTTTTATAAATGAGGCAACATTTGGGATTGGTAATCAGTGTTTCCTACACAATTTAGTTTTTGGCCCCTTTTATTTAATTACATTTTTTACACATCATATTACACATTTTACACATCATTTCACTTACAAATGAGCATTTTTAACATTGCCTTCAGGTGCAACAACACAGCAGCGGCTATAAACAAGTGATTTGTTACGTGGCAGACATGCAATAATAACCTGCCTTTCAGGGACCAGGTTAGTAATCCAATCCAGTTCAGAATGATTGGCCAGATTCCTGTTGTGCTGCAAGTTTGTTCTTGCATGAAGTCAGCTAATAATGATATGGAACGTTATGTTGATTATTGTAAATATGTTACCTTGTCGCACAAAGTTTCTGTCATTTACATAAGTGCACATTATATATACACTATTTTGCCAAAAGTATTGGGACACCCTTCCAAATCATTGAATTCAGGTGTTCAATCACTTCATGGCCACAGGTGTATAAATCAAGCACTATGCATGCAGACTGTTCTACACACATTTGTGAAAGAATGGGTTGCTCTCAGGAGCTCAGTGAACTCGAGCGTGGTACTGTGATAGGTTGCCACCTGTGCAATAAGTCCATTCGGGAAATTTCCTCACTACTAAATATTCCACAATCAATTGTTAGAGGTATTATTACAAAGTGGAAGCAATTGGGAACAACAGCAACTCAGCCACGAAGTGGTGGACCACGTAAAATCACAGAGTGGGGTCAGCGCATGCTGAGGGTCACAGTGCGCAGATGTCGACAACTTTCTGCAGAGTCAATAGCTACAGACCTCCAAACTTCTGTGGCCTTCAGATTAGCTCAAGAACAGTGTGTAGAGAGCTTCATGAAATGGGTTTCCATGGCAGAGCAGCTCATCCAAGCCTTACATCACCAAGTGCAATGCAAAGTGTGGGATGCAGTGATGTAAAGCACGCTGCCACTGGACTCTAGAGCAGTGGAGACATGTTCTCTGGAGTGACCAGTCACGCTTCTCTGTCTGCCAAACCGATGGACGAGTCTGGTGGTTGCCAGGAGAACGGTACTTGCCTGACTGCATTGTGCCAAGTGTAAAGTTTGGTGGAGGGGGGATTATGGTGTGGGGTTGTTTTTCAGGGGTTGGTCTTGGCCCCTTAGTTCCAGTGAAAGGAACTCTTAATGCTTCAGCATACCAAGACATTTTGGACAATTACATGCTCCCAACATTGTGTGAACAGTTTGGGGATGGCCCCTTCCTGTTCCAACATGACTGCGCACCAGTGCACAAAGCAAGGTTCATAAAGACATGGATGAGCGATTTTGGTGAGGAGGAACTTGACTGGCCTGCACAGAGTCCTGACCTCAACCCGATAGAACACCTTTGGGATGAATTAGAGCGGAGACTGCGAGCCAGGCCTTCTCGTCCAACATCAGTGCCTGACCTCACAAATGTGCTTCTAGAAGAATGGTCAAACATTGCCATAAACACACTTCTAAACCTTGTGGAAAGCCTTCCCAGAAGAGGTGAAGCTGTTATAGCTGCAAAGGGTGGGCAAACTCCCCACAGATTGAAACCCTATGGATTAAGAATGGGATGTCATTAAAGTTCATGTGCATGTAAAGGCAGGCATCCCAAAATCTTTGGCAATATATCTTTCTATCATCTATCTCTTTCGCTTTCTCGCTCTCGCGCTCTCTATTTCACACTTTAAGCTTTAACAATTACTTCAAACTTTCAAGCTTTTTCAAGCCAATATCAAAGTTGGCTTTACTCATTTAGATTTAATACTTCACAATATTAAGGGTTTTTTATCATTTTTTTTTTTTTTTTACTGTATTTTTGATCAGATAAATGCAGCCTTAGCGAGCAGAAGAGACTTCTTTCGAAAACATTTTCAATGATAGTGTATATACATATATTATATTATTGTAAATGATGCATTACTACCTTCTTCCAAAGAAAAGTTTAGTGTTTTTATTCTTTAATCAAAACGTTCAAACTTATCCAATACACTTACGGAAATAATAGCATTTTACATTGAATGAAGATCATGTTCTTGTGACCGAGAGTAACTTGCCTAATGTAACTAATTTGTTAATGATGTGTAGTAACTTAAAAAAAAATAAGAAGAACATAATAGCAATGGGAAAAGATGATTGTGTTTTTCAGCAGTCTAGCCAAGTGCATGAATTGAGAGACAGAAGCGAATGGAAAGGTCTGTGTGTGTAGAGCTAGGGTTCATTCCCATGTCTCCTGTAGGATTATTCACAATGAGCGCTTTGTCCAGCAGACATTAGGCTAATATGTGTCCAGTCTTTATATTTGTACTTACTCTGAGACAAGAGAAAGACGCCTGTGTGCCGTCATGAGCTGACGGGGGTTCGTGTCAATCGCTCTTTTGTTTTTTTGCGTCCTCATTGAATGTGCCACAGTTGACTGACGGCACACAGGCCCGGGATACGGACGGCTGGCATATGGACACACTTATCAGATGCTGGTGAGTCTCCAGAGAATTAAAGAAAAACTGACGTTGCAAAAATTTGCGATATGAAAAGATACAGGAGTTTTCACCTAGATGGCTTGAATAGCTGTATTAGGAAAGAATGAATCATTCTAGAATGAATGGGGGGATTTTGAGTGCAAAATTCTTGTAGGGCTGAATTTGAAAGTGTAAAAAAAAAAAAAAAAGAAAAGAAAAATTATACTTGGGTTTGCTTTTTCCAAGATCCAACTCAAATCTCTTTCAGTAACAATAAAGTCAACAGCTAAAAAAAACATTCTATCAAGAAAGGCCACATTCAATGGAAGCTTGTTTCCGGAATAACAGGGAAAAAAAATACAGTTTATACAGTATCTACCCATTCTGACTTTTTTTCTCAATAATCTGAGATCTAAAATTGAAATTGTGAGTTATAAAGTCTTTCACAATTTAATTGTGAAAGATGCGATTCTGAGAAATAGTCGCAAGCTATAAGATAAACTGTATATTGCAAGATATAAACTGTATATTGAGATATAAACTGTATATTTCAAGAAAACAATTAAATGCGAGTATCTCGCAATTCTTACTTTGTAACGCGCATGTGAATGATTTTGTGATTCTTATTAAATTAAAACATTAAACAATATAAGAAATAATATTGTAGTACTATGGTACTATTAAAATAAAGAATCGAGTAATAATATTATTTTACTGTAAAATTATAATACAAACGTTTACTGAGCCCCGCAAATGACATGCGGAAATATATATCGTTCCCATGACTTAAGAATTCGTTCTCTCGTTTTCTCGTTCAAGTTTGTTCACTCGTTTTAGTTCAAACATGGCCACACATTAAGAATTCTTGCCCACAACTTTATTTATTTGCTCCCATTTTAGTAAATCGTGGACACGTTGAACTACTTCATTCCCTCGTTTTGATTTAACTTGCACAATGGTACAAATTATTACAACGTGGCCACGATTTACTTAAAATGAGGGAACAAATTATTAACATGCTGACGAATTAGTAAGTCATGGGAATGCATTCTTAATTTCTGGCTGCGATATACATACTGTTTTTGTCAACTACAGAGTCAGTTCCAGACAGGGAAATTCCCAAGTCCGTTCCAGTGAGTGAAACGTGCGGGGCTCCGCAACTATTTACATCGATCTTTTATTTTGATCGGCAAATAAAAATGTGCGCTGTGGGTTTCAGAAAGAAGCGTGGCACTGTGTGTTCTTGTACATGCATGCAGTCTGAAACCGCTAGTGCATATATTTAATATTTAATATTTAATTCATTCTGTCACAGCATCGCCCATATCGCGATTACAATTTTATTTTGATATATCGCGCATCCCTACAAAGTTTCAAAGCGCTTGGTCCCTTTTAAGGCGGGAACATTTGTGCAGTATTTTTATGCAGCAAAATAATGCACAGCGCTTTGTGCTCGTTTCAAAAAGCTGTCAGAGAGCATGGCTGTTGATTTCACTTTCAGCCCTCTCATCTGTCTGGCTGGCGTTCCATTAGGCCTGTGGTGCCGGCCTCTTCCAGCTCCGGGGTCAGAAACAGACATCAGACATTTTGCTCTTTATCTTGGAGGGAAAAGGACGCATGGGGCACCAGCACTGGACTGTTTTCCACGGCACAGCGCTTTCCAGCTGAACTCAAAGTCCTGGCAGCCACTTGGAAAAGGGCTGTTATCCTGCTTTTGGCCCAGTGTCGGCCCACTGCTGGTGATATATTGAGCACGCTAACTGTAGAGCGCCTCACACTTTAACGGACTCTGCTTGAACCTTTCCAGCTGCTGGGAATATTTTGATAGGTGGCGTTTTGCACAAAGTCAAAGCCAGCGTTCTGACCTGCTCAGTGTTATTTTAGTTTCTTTGAAATACTATTGTACTTTGTGTTAATAATTTGTATTAGATTTAATATTTCCTGTTTTCACTTTTAGTTTTAATTATTTATTTATGTTTTTAAATGAAGCTAAATAAAAAGAGAAATTTTGCCTTGGTAACGAGCTGAAATAAAGTATATTTTTTAATATAATAAAATAAAATTTAATTTATTTTAAAACAATGAGGAGTGTTTTTTTATTTATTTATTTA